>CM052321.1:24941139-25293865 GCA_028455615.1 Lasioglossum zephyrum | reverse complement strand
ATACATACATATATAATCCTACATACGTAGTTGCGTTTCGTATAAAAAAGAAGTTTCTTTAATTTAATAATAAGAGTCTATCTATTAGTCGTCCATCCACGCCAAAATGACGCTATGCTCGCCGCGGCACTCGTAACTAAGCCTCCGGCGACACTCTGATTCACTTGCATGGTAGATGACTGTTGACTGTTGTTGATCATTGCACCAGGGAATGGAACAGTCATTTCAGGGCATGAGACGTTCGGAACCTGTAACACAGAACCCATGTAATTCGCGTTTTCTAACGTAATCGTATTCCATATTTGTTAACAAGTCGAAAAAGAAGGCTCACAGCTTCCCATTCCCAATTAATAGAATCTTCCTCCTCGTCAGAAGCAGAATCGTCGTTATTCTCTAAATCTGGAACTAATTGACTGTGCAGTTGTGCTACAATGTTCGAATCTACTTCCATTGGACCAATTCTACAAAGAAAAAAGTCGTCGTATGAATAACTATTATATATTCGTTTCGTGAGAATCTTCGCGGTATTCACCTTCCAAGATCACTGATTTCGGTGTTGAGCAAGTGCATCAAATTTTGTAGAGTATGCATCGGATGTAGAACTGTAGTATTGGTATTTTGCGTAAAACACAAATGTAGAATGTTGCTATTAAGCCTGGCTACTTTCCGTGCAAATTTTTGATCCGACATCTCGTTCTCACAGAATTCACTGGAAAATTTGTGCAATCAGTTTGTCAGTGTACAGAATAATTGACTGAAGAAATTTCAATTTAGAAATTAGATATTTTACACATACCCATAAGCAAGTTTATACGGTAATCTTATATTAACGTAGTAAGCAATGATATTAACCAATTGTGTGGCATAAGTTAAAGCAGCACTGATATTGTAAGCTGGATTGTGCATCGCGGTTTCCTTGTTTGCACCTGGCACTCCATCTTTGTTTGCTGCCACTGAAGGAACGTATTAATTGATTAAGTATTTACAGTATATATAAGATACCATTTCATTTGAACGATAGAAATGAATATACCCCATAGAGAATAAGCACTGTAGTTGCCAGATCCTGGCAAAGTAGGAGCAACTATGCAGTGTTGAACTTCTGAGGAATTGTCTGTATCGTTGATCCATCTACCTCTGACGTAAGATGTACCAGATGCGTCTGCCAATGCACAAGTCACAACGTCTACGCTAGTATCTTCTTCGCTGCTAGATAAACTATAAACAATCAATATTCTATTTTCTGTATTCTTTAGAATGGAAATACAGTCTCGATGAAAACAAGGGGAAAAATATGTAATTATCAACTGTGCATTCGATTAATGCTAATCATGAATTATGGGGTTCATTACCTTCTGTTAGGTTGAACTTTTGATAATGGAAAAATATATTGAATCAATTGTTTTGTAGTGGTTCGTATCACTTTTTTTAACTGTTGCCTCTTTCTATCTACCGCTTCTTTCTGTTTCTCCTGTTTCGCCCTCAGACCGGTCACATTCCGGTGCATTTTTTCCACCCGTTCTTCGTGTTTCGGTAATCTAAGCGCTACCTGAGAGTTCACGTCTTTGAGAACGTTCAATCGTTGATTACCTGCACATCGTTAGGACTTGTTTAGTACAATTTCTCAAAAATAAATTATGTGTGAAATAAAATGGTACCTCTGTTTATACTCTGCTTTGTTTCGTTTACCAGCGATTGAAGGAGCCTCACTCTTTCTTTACAAGTATTTATATCACATATCTACAAATATCAGAATTAATACAATAATGTATAAACATTTAACACAGCGTACACAGTGTACCAGAATCATTTTTCAAATACCAATTTATCTTGTTGCTTGTATTTCTCGAGAGCTTTCATGCATTTCTCTTCTAGCTGAGCCCTAGCTGCTTTCAACCGTAGAAGTCGCAATTGTTTATCTGCAAATCTGTGCGAGAATTGATCAGTATAAAATGAAGAAACACAAAAGTGAGAAAGTTTAATTTAAAACAGTGAGAAGCATTAGAAGAATTTCGAAATACTGTTATATTATTTTCCACCTATTAAACGTATCAACAAAGAAAATAAATTTCCATCTCACTTTAGTTTGTTACAATTCAGGAATAAAATGTTTATTTTGCATACAGATCCACCTGTCTACTTATGAGATGCTTGGGTACCTGGGTATCTCATATACTTGGGTAAAGGTCCTAGCTCTAGTATAAAACACGATTCTCGAGTCGATTCGGTAATTAACAAGTGTGATATATTATAAAATATATTGTTCGAGGAAACTGTGATTCAAGGGGACAGCAAATCTCTGTATGAAACAATCGTTTGCGTTTCCGTGAAAATACAACGATTGATACGCGCTTTTGTGTTCAATGGGAACAGTTCTAACGAAATCAAATGCATAATAGAAAAGATCGCAGTACACGAGAAGAAATTGGCGTCGAATCAGGCGAGTCGCAAGCATATATATTTACCGTTCGGAATAAACAGAAGTTGAATGGATAAAATCACCATTTTGAATACACTGTCGACAATAAAAAATTCGACGGCTATTATGGCACAGTGGACACTTTAATAGGTTCACGCTTAAACGGCTCGAGACGTCTTCCAATTCTGATGATAGCTCAAAATCTGCAGGTGCTGTACAAGACCCATCGGAACTGCTTGTCGCCATAACCAAGAACAAGAACAATGGGTCTTCGCCTGTCTGTTGTCACTCATCAGCTGATCTGATATTTACTTGTATTCTCCCGCCACTCTGTTCGCGATACCGTCTTTATCGCGTATCTTCTCTTTCATATTTATTGAGGCGCCGCATACAGGCGATCACGACTCGCACAATTTTTCCTTCTAATTCGACGAGTAATTGTTGAATTATGGAAAAAACAAAATTAAATCTCGGCTTACGTATCTCATAGCTGCACCGTGGCAGCAATTCTCTCGGAAAAATCCCGTTGCGCGACGACAGATACACAGGATAAACAGAGATAGCGTATACAAATCGTGGAAAAATGTCTTGCGGATGTAGGTGAGACGATAAAATGCTCAAACAATCGTACATGCACTTATATTGTCACAATTTCCCATCGTTAAAAATATACAAGATTTCTCGAGCACGGAAAACTCTCGTTACAATATCTTTCAATTTACACGAAGTTTCGTATGTTCCGTGTTTGATTCGTTTTATTTTAGTTACTTCGCTATACTTTCATGATTTATCCTCCCGTAGATATACACGTTGTTATGAAACAATCTGTGCATGAAATTTTATAAGGAAACGGAAATACGCGCTCTCTTTTACCGCGAAATACCGTGAGAATAGCTAGTATTTCATCGTACCCAATCGTACCTGATCGTACCGTTCGTTCACCGCTGATTTTACTTTATATGTATATTGTATGTACGTAGTATATTGTATATCGAAGGATAAGAAGATGATTTGTCGCCCAACATGTCGAACATTTGAGAAATATGTCCTCGTGAATGTATTTTAAACGGTTCCAGATATATATTATCTTTTTGAAAATCATTCAGAGATCTGTTTAAAGGAAAATTACGAACTCGTTCGTAATAAAATCTAACGTTACCTTCATAGGTTAGACCACGAAACAATTAAATAGACTGCGGATCTTGATGCATTTATGAAGAAATTGGTCGAGTAAAATATAAAATAGTAAAAGATTAGAAAAATTCACGAATACTGTAATGTTTTTTTTTTTTAATGAAATCAAGTTTTATTTTATTCCTGCTTCCCACAATAAATGCAGAACATCCGCAAGTTTAAAGATTTCACCGTTATTAAAAAAGTAAATACATTTCAGATGTATTTTGTTCTAGATGCTGGTCTGATAGTTTCATATGTTACAATAAGTAGGAAAAATTCAAGACAATGACGTCGATTATAAAACTTCATGCTGTTTCTGGGGCTATGGACGAGTCTCCTCCTTGCTATATATTACAAGTCGATGAATTAAGGATCTTACTTGATTGCGGATGGGACGAGAATTTTGATCAAGAATTTATAAAGGAATTAAAACGGTAAATTGATTGTGGATACTGTTGTTTTCTAATCGTACACTGATTATTACTACATTGTTTCATAATTTTGCAGACACGTACATCAGATAGATGCGGTACTGCTGTCGTATCCGGATCCATTGCATTTAGGTGCTCTACCGTATTTGGTTGGAAAATGTGGCCTAAATTGTCCTATATATGCTACTATTCCTGTGTACAAGATGGGACAAATGTTTATGTACGACATGTATCAGGTATTGTAGATGGAAAGAGAATTATTCGGTCCTATACTGTACCTCCTATGAGCAATGAGCAACCTGTGGGCTCATCGGTGATGAGTCATCATTGTCCCATACCACAAAGTTTAACGTTAATCCGATTTCAGTCCCGTCACAACATGGAGGACTTCGATCTCTTTACATTGGACGACGTAGACGCAGCGTTCGATAAAATCGTTCAGTTGAAATATAATCAGAGTATATCGATGAAAGGGAAAGGGTACGGGGTAACGTTAACACCGTTGCCGGCCGGTCACATGATCGGAGGGACTATTTGGAAGATTGTAAAGATTGGAGAGGAAGATATAATATACGCTGTAGATTTCAACCACAAAAAAGAGAGACACTTGAACGGCTGTGAATTAGAGAGACTGCAAAGACCATCCTTATTGATCACAGATGCTTTTAACGCTACGTATCAACAAGCTAGGCGTAGAACTAGAGATGAAAAACTGATGAGTATGTGAAGAAAAATGAAATTCCTTCCGTTTGGTAATAAACGTTATATTGTATAGGATTTTTTCTTATATGTTACAGCAAACATTTTACAAACCTTACGAGGTGGTGGGAATGTTCTGGTAAGCGTAGATACGGCTGGCCGTGTATTAGAACTGGCACATATGTTGGATCAACTTTGGCGTAACAAAGAATCTGGTTTGCTTGCATATTCACTGGCTCTGTTAAATAATGTTAGCTACAATGTGGTGGAATTTGCAAAGTCACAGATCGAATGGATGAGCGATAAGTTGATGAGAAGCTTTGAAGGAGCTAGAAATAATCCGTTTCAGTTCAAGCATTTACAACTGTGCCACAGCATGGCAGAGTTAAATCAAGTTCCTAGTCCAAAGGTCAGAAATAAGATGATTAACGATATTAAAAATTCATGACTAGACTGCGGATGTTTATGGAGTTTTGGAGAAAAACTTTTCTCTAGACGAATTTTAAGAAAGTACAATAAAATAGAATTCTATATTCTATCCTTTCTTCAAAATTTTCAGAAGCCATATATGCATAGAGATCCGCAGTCTATTCATGACTATTATCACAGGAGAGTTTTCACACACATAAATCCCTCAGGTTGTACTCGCGAGCACTCCAGATATGGAATGCGGATTCTCGAGAGAGTTGTTCTTACAATGGTGTGGCAATTCTCAGAACAGTATTATACTAACCAGTAGAACTTCCCCGGGAACATTGGCGAGAGATTTAGTTGAGAAAGGGGGCAACAGAAACATCACGTTGGAAGTGAGAAGAAGAATCAGACTAGAAGGCATCGAATTGGAAGAATACCAAAGAAAAGAGAAATTGAAACAGGAGCAACTGAAGCAGGAACAAATGTATGTAATGCTTTATTATGATATTCTGAAGTATTTGATCAGCACTGTTTTAATGTACATTACTAAACTTTCTTCTACTGTAGCTTTAACCATTTTCTCACTAGGGAAACCGCCGACGTCAGTTCCGAGTCGGAAGATGAAATAGAAGTGGGTGGAGGAAGAGGGAAGCACGATCTATTAGTGAAGCAAGAGAGTAAACCAGGTTTCTTCAAGCAGAGTAAAAAACAACATCCCATGTTTCCATTTGTGGAAGAGAAAATCAAGACGGATGAATATGGGGAGATTATAAGGTAATATTTTATTAACCCGTTGCACTCGAGGCTGTTTTAAAAAATATTTTATTAAACGCAATTAAATTTTTAGGAATTTCTTGAGTACAAACGAAGTTCAATTACAAGACTGCGGGTGTTTATGCAATTTTTAATGTTTGTAGACGAATTTTAAGAAACTCGAATATAAAATAAAATCTTTTCCATGGTAGTAGCCTTTATAGAACTGAAATAAATTCTGTCGTACTTTCTATCCTAGCTTCTCTTGAAAATTTTTAAGTGCTGTAATTGCATGAAGATCCGCAGTCTATCAATTACAAATATGCTGATTCTTTTCCAAATAATTGGTATTGTTTCTCGCAGACCCGAAGATTATAAAATCGCAGAAACCATGCCAGAAATCGACGACAATAAAGAGAACCTTGAAACGAAACAAGAAGACGCTACTCACCATCCAGAGGTAGCTACTGACATTCCCACCAAATGCATTCAAGTTACACGTACAATGACAGTTAATGCATCTGTCACCTACATAGACTTCGAAGGGAGATCGGACGGTGAATCACTGCAGAAAATCCTAGCACAATTGAGACCTCGGAGGGTTGTGTTAGTTCGAGGTGCTCCCAAGGATACAGAAATCCTAGCCCAGCAAGCACAAAGTGCGGGTGCACGAGTGTTTGTTCCAGGCAGGGGTGAAACGTTAGATGCTACAACAGAAACGCATATTTACCAAGTAATGCAAACTCGATGGATTTACCAAGGATCTGTCGATCGATGTTGCGCATGTATTCATTTAAATGCATTTCAGGTTCGCTTGACGGATGCTCTTGTTAGCGGCTTGAATTTTTCGAAAGGGAAAGGTGATTCCGAAGTAGCATGGATCGATGCAATGATAACAGCTCGAGATCAAGTATGCCGCGATGCGGTTGCTGATACGCAGCAAGATGACACGATAGATCAAAATGACAAAATACTGACTCTAGAACCGTTACCGCTAAACGATGCACGTAGTTGCGTAACTGTACGTTCTTACTCTTAACAGCAGACTTCTTCCGAAAAGCAGACCATAATCAATAGATTGCGGATCTTTATGCATTTACGAAGACATTGCTTGGGTGAAAAGATTTTAAAAATTCAAGAATGCTGTAATGTTGTTTTTAATGTAACAAAGTCGTTAAGGGATTTTCTCATAATATTGCTTTAAATGCATAAAGATCCGCAGTCTACTAATAATCAAAAGAATATACTGCTACAACTCGTTTTACAGGTACCTGGACATCAAACAACATTCATTAACGAACTAAAATTATCGGACTTCAAACAAATCTTAAATAAGAGCAATATACCTTCCGAGTTTAGCGGAGGAGTTTTATGGTGTTGCAATAATTCTATCGCCGTCAGAAGGGTTTGTATATAATTTTAAAAATCCCGCTACATTGGAAACGGTATAATTCAATTATTTCTTTTTAGCACGAGGCTGGCAAAGTAATATTAGAAGGCTGTCTATCCGAAGATTATTACAAAGTGCGCGAATTATTGTACGAACAATATGCAATTGTATAAAATTAATAATTATAGTTTTTTTTACTACATGTGTCCTCCATCGTTTTCTTATTAGTCTCCGTTTCGCACGCATGTCACTTTCCTTGAACAATAATCTTTACACTTTGAAAAGTGGCGCGTAGGAGGATTAACCTCTAACACGTTCTCTTTGGTTATGAAACTGTAAACCCATTTTTCAAATAAAGAATTACAATATGCAATCTAAAGATTAGGTTACTAAAGATACATTGAAAATCTAATTTATAATAATAAGTGGCGATTCGCAGAGTTAGAAATACAGTGAATCAACAGAAGGTAAATACGGGAAATCGTGTGCGGATTCTTTTCGTTGTCGATATTCGCTATTCGCAGGTAAATAATCTGAATATACATTTAGACCGCGAATCTTTATAAATTTATAGTAAAATCGAGTAGACGAGATTCAAAATTGTTGGGAAACTTTTAAAATTGAAGATATCAATATATGATTTCTCCTTCTATGTAAGTAGTTTCTATTTTTTGCAATTGATGCAGACAATTTTGACTTTGCATAAAGATTCGCAGTCTAATAATCTACAATAGGGAATCTGTTAGTACAGAAGCAACGTTTAATCTTCTAAACAACATTCCTGTTTCAGGATTGCATACATGCGTAGACCGAGAATAGACCAAGAACAAGTTAATGAATGAGAGTAATCATTGAAACATGCGAAAATATTATCAAGCAGCACTTGCAGTCATTACGGTAGTGAGTCTTGTGTCTCTGTTATTTTATAGACACGAGTACAATAAGTTGAGGTATGTGTTGGAAGTTTTAAATTTCTTCGGGAAGCCAAATCAGAAAAATGTCGAGACTAATTGTACAAATAACGTGTCGGTGAACATGAAATTCGACGAGCCTCTTCCCTCGTGGCAGAGACTGGAAAATGATTTATACATCTATTCCGCGTATAATGTTCACAATAAAGAGGTTCAAGCATTAGGTTTTGGGTTGTCAAGCAGTATCAAAGATATGAAATGTATAATATTTTTTCACAATGAGATCAAACCAATGTTGGGAAGTTTCAGATACACTCAGATTCGTAGCGATTTGAACGGCACAAGGGCTCATAAAAACTCAGATTACAATGGATATCATTTTTATTGTACATATGCTAAAAATAAGAAACCGGTAGGAGTAAATTTTCTTACCAAATCTAATCTAAATTTGAACGATACACCCATGTTAGCTGTTAAACCTCCATTACATAACTCGAATTACACTAATATTGGAGTATGTATAGCTCCACCATTGAAGAAGCCGATGCATTTATCAGAGATGATCGCTTTCATAAATTTCCACGATATAATTGGCATAGATAATTTTATAGTATACGATTTCGGTATTTCGAGCGATTTCAACGGTCAGCTCAAAGAGTTAACCAAATCTCAAAATCCATACTGGAAATTTACGTACACTGTTCTCCCATGGAACTTTCCTTTATCCGAAATTCATCCCGACGTGATAAATGATCTGATACAGGCGGATTGTTTATATCGTACATACAATAAAGTTATGTACACGATCACATTGTCGTGGGAAGAGTACGTAGTTTTAAAGTATCATCATTCTCTCGTCGATTTAATGGCGAATTTCAAGCAAGTTAACACGAAGGCCGATCGTTACTCGATCAAGTCCTTCACGTTTTGCACTCAGCAAACTGACAATGCATTAAATAAAAATGCATCGTTCGCAATATTTAAAAAGACACAGTACGATTCAAGCATTACCGACAACCGACCTATTTACATATACAATACACGCGAAGTATTTAAAAGAGATAATGTTCATATTCGAACGATTAGCACGGATTTGGTCGCAGTGAATCGATATAAATATTGTTTCAAAAAATTCAACTCGGGTACAGGCAAGGAAGATAGCACAATTCTGAGATTCAAAGAAGACATACAAAATTCATCGATGTACAAAAGGTTTATAACGGATAAAAAATTCTTAGTAAATTCATGATAAATAGTTGCAAATAACGATCGACTATTTTCATTGAAATCGTTAATTGCATGAGATATTGTCTGTATAGATTCGATGCGATAGTACGAAAGTCTGATCTATTTATAAGTATCGTATAAGTGTCCAAATGTACATTCTCAAATACTGTACAGAGAAAGAACAAACATTGTTAAAATGCAGATATTTGAATAACTTTATAACGACTATATAAATGTAAATATTTTATAAAACCTTGAAAGATTTTAGTTTGCTTAACTTCCTTCCCCTAGTTGCCTCGGTGATTGGACAAATTGATATACTTATCAACAATATTCTTGTATTATATTATTCAACAATAATTACATAAAATTTTTGTTTGTTATCTTATGAAACGACACATTGCATCAATTAATTTTATTATAGATTTTACAAAAGTTCCGCAATTTTATTACAGTTTTCTAATACGTTCTCTGCAGTATTGTATCAGCAAAATTAATGTTAAATCATCAGAACCAACCACATAAAATAAAGTATAGAGAAAAATTGCATTTGTTGCTAAATTAAGTGTTGAACTCTGGTTACTTTCAAGTATATTAATGTATTATATTTAAGAATGATCTAATTGATACATCACTTAAACTTCTGTAACTAAGGATCTAGAGAAAACGCTTATTTCAGTCGTTGGATGATTGCTGTATTTTGCAAACCAGCTTCCTCAATTGTTTTTTCGTCTGGTAGTTCCTTAGTAGGATATGTTGTTAATAAACTGAATTCCCTCATAGCATACTGAGGTCTCATACTAACATACAATTAATTAAGGAATAATCTGTTGATCGATCAAAATTTAAATTAATCCTACAACAGTGTACTTTAATTATAAAAGGATACGTTACTATATACTGTCTCAAATCGCCAACAGTGTGTGTTAAATTAAATTGAGCCTTCACGTTTGTACCATCGGCAAGACGGATTTGCAGCGTTGTGACAGGTTTTGATTCGTCTAAATTTAATTGCTTTTTAGCTTCCGACTCGTTTGCTGCTTGATCTGCTAAATCAGTTGGTATTGTCATACCAACAGTTGCTGGAGAAGGGCTGAACAAAAAGATTATTAAAAATACATGTAATATACATAAACGAAATTTTTTCTGTAAACGATATACCTTCCTAACATACGGCCTTTCCCAGTGAAAGCTTTCACTTTGTTTTTCTGAGGAAGGTAAGTCTCATGACGATGATCCTCCATGTCTATCCATGCCTCTGTGCTCTTCACAATTTCTTGACGAATTTCTGGTGGTATTTCGCCTCTCTTAATGGTATCTAGGAATTTTCTATTCTCCGGATCGTTGTAAGACCGAAGTTCAGAGTCGTTTACAGTGAATCCGTTCTTCCACAGTTTCAAAGTGATAGGTCCAGAACTAGAACCTTGACTGGAGGATGCGGCAGAAACAACTAGACAAACACAGAAACAGTGTATAGTAGAATTTGTGAACCAACTTTCCTATGTCGTTAGTAGACTACGGATAATTGCATAAAAATCTGCTGTCCAATCATTAGCATTTATGTTATACCTTCGGTATCAGAATTTGTTTGACCTAGTTTATATCCTGTTCCGCTGAAAGTGTTTGGTCTTTGCTGCCCACTTGATTTTGGTTTGACGTCGACCGATTGTGCCTGACACAATTTAAACATGTCACTAATAATATCCTTCTTTTTCGGCGGTCCTATCACTTCTTGCCCACTGTTCTCAAAACCGCCAGCGTAGAATGTCTGAGCATCCTCGGGACTGCTCTCTTTATCTTTGACATCGTTAAGCGTGGCAAGTCTGGATTTTGGTTTTGATTTTGGTATTTCTTTCGACGATTGCCCCTCCATCTCGGTGTCTGATGCTTGCGTATATTCTTCCTCTGTTGTTGAATCTTCAGTACGTTCTGGGACTGACGCGGAAGGCGGAAGGCGTCTTAAATCATCAGTCTCGTAAAAGGTGGCAAGAGCAACCTGAAACATTTAGAAAACAAACATGACTGATTAATTAACTAGAGCAGGACTCCCAAAAATTTTCTAAATGTCAAGAAACAATAATTCTTTTACGGTAAATACACACTGGGAATCTGTGTGCACTAGAAATATCAAATTAAAAAGAAGTCACACAATGGAAAGAATTGGCTTTAATACAAACTGTGCCTGTTTATTTATAGGCATTTTTATTATAACGTTGTCATTGCGTATTTTCACGCTGTCGATTAATAACCATTTCAAATATATCTGCGATGGAATGAAATAATGATAAACTATTTCAAAACATAAATATTAATAGCACACCACTTTGTGTAACAATAGTATTTAGATATTTCGCGATTTGTGGGATTTAAGGTTATAAGAAGCGATGCTGAAATTTTTTGACTATCCGCAGAGTGTTGCTTAGAAATGAGTCACTCGTTAATCGAAACTATTTATATTAACTTATATAAAAGATTTAATAAATACGCTGCCTCACCTCAAGCAGCCAAGCAGATGACTCAAGGTAAAACCGTGCTCGTTCAGACTCTACACCAGTTATATCTGTAAAAACCGAAACCAGCTCTTCCTGGTTCGCCATTGATCGCGAATATTATACCACTTACGGTGAATTAGATATTGTACCTGATTCTAAACAGCTGCCAAAACAATCTCTCCAGTAATAATTTTCTTTGTTCCGTAATTCAACTTTACGTCAATTTCTTCAATTTACCTGTCATTCCTTCCATTTATATGGAACCGAACCGGATACATGTATATAGTCAGCGTGTCCGCGAAATATTTGAATATAGGTTTCGCACCTGTTTCGACTTTTCAACATTTTTTCCACTTTATATGAATATTTTACACACAACTCCGTACTGTATATTACGCGAAATTATATAATATTAATATCTATACGAATATACACATATATTAGTCAATTTTTATAAAAAAATCTTTCGCAATAGCCTTTTTTTTCAAAATAGATGTTTAATCGTCGATTGAATCTCTGATTAAATCAGATTTTTAATATCGAGAGCATTAATTAATAAAATAAAGACTTTTATTTGATTAATGCGGCTCTCTTTATGCACACATTTATAGTAAAATTATAAATATAGTTGCGCACTCGGGATTTAATTTTAGAGGGTCCGAGTTGAGTAGATCAAATTTTGTTGCCTGGTGCAAGAATTGCCAATATATGTACACTTATAAATATCATCGAAATGGAGAGAAAGCAGCTGTTCTATATACAGTTTGACCAATTGTCCAGTGTTCTATTTCCTTTTTCTTGTAGGGGGGCCAATAAGGCTCCTTGCAGTGATGCCAGAAACGTGGGTATTCGGGTTTTTCTCCTCCTCTGCTGCTGTCGGCTGGGTTCCCCCACTCTTCTACTGCGCACGCGCTAACACGAACGTACCTCTACTCTGCCTGTTGAGTGCCTGTTCGATTCAGTGATGGTATCTCGGGCGCTTTTCGCGCGCATGCGCGAGTTTCGTCAGGGCCGTGTCTACGTTTACGTCCGAAAGTGGGAAACTACTCTCAGGGGAAAAAGTAGTGGGGGACTATTATGGGTGACCAAGGTACCCGATTTTCGTACTTCACTGAGGCCGTCTGAGGCTAAAATCGTCGCGCATGCGCGCAAAAAGCGCCCGAGATACCATCACTGGTTCGATTGCACGCGCGCTACACTACAAGCAGAGGTAGAGTAGAGGCACGTTCGTGTGTAGTGCGTGCGCAGTAGAAGTAAGAGTGGGGGAACCCAGCCGGCAGCAGCAGAGGAGGAGAAAAACCCAAATACCCACGTTCTGGCATCACTGCTTGGCGCCACTGAACTCAGAGATGGTAACTGGGGCGGGTTGGGCGCGCATGCGCGACGATTTTAGCCTCAGACGGCCTCAGTGAAGTGCGAAAATCGGGTAACTTGGTCACCCATAATAGTCCCCCACTACTTTTTTCCCTGAGGGTAGTTTCCCACTTTCGGACGTAAACGTAGACACGTCCCTGACAAAACTCGCGCATGCGCGCCCAACCCGCCCCAGTTACCATCTCTGACTGAACTGGATTGCCATCAAGTGACACTGAAATACTTTATTTTCTTTCTCGATATGTTTAACAGGTTGAAAATAATATAACAGTATTTTTAAATTCTTCTAATATTTTTACTGTTTTAAATTACACCTATTCATTTTTGTCATAAACGAATATAATCAGTATATTTATGACAATACAGAGCTGTACCGCATTTTATCCAGTACTCTCTACGTCGATCTGTTATTAACGGTATATTAATTATATAATTATTCGACGTTGATTTAACCTTTTTATCAGCGCACTGTACAGCAGCTACATAGACAGGACATTGGTAAACATTATCCGTATCCTTTTTATTATGCAAGAATGAAACGCGTATAGGCGACATGTCCTGCCAATATATGTATTTCGAATTTTCGGCTAATATATGATTTTCAATGTCCCATCGACCGCCAGATAAATGCAAACCACGAATAAAATATGCATCAACATTTTCTATATTGGTTACTTCAATTGTAAATTGAAATTCAAGCTCAACTTCTTCAACAGGTACATTGTACATCTCCGAGAACATTAACGAAATCGCAGAGAAAAACATTTTACCAAAATACATTGCATCGAGCCAAACAACTCTAGGACAGCCTCCATTGATCCACTTTTTCAGAAAATCTAGACGTTTTAGTAAGTTATTAATGTAATAACTCAAGTTATCTGTTATGTTATTATTTTTTATATCTTTCCAAATATAGGGAACTTGATTCTTATACATCATTTCCGATACTTCTTGAAGAGAATCAGTAAGCGGTAGAGATCCCTCGAATGCTGATTTCAAATTACTCAATGTTTCAGTTATGGTTGTTAAAGTATGTTTAAACAACTTTGCTTCGCACAGAAGAACTCTGTTCAAAGGTTCTCGAAGTAGAGAAGACTCATTTTCCTCTAAGCAATTGATTTCGAATGAATCGTGCAATTTATCAGTAATATCGTTGATTAAAAGTAGTACTTGATCTTGAGGCAGATGATCGTCTAGTATATGATCAATAGGATTCATGAATGAGATGAACGATAAGAATTCAGAGGCCATCGTTGTATCTCGAGTAACAGCTCCATTTTGACTAAATCCAAAAACTTCCATTGATAAATCCGAAGGCATCTCTTCGATGTACTTAATCACATGCAAATACTCGCATCTTTGTGGTATCAACTTTGCTTGCTTATCTTGGACCGTCTCTGAGTTACAGTAATCCGTTATGAGATGCAATAGACATTTCTTATCAAAATTGTCTATCACTTTTCCTCCGTAATTGCATTCTCCGATGAAGTATAGAATAATATCGAAAGGTGTATAGTCAGCATCGTTTATAAAGCTTTGCAGTTGCATAGCAGATAAATGAAAATCAGAATAATCGAAATCATATGGTATATTCCAGCCTTGGGTACCGAAGCTATTTTTCTCTTTCACAATTGTGTGAAATAGAGATAAGCCGAATAGCAGCTTCGAGAAGATTTCTTCTCTTCCTGGACACCCTTCGTAAAACTCTTGATTCGCTATAGGGTCTGACTGGTAAATATTCAACAATATTTCCTTGATATTCAATGAATAATCGTGCGATATTTTTATGCTATTTTGCAAGATACTAATCGGGAATTCTTTAACAGGGTAACTGGACAACCACAATCGAAAGCCCAAAGATGTATTGGAGATATCACAATTTTCGCAGAGTCTTTCGAGATCCAGCATCCAGTGAGGCACCAGATGACAATTTTCTAGAAACACCCAATTGCCTTCAGCCTGTGCTCTTTTCAAAAGAAATTCAGCTCTCCGTTCTTGACCTTTGCCCATTGACAAAGAGATAAACTTCGACATATATCTCTTTGTCTTCGCGTAGGCGGAAATAAGAGATAAAGGTGACAAACAGCTCGGTAGAATGAATACAATAGGAGTCAAACAATTGGATTCTGCGTACGATTGAGCCACTTTAATTTGTGGTGAGTGGGCCTGTATGTTTCCCAATATATCTTTTATTATTTCTATGATCTGTACTATAATTTTGTCAGGCTTTAACGTTTTAGCAAGTATGAGTTTCTGAAAAGAGGATTTATTTATCCAAGGCTTTGGTAATAACTGATTTTGAAGTGTTTCAGAGGAGTAATACTGCTTCCACGCCTTATCGTTGCAATGAAAATCTTCTGCAAGACCATTAAACGTTGATAATGCGTTCTGAACATCGCAAATATTCGCCCAAGTATTTTGCGGTAGCCAACTAGGCTTATTATTGGAAATTGTATCGATACGTCTGCTGTTTGAGGACATAAAATATTGAATTTCTTCTTCTGTGACTTGTTTGTCATCTAATAGTATTTTAGAACATAATAAGAAAGAGCACAGTATCTTGTGCTTCTCCGATAAGGATCTACATATGCTCGCATAAAGTCTTTGAGTAAATGAAAATTTTAAATATGCTAATCTCTTCTCGAGAACAACACTTCTGTTCGAAGTCTCGATAGATTTGATATAGAATTGCACGAACCACGCGAAAGAGAAACAGTACATGCTATTCAAGTACGATAGAGCAATCAGCGTGTTGAACAATTCGACACAGTATTTAACGAACTGCGTGTAAGCATCTCGAAACTTGCTGATCTCCAGAGACATCAGTTTTGTTATCTCTTGCTTTTTAATTATATTTAGAGAAAGATTTTTCGAGGAGTCCAGAGTTTTTATTGCGTTCTCATCTTCAAGAATATTCGTGGTTGTCGAAGATAAAGTGCATAAAATATTATCCTCTTGTTGTTTCAATACTTTTTGATTGATCACGTCTTCCATCTGCAAAATCTCGAATTTTTCCTGAAGCTCCGGCATTTCCTTCGAAACGACCAGATCGAGGAGCTTGTCTTGAAGAGCTTCGTTTGGAATAAAGAAATCGATTACAGTGAACTTACTGAACACCTCTGGTGTATACTGTGGATTCAGTAATCGTGTTGTAATGTACAACCGAAAATCATGCGAGTATTTTATAACGTCGCAATTAATAGTCAAATACGAAATATGCCCATCGTTGTAGATTCTGTCCTTAAGAAACGGATCTAACACGGTTTCTAACTGTTCTCCTGCATTTTCAATTAACACAGGGTTTCCGTTTACAATACTAGATCTAACAATCGATGCGTAATTCGAATTAGTCAGTTTGATGATTTTAATGTTATTCTTCTTCTCGATAGTTTTAATCCATTGATTCGCTTGATTCTGCGAATCAATGAACAAACACCACAGCTCAGAATTGCTCATGATAATTCCATTCTCAACCGAGAATCTATGTTTAGGCAAACCGCAAAGATACCAATGATTTATCTCATTCTCGTCTCCATGAATGTTTATAAGATTGTAGTTAGTGGTAAATGGTATTTTTAAATCTGTAATATACTGTTTCCAGCATCCTACAATTTTGTCACGAAAAACTGTGGTGTACGATGCTGTGTAACATATTATTCCGGACGATAGTATCATATCTCCGACAAGATTATTATAATTCTCTTGCAGGTTCTCTGCACATTCCATCCAGCGGTCTTTCTCACCGCCTAAACTTGCAATTAATTTCTCTGCCTTATTAAGTTTGCTGCTACAGTCTTCCACTTCCTTCTCGAGCTTCACTTTCTGCTGCAGCGTTTCCTGAAGACTGTTATTCAGCACTGCAAGTTTCGCGTTCAAAGCAGAGAGCGTTTTACGCTTCTCATTTAAAAACGCTTCAGCTTCGTCGCATTCCCTTTGTGCAGCCAGAAGCTTCTCCTTCTTAGGTGCAACTGCCTTAGCAACTTCATCGTACGACACCATTGCCCGAACCCATTTGCAAACACCTTCTGCAGCACTCGATGCTTTGGCAACAATATGTGGTTTAAAGCTATTATCGGATATATACGTCTTCTTAATGATTTGCATGATATTGGATGGGATATTGTCTTTATCGTAGTCCTTTAAATTCTGTAAGAAATTCATGTCACCTAAGATACGCTTGCTCGGACCCCAATAGTCTGTGTATTTTTTACCAGTGACCGGATCTATGGGTTTATCTGGTGGCACATCGAGCATAACGCAGACTGCAGCCATTACTAGTTTGACGGTATCAGGAGGATTTTTCATAGCTTTCACAAGAGTGATGTCTGTGGGCTTCAGCGTGTTTAACGCAGCAACAGCATCTTCCAGAATTGGGATTGCTACAGCTAAATCAGCTTCGCATTCCATTTTCAGCTTCCCAGCTACTCCTGCCTTTTTATTCGCTATCTCCTCTTCCTGCTGTACGAGAATCGTAGCCCCTTCTACACTGATATTTTCATTCTCCACCTCCTTCATGGTAATTATAGTCTGCTGAGCAGAGATTTCCAACTGCGGTTTCAACATTATCAATGTAGCTTTCATCTTCTCTACTTGTTGCGCTGCTAACTTCAATTTTTCCAGACCCGCTAAATATCTCTTCCTCGTTGCGATAATATTCTTCTGCTTCTCCGATATCTGATGGGAGTACAATCTTAACATATGTAAGAAAGCTAGTAATGTTACGTGAATTCTTTTGGATGTTTCATTGAAATATTCGTTGCTCATTTCTCGTGCACTGTCGTACAGCTGTACGCAAGCTGTTATTATATCCTCTTTTATGTTCTCTTGGACATTAATGTCTTGAATGTATTTTAAGCCTACTTGCTTGAACGCACTCGTTGGCCAGGTATAGTGCCAACTCATTGTACAATACTTCACCAGTTCTGGATATTTGTGTAGGTAGGATCTAATTGTTTTGCTTGTCGAGTTGAAGCATATAACGATATGCAAGTTACCTTTACATTGTTCCAGAAAATAATTCATTACAGCGTGAGTACTGATTTCTGCATTTTTGTTTCCCCCTTGAGCATGCAAACGTACTATTTCGATAATGCTGTACCTCTCTTTGGTAGAAAATAAATCAGGTATTTCACCGGTAGCTAACAGACTCTTGATATCACAGAGAAAGGTATCCGACAGTTGTTTCTCCTTTAGAAAAAACGTAAGACTCTCCCTCGAACAGCCACACTTTTGTATAACTGTTTTTAGATCTTCTCTCCATAAATCGAAGCTGCAAGAAGATGGCTCGAACAATTCTTGTTGATTTATATAAGCTGCGAGGCTTGTTATAGATTTTCTACCGGATCCTATATTGGATATCATGAGTAAATTACCTCCTGGTATTATTAAAATTCTTGCAATTTTAATAATGCTTTCCAACACATATTGCGTTATGACTATATCGACTTGTTTCTTAAAATTTCTGTTATATTCGTTTAGATAAAACAGAAGTTTATTCTTCAGTTTATCCATAGAAGTTATCTCTTCGTACTTTTTATTTTTCTCTGTGTCCATAAAATTGCTAAACACTAAATCGTTAAAGGACTCCTTTGTAATCTGATTATTCTTAGATTTTGGTAAATAGTCAAAAGCTGTTTCGAATGAATCTTTGAAATGACGTTTGGTTGTTTCTCTGATCTGTAAGAAGAGATATTCTTTGTCATCGTCATCCAATATTCTATCGCCAAAAATACGCCAGACTTCATGAGCCCAAAGCCGGATGAAAGTAATTTTCGTTTCCACTGATTCCTTTTGGAGGAGGCTGCAGCCATTGATTACCTTGCTCACGTCTCTCATGCTAAATTGATATTGACATTTTGTAGGTACCGGAAAGAGTGTTTTTATCACAGAACTATAGATATCAATTGTAGCATTTGCTATACTAGTTACACTAGTTAGAACATCCGCTGCAAAAAGATTCTTCTTGAAATTTGTGAAAAGCACATTTGAAAATATCCGAAATATAGTATCTGTCGATGGTGTATACATGCTGTACAGATTAAAATGCCTTAAAAATCTGGGGCATATCTTGATTAAATCATTTCCTATAACAGCAAGGGAGAACATGGTGTCGCGAATAAAAATTTTTTCAGGCTCGTTAGTATTATAGAAATACCCGTAACTATGGTATTGCCGCAGAAATTCTAGAATACTATTTATTTCGGATCGACTCTCTTGCGTTTCTACACAAAGATCATCAATGAAACTAATACAGAATTGATTCTTCGGAGGACCGTAGTGTCCTGTTTTAATTTTATTCAATTTCGCGAGTAACATGTTTTGCGTTCTCGACACAGAGTTCATGAAAGTAAAGCTAAACATGTTAATCAAATATTCGTCACTAGCCAGTTTGTTTCTTAACAAATTCTTTATTAAAGAAGTTTTACCGGTAGACACATTCCCACAAACGAGAAAAGGTTTCCTGAATTTAATATGTTTCAACAGCAGATGATTATATTTTGAAGTATTAATCGTTGGTACAAAGATTTCATCATTTATTTCTATCGTCTTTTCAGTTTTTAACAAATCACTCCAACATTTCCAATTGCCGGAACCTTTAAAAATGTAATAGTTGTCTTGTATTAATCCTTCATGAGGCAATGTCACATCAAAGTTTTTTATTGTTGTAGGTTTTGGATGTTCCTCAATTTTTCCACTCCAAAGGGACATGCAGAGGGAATTAAATTTAGCGTGAGAATCCATGTTCAAGTTTCCCCCTAAACCCCATATAATAGACAATATAAGCGCAGCTTGCATCCATATTATAAAATGATTTTTTCCCTTGTCTTCGGTGCTTTCAGTTTGAGCATCCCTCAAATACATCTCGAGCAAATTTAATGTTGCCGTTACACCGTGTAATTGATTCACGATTAAAGATAGAGTACAATGTCTCTGTATAAACTCTAGAACAGGATCCATTATCCAATCGAATATCGAATACAATATGTCTTTGTGTCCATTATAAATATCGTGTCTGTAGATATGTGTTTTAACATAAGCTCTCCAATCAACAGACCGCGATTCAACATAAATCACTCCACATCTCGATAAAATAGCAGGAGAAGCTTCTACGATGTTCATAGTTTCAAAGATAACAGATAGCGAGTCTGCTATATCAATCTTTTCACCCGAAGTCAAATGCAATGCCTTGTTCGTATCCAGAACTGTGTACAAACTCTCGATCCATACATCTTTTAATGGTGCATCAAATACTATCCATTTCTTGTCAAAGAAATCGTTCCATAAAGAACGAAATACTTGAGCGCATATTCCATCCTTCCAGATTCCTGATTTTTTGTCAAAATGGCCATAGAGTTGATCAATACTCGATACTCCTGGTATTATAGTTTCTAATTCTACTTTGATTCCAGATTCTGCGCCTTGCTTGTGCAAGGATATTAAAACATCCTTCAGAACGTGTAGAATTTCAGTTTTCCCTACCAGCGAGTCGCCAACAAGCATAATCGCTCGATGAATATACAGCAGTTCGAATGCTTGTATAATTTTTAATTTAAAATCGTCATGAATGTGCAAACATCTAGATTCACATACAGTTCCTAGAGCTTCTAAGAATATTTTGTAATCGGGATGCAACAATACAACATCAGGAAACATATTGTCAACGATACTTTTAAAGACGAGTGAATCTGCACTGCAGAGTTTAGGGAGATTAACGTCGATTAAAGATCGCAAGAGTAACACGATTTCGTTCTCATCTGGGAAACTTCTTTTTAAATAGTTCAAAGTCCGAACATTTATTTTGGCACAGTTTATATCGAAAGTGTTACACGATTCACACTGCACCTGTTCGGAAAGTAGTTTGTAAAGAGTAGTTAGTTTTAAAGCTAACAGTTTTGAATTAACTATACCAGCAGCAAACAGTTCGATCTCTACAATTTTATCGATATTCGGTACCATCATGTGTACTCTTCTGAAACATATTTTTAAATTGTCAGGTAATTTATGGTATTTGAAAGAACCAAGATTAGTGGTAGCGCAAATATGTCCATCTGGCTTCAGATTTAACTGTGAACCTTCGATAGTTATGGCTTTTAAATTTGCACTTACTGCTTGAGCAACACAAACGAGATTTTGAGTAATCATGGACAGCATTTCGAGCTCGAGACTATTGAAATTTTCGAAGCAAAGCCATGCTCCACAGGAAACGAATCCTTTGAACACTTGACAGACAAAATTGTAGGAAGATATATCGGCGCAATTGAAAATACGAAATTGTACTGCGATTGCTTTTGCCAGGCTTTTAATAGTCTCTGTTTTCCCCGAAGCAGGCAATCCTGTAACAGCTCCGTACAGATGATACTTATACGCTTGCATAAGTGTGTAGAAACATCTTTCCGTGAGAGTAGTGTTAACTATACATTGTTTGTAATAGCTGTACTCGTATCCATACTTTATACTTGCATCAAACATTGATACAGTAACATAATCTTCCTCTAAATAATATCTTAACTGTGCAAGCCATGTGAAGTCTGTGTATCGAGTAATTCTTTTGTCCAACAATAATTTAATGATGTCCCTTTGGTTGCTAACTACAACGATTAAAGATGTGAATATGTTTCTATGTCTTCGTGTTGTACAATTTCTCAATTCAGTGGCTAAACTAGGTAGATGATTAATATATTTTAAGTATAATGTGTTTAATACTTCTGAGCTAAACGAAGAGAAACAATTATGTAAGTCGCGAGTCCAATAAAGTAGAAGCACAGATATAATTATCATACTTGGAAAATTGAGAATATCGTAATGCATAAAATTAAATTTATCCCAATATTTTAAAATACTTTTTCGCAAAGTACTACTTATCTCATTCTCTAGTTCCATCAACCATGTCTTTTCATGATCAAAATGAACCTGAATAGACTTTTCTAAATTCGTTTTTTCGTTATGATCACCGATAATAGAACAAATTTGTTTATTCTTATTGATTCGAACTTTCTTTACACCCTCGAAACAAGATTTTAGAGAAACGTTCAATTTTTTGACATTGTTCGATTCAAATAATACTCTTTGAACTTCTTCGTTCGAAATGAAGAAAAATCTTGGGAACCATAATCGTTTGTTCTCTATGTACTCTGTTACCCCATGATGCACCTCTTCAAGCTTTCTGTTAGCATTATGTAAAGACTCTAAAATTGTTAGATCATCAATTCCCGAAAATGTAGTATTCATGCATATTTTATTTCGAATATTTGCTAAAAGTTCTTTCGCTTCTCTATACAAGACTGACTCTTTAGGCAAATATTTCTCTATATTAGGATAACAAAAAGTAGAGTATAAAGGAAGCTTTAATATTTGAACGTCACACCATTGCACCATGATGTTCCTAATCCTATCGAGAGACGAAAAGAATTGGTTTACGGTCGAGATGATAGGCTTCACGAAATGAGAGGTTTTCATCTCTTCGATTACTATAAAATGATCTTCGAAAAGCAATTCTATGTCACATAAATTCGAGAAGATGTACATCTTCGATTTTTCATCGAAGCTTATCTCAAATGAAACTGTTTTCCATTCCTGAATCATTTGCGACAATTTTTCCTGTAATTCTAGCTCTCTGTTGGCACCTAGGCTAATAGCTTCGTACTTCTCGATGTCATCCATTAAATTGAAGGAGATCATTTTCCTTAGACTGGTGCCAGCATTGGGCATAAGATCAAAATCACATATTGCAGACATTTCCATCCAGTGAGATTTTCGGAGAGCCGGATTACACATGCATACTATCAACGATAAATAATTCTTGAAATCGTTTATGTCGTTTAGAGCTTGCCAGCACAATTTTAACGGAGTTGGTTGTTGCATAGGATCTGGATCATCCGCGATGCCAGAGAATTTGAAGCACTTGTTCGTGGTCAAATCCATTTTAATTTTTGTTTTGAATGTTCTACTCATTTCAGTGATCGTCTCAAAATAGTTTAGTGTTTTCTTTTTTATAACAGCAGCATCCAACCATTCGAACGGTCCATCCAACCATATGCTGTTGTCTTTTCTCCATTGATGAACAACATAAATGAGATCGTGAAACGGGACAATTACTTCCTGCAATTCAATTACTTGAGGGAACTCAGTTTCGGGAAATTTAAACAGTTTTTCTTCTTCGTTGATCTTTTCCATGTCAACATAAATTTTATTCACTTCTTTAAACAACCCTCTATAGTATTCAACATATTCTTCAACTCTCTCGATGTCATCCATATTATCTAAAACACTGAGTTGAGGAATAATGTAATCTACTTCAGAATTCAATTTGTTTATTCTCTTTTGCATGTCCTCTTCCAATTCATTCTTCATTGCTTCACACAATGTGTTATTCTGTCTGAATACAGGCTCAATCTCATGTAACCAGTTTATGGTTTTCTTATTTAAATTGATATGGTCGTCCGATAGAATTGTCACTTCAAATAATGCGCATAGCATGTGTATAGACCGCTGAATTTTGCATTCCAGTTCTCTTATTAATTCTTTCGACGCGTGTAAGATGTAGTCAGTTAACTCGATCAACAATTTCGCTTCATTCGGTACATCCAGTGCTTTCATTTTCAAGCTTTCGAACTCTCCACAGATTTTTATATTGAAATCTTGATGATACTCGATTACCTTGAGCAGGAAAGCATTTACGATATCAAACGATTCTTTCCTCAAAGCTTCCTTAACTTTAGTCTGTTCTAATGTGCCTATGGTATAATACATGTTCGCTACTATTGTATTTGTTCTCATCAGATATATATTATACTTTTTAATATACTTCAGGTACGAATCAAAGTTTATTCTGCCTAAACTTAATGATAATATTTTCTTCTTCGTACTCGGCACGCTTACAGGATAAAATTCTTCGGTAATATTTATCATATGTTTGTTTACAGGCTCATATAAGTCTTGCAATATAGTTTGTAATTTATCATGTGACTCTTCAATATACCAATCTGGTAACTTGATTTGAATATATCTGGAAGATACCTTCAAATTTAGCAATTCTTCGAACGAAGTTAAATGTTGAGCTATTGAACCAATGCGATCGATTATTCCATGATACGTTGAATATATTTCTTCAATGTTAGGATCAGTAAGAAGATGACCACCTCGTAGATCAAGACGAAGTTTAATTTTTGGACAATAATATTCATTCCTCATAATTGTTAGCATGTGATCTATTGATCGTATCATAACATTTATAATTCTCTGTGCGAAGATATGTGTTATACACCGTATAGTATTTAGCAGTTGATTTATACTAACGTTTCTCAGCGCTCTTGTCGCAGTCCTTAATATAACTCTACAGGTTTCTTTATAAAACTGATAAGAAATGATCAGAGATGCTTTTTTAACATCGTTATTAATTATATTTTGAAAATCAGTCAATGATATGAGATCAAGACAGAGATCTTGAAAGTTACAGATGAACGTTGGAAGCATAACTTGTCCCATCTCCATAATGAATCTTATCGGTTCTAAATGAAGAAAGTATTTCTTCGCTATTAATTTACGACGTTCTGAAAATTTCTTATAGCTGTAGCCTTCGCATTCCTTCAGAGAATACAAAGAGGAGAAAGATGTTTCTTCTTTTCCTGACAACGACAATATAACTTTCATGGAGAAGCTTTGCATATCTTTGGTCAGCATATTTTTCACTTCCGTTAGCATCGATTGCACTAATGAAGAGTATTTTCTCCTGTACTTTCTTGGCAATGAATTTAAGATATTCTTCTCCCATTCTTTAGGAAACTCATTGTTATACTTTAAACATTTCTTTATTTCATTGTAAATTATATTGTGATCGGATGTTAAACTAATGTTTAAACTACTGGGACTGTTTACATTTACTTGAGTCGTATCCATGGCCAAAACACTATATCAATCTGGCTGACTGACAATCAGTGAAAAATGTTTTATCAATATCCACCATACTATATAGTGATGAACCTCACTATATAAATAGTACAAATATTTCCATTAAATTTTGTTACAAGCGTTAAGATTTTCAGGATCATTATGAAATTAAATGAAATGTATTTAAAATACAGCTTGGCTAATAAATATACAAAAATTTTAATGTCAACATTCGTCTCTGAATAAAATATCTGTTTATTGTTTTTACAAATAGTAATTAGTAAACATCGTAAAATAAATAATAAATAAATATCATAAATATTTTTTGTTGTGTAGACCCATTTCGCGAAGTTAAATAATTCCATTACATCTATATGTATTATTCGTAAATATACGACATATAAGTATGTGTATACATACTATATATGTGAGGAATATTGATTGGGGTCGTATTTATTTATGTAGAAGAATGCAACTTTAACGTAGGATGTTTCTTCTGTTTGTTTAAAAATAATTTGCGATCATGAGCAACATTTATATACAAGAACCACCCACAACGGGTAAAGTAAGTAGAAATTAAAGATATTTTATTGCATATTTATTTGTTTCTCGTTACATAACCTCTAATAACAAACATTTGCGATATCAGTTTTTATCTAAATGCAGCGAATAAATACATAACACGGTCTTTTTAACGTATTTCGTTTTATTTGGGAACATTTACTTCATTCTCGTTAAAAAATTTAAACTTTAATTTTAAACATTTTATTTTAAATAGGTGGTAATGAAAACAACGGTGGGCGATATCGACTTAGAATTGTGGACGAAGGAGGCTCCGAAGGCTTGCAAAAATTTTATACAATTATGTATGGAAAGCTATTACGACAATACCATATTTCACAGAATTGTTAAGGGCTTCATAGTTCAAGGCGGAGACCCAACTGGCACGGGAGAAGGTGGAGAAAGTATATATGGACAACCGTTTAAAGTATGTTTAATTTTAATGAAAATTCACTCTCTTACAATTGGTACACAAGCTAACGTACTTACCCATTTCAGGATGAATTCCATACAAGATTGCGATTCTGCAGGCGAGGTTTGCTGGCTATGGCGAATGCAGGGAAAGATGACAATGGATCGCAATTTTTCTTTACTCTTGCTTCTGCTCCAGAATTACAAAACAAGCATACTATATTCGGTAAAGTTACCGGAGAAACTGTGTACAATATGCTCAAACTAGAAGAAGCACTGGTCGATGAAGTAAGAGACTATACTAATTACACAAGCTGAATTGCTGTAAATTTACTTATACGAGAATTGTATTATAGCGCTTTTTTCTGTTCATAGAACGACAGGCCACTTTATCCTCCAAAAGTATTAAAAACTGAAATACTGAATAATCCTTTTTCTGATATTGTACCTAGGGTGACGACGAGAAAAAGCGAGGAAGTGAAGGATAGTACAAAAAATAAGAAAGCAGGAGTAAAGTAAGAAAGAAATATTTGTAATCTTCGTTCCTGTTAAAAATATTCTTCAATGAGGACTGCTTAATTACAGAAATTTCAATCTTTTGTCTTTCGGAGAGGAGGCAGAAGAAGATGAGGAAGAGTCTGTGATACTGAATAAACAATTCACTGGCAAAGGGAAATCGGCGCATGATCATTTATCTGATCCGAAATTAAGTGCTCAACCAGCTGTCGAACCGGCTGGACCTCCGAGCAAGAAGAAGAAAGAAGATCGCAGTAGCGATTGGGAGAGCGACGAGGAAGTTAAAACTATCGAAGAATTGGAAGCTATAAGAAAAGAGAAAGAGTAAGCTAATTCTTTGGAGTTCTTCACCGATTACTCGTTGTATTTTCATACAAATACTATTGTCTTCCCAGAGCGATGAAAGAAAGAATAAAAAGTAAGCTAAAGGAAACGAAGAAGGAACCCAAGAAGACAAGCTCTTACAAACTGGAAGATAATGAAGTCGATAATGAAGATGACAAAGAAGAAGAGTATTATCTTGGGAAAGACAGAGAAGAAGAACGGAGGAAGAAAGCGTATGTATACTATACTATCTCTGAAGTAAAAATGATAAACTATTTCCGACGAATTTTTCCACAGGGACGAAATTAGAAGAGAGATTCGCGACTTGAAGCGGGACGTTCAGAACGAGAAGAAGGCGAAGGAGGCGGACAAGAAATTGAAAGAGGAACAGGAAGAGAAGAAGGGTCAGAAAACAGAGATCATGAAGGAGTACATCCAGACTCAGGAGAAGTACAAAGAAGCAAAGTCGAAGTTGCCTAGAAAGGGTAAAAGTCGCGAAGATTTCACGATGGATCTCTTGAAGAAATTCAAATCGAAGCTTCAAAGTGCGAAAGAGACTAGAAGCGAGAGATCACCGACACCATCACGGAAAGACAATAGCAACGAAGAAGATTTCGATCCTGCTGATGAGTCGTGGATGGTGCACTCGTTGCAATGCGAGGAGAAAGTTCCGGTCCTCGCGAAGGATGCTAGTACGAAGGACGACGACTGGTTCGAAATATATGATCCCCGTAATCCGCTGAACAAAAGGCGGAGGGGTGAGAATTCGCATAAACCGACAGAAGAGAGTAGCAGGCGAGGCGAGTCGCGTCGCAAATAACTTGTATTATAAGTATGCTGGTATTAGACGCAGGAAACCCCTCTTAACTGTACAGAAACGTATTGCATAAAATACATGTTTTCTTTTCAAATCAACAATCGGAAATCGGCTTCTCTGAAATCGCGTCGCGATTCTGACGCGCGGAACTTCTATTTTTCCTTTGCACGCGTGTGACGTCAAAGTGATAGAGAGATGCGCACGTTGCAATTCGATGACATCACCGAGAAAAATCGTTCGGCTGCGTGCCATCGCGCATCGGTGCCGTAAACTTTTGTTTACTATTTGTCCGGTGAGGTAACTGTAATACAGTCGATGGGTTAGCCGTTAGGGACACGATTTCGTGCAAATAGACTTCTATGGACGGGAGCTTATCCCCGGCACAGTAAAAGTTGATAAGGCACTGATACAAAGCATGACATATTCGTTCACGGAATCAGTCGATCTGTTGGCAGCGGACGATACACATCGTGCATTTACGTAACTTCCACTTAACGAAATCGATTAATTAATTTAAATCGTACGTTTGCCAAGTCCGCGGAACAAAATTTCGGAACTCATTGTCGGACATATTTGGTGGAGGTTTTATTATTTTTTTTTTGAAAAAGTTGTTAGCGCGAGTGTTGTAAAGCGTTCGACAACGAAATCGATTCGAAACAGTATATTTTTATACTGAGAACAGGAACGTTGGATTCATGCTGTGCGTGATGCTTTATTAAGATTATCCCCGGTTGGGAAAAGTGATCCCGAAAGTGATGCTACGATCCTACAAGAAGAAGAATGCCATCGACACCATTAAAAATAGATATACTCGGTATGCTTTGTTTCGTTCGTATATTATTCCATTAATCGCTGGCGACGCGTGTGTTCACGATGCGGTGGTATATGTAGTTATCTGCGTCGTTGAAAAAACAGTCTTGGTTCGAGAGCTGTCGATCGACATGCTTTTATTTTGAATCAGATTACCCGAATCGTCATCTATCAGCGATCCTCCCTCCTTTTTCAATATATATTCGAGACGGTGACGACCATAATATAAACAAGGAAGCGCTTATTTTCGAATTCGAATCGTCGCGTCGGTGGTGTAATAGACTAAGCTTCTGTCTGCCCGTTTATCATTGTGTTTCTCGCAAACCTAACAGCTATAATTGACAAATTATTTTAAACTTTACACGTCTACTTTCCAATGACCGGATCTTGAAACTGAAGCGTAATAGGAAGTCTAATTAACGCCGTATCTACCGATAGATGTTTAATAGTGTCACCGGCCTGCATGTAACAAAGGATTCTTCCAGTTGCTCTGCCACGTGGTGAAACGCTGCTTGGGCGTGTGAAACACACGCATACATAGTTGCAACACAATCGCGAGCGATCTATACACCAATCAAAATCGTATTGATAGGTGAATTGACTAATTATGCGATGACGGTATTTAGTAAAGCCGAGGCGGGGAAACCGTGCAGTTCTTTGAATTAGAATGTAACGCATTCACCATGCTAATTGTCCGCATATTCTTCTTCGATGTAGCCTCATTTAATCGTAATAGCGCCCGGCAATGTGTAATCTGCCTCCACGAGGCAGGGCGAACTTTATTTTTAAATCCCTGCCACCTATATAAGGGTCGTCTCCGTCTTACACAGTGTGTCCGAAAAGTTTCGAATCATTCGGAGAAAAAAAAATAGAACAACGATCGTAAACACTGCAGCGAAACGCTGTTTGCAAACATTGGCGTCGCTTGTTCTTCTCGTTTTGTACGTGTCACCGTGCAAAGTCCGTGCCTCGAGTTTCCGCGCACCCTGTATATGCGTCGCGACTAATGAGAGACGATTACGACAATGCGAGAATGTAAATTATGCCACCGCATCGGTCTCATCGCTTGTAAATTCGAGAATAATATCAATATCGGCTTCTTTTCTCCGCTTTTTTTCAAACACTGACACGCTCGATATCAACGCAAACGCTTCTTCTTATGAAAATGATTTTTGTTGATGATGTTCTAAACTGGAAAAAGATTAGATTCGATCACGTTTGATGACGATTACAAAAGAACGTCAAGCAAGGTCGACTCTAAGGTCATTCTGAGGTCATCGACACGTTTTTTTTGCATACTACGTTTCGATCTTTTGTGGCGCGACGTTTTAATCAACATCGAGACAAATTCTATGAGTCACGAGTCACATTATGACCTTAACACGTTGATTGTCACCAATGTTTGACTATGGATTAGTGAGGGCCACTATTTTTTGACACACGCTGGCCTCGGATGTTATGTTTACGGGTTCGTGGTATCGATAGTAGTATCTAGCATAGTAATTCCGTTACGTGTGGTTATCGCTTGATTTTGGTACAAAGCTGAACGTCGGAGTCGATACCCTCTTCGTTCATCGAACCTTTTCGTTGTAAGTTCGATGACTCGATCGGATGATCCGTGCTCGGCTCGGCCAATGCCGCAAAACATAGTAGTCTTTAGAATCACCGGATATTTACTTGCACAGATAACTCATTCTTTTGAACAATTTGAAACATTCTGCATAGAAATGTTCTCTTCTCTGTAAACATAGGTTGTGCGCGTTGAACTTCGATAAAAGTATCTGAAACCTAGCTACGATTAATTATTATCATTTCTCGTTACCATGTCGCAATCAGAAGCACCAGATGCGCTTCTATATCATTCTGGGATTGTGTTTATCGAAATGTGTTGATGTTTATACAGGAAGAAATTCCAGAATGGTCTGTCAATTCTATTGACGATCTATCGATTCGTAATATAATCTTCATGAAATCTGCGCATACTGTTTTGCTATTACGTGTGTGAACGTCAAACGTCTAGACCTTTTGAAATTTATCGCAATGAATAAACATTGACGGGAATGTATAGCTGCTCGTTGCGCGATCGAAACTGCATATTAACCATTTGCAATTACTCGTTGCATCGCGGAGTGGTGTAATCGTTGTAAAATATTCTAATGTAATGTGAGAAAAATAAAGGGATGAACAGTTTCCTACCGGTTGCGTTTATTCACCTTTAAATTCCAGTTGACACTGTAACTTCAATATTCCAGGTGAGGCCCCTTCGATTACGAATTGTAACGCTTGCGTTTGTAAAACGAAATAAAAATTGTTGTGCGAAATCATTTGAAGTTATTGTATGTGTTCGATATAGAACGATTCAGAAGCCTGTTGCTGGCCCCAATTTAAATGTTTTGAAGTCTGTAGGATTGTCAACAGTCTTTTGAATTGCTTTAGCAAAAGTGTCGCAGAATTTTCACAGCAGTTTTTCTCACGAGAAATCATTTTGCAATCCGTAGAGGAGGGTGTTCGTCCAAGAGATTGGCAGCCTCGTAGATCCGAGTACAAGGTACCGCTGAGGCTATTGCGATTATGTTTGCTTGGAATGATTCTCCCTGCTGTGTTGGTAGCGGGGCCGATGTACTTGCGATACCGCGTTTATTCCGAGCAATTGTACCCTTTAACCGTCTCCGATCAGAGGCTTATCGACGCGAGAGTGTCGACCACGTGGTGTCAGGTAAGTGATCCATCGATGCAATTTTAATTAGCAGCCACGTCTTTCGTTTCCCTCGTTTTCAATCGAATTTCTCAGGATTCAAAATAATCTATATACAGAATTACGCTTGGAGAGTTATACAAGTTCGTAACTTTTCAGATATACGTACGTCGCGATATAGTATACATATAATCACTCGATCACTTTTAAAGATTCCAAAATTCTAAACACATGTGCTTTCAGAGACTTCGATAATCGCTCGATCACTTTTAAAGATTCCAAAATTCTAAACACATGTGCTTTCAGAGACTTCGATAATCGCTCGATAATCTTCGGAAGACTGAAACATTGTTCGCGCGACCGCAGTTGGAAATTTTTTACACAAACTTGATCATTTTTCCAGTACGCGTAATTACTCTGGAAAACTTGGACGATCTGATAGCTTTCCAAGATTCAAACGTCGCTCAAATATTCCGACCAAAGTCGATGTCACCATGAAGAAGAATCACCTTAAATTTCTTCCAGAGCCAGCTGATCAAAGTAAACGCGACGTTCAACGCTTATCTGATGAGCGATGAGCCGCGGGTTGAAGGCAAAGTGCAACCTGTTTCGATGACAAGACACCTGATTTTAGAGGACGACATGAAAGAGTATTGGGGATTTTATCTTCTCAGAGGTAGCAGCGTTACAGTCTCCACTTGCGTGAGGTTCGAATCGCAGTTTGATTGATTCAGAGTATAGAAGATATAGATCTATCGACATCGAACGTTTCTGATTCGCAAAATTTTTTCACGAACGACAGATGGCCTGGAGCATCTCTGACGATCATTCGAGGCCACAAGCACCTTCACGAATGCGCCTTTATCGGCGACGATAGCAGCGAGGAGTTGGAGGAGCTTCTGGAGGTTGCTAAAGAGACTGGACTGCTTTCTGTCAACGGAACAGACGAGGTATAAAATGCATTTTAAACTTACTCGAGAAACGAGAGTCTATCCCCTTAATCAAACATTCCGCGCGCAGGACAAGAGTCCCAGCAACGAGCCAAACAAGATGAAGAGAGTAGAGCAAGGAATTCAGTTCCACCACAAGGACCAAGCCCTTCTCCTAAACAGCTCGACTCACCTGACAAACTCCATGGCACATCATTACAGCAGCCACGAATTAGACGCGAAAGCCATGAGAGCAATCCTAACAGAGCTCATGGCAAAAACGTTAGACACGAAGAACAAACAAAAAGAGAATCCCCATCATCATTACGAGGGGACTTTCGTAGAGGTAGCGAACATTGTTAAACCACCTGTACATCATCCTTCCGAAGTGGACAAGAACGTAGAACAAAAGGTAGCAAAGGTTTCACCTACGATCGCTATAGCAAAAGATGAAAAAGAAGAAGAAGAGACAAGCGAGAAGAAAGGAGAACCAACGTCTGCGGAGGTGATGAAAGATATGTTGGATAAAATCAATTCGTTGGGATATCGAGGAAAGAAGATCCTCCGAAAGTTGATGGACGAGATGGAGAGAAATGGCGGGGAGACCGAGAGCCTGAGGAAGGTGGTCGATGAAACGATAAAGGACCAGAAGCTTTCCGAAGCCGAGAAACGGAGAAGACGAAGGGATTTAATCTTGTCTTCGTCTCTTCGTAAAGAGCTGACTGAAGAAGACGAAGAAGCCGACGCTGCCGTCGAAGAGGTACAGTAAGAACCATTCTTATCTTGTTAATGTTAATCTTATCGAATTGTGGGACCACGAGACGATTTTTACACTCGTTTCACTCGACTATTAAATCGAACAAACAATCACACGGATTCTCCAACACAAATTCTAGCCAGCAAAAATTGCAGAAAAATCGAATTAGCATTATCAATGATCTCATGCTCTCGAAGGTGTTGGCACAGCGTAAATGCATTGCTGCATCGCAATAAAGAATCGTAATTAAGCGTTAGCGCGATAATGCTTCGCGAACGAACGGTTTCTAATCTCTCTCATAAAACCGAAAGAAATAAAATATAGAAAGCGAAAAGTATAGCCTGCATCGAAGTTGCATAAACGTGAAATTAGGACAGTCGACTGTTTACACGGACGGTATTATCAGGCATTATCTGTAAAGTCGTTAATTCGCTCGACGAAATAAAGCTACCGGTGGAAAATTTTCAAGTTCGCAGCGGAACAGCAGATTTCCTCTGGTGTATACGTCTGATGATAATGCGCTAGCTGAGGTGCTATTATGTGATAAAACGTGGGAGTGTGATTATGCTTTCCGAGAGACTTAATCGAGTGAGCTTGTTAGATGGCGAGACTTCTGTTGTCGATTTTCAACGATATCGGTTGTTGTCAAACGATTCGAGTGAGGAGGACGTATGTATTCTGTTCTCTGTCAACGTCGCTCTCGGGACGATAACACGGGCCAATGTAGTGGATCGTAATCAATTTCTTTATCGCCGCCGGATCAGTATCTGGGTATTACTTATATTGTCCTAATTAGAGATTACCAAATCGTGTAATTGTGGCTCGAGAGATTACCAAATCTGTAATTTTCTACTCGCGTGTGTGCCAATGACGTTCGAGGGTCCCGTTATCGAGACACGGTGTTCAATATTGTCCGACGCTTTCGGAATAATAGAGATGTATCGCGAATCCGGGAATCAGACGATCGAGAGGTATCGGTACCTGGAAGCTTCGAAGCTTCAAAATCTTCGACTTTCCAAGGAAAGTAACAGCCCTAGTACATATTTAGTACTATACATTCTGATCGATATACAATATATAGACCATTTCTTGAAGTCCAAGAAAACCAAAGATGATCTTCCTTTTCCACCACTTTTACAAATAGATATTTCCTTAATAAAATGATTTCTTCTCACCATCCAATGTACCTTTACGTACATTAGGATATGTTGCACCCAGATGGCATAGCAGAGGACAGGGGCACCGTGAACGAGACAATGTTGAACGATAGAAGCAACTCTGAATTTTGGAGTTCGTTCAGCAGCTCTGAGGAACGATTGCTGGATTGTAAAGGGTTGATTCTAAACCTACCCCTAACACCTCATCGTCATTGTACACCGAAGCACGAGAAGAAACATTCGGAAGCCTCGTTTGCAAACACGGTCACCTACAGGTACGCAGACCTCTTCATCTCTATTGATAGATCCCCGATAATGATAATAACTGGTAGCGGATAAACACTTATTTCTGGAACGGCAAATCGGCAAATAGTCAAGTGGATAGACTCGTGGAGGATGCAACGACCTATCGAGGCTTTCATTTTTCACGTGTTTTTTTTTTTATTTTCGAATTCTTTGCTCGACGATGAAACGCGAAGATAAGACAAGAGCGAGATAATTCTCAACGTTCATAAATAATAAATCGATATACATGACGTGCTACTTGGTTAGAGACAGTGTGGAATTTACACTAAGGAACAACGAACTTCTCGATTCAACTAACTATAATTCTACGGGATTTCTTGGCCAGCGAATATGCTCATTTATTAATTATAATAATTTATTTCAGGGTCCCAATGAACGGATACTACTTCTTCGTCTTTAACTCGGAGAACGAGATCCAACCGAACTACCTTCGAGTGAACTTCGACCTTCTGAAAACCGTGTACAACATTTCGAACCCGGTCCACCAGTGCCAGAACAGTACAAAAGAGTGTTCGCTGCCACTCAAACTCTTCAGCAACGAGAGAACAGTTCTGGAATTACCATTGAGTGGCAACGACTCTCAATGGAACCACGAATACGTGGTAGTTTCTACCTGCGAGCCACGAACTGCGATCTACCTGATCTGCATCATGCTGGTTCCCTTACTAATCCTCGTGTTTGCTTTTCATTGACATCACGTTTGTCACGACACAACCGAGGGGCAGCGTTTCTGATCTCGCTGACAATGCTCACTTGTAAATATTAGGCTTAAGTCGACCGAGTGACGAATTGCTGCAACAACGACAGTGTAACAGTATTTTACTTTTCCACACGCGCTTTCGAGTGGTAGCGACACACACTGACTAGTTAGTTGATAGTAGAGCAGAAGATAGAGAACTTTAACCTTCATATCGTCCATTGGAATAGAACTGATTCGAGTCTTCAGCTTGTTAGTAATGTAATTAATATTTTAATGAGAACGCTCGACGTTCATTGATAAAAACGTGTACATACTTTCTAGAGCGCTTTATAAAATTAGACTAGAAATTAGTACCAAGTGAGATTCGCTCCACGTGCTAGAAGATAAATCATTCCTGTGAACAAAGATTGTTATTAACGTAGAAGAGTGTATCGCCGCGGAATGATTTCGTTTATATTATTTATTGTAGGTCGATTCTTGTTAATTTATTTAGTAATACCGCTTTTATCTCGCGTAGACTCGCGCAGTTCAGATTTTTACCGTGAATTGTACCTTATCGATCACTCTGGGATTAAACGTGTGCACAGAGACTGAAAAGCTGATTTATATAGTTTCAATGAAAAATTTCATTAATCGCAGCCGGTCGTTTTTTTCTTGATTTTTATTCGAATAAAAAGAGAGAGCGGCACTCGGACGATAGGATAATCGTTTACAAGAATTGTAAAAATGTAGATAGAAGAAAGTTTATGTATAGCGGTTCGGGTATCGTCTTCGCTGTATATAAATATGGAGAATCGTTTTTATTAAAATTTACATCTTCGAGAATGTACCAGCGCAATAATACTGCAGTTCCTTGGCGAAAAATTAGCGTGACCGAGACGATGCTAATTAAGGGTCTCCGAGGGCTAATCCTTCACGTCTTCGGACATCTTAAAAATTAATCTCCGTCCTATCTGTTAGTTTAATCCAGTAGATTAATGCTTCATGCCGATGCAAGAGGCTTCCGACAACTTGACCCTGCGATTCCACGGGTTGGCAAGGGTGGTAGAGGATGGTATATGGGGGTTTCGGGGGCGGAGCAACTCTTATCAGCAGCGAACACTCGCGACTCGCGCAGCCTCCGTGGCTTCAATGAGTTTTTGGGAGTGAGTGCCGCAACCACGGCTCGTTCTTGTACGTGAATGTCCTTGCTCGATACTCATCTTGGAATATTGCCAAAGGACAGCTTATCTGTCTTCCGGATGACAATGGGACCTCTGTTTAAACTAAAAACTGCTACCCTCTTGTCTTTCACAGATTTACAGCCGGAAGACGGCGGTAGTAATATCATCTCTTCACAGTGTACTTTCGATTTTACACACGGTACCTTTGCTAGTCTCGATTTTATAGACGGCGCAGTATTCGTTCAACTGGATAGAATCATTTTTGTGAAGCTGAACTCGGCGAGAACTTTTATAATAGAATTTCGAAGCTGCGAACGATGATCGATTGCTCTTGTCAGAGGTTGTTAATAATTTATTTTAACTCGACGAGTACAGTGTCTGAGACATTGTTTTACGTAGAACATTGCGAAGCCTCACGAAATGAACTTATATCAACGAAAAGGATATTGATACTAAATGAATTCCATGTAAATGTGTTATAACGTTTCATAATTATTGAGCAGAAATATTGTTCTGTCGCTTTGAGCTGTCGAAAAAATGTGAAAAAGATCGCCAACAGTTGTGAGAATAATTTCCAGCGGAATCGTGCTTTTATGAATGAACAGAGTGAATCGATTCGCGAAAAGTAGGAAGACACGTACCGTGACTCTGCCGATTCGAGGAGCATCGTTGAGAGAGGCACGTGGAAAACAAACACTAATAATGGGATTAATATGAGGCGGCTGGTTGACGGCGATAACGAAAATTGATTTCACCCTCGTGCCCTTCATCCCCCTCTTCGGCATCCCCATTCCCGGCGTGCTCCTCGGTGCTCACCCCGGGGGCATGGGGATTCCATTCGAACGCGTTGACGTTTTATGGGACACTGCGCAAAACCGGCGACACGCCTCTTTCCTATTGGTACGGCCTGCCGACGATAATTCTTCTACGTGCCCGACCATATTCCATTGCCGTTAGGTTTTTCCCGCATTACCTTACCCGTGCGACACCATAATCGTTAACGTACCCTAGCTTTACGGAAATAAATTTTACGATGCCGGTGTATTTACTGTCTTGCTAGTCCCAACATTTAGCGAAGCAATCCTACTGTACGTTTCACGCTAGGGTTTTCTTTTCTCAAATCTGCCAGAATGGTTAAAATCGCTCATATATTCGAATACAATAATTACAGCTAGAGTCCTGAAGCTTTAATTAGAAGCATAATCACCGTGCAAGATATAATAATGGGTCTCGACAAATGAAAGTTAAGCCCGCGATAACGAGTTACGTGATTCGACGACACGACGGTGTTTTGCGTTCCGATCGTCGACAACGGAATAGAAATTCATCGTCATTCGATGATCGTACAAGCACATTTCACCAGGACCCGGTTATAATACCTAATTCCTATTCATTGACACGCACAAATTGAGCTGTGCGATACGGAACCTGTGGGAGACCGCTACGAAACCAACCCCAAGGTTATTTTTTAGGGTGTTCGCGGTCGATGGGAATTTGGGATTCCCCGCTTGACTTCCACCGAAAAAATCAATCATATTTTTCCCATTTCAACTTCTCAGTGCTGCAGTGACGAGGAGTATAATACATATAATCCAACCCAACCCCTAAACAATTAATAGTCTAATATTCCCTTTAGAATTATTTTCCAAGTAGTTGCCAATATTCGGATTAACTTTTGTAGAGGTTTGCTGTGGTTTTATGGTTTGTTAACGGTAACTGTGCCTGATTGGTCGATGTTTACTTGCAATTCGCCACACACTCTCGCCACGCAGAAGTGTCTCGCAGCATATGCGGTTGCAATGAAGGATTAGCGAAGACTGAAAAAAGCCATCCCCTCGAAGGGGTGCGATCGAGGCACGCGACTCCATTCGAGGGTGACACACGTGTCATTTATATTTTATTCGCCTTTTATACCGAGATTAAGGTGTAGATACAGTTCAAAAATGGGATCCTAATAGCGGCATTAAAAAGAAGCCAACTTTTAAATTTAAAGGCTTCCAGACTTTCGATATACAGGATGGTCCACCACCTAAATATATTTTCTTTTCTTTTACCAACGTTAAAATTATTTTGATAAACTTGTACATAAGGTGACAGTTGCGATATATGTATTTGTTTTCTCTTACGATTATATTTATCTCGCAGCGAAGTTCTGATTAAAGAACGAGAAGATTCACGTAGAAAGTTTTCTTGTTTTCGGCTTCGGAGATTTTCTCGCTGATCTTTCGACTGTTTCGGCTTGGAATGAGTAAGAAAAGGCTCGCGACGAATTGACTACATCTCGTTATCTGCGCGGAGGCTCATGACTAAAGTCTCCACCTCCTTCCTGTTCCATCCATCAACATCTGCCTCGAAGATGCTTCCTACACAATTCAAGAACAAATAACATCGGCCCTCGCTCCTTATCTAATCGGCACTGTTATCGTCCACGCGACGTGAAATAAGCTTAATTTTTCCGTGCTCCGTTCAACAGCTCTTTCTGCCAAGTCGATCATTGAAATAACATAAACAGTATATTAATTAATAATAAAAATTAAACTTGTGATTTCGGCGCAAGGTTCGATCATCAATATGATACATTTTTCATCGAGAAAAATTTTCATTTATTAATTAATAATGTTTGTCAGGGACGGTCTAGTATTTCGAAAAATTTCCACAGCCCCTCGCGATGAAATTAGATCGGCTCCCACGCAGATTGGCCGGTAATGGCGCTCGAATGAACACGATCGCAGATTTAATCATTTAATCGGGATCGTGCGATGACACCCCCCTTCCGGTTCATCCCTCCGGAAAATCTGTAGCACCCTACGAAGGTGTCACAATAAAACAGCCCGTGGCTGGTGGCCACTTGACAACGGGTGGGCCTGGATAACTCTCACCCCTAATGTATATTAAACAAGGCTCCCTTTTTTCGCTGCATCCCCTCATCCAATGACTTTTTCCGGGCTAATAAGAATCTAATTGTTTGGGAACTCCGAATAAAAAAAGTCAACGAAACTTGTGAACCTATACCGAACGATGAGACTCTGTTCTGATTTTGATTTTGTGCAATTTTTTCTTATAATATGTGCTTGGAGAAAGAAATTTATCGAAACAATTTCCACGTAAGCAACTTCGTAATTTCAATAATTGTACCATGAAAGATATAAAATCCAAATGTTCAACTTCTTCTAGAGTTGACTTGAGAGACTTTAGAGAAGACTTTTTGCTAGTCGGTAATAAATTGTTTGATTGCAAACGATTGTCGGCATTGTTTGGTCGTATATTTACCCATCAGGAGGGGTCTAACAGCGACCTAAGGGTCTCTGTAGAGCAGAGGGATGCTGGATACGTGTGGAACAGTATGGGACGGTCCGTAGAGGAGCTCCACCCATGAGGCCTGCGCTCCGCCTTCGCAAAATCCATTTTCCCGGGGGTTGTACGGCACTTTCTATTAGTTAAATCGGCCCATCTCGAGTGGCCAGTCGGTTAACGCCAGCTACAATCGTAACTCGGGACAAATCTGTCAGTAAAAGTGCCTCCTGAACAATAGTGATATTCGATACTTACGTTTAATAGTTTTCTTGTTCTGTGAATTGTGCGTGATCGTGAACGAAACTTACCCCTAAACAATGGTAAGCGATCGACACGATATAAACTTTGAATACAACACACGAACTGTGATAATTTAATCATTTGTCTGGTGCGAGAGTGAATTTTTGCTCTTCAATTATCTTATACTGTCAGAGAAGGTTTAGTTGATTTTATCGTGCCACAGAGGATCCAAGAAATCATCTCTTTGATTGATCTCGTAGACTTCGGTGTGTTCATGTTTGAATTTTGCTAAACATTATTTTAAAATCATTTCACCGTGTCAGGGAAGGTTTAATGATATTTATTGTGGTGTTGAAAATCTTCGTATCTGATTCGACTGTGTTAACAACGATTGAATTGCTCTCATTGTGGCACAGAACATCGATGAATCTCTCCAAGATAATTGGAATGAATTTTAGCGGCGCAACGGTTCGATCAAATTCTACAACTCTAGCAATGTTTGTAAGCATACCCAAACGTGTCGATTCGGATTTGAATCTGAGTGCTTGAGGCCACGTTTTGCTATTCAAATGTTTAATAGTTCTCGGGAAAATTAATTCCAATTATAAAATTACTTATAAATCTCTCTAAATCGTTCTGCCGACCCAAAATCATTATAATTAATCCGGTTACTTGGGAAAGACGTTTCCACGTCAAGAAATAAATTCTCTAACGTCGTCAACATTCGAATCGGCCAGCATTCCAACACACACACACACACACACACACACACACATACATACAGTCCCACGTCACAAACCCACGAACACAGAATAATTGCCACAACATACATAACTGCTGAATGTCAGGGACAACAGAGCAGAGGAGGTGTGATACGAGCATCCTGTTGGCGCTATGTAGGCTAATTTCGTCCGCGATAATTTGACGAGATTTCCCGCGGCTTTTGTCATCGACCATTTATTTAATCGTGTCACGCGGCGCGGAAACTCTTGAAAATTCAATCGAAACTCTAGCTCGATTTCTCGAGAGAAATGAGTCAGTGTGTGATTTACACGAAACGAAAAGTGCGAGGAAACAGAGGTGAATTGTTTTGAAATTCCAGTCGATGTTGGCGTACAATGGCTATTCCGGAGGAACAGTGGACACGGAGAACGGTTCTCCCGCAGAATCCCTGTTATCCGCCGAAGGAGAACTAGCTGAAGAAGTCGGGGACTCGCCAGGAACGCCTAGAGATACCGAAGAAGAGGCTACATTGTCCGATGAATTTTATTCGCACGACACAGACGACGAGGACGATCAAGGGAAGAAGCGACGGGACCGCACTAACTCCGTGAGCAAATTTTCTACTCGTACACTTGAGATTCGCTTTAACCGTTGTCTCGAAATAATCGATTTCGCTACTGATTTCTGACAGCCAAGAATTCACTGAATATAAAATCGTAGGATATTTCCAACAGCTAAGAATATTGTTATCCCAAAAGATTATTCTGATCGAATTGTTTGAAATTCCACTGATTTCGTAGCTAGACGGTATTTCGCCGACGGGGAGTAGCCATTTGGGCTCGCCGACGCTTCGGGTCGGAAATTTAGGCGTTCGAAAATTATTTACGAACAGCAGAGAACGTTGGAGGCAGCAGAATGTCAGCGGTGCTTTCGCCGAGCTTCGGAAGTTGGTGCCTACACATCCACCGGACAAGAAGCTGTCTAAAAACGAGATTCTTCGGTTGGCGATACGGTAATTCGTGTTCAACAGTTGCGATTTACACAATTGAACTCTGCACGCACTCCGCGGCACAGCTATTGAAAATTCTGTTTTTCTAGGTACATAAGGCTGCTGAGCAACGTGATCGAATGGCAAAAGGCGCAGGACCGCAACGAGACCGCGCCGAACGAGGTGCGAATCAAATGCGAGCCCCTGTTCAACGCCCAAAATTCATCCTCCTATCCCAGCAAGCCGTCGGTCACCTATCTAAAGCAGGAGAAGCATATGAACGAGAACCATAACACGTATCGCAGCACCAACTTTGCCGTTCAAAAGCAAGTACAGCACTCGGTGTCTCATTTAACGTGCGACAAGAACGGCAACAATCTTCTAATGATCGCTCCCAGTGGTCACAACATCGCTTCAACAGTGAACAAAAGAAGCGCGACGCCATCAACTATAGGACAAAGCGCATTTTCATCTGGTCCACTGACCAATGGAGCCCTCATACGTCCGCCAAGGCCTTCGACTTTTTCAAAATCGCCGCAAATCACCGTGCAAACTGTGACAGGATCAAATATCTTGACGAATTGCTCTTCTAGCTCAGCTCTGAGCAACAACGTGGTCTCGGTGAACGGAACCGTACCGAATTGTGGCCAGAAGAGGCTCAAGATCGAGAGAGACGACGAAGATCAACCGGGCCAAGGGAAAGATTGTAAAAAACTGCCTTCCTCCGGGCATAACGTCGCTGCTAGGAAAAGAGTGAAAGTTACGTTCGTCAAGGACTCGAATCCTCCGTATCGCAGTGACTTCCGGAATGTAGACCGGAAGTAGAGACGCATAATTCAATTTTCTGGCGAAAATTGAGTCGGTCGTGAGTATTTTGTAACAATGGGCGATCGATGTTCTTGAAAGTAGTAATGCTAAGAGGCGGCTTTGACTTTTGAGCGCGATGGACGTTCCGATGCAGTCGGCTAACTTATTTAATGGCGATATCAGTATACTGCGGATCTTTATGACATATTTATGGCTTCGGAAAATCTTGAAACAATGCTAGAATATAAAATTCCACTAAATTTAATACGATTTTCATTTATTTCAGATTTATAAAGGTACTACCGCTGAGAATAAGATTCTGTATGTTCCTACTTTCTTGAAGTTTGCCTGAACAAGTTAAACATTGCATAAACATCCGCAGTCTGGTGATTAGGTATTCAAATATTCGGATTCGATGCGTTCGCTAGCTTGACGACTGAATTTAAAGCTAAACGAGAGAATTTTTTTAATACAGATGGTTGAAGTGAATTTTGTTTTACTGCGTCATTGTTCGGATAAATTATAGTTTATCGAATAGCGAATTTGTTTCACGCGATGTTGTAACGAGCAGGCGAAACGCGATAGGTTTAAGAAGTATTAATATATAGGTATGCAATTGCAAAATTAAAATTCACCGTAGAGAGAGCCGACAATGGTATCAGAGTGCAGAAAGATGCATTATTTATTTCTGTAAGATGGGTTGCTAGGAAAATCCGGAAAATGATTCAACACACGGTAACGATACCAAAAACGATATTTAATTAACAATAGAAATATAGGTACGCACACACACATACGCGCTCACAAACGCTACACACGCACCTCCGTACTGCTATCAAGCGTCGATAAATCGCTGCAAGTATTTTCATTCCCATATTTATGCGACACTGTTTCCAAGTAACGTTAGTTAAATAAACTCTACTAAACTAATTCGGTACAGAAATGGAAATTTTAATAAGATACGACACCCCTTTACTCGCTATCTCTAATGTACGGTAACAGGATTTTATTTAATTTTACTTTTCGCGCGAGTCCCTTTACAAAAATATACATGTCCACTTTCCGTCGTCTACTAATCAATAATGCATCTTTCTCTCCGCAATATGGCTGCCAGTTAACCGAACCCTGTACGCACAACATCCGTATCAATTTGATTTCTTCAAAGTAAAAACGAACACTCGCAGATTACGCGTTCCAAGACAATTCATTGAAATCCGATCTAGTTAGAGAAGCAGAATTATCAGTATCGAAACGAAAAGAAGACCAAAGTGTTTAGTTCCTAATCGAGCCGTAGTCTTTCTCAAACAATATTTTATTAATCGAACCGTATTACATCGTTTTGTACAGTATTAATTGTATGTGCCCCTCACAACACTCCGTTTTAAACCTCGCTAAAATACATCGACACATTCACCGTAATCACGGCAACAACGTCAGCGATCACATAGAATCACTTTCGCATACGTCGAAAAAGAATCGCACATCGAACGTGGCAAAGGGGAATCGTGAGACCATCCAACGATTACACGTAATACTTTATGTCGATAATTCCTTTCTATATCGGTCAAGAAAAAAAAAAAGAAAAACAAATGGATATTCAATGAAAACGCAACGTGTGGTGTAATTTTGATTATTGCAACCAGTCCTCGTGTTCCAAACCCGTAAAATCGACACCGATCTACGTGGACGATTGCTTCAGTCGTGGGCCAAGAGCGATTTTGCCCTGGGAGCGTTCTGGATCGCCTCTGGGACCATCATTTTGGATTCCATTGTGTCAGCACTTGGAAAGTTTGGCATGTGAGACGATAGAAGACATTTTAATTGTTTATTTTTTTAGATTAACACCAATAGAAGGTTTCTAAATCTTCTTGTTAATTTGCAGATTGCTCTGGAAGTGGCCCGGACTGTCCCGGATCGAATTTCATGATGCTCTTTGGGCAAATCGCCTGCTCACGGCTGTTCCCCACAGTCGCGAACGAAAAAGAAGTGCAAAGAGACGGTTTACGTCAGGTACACTTTGTATCTCGTACTGTTCCTCTTCTGGCATTCCGCGGCCTTCAATCGACCGGCTGCGTATCGATCATCGTTGAATTCGATTGGTGGCACAGGCGTCGCTGGTCTCTTCTCCGTTTGGCTGAAGGCTCTTCGAGGTGGCACCTCCACCATTTGCGTTGTACTCTTGCAATCGATGCTAGCTCTCTTTGTACTTCCAACGCTAGCGTAACTCGCGGTGCTGGTGCGAGAGTCTCTTTTCACAGGACTCACCTCGGCGTAGCTCCCTCTGGATCTGCTACTCGCGTCCGAATTTCGTTTCCCTTCCAAGGGCTGACTGCTTTCTTGAACGCTCTCGGAACGTGCTGATCGAGCCGACTTGGATCGACGAACTTTCTCCTCGGAGTCGTCCGAGTACGTTCTTCTCTCCTTTAGTTTTGGTTTCGCTACACCCAGGTCCTCGCTGAACCTGAGTCTTTCGTTGAATTTCCTTATACGCTCCTCGTACTCGCTGTCGAAGATCTCGGAGCTCTTCGGAGCGTCTTCCTTCTTCGAAGCTGAATCCTTGGGGGTTTGGAAGTCCGACTGCACCTTGGTGTCCCTCAGCTGAAAGATGTTTCGATCGTAGTATCAAACAATACCATTGATTTAAATGTGTTCTAGGAAATTCACCTTGATCACGTTCACCCTGTCGTTGAACTCCAAGTCTTGGCTATTCCTGCGCACTGGCTGGCTAGGTCGTTCCTCTTCGCTGCTGCTCTTGCTGATCCACATGTTTTCACGACATACGTTCACCACTCTCTTCGGCCATTCGTTCTCTGTTTTGAAATCGTAAAGATCTTTCATACGCTGCGTCAGCCTCTTCGATCGCTCGGCAGAATCCGGGGAGAGCTCAGACGATGGTGAAGCTCGCTTAGACTCTGCTTCATCTGCAATGATTAATTCACGTTTCCATTTCAACCTCCACGAAACAATCCAGAACCTCGGTACGTTCGAATACACCGAATCGTACACCAGTACAGCGTTGACCATCGATCAGGGAACATTCGCAGCCTTCTCATTTCTTGGTTATGCAAGGACCGGGGTTATCAGCAGTCAAAAGCGTTCTTGTATCATCTTAGCTACGCGCGTAGCTTTATGCTTCCGAATAATGCAAATGACGGCTGCCTGGTAAACGCGAAGATTGATCTAGCGCTTTTCACTACTGAAAAACATCCTTCACCCTTGCAATCCGAGAAACGAGTCTACCCCCTCCCTCAAGGAAGTCGAGGACTTACTATATTGCAATTTCTGCACTAAAATATGGATTCGAAGAACTATTGAACACCTCAAGACATTTTGTTATCGAAGTGTAAAGAACATAAAATCATCTCCGAAGCGGTCCACTATCCTCTGAATCTGTCGATCGTGTTTCTCACCTTTTTCCTTCGCAGCGTCGTCCCTGTCGCTCTTGGCCTGTGCCACCGGCGAGAATTTTCGTATGGGCTCCCACTTCGGTGACACGTTCTTCGTTTCTTTTCGCAGATTTTCCTCCGCCTGGACGCCAGCCTGTTCCATCGTCGGCGACGTCGTCGACGGCTTTCTTTCCGGGTTCATACGCGGTATCGGGGACGGGGACGGGTTCTTGACGAACGTCAGCCACCTGGCTGCCGCTAATTTCGTGATATCGGTGTTGCTGATCCTGGTGAACGATGACGCGTCGTAGCGGAACCTTGAGATGTTAATTTGCGGTAGCCACCTAAAGGTATTCGTTTACTCAGAAAGCCGTTCTCGAGACTCGTCAACGCGCGGTAGCCGTGTTCTCTAACACACCGTCAGAAACGTTTAGCATTTAACTGTACAACTCGATCTTTCGTATATTCTTTTTTCCGTTCTACACTTCTAACCGATTAACTCGAACAACGAATCTCTCGCAGCCACATATACATTATTATCGTTATTGATCTTTTATTATATTTTTTTTTGTTCTCTATTCTACGGAATGACCGACATCGACTATTACATTACATGGTACATCGAACTCGCATACGACCAAACATTCGCTGCCGTACGGTTTTTGGCTTTGAAATCCGACTTGAACGACAGGGGTCTATAAGTGTACTTTGTGTCTGTGTGTTATTTTGTTTTTGCTTTTACATGGTCTTATTTAGTTTTCCCACGAGTTTACGACAAGAATTTCTGTGAACGATGGATTATAGTGTGAGATTGGGTGTATCGATTCACGGCATTGGTTTCTTTTTGACTAGGAAAATGTGCTCTGTCAACCTCGTCGCGATCATTCGGGGATCTGCCTCCGTATGCCTTCGTTCCTCGACGAGTTTTTCGTTTCTAGCGCGGCCGACGTCGGTGCTGAGGCTCCTGCCACCTGTTCTGTGTGTCGTCGGCAACGTCGACGACAGGACTGTCGTGGCGCAGGTCGTCGTCGTCGTCGTCGTCGTTGTCGTCGTGGTCGTTGACGTCGTCGCAGCCTCGTCTTTCTCTTCAGACTCCTTCGTCGTCTCTTCCTCCTTCGTCGGGGTCAGTTTCTTCGGCACCGTAACCACGCTGGATCGAATGATATTATTGATCGTCTCCTCGATATCCACCGAGACTGATCGACGTTTATCGTCGTCTCTCGACGACTGCGGAGACTTCTTCGAGGTGGTTGGCTGACTTCTGCTCATGTTCTTTGTTAACGGGATCCATCGGGATGGGTCTAGCTTGCTAGTGTCCGCCACGTCTGTGTGACGACGCTCTTCCACACGTCTTTCCGTGTACTTCTTCAAACAGTCGACGTCCGCGCTTCGGCTTCTCTGACTGCGAGGTGATCGGGAAGGTCTTCGCTGACCGGTGGTGCCCAACGGGCACGCCCGATCCTGGAGCAACGATATTTCGTTAGAGGATGACGGGGGTTTATCGTCGCGGAGGATGTCGCGAGCTGGAGGAAACCCGACCCCGCGGTCAACGAAAACGATTAGACATTTTGCAGGACCCTTTTTATAGCAGATTGAATATTCGTGTGTGTGTGTGTGCGTGGAAAATGCAATCGCATAACCCATAAACCGCATAATAATAGGCCCCGAACAATGTTTGAACTGGGCCCCGCAGAAGGTCACGTCGGCCTTGGGTGGAATCTGCTAAAAGATCTGTTAAAGGTGCGTCCAGACGTGCAAGTTAAGGTGGGATCAGGTGGGATCGCCTTTGCGTGTCTGAATGCAGCGTTTTGCGATCCATACTCCATTCGTATGGATATATTTTATTTCGTAGACGCAGTTCTGATGGGAAGTACGACGAATGGAGTATAATTGGCGCATGGATCGCAAAACGCTGCATTCAGACGCGCAAAGGAGATCCCACCTTTAGCGTTCATGACTAGACTGCGGATCTTCGTGCGTTTATGAAGAAATTGCTTGGGTGAAATATGAAACAGTCAAGATTTGGGCAATTCGAGAATATGTAATGTGACTTGTAATGTAGCAAAGATCGTTAAGGAACGAGATAAATTTTTATGTTGTTTCTGCTTCTCACAATTAGTGGAAAACAGTTTTATTTTGTTATATCATTATTTCCGTTGTCTATTCATGACGAATGGAGTATAAGAGACGTCCAGACGCGCTTTTACGAGGATCTTGCAAAATTCGGATCGCATGGTACATAGTACATCTGTTCTAACGGCACACGTCCAGCTCGCGATCTTTTCCAGTAAAAACACGATGGATTACCTAAGTAAGATGGAGCTTCGCGTAATCGGATATGTGTAAAATACCGTGTTCAGCTGAGGCAACGCGCAAGCTGGCGCCGCAAGCTCTGGGATTAATTCTGGACGTGTGTAACTCAGCCACTTGGCTGCTGCACGCTGTCGCAGGATCTCCGCTCGACGAAAGGAATCCGCTCCAGAATTCGTTTCCTGCGGGACAATTTCGTTTCATCATCCATTTAGAAGAAGAAGAAGAAGAAGAAGAAGAAGAAGAAGAAGAAGAGAACATCGCAATACTAAAATGAAAGAGCTGTGGGAATTTGAATCAGCGCCACCGCTTAAATTCGATCTAACTTTACTCGTCGAAATTCTAAGGGTGCGGATTTCCTTTGCGCGTCTGGACGCAGCGTTTCGTTATCCCAGCACCTTTTATACTCCCACTCTAAGACATACGAAATCGCACGATAAGAACGCAAACTTATGCGTCCAGAGGCACAGCAGAGTGCTGCGACGAACGGAGTATGGATAACAAAACGCTGCGTCCAGCCGCGCAAAGGAGATCCCACCTTTAGGCAACTCTTTCTTCCAATTAGACTAATGAATGAACAATCGACAGACCTGGCAGTGCGTTCCCGTCCCACGCGTACGTCACTACGAGTAACTTGTTCGCGTCCATGGCTCTGAACAGTCGGCTGTGAGGTTCCTTAATAGCGAAATGAATCTTTATATCTGGAAGAAGAACGCGGGTTATTTGGCTAACAGTTTTTTCCTTACACACAGCGCAGGAAAATCGAGAAAAATCGGTGCGAACCTCCGAGATAGTCGCCGTTTCCAACGTCGCCGAATTTTTGCTGGGTGAAGTACGCGAACATTATGTCCGAGACGAATCGCAGCTTCTTGTTCATCTTCTTGATGGCGATCTCGAACGTTTTCAGAAAATATATCTCTTGATTTTGGATTATGCCCCAGATTCCTGGAAATATTGTTTCCAATGATCTTTAGGTACTTTTACTTCTACGGACGTCCAATAAATTGATACTTTTTTTTTTTAATTATTTAGCGTCGCTTTTTTGAATTCTTACGTGAGAATTATTTCGCGACGAAGTAAATTGATACTAACCGAGACCAAAGCCGACTACGTGCACAAAAGCAGTCGTGTTCTGTTTCTCTGCTCGCGTATTCGCCTCGAGAAGAATGATCTCTACGCTGACCAGGGTCCTCTTCATGTAGTTCTCGACGTCGAAGATCGTCTGACCGGACAACGACAAGTACCTCATATTGTCCTTCGATTTCACACGTTTCACAGCCTCGTCGTAAAGCGGATGGTATTCTTCGCCGTAAAATTTCGCCCATAATAATCGCAGTCTTCGTAGTTCGTCCGCGTTATTTGTGTTGGCAGCTCCGTATCTGTTAGAGCATCGCGAAACGTTAGCAATGTCTCATCGAAATCGCATTCTGCATTTCGTAGTAATTCTTGCGATCTATCAACTGGTCAACATTTCGCCGGCTGAATGTGAGAACTATGTAACTTGGACATTTGGACATTTTAAATTATCTACCTCGTACAGGTTAAAGTAATCTGCGACATCTATAGTGAATCATAATTTAGTTTAATCTTGTTAATGTAAAAAGTAGGCAGCTTCTGTTTCTTTTTGCAATAAAAAAGGTTTAACATTTTTTTCAAACCAAACCATTATGTTTTTTCATGTATTATTCTACTTGAAATAAAGAAATATAAGCAGATAAAACGGTATCCCTACCATAACCTTTAAAATAAGGCATTGCAAGTTACCTATAGTTCTTAGATTCAGGCGGCGATTTGAGGCGCGGTGATTTCGAGTTAGCTCACCCGTTATCTACGGTGTTCTGTTGAGGTGTGACAAGGATGTCTTGGTACTCCATGACACGTTGGCGTTCGAATCTGCGGACAGTGGTAGGAAAGGTGAGACGCGTGTCTCACCGTGGTGGAAATGCAACGTACTGGTGTGTACACGATAGGTTCTTTTGTTAACGATAAGCGTGAAATAAACAAAGCGAAACCTTGTTCCCACGACACCTATAATGACTCCTCGCGGCTGAATGGAGTCTGGATCGAGACTCACGACGCCTCTGTTCTCTCGCGAGCCGTCGTTTATGAACTCGCTGTGAGAGGACATCGCCAGCAACGCCGACAACTTGATCTCGTCGTAGGACAAGCATTTCGTCAGGACCTGTTTGCAGAGGAAGTCCCACTTCATTTCAGAAATCGAGAATTCATTTCCCACTTAATTTCGAAATCTTTAGGAATTTTGTTACAGCAAGGATCTCGGTTGGTTCCCGAATTCTTTTCGAATATTTACACACAAATTCATTTCTATTGCTCTCAGATTTATTAGGAACACTTCTTCGCAGAAATACTTTCTGCTCCTCTGAAAATTTTCTAGAAATTTTGTTAGAGTAAGGTTCTGGCTTAGTTCTCCCGGATTCTTTTGTAAATTTTTCACGCAAATGAATCTCACTCAGTTGTTTTTTTAGGAATTTTGTTGCAGAAATAATCTCGCTTGTTTCCACAATGTTTCTGTATTTTTTAACGAACCTTTCCTTTTCGAGGTTCAGGAGTCACGCTAATTGGCTGGGATTGGATTCAGATGAGTTGTGCTTCGCAGTAATTTACTGGCAGGTTTAAGGATCACGGTCAATTAAAGAGGAATTAATTGCGAACAGATTAAAGCTGGAATTTCTGTCTCTCAGTCTTGAAACATTTAACGTGTACACGGTCATGCATGGCGAGTGGCAGAGCTTTGAAATTCTCGATTAAAACGACTCGATAAAAACGGAGGTCGCCGGACGAAATGGAAACCGTGTTGAATGGGTAATCTATCAGAACTCCGTTGAAACTTTTGTTGTCGGTTCAAAGCGATTTTATCACAAATAAATTAGATACAAGCGACTCGAATCGCACGATATTGCATTCGGTTTGTCGGCCAAAGAATCGATTTATTATTTCATCAATAAAATGATTCGTGCTCGAATAAAGTATTTCAGCTCTAGATGTTCCAATAAAAAATAGTGGAAGGTAGGCGGACTCTTTGGAAGATTCGATTCGAGGTAAGTTCAGGATAAAAAAAATCCTTTGATTATGGGAAAGATGATATGTACTGACCAAGGGTTCCTTCTCGTGATCCGTGCCAACGTTCTCCCAACCGCCAACGCCCGTTTTACCATCGATCAGTTTCCATCGATCGTCAGGCCCATAGAAGTGCACCGCTCGTTTCTCCAACAAACGTTGGATAAACTGTATCAATCCCATATCTTTGTAAATCGATCTCTCGATAGCACTCCCGTACGATTGTTTGTGCTTCAACCATCGCGCCAGCAACGGTAACATTGCTTCGTGTATCAGCGGATAAACAGAGTTGGCATTCATCTGCAATCAATGTTACGGGAAATCAGAACCGATCACACACCTGTAACAACACCTGCTAATACTCGTCGATAAAGATTCTGAAAGAGGCAAAAATTGAAAACAAACGACGCCGAGCAACGAATAAAATACAAGCGACGTGACGTCACGCGACAACGAAATGAAAAACAAAGTAAGGCCCTATGTCCACGGAGCGTCGCGTCATAGACGCGTACGCGACAAAATATCGATTGCCGGTTTTTTTTCTATGGAGAAAACGAGGAAACACAGTTGAAGAACGTTAAAGGGGCCCCACCTCGAGAACTTCCGCGCTGATTCCTCTCTCTCTGAGAGCGGTGCACCGCGTCGTTTTAATCGGGAACTTTATAGGGAAGACTTCGCTTCGCTTGATGATTTGTGCCAGGGTCGCGGGCGATGGTGCGGAGACGTCCAGGCATTTCCTGAGCAGCTCCTTCGTGTCTTCGTCGAATGGGACACCGTTTGGCGCGCCTAATGTGTTCTCCCACGAGATTTCCGGCGCCTCCTTCAGCAACTCCTGCTGGTTTGCGTCCTCCATCTGTCGATGATTCTGCAAATAATCGGCATTACATCATTTTTACTAGCTTTGTTTCGGCTTAGTGGATCGACAACGGAAAGCGTATCGATATTTGTAATCGAACCACCATTGGCCGGTTCGCTAGTCACGACGAGATCTGGGATCGATCGTCAGCCCGCGGCGCTATTGATCGGCACAGCCGACACATTGACATCGATTATCGACCGCGGAACGCGACACAGATTGGCAGATCGCGCTATCGATCCGCCAACAACGCGAGCGGCTGTGTCGGCCAACGGCTAGTTGATCGATCGATCGTCAGTTCTTCAACGATCTAGCTAAAGAAAACTCTCTATCAAATGCGAACGTCACGCGTCTTAGACCGGTTCAGCTCATCTCTTTTCACTCTGCTATCTTATCGATAAGCCTAAAGGATTATCTTACAATTAGTTCTTTAGCCTTCTCGTCTCTTTACTATTAAGTTTATACAACCGCGCTTTGGGTTGTGTTTACAAGTTCTGTGCAAATAGTTTCGGTTGTAAGAAGAACGAACCCACGTCGGGAGTAATAAAGTTGACTTTAATTGTATTTCCTCGAAGTGACTCGTTTTACCACTCCTATTCCTAAACAAGCTTGTCCAATCAAATTCACTCCAAGCATTTTTTATGGCTTTGCAGTTCTATGCCTTGAATATTTTCTTCCTCGAGTTTACGTTGAAGCGGACAATTTTTCCATGGAAATTTGTATATACCGAGTTCTTCTTGTGATTTGAAAACGCTTAGCATTTTACCCATAAATCGATAATATCCGCAGTCTAATAAAATGATTACAGTTAGGAAAGTATTTTGTACAGTATAAAATTGCAGTACGCATTTTTCTCGTAAATCGATAAAGATCCGCGGTCGAATAAAATGATTCGAGTTGTTCGTCAAAGAGCAAGATCGACGAGAAGATCAACGAGCATCTTCGAGACAACGATTTTCGGTCGTGAACTTTCCGATCACGGAGTCCGGTCGTCCGGTGAACGATTTTAAAAGAGGAAGGGTTTGCGTAAAATTAATTGTTTACGGCCTGTTGAACGTTCGAAGCGTCTTGGTCTAAACATAGCAGAGCGGCTCTTCTTTGAAAGCCTCTCGTCAACTAAGATGTTCCCTTTATCAATGAGGATTTACAGAGCCAGTCCCCAAGAGGTAGATCGCGAGCAACACCGAGAAAGCATTCCAAGAAAATTTGCAAAAAACCCAAGTCGTAGCGCTATTAATACAGCGGCGTTGATTAGAGCAAGGACGCGATCTCTTTGATAGTTGAGCATGAAATCCGTTAAGTAGCGGAAAATGTATCCGTTCACCCTAGCGAGTTACGCTGACCACAAGCTCCCGGGGTCCCCGTAACGCGAACTTCACTTCATTTTTTCTGTTTACCGATTCTGCCACCTGAGCGACAGGGGTGAGCAAGAATTAAGGCTAGCCCGTGGTCGTGGAAAAATCGACGCGACACCGATTTTTTTTATTATTTTCTCTTTTTTTTCACCGGTAAACAAGCGACCTTACGGCTCCGTTTTCGGCCATGAAATCTTCGACGATCGGCGAAGACGCGCGCGACAGTTTCTTCAACGATAAAACCACCCCCTCGTAACACAATTTTATATTCTTGCATTTTCCTGCACGTTGTCGCTTGAACTTCAATTTTCCTATGGGTATGATTATAATCATTTTTTACATTTTCTCAGGTAAAACATTGTAGGTGGTTGCTCGAGTCTTGGATGTAGTACAGACGTAGATCAATTCGCTCAGTGGTTTCGATTGTGGTACAATAGCGTTTTACATTTTTCAAGGTCAAAATTTTGTACGAGGTTTTCGAGTTCTGGACGAAGCAGACACGTTGACGAACGCGTTCTGTGCTTTCGGATAAGAACTTGTTTGTAGCGATTAAACGAAACTCATATTGATCAATATGAATGATCCAGTGGTTTAGCGAAATTAGACATTAAACCTGAAATGACAGGACTAGATACATTTTGATCCAGAGTAACAAACTTTCAGGTGATGTAAGGCGAGATACTTGTTAAAATTCAGATATGTTATAATTATACTAAATGTTCCCAACAATGAAAATTATTGAACAAGTTTTTCCAATAATTTATAACCGGTACTGATGCTACGCTGCTAGGTACCGCGCGTTATCTGTTCACGATAGTGCATCGCGGTGCAGCGGTCACTTGAAATAATTTTCATTTCACCAATTTCGAAACGTACGCATTCTTAAAAACAGTTCCATAAGGGCAACACTTGTGGCTACAAGCCAATATATTTCAAATCTCTTCCAGCTAAGAAAACAATTGGAAATAAATGGTAAAAAATAATGTTCCACCCCGAGACCTGTCCAATTTCGCGTGGAATGGCCTTGTAAATAAATGTTTGCACAATTTACATCGATCATCCGTGATCCAGGGATAACAAAACTCACCCGACGAATGCAACAAGCGAACACTGACATGTCACCTGGTCCGTGATCACCCGATCCAGCGATCTCGGTTTTGTCGTGCGTACGTGTTCCCGCCCGTTTCGAAATCACATTCACTTTTCGAACGGAGAAATAATCGCGCGGTTTCGACGGCGGGCTTTCGCGGGCTTACGAGGGAAGCGTCCGCACCAGACGACTCGTAGAACGAAACTTCTGCGTCCGAACGTGAATATACACATGCGTGTCGATGGTTATCCGCGCTCGCGCAGATTTTCTGTCCCCGGAGCAAACTTCGCAGCGTTTCCGTTCGTGATCTCCGGAAACCACAGTTTCACAATCACCCTGCGAATACTTTCGGTTCCCCCCCAAGACATTTCCGGGTCGACCGTTACCTCCGATCATTTCCGCGATCTGGCTCCCACCTTGCCGCTTCGAAAACGTCATCGATCTTCCAGCATTCACGAAGAAATTAGTAGGTACCGGAAAAAGTTCGTCGATGCATTCCTGAAGAATTCGATAGATTTATTTCTGTGAGCGCACATTACGATAAAAATGGCTAGAAAATCCAAGTGAATATATTTTTCTTTTTTTATAAAGCAATGTAAAATAGACGCTTCTAGTGCTTCGTAAACCTTCTGCTGGCGTGAAATTTTCAGATAGCAAGCGCTACACGAGAAGAAGGATTAGAAGTTACAACAGCAAACAGATTTCAAGAATGTCGACGTGCGCTTTCAGATTCATTAAAATGATTCTAGCAACGAAAAAAATATATGAAATGTCACTAGAGTTATTTTAGTTTTATATTTGTTCTAGAGTTATACTTATAGTATTTCCGTAGTGTTTCTTCATAAACATTACCTCGACTTTTCAAATAAACGCGCCACATACACGCGCCTCGCGTAGCAAAGATAAAGTATACCGAATACCCAGTTCTTACTAATACTCCTGCATTCGTGAATGCTCGATAAGATAGGGGGGCGACATCGAAATGATAAGGGTGCGCTTGCAGCCGAGGTCTCGATAGAAAAGTACACTCGACGCAACGCCAGTAAAGAGCTTCAGCCTGCGGCCATGCACTCGAATCAACTCGAATTAAAATCAGACACGATCCGCTATCGGATACACGCCGAACGGCTCCGAAATTTTACGGGACAGACTCTTCGGAACCGGTTCTGGATCGAATATCGGTAAAACCCTTAAAGAATTTCCACCTTTCCCGTTATGCACCATACTATGGTATTTAGCCGAATGTATCGAACGAACCCTCGAGAAAAGAAATAAAGATATAAGTCTCCATTAAACATTGTCTGAACTTTTTGCGAACGATCAAGGCGATATGAAAATACCTATCTGGTGTCTGACGAGAAAGAACGTCGGTTAGACGACCAGGATGAGAGATAGGATCGATTCGCATGGTACGGTAGAAATTTTTCGAGGTCGACTCGGTTATCAGGCGAGGGATGGAATGGTATGTAATATGTAATGCACGCGCCAGCAGGCCTCTGGGAACCATGCTGGAACGAGAGGAAGAGAGAGAGAGAGAGAGAGAGAGAGAGAGAGCGAGAGAGAGCGAGAAAGAGACAATGCGAGAGGAGAGACGAAGAGGGAACGAGAAAAATACGTCGATAAAACTGAGGTGAACGCCGACACGGTGAACGTACGGTGTACCCCCGTTTTCGAGCCAAGCAAGTAGTTAGTCCCTCTCTCCTCGCGACGACTCAGGGACGGCTCGAGACGAACATCTCTGAATGATTTCTTAAGCGAACACGCCGACCGACTACTAATTATTCACCGGCGGGCATAACGGGTCTCTCAAAAATTTATTTTCTTAGTACACTCCATTCAGACACCTGTGACCCGCACCGGTCCCGGTCACACCGGCAGGAATACGTAAAACGATCGGCTATGGTCGTTGGTTCTCGCGTGCCGCTCGTTTATGATCAATTGTATCCTTTAATTGAATTAAAAAAAATTTTTTTTCCTTTGATCATCTTGGTCCTTGGAAATGGGTAAACGACTGTCTCATACGTGAATCGAAAAGATGCTTTCGGTACGGGCAATAACAGCTGCTTTCTTATTTTTACATTAACTCAGAATTGTTTTTGAGCGGTGCATTATTGTTATCTCAAGATGGAAATCTTTGAAGAATCGGTGAAACGTTTCGGCGAAAGCAGTTTTATCTGTTTTATAATCACAGCAATTACAGGTGGCTAAGATAAGACTCACCGCAAACCGGAGTATTTACTTTGACTGATTACCCGACTGCCTGCTGAAACACTATAGTACAGTTTTCGGGTACTCCGCCTGATAAGTATCATCCCACCGCAAACATCCAATATGGCCGCTCGCCCGTGGAATTCAAATACGCTGCGGTGCACCGTATAAACTGAACAATCCTCTCGAATATTACCATCTTTCCTGTGATATCGTTTAGCTGTTAATTTGATCCAGTTATGGTACTTCTGGGTCCGGAAATTCATTATCTTTTTTAGAACACGATAGAATCCTCGGGAGAGGCAATCGAATCCTTTGCCCTCATCATTTCTCACAAACTGGCCTATAAAAATCAATATTTAAAAATATTGAATAAATCTCTTTTCCAAATGTTGGAAAAAAAAATTTTAAGCCACACTTTTTCATATGAGAAAAATATTGGATCTAACTATTTTATGCATGTTTAAGAAAAACATTTGTTACTTAATATAAAATAAATATTGTATGTACATTTGAATATTAAGAAAAGATTGAATCGCTTTTTAATATTATATGAATGCGTATACAATATTTTGTACTACTAGGATAATCTGCAGATACCCAAAGGAAAAAGTCTCAATCAAAAGTCTTAATCCCCACTAATGATTATAGACAGTTCCACAGTGCACAGTTCCTGTGTTTTATTTCAGTGCAATATTATTTGTTCCTATTATCGAGGATCGAATACCCGGTGAGTTTTCATTGAACCGTGTCCAGGACCTCCTATCCTCGATTCGAGGAGCAAAAGGTGAGCCCATAGGCGCTGGCGAGAACTATGCGAGAATCGAACTCTAGGCGTGGCTTAATGCGAAACATTCTTCGCAATGTTCCTACGAGCGCTCCCCTCGAGCATAATCATCGGGAACGAGGCTTTGACACGCGATAATTATTCTCCGGGTCGCTAAAGAGTGCAGTTGTCAGCGTGGCCAACCAGCCAGAAGAAGAACGCGAAGAGGAACAACAACCAGCGAACCCTCGAACCGGATTACAAGAGGAGGAACCTGTATGTACACCGGTACCCACGAACCTGTAAGATAACGAATGATGGCAATTTGTATGTTAACCGTGGAAGAATTCGTGGCAACCATGGGGCCCACGGTGAATTTGCATTCCCGAGTCGTCTGTCTTAACTTACGAGCGGACATATTTTCGACGATGTTATTAGGTTGCTGCACAGAAAGGATGGAGGCAAGGATGAAGGTGAATAATGTTTAACTGTAGGTATGGGTTTCCTGGTGCTGGCCAATTTCCGATCGAAAATGTACCTTTTCTTTTTTTGAAAATCTTTGGTAGCACTGTTCCGGAAACAGATGATGTTTTTAGCGTCGGTATCGTTTGGAATGTGGGTCACGTAACCTACTACATAATTTGGTACTTTATCGAGGAAGTTTAACGGGGTAGACTCGTTTCCAAGATTGCAAGGGTGCGGGAAGCAAAGATGGCGTTTTCAGTAGACAAAAGTCCTATTTTTACTTTTATTTACATTATTCGGATGCATACTGTTGTCGCAGCTTTACGAAAATAGCTACCACGAGCAGCTGTATGCTTTCGAAAGATGAAAATGACTAAATTAATTAAATTTGAAATTTGGACGCGACTTTGGCCTAGATCGATCTTTCATCTAGCGCTTTTGAGTACTGAAAAACCCCATCTTTGCGTTATCTGCGAACCCCCTTGAGGGCTCCGGAGATGTCGATGAATCCTGAGAAGGGACCGACGGGACGTTCAAATTCACAAACATACTCACGAATGCGGCCTGCCTCTCCGGTACTGTCTGCGTTCGAACGACTGGCGCGTCGCGCGAAAGGATCGCGGCCAGCTCGGATCGATGAATGTGTACGCTGCAACGCGTTGTCCTGTTTTCTAGATACGGCCCTGGCGGAGTCTCGCGGGCGAGGGCCTTTCAACTCGAACCGTGTATCCACTATACAGTCTGTCGTAAGGTGTGGTTCCCGGCGTTCTGGTCAGAACTATGCTCGTCCGGAATCAACAAGTGCTACTCGAGACTACGCCGGGGAAACACTTGACCTAACCGAACTTTGCGAACACCTTTTCCTCGTGGTTCGTGTGCGCAGCAGAAAGAGGATCATCATCGTCATCATCGTAGTCAGAGAAGAGAGAAAGAGAGAGAGAGAGAGAGAGATAGCGAGAGTGATTCGGGTGGGATAGAGCGTCGCGCAGGTGGTCAGAAGAAGCCAGTCCGCGTTCGTGGATCGACGTAGATCGACGTGGATCTTCCAGGCCCGAGTCGCGGCTCGATCCGAAGTGATCCAAGCGTCTTCCTGGATCCACAGGTGTCCCTCGTCGCGTTGTGGTTGTTCGTGTTGATCAATGACAAAGGTGAACCGTTGCTGGAGACCCGCGAGTCTTGCGGCGTCTGAAAAGAGGATCTAAAGGATCGAGAGGGTCGAATAGGATTGAACAGGTTCAACTGTGAATACGATCGCGTGATACACGTGACTCGAACACTTCGGGTTCGTTTTATTGTGGACAGGATCTTAAGGATTACCACAGGACCGAAGGAAATTGATCGACATGAAGAACCGTGAGTACCTTTCGACTTTCGACGCGGAACGACGCTGTAGATGGTAGTCGACTCTCTTCGTGGTTGACTCCGTGGTGATCGGTTATTATTAGACTGCGGATTTCATGCGCTTAATTTAAGAACATCTACGTGTTGTTTTTTAACTTGGAAAAATGATCGAAGCGAGAAAGAAATTTGACGCTTGGAGCTGATAATTGACGAAGACAATGTTTATTCTGCATAAAGATTCGCAGGCTAGTTGTTATTATTATTGAAAATGTCAATCAATCGAATTATGAACAATCTAACTTCTTTCCAATAAGTCGCTTCACTTTGTTCTGTTGCAAGTTTGAAGTATCTAACAAAACTTGGTATGGTGTTCCTGAAGCGATAAGGATTAACGTTGGATTCGGTGAATAATATCCGTCTTGTATACATACAAGCGTTAGGAACAATACTCGGTCGATAACAAACGTTCCAGATATGGAAATAAATCGTTTCAGATGTTCCTAGGCTTTGTTATCACTTATCATCAATGTTCGTTTAATGTTTCATATAAATCGTCGTGAAACATGCTCGCAGTCCACTGGTTAATATCGTTTTCCTTTGTGTGTTAATTGGAACGGCTCTATGATCGAACGTTTTCGCGGTAACGGTATTTAACGAGCGAAACGTTTTGATCGGTATCTTTATGAAATACTTGTTGCGAAAGTCGGCGTTGATTGGCGCCTGACGGTCCCCCTCTCGCGTCTCTTTCGAACTCTCGATTTAGAGAATGAAATCTGCTCGGCGGTTTTCGCGAATGGCACGGACAATCTGCGGGAAGCGTCTCTGTCGGCGGAGAATAAAAGCCGCCTCGCCTTCATTCGAAATTCTACGGCGGATGCCTGGAGGAAGGAGATGAAGAAAGAGGGGAAAAAAGAACGCAGGTTCTCCTGGCGCACCTGTCACCGGCCGGGACATGTTTTTACGGCACGTGGCACTGCAAACGAAAAAGTTCCTATTAGAACTGAGATAGACCGATGATTTGTTTTTTAAAGAGATTAGGTACGAACGTTTTTGAACCTTGAAAAAACTTATTCCATGCCATGTCCGGATAGATTTTTTCTTGACATGCTATACATAATTTCCTGAAGATTTCGTCACGCTGATTTCAAATCATATATTTCTATCAACAGTTGTTCGATTTTGACAGAGAGTTCATCGGTTTGTCCCACTGTGAGCTGCTGAGCCGCGCCATCGTCGCCGAGATGCTCGCCTCCGCAATTAAGAAACAAACGCGCAATATTTTAGAAAGTCCCGTCTCGTCGGCTCGCTCGAAAGTCCAACGAACTTTCTTCTGCTTCGGCTTCGAATCGAACGCTACACGGCCACCTTCTAAATCAATTAACGGTGACGCTTTCCGGCCTCGCGCGGAAACGCTTCCTCCCATTCTAGCGGTTATTGTTTAAAGCTGAATCCGAAAAGTCAATTTTGCCCTTTAAAACTCAAAATCGATTTTCGCTGCAACCTATAAACGCTTTACCGACCGGAATATATATATATATATATATATATATATATATGTTGTACTGCAAATGATTTTTGATTTTTGCTAAACGTACTCCACACAAACTGGAGTAATAAGTATCGTTCTACAGTTGACGTTTCAAAGTCGGAATGATTACGTATGTATCTATTGTTCGACGGATTATCGGACATCGTTGAATATTGTACTGCCTTTCTGCAATCGACAAGTACTCGTTCGGTTGATTTAGGATCTATTTTCATGGGATGAAGTATAGATACTTCGTACAAAATTCAGCTGTTGCGAAATGGAACTCGCAGACGCAGCATAAAAAATTCATACATAAATCATGCTTCCAATCCTCCGGCTCATCGGTAATTCTAATTTTCCGCTCTTGACAAGCTCGATTCTTCAACGCGTTAAGAATAGACGTCGTATTAAATAGCGCGTTGCATTCGGAAGAAGCTTCGATGATATTTTTAAAATGATAAACCCAAGAGAAATAATTCGATCACTGTTGAAGTGATTCTTCGACAGTGATCGAATCAAGAAAGCAATTTCGAAGTGGCTGCCGAATTCGATTGCGGACTATTTTTGTTTCTCCGTCTATCGATCAAATTACCAGCAGAAAATGTAATTGACTGTTACGTGGCCGGATCAATTAGCGAATTGTAGGACAAGATAATCCGTGTACACGGGGAAACAAAGTGCAACGACTGCAGGCAACAAAGCAATTTGCGGTTCGACACGCGAGCGTAAACGCAAACATAAATGCAACGCGATTCCCCTCTGTCTCTCTGGCTCTCTCTCTCTCTCTCTCTCTCTTCTCACTATGTATATAGACTGGGCTCGAAATGATACTTGCCAACAGGCACACAAGTCGACGAAGCTATAAGCGGTAAGAATCAGCACCGCGTATAATGCTCGCAGAGGAATTTCTAGGACAGCAGAGTTACTATGGCGACATGTTCGCCAAACACGAGGTGTACGACCCCGGTTGTATCGAGGAACGTGTCTGGATATGTGGAACGATTCATGCAAATCTAGGACTTTTGGTGAACCAGGCTCTTTCCTGGTCTCTCGCGATCACTATAATAACTACGATGAACCTAGAACCATTATCTGAAAAGAAGAATAGTATCTGATTAGATTAGATTAGACCTTCATTTTTAATTTAATTAATACTCATATTAATTGTTCCTCTCTATTTGCGCAAATCAATTTTTACGCACCGGAACGTGAATTGAGAACAACAGCCGATTTTCAAACACTTAAAGCAAAATTGACTTATGGACTAATTAATCCAATGAATCGTATTATTGCAAAATCATGCACTATTTGTAATCGCATTAATTTTTTCAATAATTCATTACTAAAATTTCAAATGCAACTACGCAGGATTATATGATAATACCATATCGATTGTACCACTATCAAAATTTTCCTTTCTGTGTTATAAGACTTCAGCCCGTTTATAATAAATAATAATAATAGTAATATAATAATCTACATCTACCCGTGGACGAACCCTGGGAACTGCAATTTTTCCTCCGCAAACGATGCTCACTTTTTATTTACACATTTCCGAGACATGTTCCGATTAAGTGCTGTTGCATTTCCGAATAAATCACGGTGCAAATGCGTTTCCGTTGTTTCGGTATTAATAGCTTCTTCTTTCTGTGTACCGTGATGATCGGTTACTAGAAACGAAAATTAGGTGATCGACAAGAGTCGCGTTATTTTTTATTTGTACAAGTGACGCGTAATGTGTAGTTTGGCTGACTCATACACGATCATGCCATGCATAATTCATGCGTGGGCGAGCGATTGTAGCATTCGTAGGCTTCAACTGATAGACGCGGAGGACTACCGTGGCTTTGCTTTTATTTTCGTCACTTCCGTGTCGCAGCTGGTTCCATGTGGCGAAATTGTGTGTCGTGTAACATTTTGACAAACGTGAAACAACAAACATTTAGCTTCGTCGGTGGAGAACCTTTCAAAGATGTACAAACACATATACACCCACTGCACGTTTCGCTGCAATTGGGTTACTCGCGTTATCCTAATCATCGAAGAAACCATTTTCCACAGTCTGTTGACACGAATAATTATCATTTTAGAATATACTCAGAAATACAAGCGAGGTAAAGGTAATTCAAGGTTAGAACCGTAATTTTCTGTTTCGTTGTTTAAAAAAATGATACGACTTTCCTCGTTCGATTAGATAATATTCAAGGATGCGGAAGAATTTTGTAGTTGAGACAAAGCGTCGCTCTGTAGAAAGAAACCATTTTCCACGATTTCTGGCCAGAAATAATGACCGTGGTAATTGACAATTCAATTAATGGTGCTTCTATCTGATTCTTCTAATTTAAAAGAGGAATATCAGAATCCGAAAAATTCGATACAGGTTCTCCGAGATCCTCGAATTTGCTAAGAAGCAGAAGGAAGTTAATAGAGGCGTCGTGCGTTATCTACATTAAGTATCGGCCATCCAAATTGTAAGAGTACGCGGTTCCCTCGAAATTCGAAAATTTGTTTGACGGGGCGGCGCTATCAACGGGATTGAGCGGAAAGCTCGTCGCCGATGGAAGTTCGCGGATCAACCAGTCGGCTGACTGAGTTGACACAGTATTCGTTGCACCTGGGGATGCAACCGCGATTCAGAGATCGATGCGTGAGCAGTGGGCGCAGCGGGCACGGGAGAATAAACCGCAAAACACGATGCGGGAAGCCTTGTGCTCGTTCCTTCGAACAATGCCGTAATAATACATGATAATAGCCGGCGAACCGTGATTACCGTGCTCCTTAACTTCTCATCTGTCGTTCAAACGTTGTTTTAATGAATGGATTTCGATACGATGGCCCCTCCGTTAGCGCAGGAGAACCGACGACGAAACAATGCCCTCGTTTTACGCCATTGTGATACCTGCACGCGCTTTTCCATTTGCGTGTTCTCTGCAACTTTTTATCTTCGGCGTTGCGAAATCGATTCTTACTAAAAACAACATTTGACCTTTCGAAACCAAGACTATTACCTTTCCGATGCGAAATTATTATTTGTTATCACTTGATCATTCTTTTAGCTGCTGTGCCACGTATTTTCGTTCGACAGCGTTGAACGCTGCGAAACGGTCAGGAAAAAAGCAGTTTTGAGGATCTAGTACTGGCAGCTTTCAGAAAAGAGGGTTGTTTGCAGGGCTGAAATCTACTTAGCGTAGCACAATGGGTTCCTCGCGAGCAATCCGGCCTCGAGGCACGAAGTTGTTGCTCCGACGAAATAAAACGCGTCAGGGGCGATGATATTAAAATATCGCTGGCGTGTCTGCGAACTCCACCCTTCGCACCGAGGCCCCCCCTCTCCCCTCTTAATGCACCTCAATTTATTTCGAACGACACAGCGTACGCGCAAAACGCTCGCCGCGAAAAATCTTTCTTCGTGGCGTGCGCGGGCTCTTCTTTGACATACGCGCGGCGCGGCTTGTGATGCATCGTTGCAACTTGCAACTCGCGGCGAACGCGTGTCCCCATATTGTGCATGCTGCTGCAGTTCTGATGTCACGCGGAGAAAATGCAGCTGATATATCTCGCGCTGCGGGAAACGGCCACGATTGTTGGAAAACGTAGATAATCTTTCATTTCGCGTCACGGCTAAATCGAAGTGGTCGACGCCTCGGGAAATAATGGGTGCTTTTTTTATTCGCATAGAAAACCGGGAATCAGTATTCGAACCTTGAAATGGCGTGCCATTAGGTCTGTAATTGCCCGAAGCAGGAACTGATGAACGGCCGTCCAGCAATCTAGGGTCCCCGTAATCGGTTTGTCGCTGGCTCGTTGCAAAACTTGCTGAAATTGGCCGTGTAAACGTGGTGGGATCTCCTTGGGTCTGGTCGCAGCGTTTTCTTGTCCCAGCGCGTGCGCGTTTCATACTCCATTCGTTTTTCCCGAATTTTCCATTTTTTCCGGGCAACTATTCCAATTTTTTTTACTCTAAAAACCTGATTCGGTCTACAACGAACTTTTTTTTTTAAATTAGCGAAATCTATCCAGCCGTTCTCACGTGATATAACCAACGAACAGTATTTGATTTTTATTATATACATAGATTGCAAAGTAAAAGAAGATTTCTATGCTTTCTTTTGGTACAGCCGATTTATTGAAAATCTAAATGCGTACAGTATTGGTCTGTATTCTATGAGTATATTTAAACGTGGAATTTTCATAGAGATCCATAGTTTAGTCGTGAACGCGGTGCAATGCGAAATTGAAGGATCGAGCGAACGAATAGTACACGAAAAATAGTTTGTTTCGATGAAAGCGTTCGTACTGTGAAGTTGGCGAGAGTAACGAATGGGTCCAGGGAGTAAACAGGATTGTTTGAAAATGCATTATGATCAATGGGACAAGCGAAGCGGCTCGGTCACAGAAAGTTTCAGCGTCCAGTATTCCGTGTTGGGTCTCGTTGACCCAGAATCCTCCTGAACCTAGTCGAACAACTAGTTCTGAACGGCGCGGCGTTCTCGAATCTCGATCTGAAACGCACATGATCACCGATCGATACGAAAACGACGCGACGCGGATGGCACACCGTACAATTTACGATGATTCAACGCGCGTCTGGCAGCGCAGCTCGCAAGAAGTGAATGACTTAGAATTAACGTCCGAGAAGCACGCGTAGCCCACGCATGAAAGACGCTGACTTTCACCTATCGAGTTCCGCTGGACGACCCACGGGATTTCTTTGCTCGCGCATTCCTAAACGATATCGAAACACCCGGCTCCTTTTCTTATGTAATCGCTTCGAACGCGACCCTGGAGGCTGTTGCTTCAGCACCGATAAATTCTTCGATCGAGTGCTAATAGAAACTGCTTCGACGTGTTCTCTGCCACTGTTGCGAATCTCGTCAATTGTTAAGGTACACCTCCATCTCAGATTTTCCGTGGATGATAGTTGCTTTCGATATGTGGTAATTCAAAAATTTGTTTACCATTTCAATGTAACGCGTGTAGCACTCGGACGAATATCGATTGCAAAAAAAATGTTCCCGCAGGAATTTTCAAACTTTCAACTGTATTCGGATCATTGAGAAAAATTCGATGGATTCGTGGAAAAATCGATACTCCGAGAATAATTGAACTACTTACTGTTTCATTTGTAAATATTTAATTCTGACGCGGGCGGCGCGGCGGGTTGAACGACTGATGATGACTCACGATCCGATGCAAAACTCGGAAATTGAAAATAATGACGCGGCGTTTCGCGGCCGGGGAAAAATACAATGGTGGTGGGGTCGCTCGCGATAAATTCGAAACGGTGACTAACGCATAGGATTCTCCGATGAATATAGTTTCATGTGTGTGACGCACCAGAAAAACCAGACACGAATTCTTGCGCGTGATAAAATGCGGGCACGCTGTTGGAGAGTATTTGGGAGAAACACTTCTTACTTCGTAATATATATATATATATATATATATATATATATATATATATATATGTTTATTAATACTTATAAAAATTAATATCGTATCGTCACATGTTTGATCTTTCTATCGGGCAATCCCCTGGTGATCCATCTTACCAACTGTTATATAAAACTAAAACGGAATTTGACGTGTGCGATCAGGAATAGCAAGAATCGCTCTATTCTGCATGTAGACGTTCGTAGAATTGGAGCGACATCCTTGTATCCAGCGTGTTAGCAATTATTCTCCGCTCTAGGCCGTAGGAAAAGGGGATCGGATAACGTTCGCCTGACTCGTATAAGGACAGATCGACGGGTGGATTGGTTTTTGCTTTGAAACTAGCCTCGATAGTGTTCGAGAGACTGTGGACTAGGATTTAATATGTTCCGAAGTATTTACAAATCGGTGGACATCGTTTTAAAATGGTGCGACGGCGATTTTCATGCTAATTGAAATGTTTACTCTTTTTCAGACGCAAAGGGAACACTTCTGATCCTGTTGAGCATCTCGGCAACCATACTAGCACTGCCAAATGGCGCTCCCAAAAGCGCGTGCAAGGACCTTTTGCCCCGTCATCCGGGAAGTTCAACCCAGGACTCGTATCCCGCTCCTTACCAGGTGCTGCCGGCTGCAGGAGAAGGCAGGGTTCGCCTAATTCTGGGAAGCCCTCAAGGTCTCGCGTACGAGGGTTTCATGATCCTCGCGCGAGATTCCGCGACCGGTGAACTGGTCGGGGAATTCGCGAATCTGCCGGACTTGGCGCGAACCGTCGAATGCATCGATGGTGTCCAGGTAGGAATAGCATTTTCAATGAGAATCGATTGCTCGGGTCAGTTAGAGGGTCACGTTCCCGAACTATCGAGGACAAGATTTTTAACGCGCCGGTTACGGGGTCACGAGAAATCTCGCTTTCACGACTCATTCCACTACCGGGTGACCTGGCGAGGTTTCCAATGGCACTATCGGAATAAGCCAATGACAATTAGAATGAATATTCACCGAAACAATTGGGAACGGAAACAATAAAGTTAATGGTTCTCCGTGATAATACAAGCATCGTCGACTTGACCAATCGCAAAATAAAAATCTGGAAAAAACCGGTGGTTTGACCAGCGGTGGTAGATTCGTTGTTAAAAAAAGCGTCGGTTCGCGAGCTCTCGAAAAATGCTAGAAATTCAAGCGACTGTATGTAAGAACGTGAAAAAATTGTCCCACGTTCCTCTAGACGATTCGAGACAGCCGAAGATTAATGTGCGCGCGTGCCAGCGTTAAACTCTCCGAACTGGATCCTCTTATTGCCTCGAGCGTAATGCCAATACGTAAACGTGTCTTCGAGGAACGAGTACGACTACCGATCGCAGATAATTCGTGGAATCGTGTGTCCACGATTAAAACATTCGTAGCAAAGGATCTCAAGGCTACGAATGACTCACGTGTGTCAGTAGTTTCTCGAAGGACGCGTAGAACCGTGTTTTGCCCGTCTTGTCGCCACGGTGAAATGTTTTCCTTGTACTGTACAGAACGCGGTGACTCACACGAACACCAGCAAGAAGCATAATCTCGAATTCGATTGGGAGGCACCGGCGGATTACGAGGGAACCATTGTTTTCAAGTGAGTATCGAACGTCTTCTCACCGGCAAGAACACGATGGGAACTGCCGGCTTGTGTATAATGCCGTTCCAATCGAACAAGCTTCCAACATCGTCCTTGTACACGGATCCTTGGACGATTATTATTGTCGCGGCAATTTCGCGTACTCCCAAGTCACGAATACTATCGCGACTCGCAATTCGAGGTCCGAGCAAAGATACAATCGGAGACACACCCCGTGTTTCCTAGGCGAATCGTCCAGCCAGCAAAGGGGATTCAAGTGAAATATGTTTACTTTGATTCAGCCGCGCGCACGGTGTGGCTAATGCACCATGACGATACGGTTGTTGGCCGTGTAAAGGGAATAACTGATAGGCATGCGGAAGCAAGGTTGAATCGAGTCACGAAAATCAAGTACTCCGTCGCGGCGCTGTACTTTCACGTTAAATTTCCTCATAATCCCTATCAGACTGTCACGACCTGTTGGATGTAAAGGTCTACCACTTTCAGCGCTGCTAGAAACTCTGCTGTCTACCACTCTACCCGTCCAGTGGGTCATAAAATTTCTATCAATTAGAGCGATCAGTTGTGCAATTTATTTCTTCATTCGACTCGAGACTGTGTCTCGAGCGTAGGCGAAGTTTCCATAAGGGATTTATGTCAACGTGATATAGAATTCGATATAAGGATTACGATCAAGAGAAATATTTACAGAATAAGAATATACAAATTCGGCATAGTGAAATTTTCCAATCCATTTTCTATTAGATCGGTGACTTCCGGTGTCCGACAACAGGCTAGGGAAATGTTGGAAACACTCGGCCCAAAACAAGGTGAAACACAGCGATAACCACGTTAGTCTCCGGTTCGTCGAATCGTTGGGTGGCCTTTTAACAAGCGTCGGAGTAACCAATGTGTCCTCGTATGCGTTTGGAATCCTGGAACCGGGCGATTCGAGAGCGACGATTAATTGGACGTTTAATTTCTGGGTCATAGGCTCGCTCGCGCGGGCACACCGCACCGAGTGCCAGAGCAGGCTGAAGCACGTAACACGCCGCGATCTGTCGGCATATGAATTACGATTAGGAACGAACGCGTGGCACGCGGCACCGGCACCCGTTACATCGTCCTCGTGCGCGGAATACGATATAACGTGTGTAACGGCGCATGAAATGGGCCGGGGGACGTTCATTATAAACTTTTTCTCTCATAATTGGTGCGCCGCCCTCTCTCCCGTTTGTTGCTGAACGCTCAATTAATGCCCGAATAGACGAGCCACCCATTAAAAGTTCGCCAATTCGTCCAGTCGATAACCGTAAGTCTCGACCCACTGACCACTATCCATCCCACTGATCGGCGTCGTAAATCGTCATTCTCAGAATGTCACGACTCGACTGCGGATTTGATTAATTTACGAGGAAATTGGCTGGCCGCGAACAAATTCAACAATACCAATATTACGGTATTAGTTATGCTTTTCTTTTTAGATGAAATGAGATTTGATTAAACGTAACCATACAAATTATGCACATTTCCTTTTCTCTTTCACGATATTTTTTCGGCTTGAAGACGTTTTAATCACTGCAGCTGTAAGAGACAATGTTACGGGATTTACGAGATAAGGGGTTAAGGTATGAAATTTATTTTCATTTTACTTCTGCTTGCCACAATCCGTGCTGAAGATTTTATAGCTTGCTCGAATCGAACGTCTCGGACAGTTTGCTTATTCCGTGAAAAATGAGCGCGCCTGTTTTCATAGGAAGCCGTAAGAAGAAGTTAGGCTTACACGTTCTCGATTAAGAAACTGAAATAGTTTTCGCAAGAGACGGGGCAACGCGAGTTTGTACAAAATTTCGAAGTTTCGCGGTTCAGGAACGATTCCTCAACGTTAGCCTCATCCTCGATCAACTCCCTTCGTCTACACGTTCTCAACATTGTTATCTTTTGTTCCCACGCCTGGCCAGTAATGGGTTGCATCACGTTGACCCGGAAGGCTGTAATTTATAGGCTTATCCGAAGTGATGTGGAATACGAATCGACGTGTTCCCCGTCCTTCTTTTTTTTTATCCATTTTCATTCTTCTTTTTCCTCTCGCGCTCACTCAGAGTTCTATTACCGTGAAGGCAATGATAGATGTTGCCTGTCGTGATATATTTCGCGGAGTAATTGAACGATTGCGGCTGAAGCGTAATCTTGCGAGCTGCGATTCGTAGATTTGTTCGTGGAGCCAATGGCGGTAATGTAGTTTCGTGGAACGCGTTCATCGATTCTTCCTTCTCGATCCCGATAAGACCACCTCGGCAAATCTCTCTCCACCGATCGAACTGTTTATGCTAATATTATGCAGGATGCGATAATGTGTGTACAAATTGTTTGATGCGCACAGGTGTAATCACGGTGCGGTTGATTGGACTCCTTGCTCGATCTATGCTGAATGCTGAATCTTGTGTTCATCGTGCAATCTTTTATCGGAAGAAATGCGCGCAAGTATTTAAATCGTAATCGAAGAACAAGTTTGATGGATTATTGTCGATCATTTTATTCGGGCTTTGTTTGAGCTGCCAGTGGAGAAAAACATTTTCTACATGATTTTTTAGAATGCATATCTGTACATGAATTTTTAATAGAGTCGAAACAAAGAATCTTCTGATTTCCTCCTTCTTCAGGTTCAGTTTCGCGCAGGAACTTTGTTTAATATGATTTTTCCGATTTTTTCAGAACCCCGTCCATCGAGTAGACAAAGATTTTTTTATGGTTCTGATTTCGTCGTTGTTTAGGTCCACTTTCGCGCAGGATTACAGTACGTACTGGGTCGATGTTGAATCGCCAAGAGTCAACGTTAACAAAAGATCCATCGCCGTGCTGACCTCCTCGACGCCGGCCAGCACGCTCAGAACAACCACGCCACCCTATTTCAGCCCGACCGTCGATTACGAGGTAAGTATTCCTCGACTACGTTCCGACCGCCGATCACGTGGCGAACCTGCTTTTCACACCCGATAATTGCCGCCGCGACGATCGATCATTGGAAAACACGCGAAATTAGAGACCCTCCGACTCCGACAACATTGAAACAACATGGTGAATTAATATATGTATCTGAAGAATATAGTAGAAAAAAGATGTTGAAAAATTCGTTCGATATCTTTCTATTAAATTATAAGATGAATCTGGCAGAATAGACTGGCCAACATTTCACCCCGGTCACATGTAATTTAAGTAACGGATAAGCTCCACAGTTTTCTCTGAAGAGTATAGCGACGCGAGAAAGAAGATATTCTTTATTGACACTAGCGCATACAGTGAAAAATTCGTTCAATATCTTCTTATTAAATTACAAGTTGAATCTGAAAGAATTTACTGGTCAACATTTCACCCTGCTCGCAAGAATGAAATTCTTTTAGGTTCATTTTCTGCATTTTTACCCCTCGCTCACCACAGGGTGGCCTGGTTTTTTGGGATCTCGCCAATAGTCCATTTGTTCCATGAAATCAGAACGTTTATTCGGTTTGCGTTGAATATTTTCTTCGTTGAAAAGTGACATTTAAAAGTATCGCCACAAGATTTCACCGAACGAAAGAGATTAAACATTCTCTTCAAACAAATTGTTTGAGTACATAAAACGTAATTAAGCGAAGCGAAGATTAAGACTTCCAACTTGATAAAACAACGTGCGATTATAATGTTTATAATTTCCCTTTCGAAAGGACGTTTAGAGCACCCCACCCACATAAACAGCGGAATCGGGGAACGTGTGAAGCGATAGCGTAGAAAATATTGTTCTCTCCATCGATTTGCATTCTGAATTAAACATGACCGAGGCTCCGGGCACATAATACTCGTAATTGAGACCGATAAAGCCGCGCTTCCTCCGGAGCCTACGACAAAAAGGAACAGAGAGGAAGGAAGAGAATAGGATAAAGGAATTCCGTGAATTGTTTTTAGCGTACACATAATTGTTGCGACCTCCATCACACTGGGAGTAGATGGGGAAATTGGATAGGGGGTGTAGGTTCATTTACGAGTGGAAAGTATGTTCGCGTTTTAACGAATATCGTTGCACCATGTATTATGCATGTACAATGAGCGCACGCGATGAAGTTAACTATGTACACTTCTGCCCAAAAGTATCTGGACAGCCGGAATTTTTTCAAAATCCACGAAACATTTATTTCGTTTATAATACAAGTCCAATCTCTTCTACATTGAAATATTTTCACGTTCAAAATTACATTAAAATAAATCTCAAATAAATATCCTCATATAAGCTCAATAATCCAATTACGATAAACTACGATGAACCTAGAACCATTAACTGCAAAGAAGAATAGTATCTGATCAGAGCTTTATTTTTCATTCAATTAATAATCATAGTGATTGTTCCTCTCTACTTGCGCCAATCAAATTTTACGCACCGGAACGTGAATTATAAAATAGGTCTTCAACCCGTTTATAGTAAATAATAATAAAAATCGAAGAACTGCCACAATTGTAGTTGAGTGCGAACGCTTTCGAATTTTTGAGAGTTGAAGTTGGAGCAGACACTTTTGCGCGGCAGTGTATGCGGAGAACGGTTCATTCCGCGCACGAGATACACTCTCCGAGTTTATGGTTTATGTATATAGAATATTGTACTTTCGCCCGTTCACTTTCGTATCGTGCGATCCGACTACGCCCGTGATTCTTCCCGGCGTCATCGGCCCCGTTCGCGATTTTACCTTCGCCGGATTTTATCATCGGCAGAAAACAATGCGACTCGCGAGCACAGTCGTCCCGTTTTCGTTACTCCCACGGTCTTTCATAATCGTTAACGCCGGAGAGACCGCGATGAATCGGCCGCGATCTATGCTAAAAAGTTGCGATTCGCGGCTATCGAGGATTCCAGCCGCGGTGAATATTTACTACGCCGTATTTCTGACGCCATTTCATTTCCTCTTCGTGAACCTGTGCGTCGTGTGTCGGCCGATGTTGCGGAGGATCCGTGTGGAATTTGGCAAATTTCATTTGCGAGGGAGGGGAACTTTTTGCTGGACGTGGCGTACGAGTCTGATCCGTCACGCTCCAAGGTGAAACGAACAGAATAGAAGTTTTCACATGGTTTTATTATTTTGCACGAAGATTCTCTTGCTAGAAGAATCACAAGCAGTCGTGCTTGGAAAATTCATTGGAAAATTAATTCTCTGATTGGATTTGTAATACATGAAGAGATTGCATCCAGTTCCTCCGATTTCCTCGAGAAACACGAACGCAACGCGCGTTTTTCCCAGTCACTCAACATAATTAATACAAAAACTCACGCATCTTTGCGCAACAACAGTCCGCAATTACGGGCGCAATTATCCGAGCCCATACAAAACGACATTACTCGCGGTCGAATGTAAATAAAAAGCGTAAAAGTATGGGTAACCAGTACGAGCCAACAACTGGTAACCAACGATGGAACTGTAATTACTCTGTTTCGCGAAGTGTGTCTAAGTTGAAGGTTGGTCATCGCGCTTCGTACCTTTCTGCCGACGAGACAACGGGCATCTCGTTGCAATTAACCATTCAGGGAGAATAACTAGCTCGCCTAATCGAACGGCTTTGCGAATCTTAATTTGTCCACTTCCGTGCATTTCGTTGCAGAACAATCTTCGCAGAAGTTCCATTTCTTTTCACTCCAAGTAGAATTCGATTCGTTTCTAATCAATAAACTGCGGATCTTTATGCATTCAAGGCAAATGAAAATTTTCAAAAAATTCTACAATACAAAAGTCGATAGAATGGATTTAGAAAGGCTGTTCCCACTAGAAATAGGATTTGTTTCACTTGATACCGCTTTAAGTAAGACGACGTTTTAATTCCTGTAACTGTCAAAGAAATCTTACGGTGAGGGGTTAAAAGCGCGATCGTTACCATTGCTGGCGAAGATCGGTGGAAGAAACAGCAGCGCGGCGCGGCGCGGCGGTGGGCCCTCGAATAAATTCCAGAATCAATTTGGCAGTCGATCCGTCTTAATGGAAAGAGTTGGCAGCGGTATACATCATCATTCACCGCGTTACATTTATTGTCGGACATAAATCAGCCGGCGGAAAGTTCCGCGGCTCTTCCGAAAGATTTATTTTCATCCAAAATATCAAGATATTTCCGGTTCGAAGAAATCCGATTCCGTGATCTATACATCCCATACACTAACAGCGCACGTATACGGTGTGCATGTACACCTGTCTGTATAACCAACGTCGAGCAGTTTAATGGAGTAGTTCAGACCTACTCTGGAAACTCCTCAATAAAGTTTCCAAGTGAGAAACCAAGGGAGGAGAAGAGAAGAGAGAAAAGAGAGAGAGAGAGAGAGAAAGACAGAGAGATTCGCGCGGTGCCTTTTCTCACGGTGATCTTGTTTCGAAAGTGGACCGGTTAATGAGGACGATACGCAAAAAAGACGTCGACCCGTATCTTTTCATTCATCGAGCGTCAATCTGGCACAACTGCAAACGATACCACACCACATCGGTGAAACGTTCACCCAGGGCAGTGTCGTTGCGAACGTCATCGCCAGACGACACAGAGTCATCGGGCACGATGATACATAGAATCGTCGCGTGTCGATTCGTACGTTTTCTCACCTGGCCGCCTCGAACTAGGCCACAGATTTCCACATTTTGCAATTCTCTTTTCTATACGCACATTACACAGTCCAACAAATTCAAACATTTTTTCACGTTTCGATTCTCACTATGTCATCGTTATAGAGTTTTTCGCGCTGATTCCGAATCTGACCTTAATTCTCCTCCTAGATGTACAGTTTTTCAGAAATTTCAGTGTTGAAAAAAAGACATATTTTTTGACTTTGATATTGTATTGTTTATTACAGCAAAAGATTCTCTAAACTTTCCCGAATCCAGTGATATGATTGTTTAAATATGTTTGAACTATAAGAATCGCATAGCGAGAATCGAAACGTTTTTTGGTTGTTGAACCGTGTTATTAATTACCCGCCGCACAGTGGGTCATTTTGACCAATAAAGCTGGTCAAAATTATTTTATAATAGAAAACAAGTCCACTGGCGTTTTGTTACAAAATTACATTTTTCCTTTTGTTTGAACATATCAGGTGTATTTTAACTTTTGAACGATTTTGCATAAAACTATTTTTGTATAATACAGTTGTTTGCTACCACAAGCGATGCAACCTTATCTTTCTTATCAAATGTTCCTGGATTATTTTATTTACAACTTCGAGTCCGAAGTCTGGTCATACTAATGTGTTCGTTCACCTTGTTGTTGGGTACAAATTAATCTTAATTTATTAGTCTGGATCGTGTTCATTCGTATCTGTACAACGTTCTCCCATTATCGCTTATCAATTTCAATTGTTTTCACGAGATTGAGAAATTGATTGAAGATACATCTGCAGCTGAATCATTTCGCACATATTTGCGTGTTCCCCTTAGAATGCACGTTGTTGATTCGCATGTTTTCAATGGTCGCGAGGGTTGATTAATGCAGAGTTTTCTGGCAGAGAGTGTAATCGCCAAGTTCGTTTGCATTTCAGACGAAGGAAGTGGATGACTCTGTGTACGCCGGATGTGGCAGCACGAAGAACTGTTTTGGCACTCCGGCAGAATGCGTGGGGACCAAGGATTGCATGGCGGTGGTTACGGTGCTGGTTCGCGGAGAGAGATATTTCTTCGAACTCCAAGCACGTGACAGTAAATATGTCGCCGTTGGCTTGTCCGACGACAGTAAAATGGTAATTCTCTCATTTCGATGGTCCATCATTCTTTATTCTCGGGGAAATCTGAATTTCGGCTGATCTTTCACTCGGGGGACCGAAAATTTTCAACTTTTCTAAACGTAATATCATACAATTCTACGACAAAAATTTGTGATAAAACTTTCATTCTAGTGCGAGGAATTAAAAATTTCAGTGCGCGGAGTTCACTCGTTCAAAAGTTACACCTCCGACGCTTGGATTCCACGCGCTAGAATTGAAAATTTTATCATTTTTCCGTTGAATTCTATAACGTTACATCGAGGAAAGTTGAACATTTTTGGTCCCCTGAGCGAAACTTTAAGTTCACAGTAGCAGTCAATGTTATTATTAATTGGTATTACTTCGATTTGATAATCTATATTTGCATGAAAATTTGTGGTTCAGTAAAAATGATCGGTCGAAAACATCAACGTTTCGAGAATTCGGCAGAAACATTGCGGTTCATTGTCCGGTGGTAATTACCACGGATCCGCCACCGAGATACTTGCTCGACGCGAGGCGTTTTGCAACGATCATACTAATTGAATTTATGGGATTAGAGCGTTCGCGTCGCCGTGGTAACCGTGATTTCCATAACTTGAAAGCCACCGATTATTTAATCCTTTCTGTCTGACGCAGGGCGACGACAGCGTGGTCGAGTGTGCGAACGAAGGCGGAGAAATTGCATTACACATGTCTTGGAACTCTGGAAAGCAGAATATGCGGCAGCCCATGGTTCGTACCGCAATACTTGCTTGCACACCGTTCGCAGTACTGCGAAACGCTCTCCGGGACACTATTATTCCGTTACACGATATAATGATCCGTCAAAACAACGAGCTCGGTTACACCACCGCTGCGAACAACTAATAAAACTCGTTCGATTCGTAATTGGAACGGTTAAAATTTCCCTGCTTCACACTGGACGCGATCAACGTTCATTTCATCGTGCATTTTTATGCAGTTTTTAAATGTTGTTTTTCTTAAAAAATGTTCATAATACATAGTTCGAACAAGGTTTTCAGGAAAAGAAAAATTCTATGGGTGCGCGTAATTCTCTTTTTGTTTTGTTCGTTATGGTTCTGGAGAAGTTTTCAGCAAAAACAAAAAATTCGAGACAATTACAATGCAAAAGTTGGAAATTTCAGACAAACCGCGGTAAATCATAATTTTTAAAACGGTACAAGTAGCAGGTTGACACGTTTAAACAAAGTTATTGAAATTTGGACAAGACAACGTCTGTGTCAGGTTAGTTAGTTTATTTTATAGATATCAGCGAACGATATTTTGTTAATTTAAAAGTCGGACGAGGAATTTAGTAACAGCATCGGCAGTGTCCACAGCAAGTAGAAACAGCAATGGCGGAATATATAAAGCTGATTTTATTCAATAGCACGGGTGCCCCCGGTGAATATTTAAACGCAATTTCCTTCTAAATGCTGTCGCGTCTGCAGAAACCTCCTCCTGCTCCGTAGTCTTAATTTTGTGTGCTCTTCCGAACCGGGTGTATCCACCTTGCTATTATCAAATTCCTAACGAATAAACGATAATTTGATACGTGTCAACTTCTCGTTGCCAATTTTAACTAAAATCTACTTTTCTCCCAAGGGACACAGGCCAGGTGTAACCCAGCGGTTTTAATGAAATTTACACAGGAGATATACTTAGTTCTGTATAATATTTTCTGACTGATAATATGAATCTCGTTAAAATCGGTGTGTTAAAAATTGCAAAAATAATGGCCAATTAAAATCGTTGAATCGACGTTCCCGCAAATTAGACGGTATTAATAGCGAAGGTTTTTGCGGCGTACAGAGAGGAAGAGGCTTCTGATATTGAGAGCAACATGACGCGAGCATGCGAGCCGGTGAACTTGATACGATCCCGATTCAATGAATCCTGCGGTGATTGGCGACTTTCGCTCGCGTGTAACATTGTTACCGATCAATCCTCCATGGGAACGATTGCGTGGGGCCGTGGTGTTGTAAGAAACACCGACGCCGACCTTGCTCCTATTTGCGATTTCCTTTGCAGCAGGAAGGAGCCGTTCAGTGGGACTCGGGCTTCCTCAAGGACGACCTGATCTCTTGCAAATTTTGGAGAGAGAAAACGACGGTCGTTCAGGGCCGGGAATACGATCTCGTCAACACACCGTACAACCTTCTGGTCGCTGCTGGCAAGAGTCTGAAAAGTATGCAATTATTCTTTTTATTCAATATCCATCGTCATTAGACTGCGAATCTTTATGCAAAATAAAAAAATGTTTGCACCGATCGCAAAACACAGGGGAGCCAAATCAAAAATTGTCTATATTCTTCTTTTAATTATCTTATTAAACTAAAACATCTTGGTGTCCTTGAAAATTTTGTAACATACGCAATCCAGTCATTATTATTCGTACGATTAGAATTGTTCAGAACTTTTTTTGCAACTTTTCATCGGGGAGAGGGGGGAAAGGTAAAGGTAAAGAAATATGGTTGACCGTGCGAATGTTTAGGTAACGGGGTTGGTTTCCACGACACGGCGTACGAGGCGACCGGTGGCGCAAAATTGTTATCGGACGTGGGTGGTTACACAACGGCGAGCAACGTGCTGATTCGTGTGCACGGCGCGTTGATGCTGGCTTCTTGGATCGGCACGGCGTCGATCGGGATCCTGCTGGCCAGATACTACAGGCAGACGTGGGTCGGCTCGCAGTTGTGCGGAAAGGACCATTGGTTCGCCGTAAGTATCCAATTTTTCCTCTGACCGGGATCAGGCGGGTTCAGGGAATGGGTTCCAGACGGTTCCGGCGACCGTGGACCCTGGATAACACGACGCCACCTTGTAGAACGGGTTGCTTCTGCCCGTGAGAGTTCACGATTCCCTGGGATCAGGGTTAATCGCGGCAACGACGTACAGAAGGATCTGCCTGATAATTATCGGACTGGTTCAACCTCAATATGTATCAAACCGAGTCGGCTTCGATCCTCCAGTTTCGTTTCACCGGGATTTGCACGCTACATACCTGATTCAATGGCAGATGCTGTTCGCGTGATGGGGCATTCGATCCATGGGGCAGGCTCCTGTAGGCTTTGGGTGGTTCAGAATCGCCCCGGAAAGTATTCGATCGGAAACCGATCGTTGAAATTGTGGTTGGCAATTTGTAGAACATCGAGGAAAATTTTAGTCTGCCCCAGCGTTTAATCTCAGCGGTTCCTCACCCACCCATATTTTCCACCACTAAAATTCCAAAACATATGGGATCAAACTCTCCAGGATTTAATTAATTGATCTACAGCAAATTTCATCCTAACTTAATTTATCCGAAACGCAAAATGCCGTCTCTAAGCTATAATGTCTGACCATCTCCTCGATTCGTAAATGAACGGGCATTGCCAATTAAAACGCATCCAAACGAATAATCATTACTCTCGTATATTATCAGATTTTAATTCGGAACAATGGCGACCGCTGTTTATTGGACGAACGGCACCCCATTAATTATCGTCCTTTAATTTTGTATTTTTGCGCTTGTCTCTCTTCTCGTCTGCACGATGTGGCAGAGGGATCATCGCATTTGTTTTAATAATTAAAGATTCTCGTGATTGGAGGCTGTGGGCTCTGTTTGTTTTACTTTTCCCGAGGTGGAACGCGATGCTCGAAGAACTCGAGGGTATATAAGCGTGCCTGAGGAACACTTAAGCTTGGCTGATGTCCAAGGATAACATCAAGCTTATCTTTGATACTCCAGGGACACTTATGCTGTAATCGCGTTCGAAGCACCTTTACGATCTTTTACTGGATGCTCGCGGGAAACTGATGTCTTCGGTGGCCTCGATTTCTGCTAATGTTTCCTTCGCCCGATCGTTTCTCCGCGAGAATTGAAAATTTCTTTCCAACCTCGATTCTCATCAAAGATACAATCGCGATGCACGTCCGTTGAAGCGCTGTAAAACGGCAAGAAAAAGTCGTACATCAAAATTTAAGCTCTTGTCGCAAAAGAGTGCTTCGTCGAGTACACGGTGGTTTGAAACGCGTGAAAAATTTTGTACGTTCCGTAGAAACATTGAGATCCAAACTTGTGCAATCAATGTTTCATTTGATAACTGTCGGAAGGTTGCCAGCCTTAATCGTTCTCATCTGTTACAGTGGCATCGATTCTTCATGATTCTCACGTGGTCGATGACGATCGCTGCGTTCGTGATAATATTCGTCGAGTTGGGTGAATGGAGTCCGGAGACGATCCACGCGTCCCTGGGCCTGGCCACGACGATCCTGGCCTTCGTTCAGCCGTTTATGGCAGCCATGAGACCTCATCCAGGCGCGCCAAGGAGGCCCCTTTTCAATTGGGCTCACTGGTTCGTTGGGAATGCAGCGCAGATTTGCGGCAGTAAGTTTCCTACCGATACCAAGTCCCGTTTTCTATTATTTTTCTATCCACCTTCTTCTTTATACTTTTTATCTTTCTCTGTCCTTGCTTCTCCTATCTTTCCTCTTCTTTTTGTTTTCGCTTCGTTCTGTCCACCGCGCCGTTCCACGGGACAATGGGTTAACCGCTACATTGAAATTCCTTTCACAGTAATCGCAATTTTCTTCGCGGTCCGACTGAACAAGGCCAAACTCCCGGAATGGGTCGACTGGATTCTGGTCGCTTATGTGGTATTCCATATTCTGACTCACCTCATCCTCACGGTAAGGACGATATTTGATATTTATAAAGCGGAGAGTCAATTCCTGACAGCCGCACTCCGCGATATTTTAGCGAGCTAGAACCGACGAAATCGCCGGGACCGAGAACAGTGGGTAATTTTGTTGGCACTCGCACTATCGAGCAGACCGGTATTCAATCTATTCGTAATCATTGAATTACCATTTTTATTCGTTCATAGTCTATATAGCATACTGAAAGGCAGCCATTCGTGTAATTTACCATTGGAAAATAATCGAGTTCTTAAAATTCGAATTGTTATAGATTTAATTCGATTCGTTTGATGCTGTTATTTATATCCGTTTACTGGATCTAGCGGAAATGGTACCCGCTCGTTCAACTCTTATTTCATTCGGTAATTACGAGGTTCCTTTGTGCTGTCGAGATATCGAAGTCAACTGCGACGAACTGTGGTACGCAAAGCCGAATTTCCTCGCGAATATATAACTAAAAAGTATCTCGATATAATTGCAAGAGCTCGATCCATTGAGAGTCTAATTTCGCATTGTTTAATGTCATCTAATTAGTGATACATCTAGTTTCTTGGAATTTTCCATTTTTCCGCGTCGCTGTTTCTATGTATAATCAAAATTATCCGAATATGAAGGCGGATGAAAGAGCGAAATATTTACATTTTGAAAATTCTCAACAAATAATTCTGCCTGCCATGTCTGGTAGAAGGCTCGAAACGAGTTAAGAAATAGAGAAAAACGTAAGATAAATTGATTGTCGAGATAAAATTTCGACTACAAAGGCCAGGGGCGGAGATGCATCGATGCAATAGCTCGTAGATATCTGCATGGTTGCGGTTCCCGGCTTCTCAGCGATTCGGGGAACGTTTCCATAACGAAGGGAATCGATATATGTGTTATAGTTCGTCGGCTGCGCGTCTGACAGGCAAGCCAGTCAGAGGGTGAATTCGTTCCCGATGAAAGACATGCACTCCCGCGGCTCTATGGTCCATCCGGATGCCAGACAGGATGCTCCTGTAAGTTTTCCGATCGAGGATCTCTCTTCCTACCAAGGAAGGATCCTCGACCAAATTTTAACCCGGCCTGTTTTCTCTCATTTCGCATTCTGTCCGACAGCACTCGGGGATCAGGAAATTCATCTTCGGCATCTACTTCGTGGTGATCGTCCTCTTCGCAGCGGCGCTCATCGTCATCACCGTACTCGCTCCCATAGAGGACACCTGGGACACCTTCACGAACACCATCAAAAACTATTAATCCCTGATACTCGAAACGATACACTCTGCGGAATGATTTCATCGTTTCATTCGAATTACTACGTTCATTCTTGAGCAATTTCAATGGAATGATCGTCACGGTATTGGTAACCAGACGAAGACGCGTGGATCACCTTCACGGACACCGTTGAAAATTAATGTGGCATTTCCATTGAATGATCAGGTCGATTCATGAATAATTTCGATAGAACTCTAGAGGACTATCGACAACGTACTGTGTGCAAACGATTGGGTACAAATCGAAAATTGATATTCCAAACGGACATGCTCTATCCCTATACGAACTATTCTCTTGAACCGTAAACAATTTCGCGGAATAGAGTCATCGCTCCCATAGAGGACTCTCGGGACACGTTTCACGATCCCCCATTAAAAATGACTAAACCGCCGCTGGAGGACTATAAACGCGCTATATGGAAACCGCAGAGTATCGTATTCGAGGTTGGGCAAAAGTGGACGTTCCGAGACGTCAAGTTTCGAACTGTTCCGTGCATCGCATCCTCGAGTGACTGTCTACATGTAAATCCGTTTCGGTAGCGACGTAAATCGCCCGTTTATTGGACTATATCGGGAGTGTGATTTCTATGACAATATTGTTCGACTACACCGAATGCTGGAACAGCATACTCTCGGGGTCAGCTGAAGTAGGGACCAGAACGTATTACTGTACAAGTAGCGATTAGCGAACATTATATAGGTACCGCGTGTATGTAGCTATATAAATATATGTATGTATGTAATAGTTACAGTTAGAAGCATAACTGATCGCTAGACTGCGAATCTTTATGCATTTATAGCAAAACTGAGAAGATGAAATTCGAAATTGTTGAGAAATTTTATAAACTTCTTGCAATCCGCAGACTACTGATCACACACACACACACACACACACACACACACACACACACACACACTTCAAATCAGAATAAACCAATTTCAATGAAATTTTCAGAACGTATAGAACGTATACAATTTATAAATCTATAAAGATTCATGGCCTAGCGATCAGTTATGCTCCCAACTGTATGTACCATCTAGGAACGCGAGAAATGACGCAACAAGAAGAAAATCCCGGTCCGTCCGTTCGTCTATAACAATCGAATACCTAAGCGTACACCTTATCGTGCCTTTTCTCGCTCTCATACTGATTCGAAAAATCTTCTGACATTGCAGCTCATAAAAAATATTATTGATATACACGTGCTAAACGGTGTTTCGATTATTTCGTTTGTTCGAGGACGCAAGGGAAAGGCATTAGTTATTCGCGAAAGGTGCTTTAACGTCTAAGTTTCTCCGGTTCGACGTGCGCTATTGTTCGTAAGCATTTGTTCTCGAGAGAACCATGTTGTCCACGACAATTGCTATATACACAGTTTCGTTCGAATAATCATATCGAAACGTTCTCGAGAAATGTTCGACCAGCGAGCAACGGCGTACGCGTCCAGAACACACGATACATATTTATGGTAACAGTATTAGATTTTTTTTAACGTATTTTTTGATTTTTACAACTGCCTAGATTTATTTTCTACAGCGATCGACGGGTCCTGTGCGATCAACGGGACGAACCAGCACAGGATCGCGTTTCATTAACCGACATAATAGCGTTCTTCGTGTATGTTATTGATATTGTTAATAAAATAAATATATTGGTAACTTGTCGCGCGTAACGTGATTCCCGGGACAATTCATCCTCGGGACACTCTGTTCACTGAGTTGCGTGTTGACCAGTGCCGGAACGTGATCGCGAATTCACCCACCCCTCCACTGTCATGCCCCCTTACGCCGGTGGGGTTCCGCGATTTTTCCCAGAGGTCACCGGCTCGTCGTTAAGACAATTTCATTCCGTCGCGACCCTCTACTCAAGATTTTCGTCGCTTTGAGAGTCCTTCCCCGAGAGAAGATTATCCGTTTATCGTTCAGGGCGCCCCGGTGGAACTCGATTAACTGCAAGGGGCCGTTGTTAATCGGTTTAGAGCGGAATTTGAATTTATTTAACCCTTAACAATCCGACTGTGTCCCATCGACGCGAAGTCGAATCGATTTGCATGCGCATGTTTATTTTATTGCGAACCACCTGTCCCCTGTTAATGTCGCGTATCGATCAAAGAGAATTGAAAACGCGAACAAAAAAGGTAAACACATGGTAAGATGAATAAACGGCAATCGTCTAAAAAAATTCTGATTATTTCAAACTAGCTCGGTCGAATCTAGAAAAAATTAACGTCTAGATAGAAGTGTCCGAATTTTTGACGGTGAGTCGCTGTAGTATATTCGTCCCGGTTCGGTTTTCATGTTGAAAATTTCTATGGACGCGTGGCTTCGTCGATTTTATGGCTTTTGTATGCCAGCCATTATCCGGCCTGATTGTTAATTACGAATTTCAATTTGCTCGCTGATACACTTTATTGTTATGCATACTGTCGAACGCGTGAATAGGGGCTCTCTATAATTTAGTACACAAAACGAACCTTCTCTGCGCGCTCTCTGCTACACGCGGAATCGTTTCACCCGTGACAATAGATAAATAAACTAAAACCATGGTATACGTCAATTTCATGGAACTCAATGTTTTTTTGGTAATTGAATTTTTTCATATGTTCGACAGCTAGATTCGACTTTCCGGTCATTCGTAACGCGGTACCTCCGGGCGTTTCAGTGGATACGCGTATGGCCGATTTACGATTAATGAAAATTAGGTCCTTTTTGTTTATCGCTGGTCGGATCGCGTGAAATGCAAACGTTTAGCAGATTTCGGTTTCGTTCGTTGTTCTCAGAGCTCATTGGATCTAGATTTTCTGCATTTATTAGACAAATTTAACTCCACTGTTTTACTATTTTTATAGTTTGTTGAACGCTGCACCTAGCGAGCTTTGCAAAATATCTGGCAAATGTTCCCTTGTAAAAATCACTCGATTTTATTTGGATTTTGTGCGGGTTCTATTGTATTAGGTTGTCCCAAAAATTTCTTTTAGAATGTACTCAAACAATGCGATAATCTTTATGTTTTAGTACTTCCTAACTCGAATTCGCATTATGTGCATGAATCGAAAACCAACTTCTGGGACAACCTAACAATACGAGTAGATAATAGAAAGATCAAGAAGACAATGGCCAAGAGAAGAGAATGGTAAAGTGGACAATGGCCAAGAGAATAATTGAACGTCGAAGAAGGGTATAAACCAAAGTGGACCTAAATGGATTAAAATGGCCAGCGACAGGGTTCGAAGCCGATTTTCGATTTTTGGACGGCAGCGGTGTACGGCCCTGGACAACCCCTGATCGGGAAGCAGCGTTCGGGGTGGAATGTTTTCAGGGGGTTAGTAACGCGCTTCAAAAAAAAAATGGCGGCCGATCGAAGGCGGTGGCGTTATGACGCATGCCGCACGGCGTCCCTCGGCGTCCCTCGGCGTCCCTCGGCGGCGCCACCGTCGACCAACCCCCGCAGTTCGATTGGAGACACCGGCCGGCATCGACGGCTGTCACGGAGCTCCCTCTTCCATCGAGTTCGCGTGTGTGATTTAACCCGTTCTGGACACCGTTGTCTCTCGGCCACGTTTCCGCCGTGGAACGCGAGTCCGACTCGACCTGGACAGGTACAAACACCCGGGACAACCCTGTTCGCCAGCGATGTCGAAATCACCCGAATTTCACTCCTCGAGTCCCAGGTGCTACCCTCCTACCCACTCGATATCTTTCCTTTTTCATGGACCACCACCACCTCAATCAACCCTCTCGAGAACGTTTCCTTCGCTAATTATCAAATCGGAATTTCATTTCGCGAGCTCAAATATTTTTCTTTCCGTTACTTTCTGGTTTCTCGAGATCTCTCAGTGACGCCGAGGGTGTTTTGTGGTACCGGTGAATATACCGGTTATTATTTCGTTTTAATTGACGTGCGTTAAGATCGAGTGAAGCTGAGCTGACCCTGTGACGACCGGCTAGTTTCGAAGCTTACTTTCCGTAATGTTCGAATAAAACATACCATGTTGATAAATAAATGGTAATTTATAAATACATAATCGTGGCGACGAGAGGACTGGGCTCCAACGTGGCGTTAACTGCAACTAACTGTTGAAATTCACGGCAATCTGTGGAAAAAACCTGTACAAGCTGCGCAGAAATTGAACGAATCCGTGGAGAACGAAACTGAGACGTGCAAGAAATATAGAAGGACCTACAAAGACGCATAGAAAAGATTGAAGGACTGGCACAAAGAATGTCAATCTCTAAACAAATGACGATAATCGCCGGAATGGCTACTGATTCGCTGTAAAGCACACAGTGGCTCGATCAGTCGTCATAGCGTCAGTCGTCGCGAATTCTGTTATCCTCTCACCTTGTACAATTAATTTCATTTCATTGTTTATCCGTCAGACGATCACCTAGGGTATCGAATAACTAACAAAGTGTATCGCGAACATCCCCGAATTCCCGTGCTCCTCCATAGAAATTCCCAGAAAACCCAACTCGATCGTTCATCCGAAAATATGTATTTTTCTCTTTTTCGACAAAAAGAAAACAAATTCTTCGAGTTCTATCGAGCAGTCAAGCGCGGATCGCTGGACCCGCTCAAGTCGAGTCTCGCGCGTATCGCTTTTCCGGCGGTGTATCTCTGCCCTCTCTTTCTCCCGCAGCGAAAAGTGTGTCTGCCTTTGAGCCGGCCAGTGAAATATGCGTACCGATATTGATATGCATACGGTGTCGAGTGAATTTGCATCGGATATCGCCGGGCGAAAATAGAGAGAACGAGGGAAAGAGCGAGACAGAGAGAGAAAGAGAGAGAGAGAGAGAGAGAGATCTGCCGTTGGCCGACGGGTAACAAGAACCGTAAATATCGCGGAGTCTCATTACACGGCCGAACGAACGTTAAACCGCGGCGAATGTCAAAAAGGCTCTCCTTTCTGGGAAACGGACCAAGGGACCGGTTGAAAGAAACGCCGCCTCGCGGTCTCTCTTTGCGCGTGTCGTGTTTTTTTTTGCACCCGTATGTGTGCGTGCGTGCGTGTGTGTACGCGTGCAAGTGTGTGCAAAAGTGTGCAAAAGCGCAATAGACCAAGGCTCGTGTACCTACGTGTGCACCTGGACCCCACCGATACAACGATCCATTGGTTCTCTCTCTCTCTCTCTCACTTTCTCCCTCGGTCGATGCACACGTACACACCGAAAACTAGAAGGCAATTGTCCACTTTTTGCCCTGTTGTTATTCGATACCCGATACTCACCTTCCCCCTACCCCTCTCACCTTGACACGCGTACCCCCACGACCCAATCCTTGTCCGAGGCCACACCGGTGCTGGGTAAAATGTGGCTAATAGTCCATTTCACCTGATATGTCGATACATTTTTTCAAACGATCTCCTTTGATCTTCCACCGACTATTTCGTTGCTTCTTCGTCGATGCATTTGATTTCGTTGCTCACGGACACGGGTTTACTTGTCTGTTTATGGCTGGACGTTGCATGTATCCTTTATTGTGCTCGAATCGCGTAAAAAATATTTCTACACGACGTTTCTTCGTTCCTCGTTCCAGCAACTGGCTGTTTTCGATTCGAACGAAAATATAATTTTTTCCGCTCGGTACACGGACTAGCATTTGCTCGTTGCAAAACACACAGGCGTCGAGATTCGATAAAACTGTATTTTTAACAGACAAAGGAAAGAAATAAATATTGCTAGCGAAGTTGTTCATTAAACGCTGTAAATTTATGTAATCGAATGATTTGCCAAGACCAATGTTTGGTAAAAGATATCCGGTAAATATACATTTATTTATTTAATCGAGTCAATTTGTTTAGTAAATTGTGGTCCAGATAAATGCACTTACGCTGCGTTCGTTTGTTACTTTTCGTTGGTGTAGAACGTCGCTACATTTTATTTAAATCGACACACGATGAAAACTAGATGAAACATTATTTATTGTGTCTGGTGACTCGGATGGTGTTGGGATCGTACTGGGAAGACGTTTGCCCGGCACTGGTTAGCGGTTGTTGATCGAGTGTTTTCGCGTTGCCCACAGGAGATAGGTAGAGGAAAAGGGTAGAAGAAGAAAGTGGTACGCCAGTGTTTCTCGGAGGTGCAATAATTACGAATATAGCCGCGTGCAATAATTTTCGTCCTTTCTATAAGAACGACGCGAGAAGACCAGAGTGCCTCCCGGATCTCTCTCTAGAGTTTCAGTGCGCGTTCGACGGTGAGCACTCGATTAGCGAGTAATCGATCGAGAAGTTCGTTGGTTTCGAAATGCGAAAGTGAACACTGTCTCGGGGCGGGCGCGTGCACGTACATCGCGGGACGATGGCGGAAGTTCGTGTTTGCCGGTTTCTCGTGGTTCTCGCGCTGCTTATGGTTGTTCTGGTGTTCGGACAGAACCCCGTCGAGGAGAAGACTACCTTCGAGGCTGCTTTCCAAGGTAAGACCTAACCCAAAGCCCACAGTCACGTTCTCGAATCATCAAAATTGCCAAAACACAATCGCGAAGAACATTTTTAATGAATATTTCTTTGTTCTTTTCTGTAAATTCATTTATTACACTTGTCTGACCACGGTTGGCCTATTCTACTTACCCAGTTAGAAAAATTCTGCTGCGCCCCCGCAGGAGATGAAATTCGAACGAATCGTATATAATTTCTGATCAGGTTATCGATGAAACGTCTCCAACGAAAATGATCTAATTTCTTGAATTTCATGCTTTCTTGTTGATTCTGTTGGAAAATCTTTGACGCCAGGCTCTACCTGAAGTAAAATGCGACTGAAGAACATGTACACTGTGTTTTATGAAAAACAAAGTACCCTTCTCCTCAGCTTCCCCGAACAATTATTCTTACTTCTGCCAGACGGGTTTCACTTCTGAAACCTTCATTGAAAGTAACTCTTAATTAGCTCCGACCGCAAAGTTTCATCTGCGAAGCCAGAGATATAAAGTTTAATGTTACGATATTTTTTACTTAACATTTTACGACTTCTGAAGGCAGTTTGCTTGATAAACGATTCTACTTGTGGAAGCGATTGCTGGGAAACCGAGGGTAGAGCGATTCTTCCCCGTAAACAATAAAACGTGAAATTAATGTGGAAAATTCTCATACGAAACCATACAATGAAAGACTGTTCAGTAATTTATTCGGAAAGCGGACGTCCTCTCGATTCTCACCCCGAGTTATTTCCGTGTTATTCGTCAGTAAAATAAGAAGATCCCCTCGAATGTGGAAATCGAGAAAATTCTCGTGACGCAAATAAAACTATTCGCAACCGACAAAAACAGGCATTACAGAGCGAAGTGGTTGAAATATGAAATCCCGACGAATGGTACAAAGCAGAACATGATGCAATCGCGACGATTATCGCGATGCGTAACGCGTCCGTCAATAACGCGATCGGCGACACGGTGACGCCACGCCGCCGCGATAGCATTATTATTCACGCGTAACAAGTATATTTACAGGTCTGCGTTTATTTCGATTTCGCACGATGGTCCTCGTCGACCGCAATGGAAATTTTAATGCCGCCTTTTCGGATTTATTTTCCCCGTGTCCCGCCATTACCGAGCCATTTGTCATCCGGCAACAGCGTACGACATCCGGTAACATTTTTATAACGAAACACGCGCGCGAGCAACGCGTATCCGCGGCCCGAGTCGAAACTTAATTAACGATCGCATATTTGCGGACCGTTTTATCGACGGTGGGCCAAATGAATCCGTATTGACAATCGTTCGGACGCATTACTAAATTTTCGAAACTACTTTGAATACGGGAGCGCTTCTCTCTCTCTCTCTCTCTCTCCGGGCTTGCGAAAAGTGCTCGCACGTACCCGGAATCGCGAGCCGTTTCGTATTTTCGCCTGATTCATCGGCCGGCGACACGCTCCCGAAATGAAACGCTCGTTTGTCGGCGTTTATCGATGACCCCCATCGATTTCCACCAATTAAATCGCTGCTTTATTGAAATTTTTTCGCGGAACCAATTATTTTTTTGAACGTTTGCTCTTTGACGTGACAGGCACGAAAAGACAGGTACAATAATGTTCCCGTATACAAAAATAAAAGAACAAACACGAACAAATTCATAAAATGTCTGCAACATCGTATACATTTGATTCGATTGCGAGTCAATGATGTTGAACTCGAGCGACCATGTCAATAAAAATAGTTTAAACGAACCGCACCGCGTATGACGCGATAAACGGGTTAGAGCGTGTAAACAAAATTGCTTTGAGTTGCCAATCAACGTGTTAACGATCGCGGGGAAAGTAGAGCTAAATAAAAGGAGTTTCGAAGCCGGCTTTCAGGGACAAAGTTTCGCATCAGGGTCGAAGGAAAATAGGGTTTGGCAATTACCGGGTGCAGGGGACTGCGATTCGTTAGAGGGGGAAGGTGAGTGGTAGAGGGTGGTGGGATTAGTTGCTCCGGGTTCCCGTTTAACTTGCCCGTGTTGCGAGCCACGCGCATTGTCGACGGAATAAACAATGGCTAAGCAGTTTCGCTTTCTGCTGCGCGTGATTTAAACGCGACTCCGGTGTGTCTGGGAACGGGTAAACTGCGTATTGCGTCGCGTTAATGTTAATGGCGTACTACCTGCACACGGGTCTCCTCCCTCCCTCCCTCTCTCTCTCTCTCTCTCTGCCACTCCCCTTGCGACGGTCTCCGAGGTACCATTTGCTAATAGCCAGAAAGCAATTAATATCACGGTCAGTTGCTGCCCTTTACTCGCCACGGATGCGTGGTGAGCTGATTAGGGGACGCTGCCTTACGGCCTAGAAACGTTGCCATCCGACTAGGCCGCTACACTGTTGCCTACTTTCTGCTCTGACATTATTTAGCGACGAGAAACAGTGTTAGAGCTGTCCCCTTTTAATCTACCATCGATTTCTCCCTTGGCACTACTCGATCATTTAGGACACGACTAATAATCAGATTGCGGATCCTCGTGCAAAAAATAAAAATTGTCTGCACTATTTACCAGAAAGAGATTAATATTTTTGCCGTAAATGCGTGAGATCATGAATGAAGTATAAAGAAGAATTGTTTTAAAAATTGGTTTGAAAAAGGTTCTTGCACCTTCGAGTGTGCAACCATATGGAATAGCAGTTTGGAGAGCGCCTGGTCGGAAGTTGGTTTGCGCCAGCCTTTATTTAGGATTTGGAATAATATCGGGCAGAGTTATAGTTGCAGGCGCCAATAACCCCTTAAATCTCGGCGTACCAGCTCGAGTAAACTGAAACGAAGCCGCACACGACTAACTTCGTTAACAGACTCTATTTTCGTGCGGCACGAACACTAAATACTATTACGGAATGCGGGGGGGGGGGGGGAAGTAATGCTTCAAACGTTACAAGTAGAAATCGCCGGTAATAGTCAGACAACCGAGGCGAGTCAAGTATGTAGGTCATTCCACGGTAAAAGGATCACGTTTTCAACGAGATGACACGGATTTAGATAGAACTGTAATATGATGCAGTCCGAGCGAAACCGGCCGAGCTGGTTAATCCCGTTGTTGTGTTTAATTTTTCCCGAAAGTTCCCACAAGTGTCGCCATTCGTTCCCGTCGCATCCTTTCCAGTGGAGATAACATTCGAGACTTGACCTTGGCTCTGAATATTTTCAAAGAATATAGAACTTTATTGGTTCATCTCAGGGTTACAATTTTCTTACATCTTCTCCTTCCTCCCCTTTTCCTCCTCGCGCCGCTCTACTTATTCTTATTTCTAAAACTAAACTAGATAGATAGATAGAGAGAGAGAAAATTTTAAAAAATAACTAACAGAATTTTAAAAGAATAGAGTTGCGCAAATCTGGGTATCGAGATTGGTTTTGACGGGGAGATAATGAAAATTCTGCGGGGATGGACAATTCTTTGATCGTTTCGAGGGCCGTTTCACGTTCCGGAAGTTCGACACGACACTTTTCGACCCGTTTACTCCGTCGACGATGGCAGAGCTTGCCTCCGGTTACACGTTAATCAGCGTCCCCGAGTGGATGCATCGTTTCACATGGACCCGACGGAAGAGGAACGAACGACACCCGCATAAAATCCCGTGTAACCGGATCGGTCCCGTCGACGCTGGTGCATTTTTATCGGGCGTCTTCGATCCGGCCTCATAAGAGACTTTATCGAGAAACGGCGATGAAATTCTCCTGCAGCGCATTTGCGAATCGATGATTGCTTCTCGACGATATCGTGCTCGACAGACAGTCGATTACACTTCTAAACACTTGCATACGAAACCCTAATAAAGTGAAAACACCATTTGATCAATACTCTCCGTTTCAACTTGCATGATAATAATTTTCAAATAACTCATTCTTTTTGAAACGAAGATCAAGTTTTCTCACTGCTGCGTCTGACCATTACTCGTCGTTTCTACTAGCGTCACAATCTTCCGAGACAAATTACTACGCGCGTGATTAATACGTCGCGTCGTTCCGAATGCACTCGACGAACACAATGATAAATTCTAATACGTTAACACCCTGTACGATGCAGGATAATTATCGTGCGCATACAAAACGGAACACGAAACAGTCCAGTACCATGAATTACATAATAAATTCCTGTTTCAATTTTTATAAAGTCGACTCGTATCCATGGTACATTAAAATGTACATCGTTAACGCGTTCTGCCCACCTGTGCTGTTTAAATGTTTTATTTAATTCAGTGCATCTCCTTTGTGCGGAACAGCGAAACAATTAAACGGAAGAATAATCGTCGAGTTCCTGAGATACTAAAAATTAATTTGACTATCTCTAAGTAAACTGGAGGATCATCATTTAAATTAAACAATGTCGCATCCTCGGTGGTGTTTTCTGCGTGAGTTTCGGTTACAAAACAGTATGCATCGAGAGAAGCAGTTGAAAATAGGGGAAAAGGAAGCGGGGTAGAATCCCGAGCAAACAAGAAGGCGGAACGAACGAGATTCGTTCGTTTGGAAGAAAGGCCGTCGTCTGTCTCGCCTTCCCTACTTGAAAATACATAATTCACCGGTGTTTGCCACGGGACTAAATCGATCGATCGTTAATCCATTTTCTTCGCTGCCTATTGTCCCCCTCCCCTCCCCACACACCCCTCGGTCGGATGGCCAAGAATTACGCTCGGCGAATTCCGTAGAATTACGCTCGTTGTTCCCGCCGATTTCGTTTTGTCGCGTGTTTTAGCTCTCGACTGGCAACGTTGCCGTGCCGTTCTGTAAATCCGCCGGCTTTTCGATACGGTTTTCACTCCCCCTCGTTTTTACCAGTGGCAATGACCATTGTTTCGCCCCATGAATGCGTTTAATGGCTTATTCCAGACAATGGAATAAATTGGCCGCGCCGAAGCTGCTGAACTTTCCTCTGCGAACCCGCTAATAGAATGGACCGTTGAACTCGTCACTCTTACGTGCGCCCAATGACTCTTTCCGTGTACTGGGTGGCTCGGAAAATACGCTTCAATCCTCCACAGAGCCCCGACCACATTGTTTCTCGACGCGCCCAACATTCATATTAAAATTCTCGATCACCGAAAGCGGCTGTTTTATATTCTAGCGAAAAGTTAGCTGGTTGTTTGCTCAAGTTTTCACAACTTTTTAACAAGAATCTTATTGATTGGCAAAATGGGGACTCATACGCTCCTCAAAAATAGCTACACAAAAGAGACTAGGATAACAATTCACCCAGTTTTATGTTGCGGGTTAAATCAACGCTATGTTTCACGTATAGCGTCACACAGTTTTAAAAAATACATCTCACGATACATAGACGTAAAAGGATGAATAATTTTACAGTATGTGAAAATCATCCTGAGGTACGTGTATGAGGGTTAGAAAATGAAATAAATCTTACCTATAATATTCGCATCGATACGAAGATATTTCTTATATTCACCTATCTTGCACTGTTTCCAGCAAGACGTTGCCCACCACCGGAGTATTCGCGAATGAATGATTAATGGACGCGGTTGCGCGGTGTATATCGCGGCCATGGTATCTATTAATTTTATCGAGGACTGCTTATCGTGCTTCGGATTCCACAGGCAAATGTCTAACCGAATACTTTGCCGCGTTTAACGCGCCTGGGTACATGCGTGTTGACGTTTGCTCGAGGCACACGCGTTCCCCGGTTGGACAGACGATGCAGCAGCAACGACTGGCTACCAGGGTGTTTATTGTGTGTGTGTGTGTGTGTGTGTGTGTGTGTGTGTGAACACATTGCACGTACACACGCAGGACGTTGCGCGTTTGTGTTAGCCGAATGCACTTGCGCGCACCGTTCGGTCGTATCGAATCAAACGGGGACGCCGGTCGAACTTAAGGCAATGGTACACAGTTTGCGTTGCTCATACAATGCATCGGCAATTCGCAAGCTGTACATAGTACACGGATAGCATATATGCTTTCTGATTGGCTGATTCACGTGCTGCCTACAGCCTGCAGGAACAATTGAGTTATCGCGTTTCGTTCGGAGAACACGCGAGTATCCTGTTTATGGCGCGGATACGATCGTTTCTCTTGTTTCATAGAACCGTCAGATCGGCTCATCGGATTTACCCGTTTTACTCACCTTTGTGTTCCAACCGGCGGCGCAATATACTTTTGTCACTGTTTCGTCGAAACGAATGCACGCGACGCATCGTCCGCACACGGATATCATAGTTGCGCTTTTATCAGTGTTCGTCTGCGCTGGGCACAAAATTTGATGATAGGGACACCTTCATTGCACACTGGGCCCGGTACGTGACCTCCTGTAGTTTGGCTACGGCGTTGGGCCCGTCTTCGCCATTTAATTGCCGTCCGTACGCGGGTACCTTCGATTCCGTCCCTGCCATACAATGTCTAAAACATTCGTTACTTGGGTCCAGCGTAGTCGACGAGTACGGCAGCGTAACTGGCATCCAGATGACTGGAGAATCCCAGGGTTTGGACGCCAAATGTACGACTTTGGAAAATCTTTGTTATTTCGCGGCATTGTTTGGATAGAAGATGTTCCGTGTTGAATTTTGGAAGGGGATGCTCCCGGTTAAGGAGAACGATGTCCCAGTTCGCTCGCCCCGTTTTCAGTCGGACGTCAAACGCGAAACGGAGAACAAACTGCAATAAATACAATTACCGAGCTGACACGTAACGTCGCGCGAATGCAAATTCTCGGCAGCCATCGTCAACCGGAATCGATTCTGCCTGCCGCGTTAGGCAGACTCGATTGCCACCCCCGAACGACGCGCAAACATCGCAGCCTTTTACTACCTATTTCTGACGATGCGGAGAACATTTTTCTCGTTCGAGAGGATCCGAGCTGGTTCGAACGACGGAGATTCGACGGGCTACCTTCCACCAGAACGTGTGACGAGCTGGGTGAAATCATTTTGATGATCTACAACCTCCCTTTTCGAAGAACCGTTGTCGATATGTAGATTTGATTAATTTTAATGTTTATTCGAAGAAACTAACAGACCGGAACATTCACGAAAATACTTATTTTCCAGCTTGATTCCGGGTTTAAAACCATATAGACTACAGAAGGAAAACGTTTCTCACGGAAACGCAGTTAAAGAAGATAATTGGGTCTCCAGTTTCGCTTAGAACAGCCCCCTGTAATTTACAGTTAATTAATGCGATAAGTACTTTTTTAGAGTCACATTCCGGTGGAATTTAGGAGTCGCTGGTCGGTCCTAAATCACCAACCGCTCCGAATCCGCTAAGAAGAAAAAAATGTTTAACGAAGTTCCGAGTGCCGTTGCGATTTACAATTCTGCGGCCGACGGAGTTGTAAATAGAATTTGAGGAAGGTGTTGCGTGTAAATAAACAAGCGGACGCAAATAAATGACCACTAAATGCGAAAGAGTGCAGCACGACCAGAAAACGGTACCGCGTTACTTTTATTTTCCCTGCGACCACGCTTCTGCATTCAGTTCCGCGGCCGTAAGGGTTGAAAAATTTCGGGAAACGTTTGAAGCTGGCAACTTTGTGATTCTGTAAAAAATGGAACGGGCTGGAGGAAAACATTTACTCGGACGAGTCAATCGGAATTGTTGAGAAAGCGAGTGGAAAATGTTGCTACCTCTAAATTCAGACGAGTCGGTCTGGGGGTTTCGAGGAGCAGGTACGTTAAGGTCGTGGAGCTGCTATAAGCTCGCGATTAAGGCCAGCTAGAAACGGTGTCATCGACGAAACGCAATTTAAATTCTCCTGGAACAGCCTAGTCCATTATTCACCCGTTCCGTTCATAACGCGAAACGCGCATAAAGAATCGAACCAGCCCCCGAAGGCACGAGTACTACTCAGACGAATCCCCCATGAAGGGAGCGCCGCTTATTTCCACGTTACCTTTATGGCTTCTAAACATGAATCCCGAGTATTCATCAATCTTCGAGGACCTTTCGTGCGAATAGTTTTCCCCTGGAGGCTTCATACTTCGGGCAAAATTATCGCGCCACCTGGACGAAATTAACACGTTACTTATCGACCAGGTGTTCAAATAAAAGATGCTCCATTTTGAGCACGAATTAACAACCAGCTGCGATCCAATCGTTACTTTCATTGGTCGAACAAATCGGTAGAAGAACAGCAACTAAAGACAAAATTTAGCTGTTTTGCAGAACTGCTTTTTCCCATTTCCCACCGTCAGGTGTTTCAGGAAAAGAAGATTTCCGGGGAAAAGTTCCGCAAATGGACAGAAACAAATGACTAATTTATGTAGCACCCTTCTGACCTGTTTCTCGCTGGGAAAGGTCGTCGCACTTGTTTCCTTCTTTACGTATCGATTCGATTGATTGAAAAGTTGTTTAGCTCGCTCCGGGAAACTTTTCATCCAGCTGAGCTTTCTTGCGGAGCACTCTCTCTCTCTCTCTCTCTCTCTCTCTCTCTCTCGCAGAGTTCTTTCTGTGAACTTTACACGAATTCTGTTCTCTTTTTTCGCGAAACATTGTGACAACAATGAGTGAGTAGCGTGAAAATCTTCCGGTGTTTCGAATTGTGTGCTCTATCCCCGTGTACGTATATACATATACTTTATTCCGTGAATATTCTGTCGGTGCTTGTTTCCAGTTGAAACTGGGACAGTCGAGAGACATGATCCTGGATCAACAATTTCTCTCAACGATATTCTGTCTCTCTTTCTTTCCATCCCGCGATCCACTCGATTCACTCTTAAATTCTCCAGAACCACTTACATTAGATTCGCGTTGTTTAGTTGGGCGATTGTTGCTCGATTAAGTATTCAGTATCAATTACATTTCGTCCTGGTTCCTTCTGCGGAAATTCTGTCAAATTATTCTTGTTTTAATTCTTCATGCGGTCCCTTGGTATTGGCAGTGTATCCAGTTAATCACCGTGGGGGTGTTCATTAGGGTGGACCTTATTTTTCAACTATGAAATTTTTACTGTTCACTGCTGAAAAATTCGTGTGGTCAACGCGTACAGTTTCGCAAAAATCCAGAATGTTATTGATACGTCGAGTCGAAACTCGAAACGCTACAGCGTTCGCGAGATGACCGTGAGATTATTCGGAACACGCCTGGCCCGAAACATTCGTCGCCTGTTACACCGGCAGACGGTTTTTCGTTCCCCGATGATAAATAGTCGATTAAAACGCTTTTCATTGGCCAGTTAATCCAACACGTCCGACGAGGCGTCGTCAATTCGCGGACTGCTCGACAACCTCCGAATGGCTGAACCGTAATTCGGGCAAATGTGGACCAGTCACCGGAACGCTCGTCGTTAACTCGACTCGTGTCGTGCCCTTCTGATCTTCAACTCTTGGCTAAACCCTGTTTTACAACCGCCGGCCGAATGGCTGATGCGCTGCCATTTTTCGAATTGCTTTCGACCTCGCCAGAAGTGTCCAATTAGGCGAGGAAATTGTTTGTATCGGCTGCATCACGAATTCAATCGTGGCTAGGTTGGTCGTTTCGCCTCCAGAATTAATTTTATGTTAGTCAATCTTGGTTTTAACAACTGTCGATCGAGTGGATGTTGCGATATAATTTTTTTCATTACTTTGCTCCTCGGTAGGACCGTCCAATTAGGGGAGGAAATTTATCATATCAGCTACAACGCGATTTTCATGCGTGGATATTGGTTTCTCTGCGACCAAAATCAATTTCGTTCTTGTGGCACACAGAACAAGTGTATTCGAAATAGTTCAAACAGAAAGAAAAAATGTTCCTCTGCCGGTGATGGGGGAAAAAAGATTTTTTATTCATTAATTCATCCGGCCGGGATTAAATTTTTCCGCCAATGTTTGTGAAAGAATATATCCGAAACATTTTCGAATGAAAGCTACAAGTTTTCCTTCATTCTTTTTACTAATCGTCGACTGGAAATCAAAGATATTTTCGTGACTTCCGAATCTTTTTTCGAATTAATTGAAAGGTTTTAATATAAATCGTGTTTGAGGTTAGTAATGTAGAATCTGTTTGTGGGATAGGGCGAAGTTGTGTTATAACCATTGCCATAAGTATGAAAATCGAATGCAGGATCGGCTAAAGATGCTTCTGTAATGTAGATTAAATTCTCCGCATGAGAAATTAGGATTCATTTAATGAAGGTAGAACGATCTCTTAATTATTAGAATGGAATTTGAAAGTTCCGAATTCGATTAGTTTCTAATGGCATTCTAATTGTAAGTGGTCGCGTAGAACTAGGTTTAGAATACTGGTTATATGTTAAATAGTCGATTACCCGAATTGCTAAATTTCCTAGGAAATTTAAACCCATTCAATTTTCAAAGAAATCTTTCCAATTTCCGTTTTGAGCACATTCAATTCCGAAAGAAATTTGAATCCCTTCAATGTCCGAAGAAACTTAAATTCTTTAATTTGATTTTTTCATTCCTACAATCTTTTTAAGGATAATTCAATGCAGATCAAACGCAACGATAAATAATAACAGTCTGTAATCTAGATTATATACATCTGGGAGAGCGTGTATTAATTCATGTTCCGCAGGCCATGTTTATACGTATAACACGTATTCATTTTCGCCACCATTGTACTTTCAATTGTTCGGTTGTCATTATAAAGCTTGTTCAACATAGCTAATCGAATTTCCAAGCACAATTCCCAAAATACACCACATTCATCATGTTATTACATACAATCTAAATAATAATTATTCTTAGGATAACATTTTACTGATCTAACTATACCTTGACTTTCCAATTTTTCTTTCCGGTTCCAGAAAATCCACTTTCTGACCAACACATTCAACACAAATTAAATTTATACTCACAATAAAATAGTTCAGAGGATTTCAAAAAATCTATCAAAAACAGTAATAAAATAGTAACAATGTTTTTACGCCTCCTACAGCTTCACCAGAGTGTTAACCAAATTTCTCCAATTTTTTCGAGTTTCCATGCTGCCTGGTTCGTCAGTCAACGCTACGTTAAATAGTTAACCGAGGCAAAGCGAGTCTCTCTCTCTCTCTCTCTCTCTCTCTCTCTCTCTCTCTCTCTCTCCCACACACACATACACACGGCAGGACCGCATTTCCCCGAGCTGTCCCGTCCAAAAGATTTCAAAAACTGCTGTCAGCCGTGAAAATTTCCCCACGGAATCTCGGACGTGTTCCCTTTCTCTTCCTCCCCTCTCAAAAATCATACAAACTTCCTACAACTTCCTTTCTCTGACTTTTTCCTGCTTCCTCTTCAACTTTCATCGGAATCGTATAGAGTGTACAATCATTTTCCGGGAAAGTGGATTGCAATTCGCGAGGGCGACTGTAAAAAATGTAACTGCACGGACAGTTGCAGTATCGAGCCCAGTTGCACGGGAATCCCGAATTCGACGGCGTTTTTTTTACGGCACACTTCGAGAGTGCATTGAAGCATTTCTCGTCCATTAATTTGCTTGAATTTTTCATCGCCTCCGGGCTGTTCGAGGGACGAACAAAAAAAAACGCGTTTTCGCCCGTGTCTCGCGAAATTTTGTATCATGTACTCCGTTCCAATTATTTGCTCCCTATCGGAAATTCCGCGATCGAACAGTTTCGAGACATGCTCTGGCTTTTCCGCGCAACGAGCGAATTGGATCAATCTTTTGTTAGAACGAGTCCTTTCTCCCTTCGCGTACTACGAATAATTTTTCCAAACGATTTTCTGGTCAATTTTATTGTTGATCCTTGCAAAAATTCATTTTTCAATCTGTAGAAAAAATTCCACAACACACTGTACCAGGATTTCGAAAAACCAACGTCGACAATCGACGTTGCATCTCGAAATAAATAAATAAATACAAGAACGAGTAAGGCTTCTTCTGATTAAAATTGGAAAGAAAATTCCCGGGCGACTCAGGATGCCCTAAAATGGCGGCGCAACCCTCTCGAATCCGTAAACGCTCTTCGCATTTGCCAGAGTGCCCTTCAATAACAAGAAAAGATAGGGCTGTCCCGATCGTTTCCCACCCCAATATCCTCCCCCTTATTCTTTAAGAACTCTGTGTCCCTTTCTCCCCGTTTTTTCATCACCAAATATCAACCTGGGAATAGGGGATGTTCCAGTTCTCTGAGCGATGTTTCATTTTTTCGCGCTGACCGGAAAAGATGAAACTGAATAAGTAAATAAACGGGCAGGAGTGACGGTTCCAGCTAATAAACGTCCGTTCCCGGATGGGAAAAGAGGGCAATATCGACGATGTTTATCAAGGAACTGTCCTGGCGCAATTAAATAATGAACCGAGCTCAATATCGAGTCGAGTTAACTCATAACTGCGGCAAAAACAGCGCTGTGAATTCCGACTCCTAGCCAAATATATCCACGTTTACTAGTTTGTTTATATATATATATATATATATATATATATATATATATATAGACTGTGGAGTTTTATGAAAATTAAAAATAAAGCAATAAAATCCCTATGGAGAGTAAGGATCCTTACGCAAAATAAAATTCAATAAAAATTGATTTCACCCTTTAACGACTTTGTTACATTAAAAACGTCATCGCGATATTTTAAATATTTGTTTAATCTTTTACTGTTTTATATTTCACCCAACCAATTTCTTCATAAATGCATGAAGATCCACAGTCTGGTAATCATGTACAAAGAGGCACTCCTCTCCGATTTCGATGAAATTTAAATATGTTATGCAGAGCTACACATTTTAAACAATTTTTTCCTTTTAATAAACTAAGGATGGAGCGTGCACGCGTACTAGTAGTAGTACGCAGTTTAATCTGACTTTAGATCTCCAAACCACTGTAGCAGCTGAGAGATAATCGTGAAGATAGTCAATAAGTTAGGAAAACCGTTTGTATGTGCTCGTGTATGAATCAGGTGAATGAAAAATTAGGTAATTAGGTGATTGTTGAGAAAGAAAAGCGACAAAATAATAAAAATAAGAAGTGAGTTTGCAATATTGCGCGGTCCCTCCCGCAACGAATAGTTGAGCAAAAATTCAACGCGGCGAATGTATATATTTTGTTAACGGTAAAGAACGCATTTCCACTTTTTGTTATCGGTTCGTTTGTTTTACAACTTGCAAGAGATAAAGTCCGCGGCCGCGAATTTCGTGTTTTTATGGGTTTCGTTACAAAGTGGCAATGAAATAGATGTTCCTTTAACGTGTAAAATGTTTTGAAGCTTATGAAAGCTTTCGTTCGTGTCGTGTTTCGTGTATTTAAACGCGTTGCGTGCGTGTGTGGGCGATCAATTGTGTAACGTCTGCGGTCTGTTACAATATGAAAAGGGATTTCTCTTTTACGCGATAAATTCGTCATTTTGACGCAATATCTCGGCCGTGGAACAAAGGATTTCGGAGTCGATGGGATAAAGGAGATATTGTATCGTATTGTATTGTATTGTAACAACGCGGGACCATATTTTTTAACTGCACTTTTGTGGCCAGAGAACATCAAATGTATTCGTTCGTTCGAGTCGTTTTATTTTAGCCAGCTATTTGATTTTCTGCTTGGAATAATTGTATTATGGAACCTTTTGTACAAAGGTATACCGTGTACTTTATCGTAATGTTTATTTGCTTCGAAGCATTTAGCTGAACGTTCACTTCTCGAAAGAATTATCGTATCTAGTTGAACGGACTAAAACATTTCGAGTTATATTCGGAACGAAGTTCCATAATCCTTCCGAGAGCAGATTCAATGAAACGAGGTATTTCTCTCGAGTGTGGTGGAATCATACATCTGTATTCTTGAATTAATTATCAACGACAGGTAAGAGATTGAACCTTGGAGATTGAATCCTAAGAAGTGAATGTCTCTAATATAATTTTTAGTATAATTATTTGAAATCACTATTTAAGAAGAATTTACCAGGTGGCATCTCTACGAAAATTAAAAACTTGGGAAAATGTTTTTCATCCGCTAAAAACATTTTCGGGAGAGACTATACTTCCCAGAACTTATCACCGATTCCAAATTAATTTCGAATTCCCATTTAATTATATAGACTGGTCTCCTAATGAAAATCGTAAAATTTATTCATTCCCGCACGCATTCATTTTAAAATAGTCTCGCCTCGAAGCGGTCAGGATAAAAAAAAAAGAAGGAACAAAGCCGAGAGAACGACATATCAATCTGTCGGCTTCTCTTTCATCCGAGAACAAAAATCGAGCCGAACCGTGGAAAAAATTCCATAAATTCGCAAATGAAGGGAGCCATTCTTTTCGAATCGTGGAAATATTTCGCATCGCGGCATGTACTCTGTTATATTAATTCCGGCGTTACACGAGTGCTCGAGTGCCTCGGAGGAAGGGATATTAACAATAGTTAGACCAGTCGCATTTTCCAAGACCGTGTTCCGCGTACACAGAGTTATATTTCACGGAGAGATTTCGCCGTCGAAACTGATCTCTGTTCAATCTGTTTGCTAATTGGACGGTCTCCGCCGCCGAGGTAATTTCATTCGCAAAAACCCGGGCCGCTTTGAATAATCGTGGACACGCATCGCCGTATCATGCCCGATGGGTTTTTATCGGGCCTGAACGACCCGTGTTCCGTCGCGTAATATTCTAATTGGCCTGTTCCACAGGACAATATACACGGCTGGATGCGTGTAAATGTGTAATTCGCCAATTCCTGTCGGTAGTAAATGTCAATGCCGGAAAAACGGCATTCAACGGGAAATAAAGGAAGGATTTTTTAACCTTAGCACTAAAAATTGCTGTACCATTATTCAAAATATTGTTTGCACCATTAAACATTTAAGTATTGCGCGTAAAACATACAGGATGGAATGATTCTAGGTCGGAAGAAATGTTTAATTTTCCGGCTAAAATATAGTTCCGAGTGCGAAGGGTTGAATGTATAAAATTATTTTTCGTAAAAAATTCATTAGGTATGTTTAAATACAATGTTTAGAAGGTTCATTCGCAAAAATCGTTGAACAATTTTTTAGAACGCGGTTCTTTAATCGCTACAACGTGAATGCATTTTTATGCACTTGATTCTCTCGCTCTTGTTCATGTTCAATGACTTCCGGTCCTACGAGCGACGCGTGTGCAGGATATCCCGGGCGGCTTCGTTTTCGGATATCGGATCGATTCGAGCACATATGTCGACCGTGGTCTGCGAATTTCTAGTCCGTTGGCTTCGTTTAAAAAGTACTGCATTTATTCTATTCGATTAAAATTGTATTACTATATTCATAGGTTTTACCCGAGTCCACGCGACGTTGTATTTATTTATTAATGTCGTAGTTACATGTATGCTAGGATCATTATACATTTATTTCTCGTTTCTGGCAGTTTCAGTAATTTTTCTGCGATGAAATTATGCGCTACAGTTGCAGAAAACTATTCTACCTGTCAACGTCCATGCCAGAGACTTTTTCTGATACAACGTAGGAATGAAATTATACATTGTACCCACGGGAATTCTTACTGTCACACTATGAAATCCTCGGAAATGATGTCTCGACTGCAGGTTAGAATATTAATTCCTCGGAAACGGAGACGTCTGTCTGTTTGTCTGTCAAATGATAGCGAAGCACACCTGTCACCAAAGAACGGACACATGAATTTGTCATTGTTGGAATATCGATATCTGTTAGGCGTTGAACTTAAATTAGGTCGTTGATTCAGATTATCCTAGCCCGAGGCTGTGTGAAGTTAGAATTGCTCGTATCGTGACTAGCTAACGACGTTTCCTGTTAAGACTGCTTATACAAGGTGTCTCTAGAGTCGTGACCTTTCGAATCGGAACGCAGCCAAGAATTTTCTTTCGGTATTGCAGCCAACATAATTCTCAGATCAAATGCTCCAAGTTCTTCGAATTTCTCAAGTTCCGCGAGTTTCGAAAATTCCGAAAAAATCCCGAAAGCTTCCGGACACTTGTTCCATCTTTCGAACGAATAGAGACGACTCGAGCAACGAACAATGACGTCGGCAATGAAGTAAGAAGTCGCGAAAGATAAGGCAAAAACTACAATAATCAATCGGCGAGTACGGTCGATTGAACGTGGCTTCGGGGCCAAGAACCGGTTCGAGGGTTCGAGGACGAGCTCCCCTAGCGTCCCATCATCCGTCATCTTCTTTTTCAATTAATCCCGACGGAGTCCGACGGTGTTTGAAGCCGGATTGGCAGTTTCTCCGTCGGTCCCAGGAGCGGTGTGTCTCGTTCGCGCGGAACTCTCGAATTTAAGGCGTCTCATTGGCCGTTCCCGTAAATTCCCGGTGAGCCTGGAACGCGCCGGAAACCCGAGGCTAGGCTTTCCGGTGTTCGTATCTGCGCGCCGTGCAAGCAGCAAGCCCGTGATCACTTAATTTGCCGCTTTTCAGAGCGAAATTCCCGTCTTCGCGACATTTCCCAGACTCGCTCTCTTTCTCTCTTTCCCTCTCGCGGTTCCGAACTCCCTCGGAGGAAACGGAACTCCCCGAATTTCCTGTTAATTAGCTGACAAAACGTTACCTTCTCTGTCTTCATTGGCCCTATTAAAGCCGCCGAAGCAAAGACCTGTCTGGAACAAGAGGAACCAGACGCTGCTGATCATTTTTCAACCTGGATCCAGCCCGTTTCTATTTTCAGATGGAAAACTAGAGCGACTGTTCTTTCAAATATTTTTTAACCAATTTTACAACGTATTCATATATATTTCTGTTACTAAAGAGGTTCATTAGGTAGTAATGAATAACGAGTCTTTATTCGGAATAAAATCATCCCCCGTGAAGGTCGCAGTTAAATAGAATCTTATTTCCCTCTCTCTCTCTCTCTCTCTCTCTCTCTGTGGTTTCAACGCATTAGCGTCGAAACATTGCTGCATTTAATTATGCTTTATGTTTTACCTCGCTTCTTGTATTCACATCTCACGCGAATTCGCGAATAGCAGCCTAGTCATTAAGCAAGTTTTCCATTATTTCGCTGGAGTGTATGAAATTTCTCTCGTCGTTCTTGAATCACTGCTCCGGGTATCCGTTAACTGCATATGGTAACAATACCGTTATCGATTATTGTAGCGACCATGCAAATTGTACTTTCAGGGTACCTACTGTTTTGCTATAGTACTGCTGCATTGAATTCTGGAGAACTTCTGGAAACATCATTAATCATTATGCAAAATGTAACTTGTCTGCATCGATTGCAAGAAACAAATTGAACGTTACTTCTTCCCTCAATGATTTTAATTAAGATTTTAATATTTAATCCATACGTTGACATCTCCAAATTCATCAAGATCCGCAGATTATGAATTGTGTTTCATGTTAGTTGACAATTTTTCGACATCGATCGTTAAACTTGTGGAAATTTCCTTGACCAAAGAGCGTCTAGCTGGTCCAGCGACAGTCGTTTGAAGATCTTCCAAGCAAACTCGGCGGAATCACCGGCGAGATATCAGGCCGAAATATCAGATTCCGTCTTTGGATGGTTCATTAAGTCCCTCGGGGGCTCTTTATCCGCGGGACGCATCGAGTTTCTATTAGTTTCGTCTGATCGAGTTAGGCAGTAACTTCTACGGGACTCGTTTCTTCCCGTCGCGAATGGGAAATGAAGTCGGTCATCGACTCGCGGTGCTCCCGTCATTAGCTTCTTGCTTGCGAGAATCGATCGATCGAACTAGTTCGGTTCGTCCATCCATCCCCTAGCCATCACCCCTACCTCGGAAAAAGAGAGGGGAACGTGTTCCGCCAGGCTGAGCTGGGGTTTCTTGTCTTCGAATCACCCTTTCTTCCAAATGAGAAACCATAACGATCGGTGGACGAGCTGCGATGGAACTCGCTCGTAATTCCTTCGGAACCGTTGCTCTCTTTAATTTATTCTTCAATCACACTAAACGTTAGACACAATTATTCGTTGTCGCAAATGCTACCGAACGCATTCCTCCACGGGTGAGAAATTTTATGTTGTACGAGCTGTACCCGCGACTTTGTCCACGTGCAAAGACTAATCCTGATTGATTATTAACGTAATTAAATTTCCAATCGCAAAGGTGGTCTCAGATTTTTTCGAAAATCTACCGTTCAAAAGCTACAGCTGTTTAAAAAGTCGTATTTATTAAAGTTATGAATAATTTGAATTATGGATAAACTGAATTTTCCGACATTCCTTCGTAATTGTCTTGGATTATTTTTCAGGACCATAGCGAACAAAATAAAAAAAAAAAGAATTAAGAGAGTGTGAATGAAATTTTTGGTCATTTCGTATCGGTATTAGACTCGATCTGCTCAGCTGTCTCAAAGTTGTAGTTCTCGTGAGTCCTCTGAGAGAATCGCATCAAGTTTCGACGATCCTGATAAATACTTTCGAGCCGTCCATCAAGTTTCGACCTCCCGATGAATCTTCTGGGAGCAACCTGCATGTGCAAACCTCTTCTGGTAACATATATCGAGTCTGGTTCTGGTAACCAAGCTGGGAAGAACCATTTATCAGATCCGAGAGTTGTAATCAATATTTTGAAACGATTTACGGGACTTGAGTGTTGCAGTCAATCCTTTGAGCCCATTTATCGAGACCCAGCATTCCAGTCAATCAATCCCCTGAGGCCGTTTACCGAGTTCAAGTGTTGAAGCCAATCCTGTAAGACCTTTCGTCGGCTCTGACTATTATGATGAATGCTTCGAACTTATATCAAGAATTGCTCAACTGTTAAAGGTGGGATCTCCTTTGCGCATCTGGACTTTTATACTTCATCAGAACTGCGTCTAGACGCGTGCGACTGCGTCCGATCGTAACATTTGACTATGACGATTCAACCATAAGAGATATCGGGATGAAATATCCACTAAAATTTCTGAAAAAATTATTCGTATTCTATTTTTTAATTAATTCTTGAAATTTTGTGGTCTTAACATAAAATTAAAAATTGTTGATTTGTTACTTATTTAGCAGTTTCTCAGATAATTTAAATCACCGGTGTCTTTGGTTATAATTTGAAGAACGAATGCTCGTTTACGCGTCAGCAGCTTTCATTATTTTGAGCTGGGTATTGTTCTGGTGGCAGGAAATTGTTTCTCGGATTCCCACAGACGCGCTGTCTTACCTTCATCAAATCTATATCATCGTACACCGAATAATTTCGTTCGTTAGATACAAACGTTCTTTCATTAGATTTTTGTAGAACTGATTCATTGTAAATGTTTGAGACTAGTTTTCACGTATTTTCAACAAATAATTGGATACTTTGAGCCCTTCATGGTCTCTCGGAAGATTGATCCCAAGTCCCATAGACGTGGTTCGTCCTCAAAAGATTGATAGCCTCGTCCCGACGCATTATGGGCCCCGAGAAAATTAATTAGAGGATCCAAACCCATTATAAGCTCCCAAAGGATCAACTACGAGACCCAGGACCTATACGTCGATCGTTTTCGAATCGAACGCGGGCGGGTCGCACGGAGGATGTTCGAGAGAGCTCGAATTCAAAGACCGTTCGACGACGATGAGGCAATAAACCGTCGAACACGGGGACGACGAAGCCGCCAGCATGTCGCAGGTCTGTCGGGAGTGGATTATGAGGGAAGGATACGCAGCGGAACGGTTATCCGCAGGAGCGAGCCCATCTAAACCGCACGTTATTGGATAATAAAACGACACGGAACTACGCTTTCAGGAAAATCGAGAAAACTCATTGTTTAATATCGATCCGATAAAGTGCTTCAATTGTATTGTAATGTCTCCGAATGATCGTATTCATTCGCGTAGAAAGCAAGCAGTATCGCAAAACTTCGATAGCCCGTCAAACCATAAAACAATTTGTTATGGACAATTGGAGAAAATGTATAACGGCGTTATCGTATTTTTATGATGACTCGTAGACGAGACATGGTTACCGCAAGTCCATATTATCTTCTATCTTCTACATAAATAAAAATTAAATGCTGTTCGTTGGTAAGCGCATCACTCGAGAACGGCTGGACCGATTTGGCTAATTAAAAAAAAAGAAATGCTCGTAATAGTCCGAATAAGATTTTTAGGGAAAGAAAAATTGGAGAAGTTGCCCGGAAATATGGAAAATTCGGAAAAAAATGAAAGTGCTTTTTCCTATGGAATTTAATACAATGATCTAATGATTTAATTCGAACAGGACAACACCTGTTGGGTCAGCTAATTAATTATAAAATTTAAGCTGCAGATGTACTTTTTAAAATTTCATTCTTAGTTTATTTCTTTCTTGACGTTTCATATGGAAAAAAATGCACCACTAAATGGCTTGTAGAGGGGACATCCAGCTTACTTGCATCGTTCAAATGTTTTTCCAGTCGTGCCACACAGAAATTGGTTAGTGCAGATCTTCGGGCGATGCGAAAAAACGTGTCGGTGGTTCAAAGGAAGAATCGCACACGAAGCTCGTGTGTTTCGAACCGCTCGCCATCCCGTGATTGCGTTTCGCTCGGAACGCACCGATAAAATCGACGCTCACTGCCCTAATTGCGGTCGCTCATTCGACGCTCGAGCCTCGCAGAAACCGCCGCAACGCGGACACTGGTCGAAGTCAAATTTACTCGGCTCTGAATAATCGAAGGAATTACTTAGGCACCCCCGAATGATTTTAGCTTTCAGCCGGCTAACCATCGCGGCTGCCGAGGACGTTGATTCATTTCGTTCGCTGCACGATTTTATTAATCCTGATCGCGATAGTGAACCCGTCGCTCTATGAACCACTCACTGTGGTAACCGATACATGTCCTATCATGGCTAATACAATTCTTAATTAACGGGGAACACGATTTTCGAACAGTGGAATTCGATGGAATCTCGGTTTCAGTAGTAATAGTCGTTGTTAGTCAAACATAGGTAAAAATCTTTGGTAAACCTTACGTTTAGGGGAGACAGCTCTGATGACCTTGACTTTGACACGTTGTCAAGGACAACATTCTGAACAACTTTTGTCATTACAACTACCCGGTGCTCGGTTTTAGTTTTCGAGATCACCTTTCGAGAACACCTGTATTGGTTTGCTTTAGCCGTGCTGCTCACCGCGCCGCTATCATCGATGCTCGTTGCTCCACTTTCAAGAAAAATAGAAGAATCGCGTCTTTAAATTATTAAGCTTAATTATCTTTTGTTGTGCGTTAATTTAAAGAAAAGGAGAAAAAAAAGTTATTGTGAAATATTGTTGGCAACAATCTACGATCGACATAAGGAAACATTTATAGGTAAAAATCGTTTCAGAAATATAAACCATCGACCTTTACAGTCCCGGATAATTGTAAATGGACGTATAGAGACGAAGAGGGGTAAAACCGTGTACCCACTGGCAATCACGACGTCTAACGACCAGAACGTAACCGAACATCGTAGAAAATTTAGCGTGGCAACACGAAGGTTAATTAGCCAACGAGCGCAAGAGCATAAACTGTAGAGTTTATTCAAGCTCCCAGAATTGAGATAGATAGAGTATCCGCGCGCGGGACATAATGTGGGGCATAATTTGAAGTTATCCGAGGCGTTCATCTCGTTCGCCCAGCTCCTAAAAATGATATGGGTACAACAGGCTCCCGTTACACCGCGTTATGATAACGTTAGCCTAAGTAGCAGAGGATCTTCTTTCGGCGTGCTCGATATTTCTGCCGACACTAGAAGGTATCTCCTCTAAAACAGGGAACATTAGCTGAACCTTTACGAAGGACAGAGCACCGCACCGTGCCTCGTGTTTCACGTGCCAGATAAATGAGAATGGAAGCTGGAGCTTGTTATCTTGATCAATGGATCGGTACGATCTCTTTGGATCGTGTGTCAGGCTCTTTTCACAGAATTCGTCCAGTCGGTCGTATAAATTTTTCTTTTTTTAGTTTTATTAGTGACTATTTTCCGAGTCCTCGTTGTTCCAATCTCTGCGCGAGGATAATAGCGAAGATATTCGAATGATTCGTCTATTTCCATCGCAATCCTATTCGATTTATGCACCGCTCCTGGCCATACTCATCGTTGCCATTAGCGCTAGGTAATTAGAAGGCTTACACCCGCGGGAACGAGCATGTATCAATGGGGGCGCGTTCTATTGTTAATTATTTTTCTCTAGCATTGTTCCAAATTCAATGGCTAATGTTCTGTAACGATCAGAAGCAGAACCAATGTAGTCGATTTATTTTTAAGGAGCTTCCGACACGATTCCCATGAAATATTTTCCATTTCATAGTTGTACGTACAATCTTTGCCGGCGAAAAATACAAATATCCGGTGGACAAATTAAATCGTCGCGTCGGTAGGACTAGCTTCGAGTTGAAGAATTAATTATACAATAAAAGATCGTCGAAGCAAGGAATTGATTCCGCTATCAGCGTTCGCTGCAGAAACTAGCTCGCTCCTTAATTGCTTTTATAGGATATCGCGGATTAGACTCAGGTTTTAATGGATTGTAAAAGGTCTGAAAAAAGGGTAAACGATAACGGACATTTATTCTGCGATTATATCTGCACGTTCCCGTTGCGGAGCCGAGCGAATTTCCGCCGACGAGTGAGCGTAAACATAAAATACTGAAAAAACCGAGTTGAATCGATAATTGGGAGCGGGGCTTAAAGTCGACGCATCGGCAACTTCGTGGGAAGACATAATTGATTCGGGGAACAGGAGGTGGAGGGGGGAGGGCGGAGCCGTTTGTCGTTCGGACCAAGATCCGGCGCGGCACTGGTTATAATTTGCGAGACATTTAATGAAACTCGACGGAAGTCGATCGCGCAGCCGACGCGACGCACGAAAACGATTTTAATTAGTCCCCGACGAGTTCAAACGCAGCTCCTTTAATTTTGTCCTCCACTTAACATGAAAATTGAGCAACGCGACTGACTTCCTGCGTCAGTTGGGGCGCTCATTAAGAGGACCCAGATTGCGGCCGTTTCTTTGCCCACAGCGCGACGCTTCTTGACGCGACACCGTTATATCTGCGCAGCATTTCGGGACTTCCTTCCGGTCCACCGTGACGCGTTTTCGCGAATGTTTGCCCCCCCCCCCCCTCCACGTCTAGATTCACCGAATTAAAATCAACGTCAGTATCTTCTTTGAAGGAAAAGATGGAAAGTTTATTTCGTGTGTTTTTCTTTGTGGACTAATGTTGTGTATACGCTGGGAGCTATTTGTTCTTGAATTAAGCTCGCCCAGTTGGTCTCTATGTTCTAATTAAACTACTGAACTGTTAAATCGACGTTGCGAACACTGTACGGTGTTTCGGTTCGCGTCAGGAGAAGAAGTCCGTGCATCATCAGCCACCAGGGAATCGCTTCCAGTAGAGTAGCCCGGCGCACGGTCAGACCTCGAGTTTCGAGACCAACTCTTCACCGCGTTTGGGCAATCGTTCTACTTATCAAACAGGCCATTATTTTTCGTAAAATAGCAACTCCAATCCTTTTTTGCCAATGATTGCGGGTCTTTGAAAAATCGTTGACATTATTATTTATTTGATTTCGGAAGCTCTGGTTGCGAGGAATGCAAGATGAAATTAGAAGTTTCACCTGCCCATTTGAGAAACGCTTATGCCGCAGTACACGTATGAACGAAATACGAAACACGCGAGAGTGAAACGATGTAGAATGCCATAAGGGAGACCGTGTGTACGTGCAGGTGTAGCGAAAAGCTCATGGAATGTCGTATTCGAGATCTTATTGCGTTCGCAGGCCGTACAATTCCCCGTTCACTGACACAATTTGGACGCTGCTGTGTCCCATTCACACCTCTGGAACAGTCCTCGTGGGGATTCAGGGTTAAATGTGGATTATTATGTTGTCATACTTGGCCGCAGCTCGTTCGTAATTTTCTGTTTAAGAGGAAACAAGAATCGAGATATTTCCAAACAGCTAAACTGCCGAACGTCACGAGTTTATAATTCAATTATTATTTTTATAGAAATATTGTGCCTTGAATTTTCTATCGTCAATTTCCATGTATTATCCTCGTTCTCATGCCAGGCACTTCACTTGTCGCAGACTTTTCCAAAATGCAATTTTCCTTCTTTTGAAAGCACACAATTCCACCTTCTAGTCTCGGTAGTACACTCTCTCTGTCTCTCTCTCTCTCTCTCTCTCGGTAAATGTAGCCGGCAGAAATTTATTCTCTGAAACTCGTGCTCCTTGCGATCGAAAATACTTGGCATTCTTTTCAGAATTTTAGGACGCTTCGGAAACCGGAAATACGCGAAATCTAATTTACCCTGTAACTATCCTTACGGGCAAGCACGAGGGCTGAAAGAACCCCGCACTAATCATATGGAAAATCTATCTCGGTAAAATTAGTTGGATTTTTCATATTATGATCTACCGAAGAAAAGATGCTTAGTTTAGGAGTGAAAAAATACTACGGGAGTGACGAACCATGGGGTTAGTTATTTAGAAAAACCTATAAAGGCAGTGGTGACGGTATCAACGGTAATTTTCGTTCAATTGAGAGCGGAAGTGTCAGGCTGCTAAAGCGTGCACGATTTTCCGGGCACTCGTGTCTTGCAAAAATGAATATTTAAATGTAGACCAGGCATTATGTCATGCACACGACAGTGTCAAGGGTCAGGTTGTTTAACCGTGTATAATTGGCTCGGCAATTTTCCGGAGCATAAGCCATCGAGTTTTTATAGGCTTGAGGGGAGCAAGGTTCAATCGGGCGCGATAACGAAACAGTTTCGGTCATTAAGACCGTGGTAATTAACCGGGAGGCACGGACTTTCGCCGGGGCTGAAGAATGATCGTCCCTGCGTATTAATCGCGTGCAGGGATGTTAGTGTACGCGACCGTCATCCGGAAGGACCGGAAGGAAATGGGGAAGGGAGGGAAGGGAAAAGGGGACGCCGTGTCGGCGTGGGCGGTGTTGCATCGTGGTTAACGATATAACAACCGAGCAAGTTTATAATGGGATACAGAGGACTATAGATAGCGTCGTTGGGTGGGACCTACAGCCTGCGGCTGGTATAACTAACAAATGAGACTCCGGGTGGCGATGCAACTACTTCCCGATAGTTTGCTTGGCGAGAGACGAAGTACGGTCGAAGAGAAGGGGGAGAGAATGCGACTGTCTAGAGGAAGAAAGAAAGAAACTAGAATGAGACGGCGAGAGATGGGACACGGAGTCAGAGATAGGGAGAAAGAGAGGGAAAAAAAGTTTCGGGGATGAGATATCTGGAAAGAGGGAGAAAAAGAAGTAGAATAATTGCAAAGTTACCGAAGATTTCTGTTCCGAGCTCCTGCGGGCTTTAACGTGGTAGCGGATGTGGTCAGACCAGTCGAATTGGGATGGTCCTGGAAAGGGAGAATAACGATGCCGCATGGTCTGACAAATAGGGGCGACGTATGATCGGGTGAATCGTGTAGCACCGTGGTCTGACAAGTACCCTGCGATGTCTGGTGTGTAGCAAAGTGGTGTAGGTATCTGGAGACAGTTCACCGGTGCATTGACAGTATGACAGTGCGCAGTGCGCAGTGAGTGAAACAGTAGAGGACAGTTTACTGGTAGACTAAAGTAGATCTACGCCAGTCTGTAGTCGGACAAATAATAGAGGACAGGGTGCAGTTGAACTGGTAGTCCAAGTCAGTCTGTAGTCATCCATGAGATGAATCCCGTAGAACGGAACAATTCATTTGAAGCCAAGTGGTACAGCTCGTTCTGCGATCAGACAGAAACTGCAGAGACATTTACGATCAGAATCGAATTGAATGGCTTAATCTTCCTCGCTTAATATCATCTTTCTTATTCCGGCGAACTGTAATATCGTGGCAGGGGCTACATCGGCAGATCGTCTGCTCAATTTAACTCGATACTACTCGCGCCCGGCCCGGAAGTCTTTCCAATTAATTATCCGAAGAAACTGCATCGCGTAGAGGTAGAATTTATTTTCGAGGTCGGCTCGCAACGACCGAGCGGAAAGTTTAAATAAACCACAGGGAATTAAACCGGCCGCGTAAAGAGACTATATTCACGATCTGCTTGTTACGTTCTACGGAGGTCCTTGGAGAGGCTACACTTTTCCATGGAGGAAAGAACGGGACCGCAAACAGTATAATCCGTTGACCACCCGGTAGGATAGCAGAAATAACAGATGATACTTCCTGTGGCGATGCAAGTACTTTCCGATAGTTTGTCCGCTAAAAGGAGAGACCAGGGGTCGGACGGACGAACCGAGCCGAGGAGGATGGGGTGTAGGTCGGGCTATGAAGTGGACAAAGAAAGAAAGGGGACAAGGGGAGGGGAACGGGCGGAAACAAAGGAAACAGAGGCGACCGAGGAGAGACGGAGAGAAATAAAAAGTCGGAGAAAGACGACCTAGACGGAGGGGACGTGTCCAAGCCCTGCAGGAGATTGCTTTCACCCGCGAAGCGACCCGAAACGGGGACAACGAACAGACGTTGACTTCCTCTCGGCGCCGCGCGCCGGGACAGCCTGTACCGAGAGGGGGAGGGATGACAGGGGAAATTCGGCTAGGAAAAAGCGAAGATTTCTGCGGGGAACGGGAATGGGAACGGAAAGGAAGCGCGAAGTGCCCGGTCGCGCGCGCAGAGTGAATGAAATTGGAAAATGTAGGCGACCGGGATTGACGTCGCCGTCCGTCCGGGACAATGCCGCGCGTTTGTGCCAGAGTCTTTCGTTTCGTTTCGTTTCGTTTCGTTTCTGGGTTGTTCCCGATTCGCCGACTGCATTTTCGTAATTAGACACAGGAACGGCGACGAGGACCGTGCCCACCCCCCGTCCCCTGCTATAAAATGTTTAATCGTTCGGTAAATGAATCATGAAATTCGTTTACGTGATTTACGGTTGCGTGCAAAAAGGTTACAACGTAGGGCTATACGGGGCTATCGATTCGACGCCAGCCGCCCTTCTGCTGGACGTTTACAAGGATATACGAGCGTAACTTTTGCTCCGCATTAAGCGATACCGGAGCCGATTCGAATGGATTTCATTAATCTCGATCACCACGACTGACGGGAAAACGCTGCCGACCATCGGCTCGCTGTTTTAGCGGACTTTTGATCATTAGTTCTCCGACGGGGTTCACTTTTAACGAAGGTAACAGCTATCGGCTGGTAATCATTGCTGGGGCCTTCGAAGAAAGGGTATTGTCGGTCGTTCCGAGGGTATGGGTGGTCGGGTTGATTTTCGAGGGTGGAAACTAAAGTTTCTGGATGGAGGTCTTGAATCTATGAATCCCGGAACATCTGTATCTTCGAATGCCTGGCTGTTTGATGTTCAAGTTCTTTCCTTGTGTAACGTGATTTTTCAATTATCCCGACAGGACTCAACAAAGAGGGGCACGCGCGAAGAAAATTCCGTTGTCTTCTAAAACAGAGAAGCACGTGGCCATGCACCTGTGGAGTAATTAGAACAATTTCCGGTCACGGCAGTTTCCGACACGTATTTCTCTTTCGGTCGAAACTGTGTCGCGTCCACTTTTCCGAACAAAGGCACGTGGCGCTGTCGCAGTCGGTCCGCCAACAGTTGAAAAGAACGACAGGGCGCGAGAATTCTCAAGTATTTGTTAACTCTAAACCATTTGTCCTATAAAACTTCTGTGGACGGGACTGCATCGCATAGTTCTTCTATCCGTGGCACTGCCATAAGTCTCCTCACGGAATCAATTCCTGTTTTCCTCTTCATTTTGTATTTATTCTGCCGGAAACACTCTCTTCAACGATTCTCTGTATTACGCGAGTTTCGCATTCTTCGTCACTCCGGTGACAGCGTATTGACAAAGTGAAGCTCTATTGTCTAACGAATCGATGTAGAACTATGTCGTTCTATTGGAAAACAATTTCCTCTGCGTACAAGACGCATCAGTGAGCGAAGATTAACCCATCGCAATAAATTAGCCAACATATTTTTTAATAATGTAATCAATAGACAGCGGAATTGATGCACCTATGACAAAATTGTGTAGGTGTGCTTGAAAACACTGAAAACATTAAAAGAATTTAAAACCACTTTTCTATTCCTTTCAATCTATTAAACGTGTTGAGCGAGAAAAGAGAAAATTTCTCTTTTGCATAAACATCCACTGTCAGTAATCAATATGTTGAACAATGGCACAACAATTTCGAGTGTTCCCTCAGAGTTAGTTCCCAGCACACATCTAAATGGAAGAAAGAAAAATTGGCACACGAACCGGAAATAATTTTCCGAAAACAATCCTATTTTACTAGCCCAAGGAGATCGTTGCTGGGAATAGGTTCTGCGTGGTAAACGCTCCATTAGAACCCGTTACCATTACCGTGAACGTGTTTACGTATTCAGGATCGGTAGGATAGGTAGGATCGGTAGCAACGTTGGCGATAAATTCGCGGAACAATAAGTGAAGTCACGCGCCGCTCGTTATCGGCGTTACCAATACTTTCGTAGGAAGCTGTGGCACGCAGACTTGGCGTTCCACGCGTTTCCAGGACACGTGGAATTGGTGGAGCGATTTTTCGGGTTTTCCGTCGGCGACGTCGACGGACCCGGTCCTGTAAAATACGGCCGACGCACGCCGGGGCTTCCCGGATATTGGAATTTTCGTCGGTTGTCCGTTACCAGCCTCGAACAACCATGAAAGTATAGTGGATCGAGCAGCGGACCGCGTGATCCGGTTTGGTGATCGAGCCTCTTCGCGTGGCCGTGTTTCGCCGGTTACAGAATCGGGATCGCGGATCGATACCGAACTTTTCATCGACTCGAGTTACTCGTGTTACATCGCAATTCCCCGGCGATGCTTTCATCGATCTGGAACCGAACTGGTGAAAGCAAGCCCCGACTGACACCGGTATTTAGCGATCGGGCTTGTAATCGCACGGATTCGTTTCGACTCGCTTCGAACGCTTCGTCGGTAGATGCAGATGCAAATACTGCCGTTGATTGTCGTCTCTGGAAGATTATTTCAAAATTATTTCCGGAATAATCAGTGATATGGGACGGTCTCAGTTATATTAATAGAGGATAGCAATTTGATTAGTCCGTAAAACGGGAACGATCAAGAAAATAATCTGGAAATAGAATTGTTGCTGGAACAAGCATTGCAACTGGATCGACACAGTCCAAAATTAGTCGAGTATGACGAGAACGTCCAACGAGGCCAATCTTCGATCGAGCAAGTAGAACGAGGACAATTCACGATTTAACAAGAAGAACATGATTGGCAAACGTTCGCAAAAATGGAATAAAGTTTGGCCTATCGTCGAGCTATTCGAGTAAAGATGGTGTTTGGTTGTACAAGTAGAATTGATCATGATCATGGACACCTGAGTTGGCACGATTCACGGTTAGTCTAGTAGAATGTGGGCAATCTATGATCAAGCGAATAGACCACGATTGGCACGCGACCAAAAAATGTGGAATGAAGACGATCTGCATTCAAACAAGTGAAGGCGGTCTACGACGATCGTACACGTAGAATCAAACTAAAAATCTTTTACATCGTTGCGAACGATGTTTTACGAGCTTCGAACTTCCGCGTTTATTTCGATCCAGGATAATCACGAGGATATCAGCTTCTGGATGGCATTTCGCGGAGCGGGGAAGCTTTGAGAAACGTCGGCGACGCTGTTCCGAAAGATCGCGGTCCAAACAACTCGCGAGTTTTATCTCTCGGGGTCAGAGTCCTGTTTGCTCGGTTCGCGTTCCTTATTCTGCTCCAGTTAGACTGGCAGTCAGTGGAACGGGAATCCAATATAAGGGCTGCCGTTACGGGCCAGGGAAACATGAAACCCAACGGCTGCGGAATATTATTGTAGCCGTTACCGAAGGGTGTCCGTGATACACGTAGAATCCCGTAGACAAAACGATCCACGACCCCTGCCGCTGCGGCAATCTCTGTCACTTTTATTTCGAGCCGGAAGAACTCGATCAAGAGTTTGATGGTCCGGGCTGGAGAGAAGGTTCATCGAGATGAACGTTGCCCCTTGCGAATGTGATAGCTTTGCCGATCGAATTAGGATTCTACACGCACGATTTACCCTGCAGAAGAATTCTTTCTCCCTTATCGCCGCGTTCTACAAAGCTGATTTAAATCGACTGTGCTCTTAACAGTTATCTCGACGATTGTCTCGCTGCTCTGGATTTTTATGGATTATCCAAGAGTCTGTTTAGTAAGGGACATTATTCATTTCAGTCTTTCCATTGCTACATAGAAAAATGAGAATTAATCGAAAGATTCGTTGTTTCGCGAAATCAACGATCGTTTTTATTTTTATTTCTCGCGTTTATGTCGCTACTGAATATTTATCTCTCTTCAATAATTCAATCATATTCAACGATTTTACGAGAAGTGATTTATAGCTGAACCCGATATTTATGATCATGTGTACTTTCTCTCACGTATTGTTTCATTCTACTCTATGTGATTTATATATCCAATTATTAAATTTCCAATCGCCAAAAGGTGGTTCTCAAATAGAAATAGAAATTTTATTGTTAGACAACTTTTAACGAAATTAATTAAAAAACGATTACAAAAATATATTTATTACGATAGTAGGTAGGAATAATTTTTTTAACGAATTTTAGTGGAAATTTCATTCCGATATCTTTTACGGTTGAAAAGTAACGAACAGTTATAATAACCAAAAGAAAAGAGGGAGAGGCAATATTAGGATATAATTTAATATAGGATAGATTAGAATAGATCAGATTAGATTAGGTTAGGTTAGACTAGATTAGATTAACAAATGTCATAGTATATAAATGAATGGGTGGAAGAACGGATGGATAGATGGATGGAAGGATAAGTGATATATTACTGTTATAAATAATAATAATAATAATAATATAGTTTATTCCCGTTACGGGGTACATATTACTGTTATAAATGGTTCACGGAATATCATAGTTAGATATAATGGTCTTAAAATATGTTTCGGATGAAACGATACAAAGTATTTTGATTGAATATAATTCAGGTGACTTGAAATTTTCTAATATGCAAGCCAAGCCTTTCCCATTTCTATCACACATTTCTATAGCACCTCGGGCTATAACTTCGCCATTCTTGATCCTACTTCGGATTTTCCCGGACATCTCGATTTACTTCTTGCACTTCGTATTCGGGACACGTCCGACACGTACTTTAGTGCAACGAAACCGGCACCCCAGCCAGCTATGTAATACACGTTGTATTCTATAAAAATTGTGAACAATGCTAAGGTAGTTTTATAATGAGACGGTGGATACCATCGGAATATGTTCCGTTTCAGTATATCCGGGAAGAAAAGAATTACAGGGAGAAAGATTTTCTTTCGTTTACCGAACAAAGTGCTCGGAGCTTGCCTCTTATTATTATTATTATTGCTTGCTACACTGGAAAATAAACCGCGGAACGGTACGCGAGTTTTTCGAGGCTGTAGACCCTTGTGGACTTACGATTCTACGATATTCAAAAAATTCCATCGTTCTGAAAAGCTTCGTATGTATGACAAATGTTCTTTTAACAATCGCGTTTTTCTCGGGTACATTGGCATCGCGGTGTGTAAATAAATTTGATCAATTCTCCAAGTTCAATATTGTGATTGTAGGTGGTCGTATAGCGTTAACGGGTTAACGAACAAATTACCAACCCCGAAGTAATTTCGGTTCGAGGTTCCAGGATCGAAACAACACGAAGGACGCCGAAGGCGTCCAAGATACGCGACGCGTCTCTCCTCGTGATCCCCGTGAACGCATAATCCGGATTACGTGCTCCGGCTGAACTTGTCCACGAACCTATCAATAATCCGTCGAGGTAATAAACCGTCAATAAATATTTACGTATCGTGCGCAGGGTTAGCTGCCGGATGGGTCCTTGTCGATCCGAAGTGGATCGTCATCTAGCGATGGCGTCGCTGCTCGATCGGCGACTGAACTTTCTCAGAGCTTAAGAGAGTCTACCCTAGACTAAAGCTCAATATTTTAGGCGAACTTTGGTCTGGGGTGCGTTTACACACCTATACCCCGAGCAAAGGTTTAAGAGGGTTCAATAAAATTTGTTTTTTTTTTTATCTTTGGATTACAAGGGCTCCCGGGAAGCGACTCTTATCGATTCGAATCTAGGATGCCTTTTGCTCCCTTGCTATGAACGCGAGCTGTAATTAGAAAGTTAATTTGTATCGGATTCGGCAGACTGCTCCGCATGGCCGAGTTCGTAAGCGAGACTCTTTCGCAGTTAATTACGGTTTTATTGGGTCGTTTAACTCCTAGCGCGTGCCCCCGGTCAATATGAATTTTATTAAGTTTACGAGCTTGTTGCTCCGGCATGGAGACTGTTTTAATTTCGAATCGGATCTCGTGTAACCCATTTTCACGATTTCGCTCACGATACGCAAGATTTTCACTCTGAAAACGGTCAGTCATTTGTAGGATCTCCCATCAAGAGGGCTCCCTTCCAAAAAGAAGATGTCGTATCAAAGAGGTGACGACGCAACAAGTTCCTCCGCGGCGACGATGAAAAGAAAAACGACAGACTCTACTTTACACTCGGATAAACTTATTCAATCTCCCTTTGGTCCTTCGTGAGAGACCCACTTCTTCATGGTTCAAGCCAAAAATCACAGAAGCATTATTGGTCTTAATAGCCGCTTCGTACTCGTGGATGAGACTTCTCAGCGCTCCCTTAAAAAGCTGCTGAAACTCTGCAGAGACATTTTTTAATCCTCGATTCTAAAAATGTTCATCCCAAAATTTAATCGTTTAAAAATTCTTTCTTCATGCACTTTATTAAGTCTCTCAGTTGACTCATTTCCAGCAGAAATGTTCCCAGCTACAGCAATTTCGGTTCTGGAGGTAAGTAATCGATAGCACGTTCGACTCAGGACCGATCCAATAAGAATCGCGCGGCACACGTGACATCGTCGAACCTGGTAATTCATCCTGGATCCACTGAAGTCTACTTAAAGATACTATCTTAACAACTCTCCCTGCCTGGTCCTCTCGCGCAAGGGCTCGTAAAACCGGTCGAAAGAATTACAACAAGCCGGGGCCCGTTCTTTCCCATGGCCATTCATCCTGTTCAAGAACGGCCATGCGGCTATACGTTTCCCCGACGAAAATACTTGACAACGCGTTCGCGAAAAGCAACCCGGGCTCCCAACGAATGTCAGAGTGATTAATTGCGGGCCGACCGGCCACGCGAAAGTAACGAGGGGGTGGCCGCGACTCCGGAGAACCTTTAGGGCTGGTTTCCACTGTGTCCAGTCGAAAGAAACGTGCTTCCGACGCTGGCCTCGATTCCAGCCGTTTCGTCGACTAATTTATCGTTTATCGAGGTAATAACCGGGCTCCCGCGACTTCATAAACTCGGGCTTTTATGGACGCAGCTTGCAGAAAAATGGCCGACCGGTGGGCTCGATAAATGATATAAATAGTGCGCTATTACGGTTTTCTGTTTGCCCGAGGATTCGTGTGCGTTTACGATCGGCAGTTGGATAGCAAGCAGAATTGTTGAAGGAAAACGTTGTTCGTTAGAATTATTCAGCCCAGATATTACGGGAATATTTTCTCGGTTTTCCCTGACCGCAACAAGGGGAACACGGTTTTCACAATTTTTTCGCCTGCTCCGCCCGTGCCGGATTAAATAAAAATTTCCGGGTCGGGTCGATAATGAGGAAAATTCAACCCTTTATCTCGTAATTTGCAATTTTATTCGAGCCCCGGAGGAAACGAATTAAACCGGGCTATACTCGGCATCGAGTATCGCCTCTGACGCCGTAAAAGACGCACATTATATCGCGCGGAATTCTTCTCATGAATGTTTCATGAAATTTACAGGTACGTGTGGCGTTCGACCGTTAACAAAGACCAACAAGAGTGCCCGCGATAAAGAGAAAGAGAGGGGGAGAGAGAGAGTGTGTGAGAAGCCGCGGGCATACGTTGGCGGATTCAACAGCAGAAATCTAGATCCGAGCGGTTTGTCCCGGCACGTAATGAGAAATGAAATTTCCTTCGCGCTGATTGGCGACGCCGCGCTAATGCGTAATCACGCGGACACAGGTTTCCCCGGACGCGTTCCACGCGCGATGTTCGATCGTCTGTTTGCCGAACAAAAGTGACACATGTCAGAAAACTATTATACATTTTTCAGAAACGTAACAAACTGTAGTAGACTCAAAATATTAAGTTTGGAGAACGGAGACAGGGTTCTCTTGACAAGAGAACGAGTAAACTCGAGTTATTTAAAAAAAAAATTTCAAGGTAAAATATGACGAAGAACAGTGAATGTTTTTGCCGACAAGAAAAAAAAACGAGCAATTAAAAGCTGATTTTATAGAAAAGTTTCATAGAATTCCAAGTAGCCATGTACTCCGAAGAATATGATAGTTAGGTGGAGAGTTCAGCTCGAAGAAGTTCCTAACAAAATACGTTTATCATTCTACGGGCGAGCTGTAGACCTCTGAGAGAGACCTTGCTGCGAAGGGGTTGAAACGTGAGGAGGGTGCAATGATAAAATTTTATCGGGCAATAAATCGAAGTCAGGTGGTGCGCGCAGGAATTCGTGATTTGTAGAAACCTTGAAGATTGGATTTGCAGGTTTGCGTCCCCTTTTCTGATTTATTTCGTCGATACTGGGACTCTGGGTAGGGTTCGATCATGCAACAGTGTGTTACACAATATATTCAAAGTTAACACGGAATCAATTAAATAAATCAAAATCAATTTCTCATTAGTTTACATGTTCGATACACGAGCAATTACAAATATCCGGAAAATTCCGTTGGACGAGGAGAAAAATTGCCGGTGAATGTCTGATTCGTCGAGATTAATGTCGACGAAGTTGGTGATCGATGTTATTTACGATCTCTGTTAATTTTTGGCGAGGATTTGCGACGCGGTACACGCGCGATGATACGGTGACGCCTTGTCGCGGCAGGTGTTGTAATTCTATCGATTATTAATTCAACGATATATTCCCTGACAAAGTAGACTACGGTTCGAAGTGTAACGAGGTGGCAAGATTGACGTGTCAATTTATTGCGACCCCTCTTCGCCCTCGGTTACAGGGGACGCGCACACATCAAAACAATTATCTGGACAGAAGCCTGCCGCACGGCTGTCAGGTATTAAACAGTTTAATTGATACAAGTCGCGTGCACAGAGGATCGGCACCGCGTACACAATTCGCCTGGATCGCGTTTCGTGATAACAGTCGGGAATGCAAATAGCACGGCCCGTCCAAATATAATCCCGTATACACCCCCGTTTTCCTATCCTATTACTCTCAATATAATTTTGATACCCGAACACCTATCGATTATTAACGATCTCGACTCTCGTATAATTCGTTGACACCCGATAGAGTCGCGCAACTTGCTATATTCCATGTTGTTGGTTTACACTGTCGAATAGAGCAAAAATGTTCGTCAATTTTTTTTCTATATATTCTATATTTTCTATACAAACTCTCAATCTTCGAAAGATGAAAGAAATCGAAGAAAGTTGCAGGACTTCACCGAGAGACAAAATCATTTTTCCACGAACTGACGTTCGCGCAGTCGAAGGTGTTGCATACACCATGGGGCATGAAGAAGAAACGGTAAAAGCCAGTGGAATGAAAAGAAATGAAACCAATTCATCTGGGATGCGGACACCCGTGGGAAATGCGGGATCATAGCTGGGGGAATAGGGGAACGTGTAACGCTGCCGCGGCGCCGGATTCATTCAACTCCGATGGAATGCGTTGGCAGCGACGGGAAGTAGGGCGTAACGGTGGATGACGATAGACTGATTTTCCACCAAAAACCGCAGCCGACCCGATTCCGACGCGTACAAGCCGAACGTCCTGCAATATTCAGCGAGCCTTGCACTGTCCTCGAACCGCTTCCCATCTCTCTCTCTCTCTCTCTCTCTCTCTCTCTCTCTCTCTCTCTCTCTCTCACCCCTCTATCCCTCTTCCCCTTCCTCAGCTGTTATAACGAAGCCCTTCGCAATTAACGCGCGCTAATGTGACTTGTTACGACAATAAATCATTCCCCTTCGCCGCGCCCGATAATCCTGCGCTGCACCGGTGCACCGTTGCATCGGGAATGCAACGCAACCGGACCCGGTTCCGACCGTTATTCGCAACATAATGGATCCGATAATGGTCACGGCTCAATTTTATCAAAACGCCGCGAATCGCTACCAGTCCTCCGGACCGACAGATCCTCGCTGCTGCAGATGGAATTCCTTTTCAATTGCGAAAACTATTATTTTTCATTTTTAATGAGCATAATTTCCAGTTTTAGTGGCGATTCGGGGCACAGGAATGAATTGCAGGTGACAAGTGGTTTGGGACGCGGTTCCAGTATTTTGCAAAGGCAATAAAACGACTCGACAAAGCTCCGCGGCGTTCTGTCTATTAAGAAAACGCAGAAACGTAACAGCGAGCGCAAGATATACACGTGAGTTTCTCTACGAACGCCGTCAGCCATTCTCGGAATTGAACAAACACTCGAAAGCATAGGATTACATAACTATATTCAACCACTCTAGTTGACTTGTGCGAAGTACAATATCACTTGTAGCTGTGAATCAAAGCCTGGCTTTCTAACACTTGCACGGTGTTCGGGTCAAATTGTCCCGGAATGAATGTTCTACTTCGTAAATGGATATCTGCTCTATCGCTATCCATATTCTTGCTGTTCCTCCGTATTTGTCAGATTTTTCCTTACTGCTCACATTTATATACGATAAAATGTTTTATTCGTTGTGTTAGCGTACGGTAAAAATTGAGAAACGTTCCACAGGATTTCGGTCGCACGTTGCTGCACCAAATAAATGGAACTGGTATCAACTGGCACATAAAAGTTGGACAGACGCAAAATTATTTGTTCATTGTATCGGAGGCTAATGGCTGCACTCCCGAGGCGACCGCTGATTACGAAGTTCGTACACAGTTAGACCAGCGGCAACGAGCAACTATGTCGACGGTGGGATATGGATCCGTTTCGGCCGAAAAACACCGTCGGGTTTGTTCGCGAAATTTTCACCGGGTCCGGATACAACATACGCGCGCCGCGGGAAGAATTTTAATTAACTGTGCACGAGTATCGCAGTGCCAATTATTTCGCCGTGCAGAAGCTACGGAAAAAAACAAAATTGGATTTCCAAAGCTGATTTCGAACAGGTTCGCGAGGAAATTTTGTCGAAAGAGTGGCACGAGTAGCTTCGCTCCTCCTGGCTTCCATTCCGCCGGGGAGGGTTGAATCGTGTGACAAGGGGGTTACGCTGAAAAAATTTTTAATCTCGAAGAGCTTTGCGATTCTAAGAACGCCTTCCGTAGAAGCTGGCGACAGGTTTACGAGGACATTGTTGCGTTGCACGGTGCACCGCCGCGCCGGAGAAAGAACTGAAAGAACACCGACGGAAAATACTGTGGACCGCCCCCTTTATTTTCCCGCCGCGCGAAATTACGAATTCTCTTGTAAATGATTTGGTAACCCGTTCTCTTTATGAATTATTACTGTTTATTATTATTCCTTGCCGACGGACGAATTTCGAAAGCGCGTAATCAACTGCCATCCGCAGAAATAGCATTCCGGATGAAATTAGTTTGTCACTGGATAATCATTGCGACACGTTCGGCCAAAAAAATTAAAATTTCAAACAGAAGTTTTTAGAAATTTTCCACGTTCCTGGACGCATGTAATTGCTGCGCTGTAGACAGCGGTGCGATTGAAGGGAGTCTTTTTGGACATGTTAAGTTGTACACAATGCACGTCTACGACTAAAATTCACAAAAAGTTCGTAAAAAAAAGTTACGACCTTCCAGATAAGCTGCTTGCTGATAAAATTGATCGATCTGGTTGTACAGAAGAAATTCGCGATCGTTAACTAATCGCTTTTAATTATCAGCGAACGTAACACAGTAATCGAGCAGAACGTAACGGTCGGAAACCGTAGGGGATTTGTTATCACGAAGAAAGGAGTTTTTTCGATCTTTCTCAGCATCGTTTACGAGCGATGCTCGTTAAAGGAACATCGCGAGAACGATGGAAATCCGGGGCAATTATATTCGAATGGTAACAAGGTACCATTCAAAATTTAATTGGCTTACGCTCTTTTAGAGTACGTCCAGGAGCAAATAATAAGAAGGATGGCGGGGGAGAGAGGGGGAAGGGACGTTTGTTCTTCTATTTTCATCCCGTGGGCATCGTCTGTTCAAGCCGGGATCGATACCTCGCCCGGTTAAAAAGAAGTCACGGGCGATATTCTTTTTCAGCCCCGTAGTTACGCCGCGCCGCCGTGTCGGGCAGCGCATGCAAATGATTTCTCATCGACGGCGAAAGTACTTCGGAGAAATCCTCGAGCCCAGCCTAATAACGCCTGAGGACCTTCTGTCTAACCGTTCTGATTATTCATAGAAAAGTCTTGCCTGTTTTCTTGTCACTCGCTTCTTCGAAACGGTCCTCGTTCTTCACCACTGAACATTCATCAAATTTGCTATCCTGTCAATCACGAAGTTTGTTCTTACCATTACTTCGATAATCTTCTTTCGTCCGGAACATTTTTCCAGCTTTCTTCGGAGCAACCATGCCCCAACTAATTTAGCGTATTGGCAACGAGCAGCCCTTGGCAGGGATTGGCTCACCCTCTCGGCGAACGGTAATTGCAACGGCAAATAGCATCAGCGAGAAAATATTTGTTTTTCTCTGCGGAAGTGTAGGCTGCTTTCTATCGTTGTCGGATCAATATCTGCCTACGGAGACTCATCCCCTATTCTTTGCACTATTCTCACGTGCACCGAACAATCAACGATTTCACCCGTCCAAATATCCCCCGTCAAACAATTCCCATTAATTCGTGATGAACTCTGTTTTGACGACGACGACGACAACGGACTACCGTCAACAAAAACAACTGTTCCATTCGCAACCGTGTTTATCCGTTTAGCGACAACGCTCGAAGGACAACGTCGTGTTTGGGGAATTCGTTAGCGACCCAGCGACGAAGATAAACCTTTCTTCCGGTGATCTGGTTATGGCTCTCCTTTTATTCGGTGTACTTTGAATTTTCATGCAGTTTGCTGCACTTGTTGAACCAGTGAATTTTTTCAGCCATCGTGTTTTTCAGTTGGACAGTGTTTATCAATTTATCAGGGAGAAGACGATTTAATCACGTTTCGAATTGAATTGATAAATTCGGGTAAGTAGGAATGGTATAAAATCAACGAGAGAAAGAGAGAGAGAGAGAGAGAGAGTGTTCGCAATTCAGTGTTGGTTTCCAAAATAGAGCTATTCCAAAAGTTTTCCTCTAATTCGAAGCTAATCTTCGTTCACAGCTTTTACGAATTAGTGCACTTTACCGAGTAATCTAACTTTGTTGGCTCAACAAGTAAGCTATTCGCGATTTCCGAGAATTTAACAGGAAATCGTGTAACGTTAGCCGTGTTTGCCTGTAATATTCAACGGGGCTGATAAGTGTGATAAATGCTAACGTACTCGTGAAAACGGATACTTCTCTGCACAGCGGCGGCAGCTTTTCAAATTAATTGTGTACGCAAATATTGATTGCTTTGCTTGAACTCGCACGATTTTGTCGGAACTATTCGTTAATAAACACTACTTACTCAACGAGTTAAAATTACTTTTGGACTTTCAGCTAGTATACCATAATGTATTCCTTTTACTCTGCAGATTAAATTAAATAAATTTAATAATTAACTCTTCGAACTCGGAGATAGTTTAACTGGAAAATTAAATATATCTTCTGACCCACGAATATTTCCATTCCCTGTGACTTTTGAGAAATATCTCAATGGATATGAAATTGGTATAGTACCTCGTACAACATCTAAATGTTTAGTAATTGATTAGGTATCGATACATTTGATAATGTAAACAATATTTTGAATAATGGTACAGCAATTTTTAGCGGTACCTCTCAGAGTCACCATTCGAGTACAAAGAGCTAAGTATATTTAACAACTGGTGATTTTACCGGCGGCGGTAGGCGATAGGTTTAGTGTTAATAAGAATAATGATAAATTTTGTCGTGTTCCGCGAAAATTGGCGAGAGGAGGTGGGTAGGAGGAGGTGAATGTTTACGAGAGACTGTGTCTGTCAGCGAGAGAAAGTGCATCGGTCAGCGGCTCCCGATAAAAATACACGGTCGGATAGCTGAGAAAGGTCAGTGATCCGGTAACGAGGGTGGATCGGGTTCGTTTCGGTCTGCGAGGCTCAACAAGTGCGAGCAGAACGTCGTCTTCATTGTCGTCCAGGTTCTCCTCGCACCGTGACGAACGGACAGATAGGACAGGAAGGAGGAACGGCTTCTGCTCTTTTGATGTTCGACTCGAGGGTCGGAGTGGACCCAGCCCCGAGACGCTTTCCGGCTGAAGTCGTCTGGAGAGAGCAGACGGGTCGCGAAACACCCACACGCACCCACACGCACTACGATGCACCCTCCTGCCACCTTTCCACGGCTAATTAAACGTTTATTTTAATTACGCCCGGGCGCCAAGGGGAGAGAAACCGTCAGGCAAATTCGTTGACGAACCAAATTGCAGTACACACTCTCTGAAATATGCGATATTTTCTTGAAATAATCATTTATACATTTTTAAACATTCCATCCGACCTAGAATAATTCCGTTCTGTACGATTAGTTTGATTTTATGGATATGAAACTGATATAATTCCTCATACATTATTTAAATCTTTAGTAATTGGTTAGACACCAACATGTTTAATATCGTAAACAATATTTTGAATAATTCCACTCGACTGCGAAGAGTTAAACGATAACTGCAGCTTCTCCGAAACCATCGAAGCTCGTCGTCGCTCTGATATTCTCCGATTCGCATTAACGGCGGATGTAATCGGAAAAAGTGTGCCGTAAAGTCGATTTAAAATTCATTTAGAGTTTCATAATGCACCGTGGGCTGGCTCAAAGTGAATTTTCGACGCGCGAAGCAGCTCGAGGATCAGAGCTCTCCGCAGAACTGCCGGAGTTCCAGGGTTAATCAGGTCTGATGTTAACTCCGAGAAGCTGTACAGCAGATTTATCTTGTCCGCGCTCGCAAGTTATTCTTAACAGCTGTTGTTCCCCTAAGATCCTTTCCCACTCTCTCTCTCTCTCACTCTCTCTCTCTCTCTCTCTCTCTCTCTCTCTCTCTCTCTCTTTGTCTTAAAAGGCTTCCTGCTGCGCCGAAATTCCGGAATAAGTTTATTGTTCCGGGTTTCTTGCTGTCTTCGGCCCGAAACTTCCCAGGATGTGTTTAAGGTCGAAAACGATTCTGAAAACGACGGAACCAGCGACGTCGCGAGTTCTCGGTTAAGTTAAGTCCCCGAGCAATCTTGATTCATGAACTTCCAGGATCGAGTGCGGTCGATGAACTCGCGTCTTCGAACTATCCCGGTTTATGGATTTTGGTTTCGCAACAAGATTGCGCCGCGGAATCTGGTCTCTTAAAGAACCTGGCTTGCGGATATTGGTTTCTGAGAGACCTCCAACCAAGAAACTTGCTCTTTCGTAGTCCCTTATCTGTTTCAGTCCCGATCAGTTACTCCCACCATGTTCCTAAAATTCAGGCTACCTTCACCTTGTCTCGTTTATTCTCCCGAGTCTTCCTTTGTTGTTCGTATCGGTTATTTTTACTCGTCCAATTGTCTTCCGTGTTTCTACAATCTCCTTGCTTGCCGTGGTCCCTTGGAAACTTCGTCCATTTTGTCTACTCGGTCTAGCTCGCTATGATGGACTCCCTGTTGCTCCAATGTATTCATCATCTTCCCGGGCTTGCTCGTTTATACCGGAGTTACTTGTTCAATTATTTCGATTACCGCTGTTTATTCTGACTTTGTTCCGCTAAAACTGTTCTCTCTTTGACATTTTACATTCACATTTTACTATGGTGATTTTTCATTTACCAACTTGGGACTGTAACAAATAATTCGATGAGAATTTTTTCAACGGAGGAAATTATTTCGTAACTTTCTCGTTTTTCTATTTTTACCTTTACCAGTTCCAATATTTTACCGACTTCGCTAATTTCTTCTTTCGTTTTATTAGTTCCAAGAGTTTACCAACTTCGCTGCTGGATTCTTTTTGAGAACGTGCCGCACTTAAGTTCATTGAATTTTTACTGCGTTCACTTTCAAGATCAACATCTATCTATCATCTTGCTTTAAAATATTCTACTCGTCTTCACTTTACTTTACTTTAATGCAACTTCAGCCCCATTATTCTCTACTTTCCTGTACTTCTTCTATGCTGCTGTTATTCCCATCAGACCGCGTCTTCTTTTATCCCGCTAATTTTTTATGCACTGAATTCGTACGTCTTCGATGCTCCCGGCAACTTTCCTCGCTGAAACAAATTCTTCTTCTCTTAATAATTCATTAGCAATTTTTAACTCGTCGACTTCGAGAAAATTCTTCTTCTTGCAATATTTAAACCCTATTGAAAGATATCAACAATTCAATTAAAATAGTCTAATGGTTTGTATTACGAACATTCGCATTCTACAAAATCTAGATATCAACTACGAGCTTAGAGAAGCATCGATCACCGTAAATATGCCTATTAGAGTTCAGCAATTCTTTGCATAGTTTATCTCTTGCAAATTATTCGTGATACACTGGCAACAGGAAAATCGAAAAATATTCAGAATGGCAGTGTAAAATATAATAAAACAGGAATTCCATATTTGTTTAAAGTTTTATCCCCGATCTAATTAATTGGAAGTATTTTAAAAATCCCAGTTACTAAATGGGTGAACCAGAAATGTTTGTTGCGATAAACTTCGTGTTCGTGAACAGTCCAGTCATACCAAACATTTTTCCCCACGGAAATACCTCGCAGTCCTTTGAAACAAAACGGACCAGCGTGGCTATTACTCCACAGCACAGTTATTATTGCGGTAGCAGTGCATCAACAATTGAGCAGAATCTAAAAACCAACAAATTTATATGGTCTTTATTTTTGAAAATCATTCTGCTCGTGATACAGTTGCCTGATCGAAATAACGAACAGTGACGACATCGGAAGAATTAAAGCAGACCATAATATTTCTTTAATTTGTGATTTCGGCGCAAGGTTCGATCATTAATAACAGCAGCAACGTAGATTATTATTGGAAACCATTCATATGATTAAACAACTAAGTGTTAATCTTAGGTACGAAACACCTAAGATTCATGACTACAGAAGTAGAAAAACGTATTAATTTTTCAGACGCAGAAATGTATCTCTTGAAAATGATCCATACATTTCTTGCGGCTTATTAGAATGATTAAATATTAATTTATTTTTCCGACCCAGTCTACTCGCATTACAGCGGTTTAATTACTTTGATTTTGTGGGATGTTCGGATTGGCAGACAGAGTCCCCATCGAAATGACGACTATCAAAGCATTTCGAGTCTCGAGGGGATGGTACGAAAGCCGTTTATTTCGTTAAACACGAGCAGCCCAGCGACACCAAACATTTTCCCCGTAAAAATAGCGGCACGATGCTCCGGAACAAAGCCGGCCAGCAATGGCTATTATTTCCCAGTCCAGATATTATTGCACCGGTAGCTGCCGATCGATTCGCAACGCCCCGTTATCCCGCATGTGCGACAACGCACGTGCGTGCGCAAATTTGGCGCGCGGGGCGCGACGTCCACGGTGGCCGCAGGAAATGTTTCGCGCCGGAAATGAGCGCTGAGGATCGTGAAAAATTCATGCTCGTCGAGAACACACAGGGTGATCGAAAATGTTGTACTTTCTCGAAATCGGTGATTCCTTAGATGATTTCGAGTCATCATTCTGTTTTTTCTTGTTGACTCAATGACGAAGCCGCGGAGAAGATTGTTGGCAAAGCGAAATGTCGCTTGAAATTATCTCAAGAATTACTCTTCTGGAGGCAGTATATTTTTCGGACACCCTGTATATCGCATCGAGTCTCGTGACGTCGCGTTTCCCTCGATATGCCCGAGGGTGCCTAGGGCGTATAGCGAACTGAAAAACCGTGGCAGTGGCGCGGCACATGTCGCCGGCGAGCTTTCGCTCGATGAATAAAACGAGGGACAAGTGTCTACGCGTCGACACATTTTTTTCAGGCCGAGGGTTCGCGAAAAATATTGTCTCGGACGCCGACAAAACATCCCGAAACCCGAGGAATTTTCACGAGGCTCGCTATTAGGAATCAGCCCTTAACAGGATATCCCCGAGGGACGATTATTCCTCGAATGTTTCTGAAAAGATTCTCGTGAAACTGTTTATAGGAACGTTTTTCATTAATTTGTGGGAGTCGTTTAACCGCTAACACCACTGGAAACTTGCCGCGTCCATCCGCCAATTACATAGTATTTTAATTCATTCGTGGTACGGCGAAGCTCGTGAATCAAGTGTAGCTTTTGTTTCGTTGAAACGCAAGAAGGAAAATCTAAAGCGATAACCATGAAAAAGGGGGACGCGGTAAATTTCACCCATTTTTTACCATAAGCCCCATTTGGGGATTAAACTGGTCCGATGTATAAAAATGTAACTGCAAAGCCCCGTGGCTCCCATCGGGGGTAATAAACTTCTTTAACTCTTGCGCAGCGTTCGGGTCAGTCTGACCCGGAGCGAATATTCAACTTTCTGGTGGTCTTTCGGTTTGCGGTATTGCTACTGTGCAGTGTACAAACGTATAATAAAATTCTGCCTTTGTACGCCTCGAAAAGCGATTAAATAAATCGGGATAAAAATGTAAACGGGATTTTAAAAAAATTCAATTCAGACCATTTTTATCAGGCACCACGGTGCTCGCTAAATCCACATCGTCGATTTTTTTATATTCGGAATAAAATGTAAAAATGTGAAAAAATTGCGGGCTGGTTGGAGGTTCATCTTGAGCACTCTCGCAGACTCGAAGTCGCGAGAGAAAAGCCGTCCCCGTCCGAATAAATTCGATACAGCGAACGGAGCTGGTGGGGTCGGAATTTTTGACGATCGGTTTAACACGAGAGTTATCTCGCGCCGGATCTCGTTTGCACAGATTCCGGAACAAATCCTGGCGCGCGGAGCGACGCGGATCCGTTGATCCGGCGAGCCGTTAATCGCCCACGCCTTTGGAGCTCCGAGGATTAACGATCTGAGGTTCTAAAACAAACATTCCGGCCGGTGGCTGTGTCAGCAGCACCGTGTGTGACGATTGGATGCTGCCCGAGAAACGTCTGACTTCGAACCTCGTTTTCCTGCCAGATTTCCTGCACGCCCACGCTCCGGACGATCCAGAAATTGTTCCTGATCAACACGGACTCTGTTCCCGGTCTTCTCGTCCCGGAAACAAGCTCGTTTATTAAACCCTTGGCCTCGAATCACCGGCCAGTATTTCTCGCACGTCCTTGTTCCACTCTTACGAACCAGTCTCCCTTCAAAATTAACTAACTTTCACCAAAGTGGTCCGAGCGGTTTGAAATTTTTCAACGAGCTAGAGGAAGAGCGTACTTTACGATGTGACATAAAGCTTCGAAAAAATTTTCGACAAATTTTAATTCGCAGAAATTGCGACTCGCGAACAAACATTTTCAACTACAACAAATTTTACAGGGACCATTCTGAATAGTTAAACCACAAACGTTTCACAAAAAAAGTAATTCCCGGTGTAAGGGACAAGGAACGCGCTAAAATATGTCCGCGGAAAGGATTTCGAAGTTTCGCAGTTTGCCGCGCTCTCCCCGCGTAAGCTGATTACCAGCAAAGCCGAAATTTCCTGGAAGGCTTCTGCGTTTAACCACCGATCGATATTCGCCGTTTCCGATGGCCTCTGGCCGCCTGTCTCTCGCTCGAAGTCAACGCGTTCGTTTGGCACTTGGTCGTTGTCGACGATGTTCGACGTGTGCGCGTCTCTCGACGATCGTCCGCGAAAAATAAGCAACACGTCGATACGATTAACAGCCGGGGAACAGATTTCCGGGTGTAACGTTTCCAAATAGCCGCGATGCCACTCGTTCGCGAGCCGGACGACGCGTCCGAGAGCACCGCGTTTCCATAGAAACCCACCCCCGCGTTCTGCTGCGGCTGTTGGCCGGCAGCGGTTCTCAAAATACTTCACCTTGCTACCCTGCTACATCGAATTCTTGGGATTTCCGCGCGGTTAAGCTATGGCGAGGCTGGCAAGTTCGAATTCTGCGGCTTCCATTTTTCAAATCTCCGGCTACCGCCCGGACCATAATTTTCGAGGACTTGATTCGCTCCCGAGCCATTTTAAGGCGATTCAAAGTGTATTTTGGGAATTGTACGAATTTTGGTAACTGTATTTACACGGTAAATTTTCATTTATCTCGATTCGAATACGCGCTCGCAGAAACAACCCTCGTGCAATGCGAAGATCATTTTGTTCCATCTAGAAATTGTGCGACTTTAATGTTAATTTGTTGCGGTAATTCTGCTTTCCTTGAGCATGAAATTCACCTCCAGCATTGTGCCCCTCCGGGTGCTGCATTTTCTTGGAAATGCAGTCGCGACTGTTTGTGCGAATTAATTAGAAACAAAACTTTGCGTCCATGTGTAAGTGACTCGAGCAAGGTTTAATAGATTGGGAAATTGTGGAGGCCACATGCTCCCCTACATTTCCGTTTTATTGCACCTTTTCTCTTCTTTAAAGCCTGTTTATGCTATCTCCGAAGTGCAAAGCTATTTTGAAATCGCCTGGGAGTTGGAGAGAAGCTGGAGAACATGGTTTCCGGTCTAAAAATGAAGTAGTCCGCGACCTTCGCCTGCCGTCTGAAACTATTCTACACGGCATTTCCCTATATTTTCTGTCCCACAGATGTGCCATTTTAACACGGAATAAGGAAAATAACATCTAACGTTACACTGGTCAATTAAAAATCTAATTACAGTAACTTCCCTATAAAATCGGGAAGTTAATAATTAATTAAATTAAATTATTATGTAGAAACAGAATTTATTACGATTTTCTATCCGAGTGTTCTATCTGTCGTTAAAAAATACTTCTGCCTGGGTATAAAATTTTATGCGAATTTATCTCGCGTCATCTGTAACAATTATTTACCTGCGCGAAACGTCAGGTAATTAATTAGAAAACTTGTATCCTTTCTTCCGCCGCGTTTCACCGTATATAATCAATTTCAGGGCAACCAGCGGACGTCACTTCTGTAGAAATCCGTAAGATACACGGGTTCCGTCGAGAAATCAACCATTATCGGCGCCGTTCTTTTTATGAATGAACGAACGATGATTTACGAAGGCATTGGTTTGTTTTGCAAAGGATATATTCCTTTGAAGCCAAGAATGATGGATTATAAAGTTTTGTCGCTCGGTCATTTTTCTGGGAGCTACGAGATACACGAGGAAACAGAAGCGTAGAATGTAACGCATCACTGGCCGGAGGTCATTCAACTCTGAAACACGGCAGGCCGCTACAATCTTACCGTGTCAGATTCTGTTCCAGCGTTTTTATTTTCGGTTTCGAAAAGTCCCGAGTGATCTTTATCGTCGGTGGCACTCGCGAGACAATACAACTACAACTACCCGGAATAATGGGAAACTTGCAATGGAAAATATACACGTACAACCGACAAATGCGCCTCTCGATTATTTAATTTCCATTTATATTGCTCTAGTCACAAGCAGGTATTGTACAGGCTACAATTTTTCAAAAATTCGACGTTTCTCTCATTTTATCTCTCCTCACAATTTTCGAATTGCACTTGATGAAAAATCTCCATGATCCCGGTATTCTCAATATTTTTTTATTTCAACACTTTTGAATGCGTTCCCATTGAAATTCTCGGGATATTTCCAATTTAACACTCCTCTATTCTTCTTTGAATATGTTATTCAGTTGGCAACGGAGAAATTGATTTCTCTCTCGCGATCAAATGAAAATAGAATTAATAAATTTAGAATTTCCCTGTTCTCAGCCTAGTCCACCGGTATATAAGGCTTCCCTCGGCCGGAAGCGAGTGAAAGTAGCCAAAGGGGTTGACTCGGAAATTTTCGAAAAATTCAATGCTCCTGGTTGCTACGGATTTCCGCACGTTCATGCATCGAGGGTTGGCAAAGGGGGATGGGGATTGAAACGCCGAAGATCGTGCCTCTAAAACCCTACGAATTCGTTCGATCCGTGGAATCTGTCAGCCGGGGACTCGAGTTCAAGACGATGGATGATCCGTCTCTTTCATCCCCTAAAATTCGACTTATTTGTCCAGCAACGGGAACGGTGGGGTTGGTTTCGGACAATCGGATCGTTCCGTAGTTTCTTCGACTATTTCCCTGGGAAGCCATTGCCAGCCAATCTAGATGGCACCGTATACATATATCCACGGTGTACGTGCTCTCGTGGACTTATTGTTAGGGGTGGCTTTTGACCCTACGGCAACTTCGTACACTACGATAAACCCCGGAGATGGAAATCGGAACCCGTATTTACGGACGCCCGGTCAGCGACGCGAATTTCTTCCCTCGTAAAGAGAGCGCAAACACCCGATCGTGTACCGCCCCCCCGTACCGTATCGCGATCCTGGCGGAAGGCTGCCATTACTTTCACCCTCCAACCCCCTGTTGGTCCCCGTCGCTTCATTACGCTTTGCTTATTAACACTGCTGGTGAAGGATCGATATTTCACACGTGAAAAGTGACGCGAGTGTTGAATGATTATTTATGGGCTGATCATTGGAGGTGAGTCTGCGAACATAAATTTGACCGCGGGATGACACGTCGATTCCAGGCAAGAACTTTTTTATCACAGACTAGCTGTAACCGTGACTTTGTCTGCTTGATGATTCACGTAATTAAATTTCCAATCGCCAAGGTGGTCTTGGATAAAGATAGAGATTTTATTTTTAGACAACAAAATTTCACGAAATTAATTAAATAATGATTAGAAAAAATATATTTATTGCGATAGTGGGTGGGAATAATATTTTTAATGAATTTTAGTGGAAATTTCATAAACAGACAGATAGACACGATTTTATTGTATACAGAGATTCGCACAGTATTTCTCTCCTCGACAGAATCCCGTCACCGGGCGGAATTGTTTATCACAAAATGTCGAGTCCTCGAGAGAAGATTTTCCACGGAGACGGGAAACTGGAGACGTTAACTTCCGATATTTCGTAGCCGGAAGTGGATACGAAGAATTTGTCGTCGATCCCCTCTCGACAGAACAGCTCTCAGGAATTGATACGTCGCGATACTAAGCCATTTAGAAGATTGAAAGACCTTTCCCCGATATCTTTTCGGGTCACGGAACGAAAAAAGGGCCAGCCCGACTTTGTCCAGCTCTCGCGATTTCACTTGTAATCGGATTGTGCACGTTCCGACGCGACGTACAGACGTATATGTATACATATGTATAATAGCATATAAACCGATCCAGTCGCCATTAGCAAGAAACAGTTGTACGTTTTGTTTTATCCCTGATCGGATTTTAGTTGGAGGATTACGTCACCGACGTTAGATGGCCGAGACGAATCTTTCCCAGAGACAATTTAGGATTGTTTGGGGTCGTGATCCCATCAATCGGATTCCTGTGCAGGACGTCTCATTACAAATTGGACGGCATAGCTGGCACAGCTTTGTACGCGTTTACACGCGTCACCCTTGGCTCATGTTGGTTAATCAGGAGATCCATTGCACCTCTGCCCGTGGCTCTGCTTTGGCGGTTTTACCCCTTCTGCCATTCTCTGTATGATCCTAACTTCACCCCTTGCGATGTCCTTCCGGACAGACTTCGGAGATTCCTCAACTTTCTTCAACAATTGATTTGCTGCTTTGAGATTATCCCGTCGACCATTTTCGCCAAACACGAAATTATCGCGTTTAACCTATTATATGATTAATTATTAAATTAACCTAACCTAACACCTCATTTTGTTCCCCTATATACGCGAGTTATAAGTACCAAAGTACCATTGATTTCAATAATTGCAAAATAATAAACGAGTAGAAGCATACACGACTGAAAACGCGTTGACGTATACTTTATTCCTTGGACAATAGTGGGATCTCTTCCGACTCGTTTACAGGATCGAGATATGGAGATGCAGGTCACGGTGTGGAAGGAATGGGGGCGAAAGTTCTTCCCCGTGACGGAGATCCCTCGCTCGCGGGAATAATAGAGCACTTGGCATGAGTGACGGGATCGCTGACGTTAATTATCCTAATGAGCGATGGAGCCCGCCACGGAGACCGCTGAAATTGTCTTACCGGAATTAAACTATAGTTGTTCTTTGCCTTCCAGTCTCCGGGTGACGATTTCCGGGGAGATTGTTTCGTCTCTGTCACCGCGGACGTGCACGCACTCGGAAACTCGAAATTACGTCGCGGATAACGTTGCGTATTACACATTGAACTTATGCTATTAATGCTATTAATGTCTTTGATATTAATCGAGAAGTTTCTGTCTTCGTTAAATCATTTGAAAATATCGTATGACAAATTTTAACACCTCATTGTAAAGAGGGAGCTTCGAAATTCATACTGGATTCGTTCACGAAAAAGCTTTGTTAATGTTTTTAGAGACGTTTCAATTTGCTTTGCTTTTTCAGAAAGAACACGTCTTCTATTTCGCGCTTGCATCGTATAAACATATTTTATTCAAACGAACGGATTAATAGGTGTCGAGGTGGGAACTTGAAGGTTTAAAATAAATCCAGGTTCATGCCAGCACGAAGATTAGAGCACTCTAAATGTCTCGTGGGGGATGAAAATTGATTTACCACACGGTAGGTCATCGTTCAATACTTAAATAATTAAATTCACTGGGGGCAGAGTTAATTCTGGTCACTCGATCTTCTTCCATAGCGGTTATTCCAGTTCTCTAGCAGCATAATATGAACTTTTCTCGCCTCACGCGGTTAATTCCTCGTTATTTAGTATCGCGGCGGAAGGAAAGCTCAAGATAGGGAAATGTTTGAGCTTGTGGAACAATGGCCGCTGGTAGAATAGCGTGACACGAGCCCGGCGCCCGGAATTTAACCGAGTAATCTCGGAAAATGTTGGCAGGAAAAAGCGTAAAAGTAATTACACATCCCCTTGGGTTTTTTGTTTTTCACATCGCGCATCGCCGGGAATATGCCGGCTGAACTTCCAGGAAATCGTTCTTCCTCCCGTGTTTTCGTCTTTCCTTGCACACGGACACGTGAAAATTATGGTCGCAGTTAGACACGTGGTACCGCAGGATATAATAAAGATGAAGTCCGAGATATTTCCACGGCTGGTAACTTCCGCGCAAATTATGAAGTTGCGACAGAAATGATTAACAATTATTAGACCGCGGGTCTTTACGAGGTAAAAAAAGTTGAATATTTCCATGGTTACATCATAAGTGTGGGATCGGGACCCCCGGAACGAGAATATATACAGTAGGAGATCGGAAAGAATTCGGGGGTTCCGTGGGTTCCCTTATTTTTCCTGAGATATCCTATATAAGTAATGTGTTGACACCTTGCCGTAACATTTTCACTACAGTTATAGGGATTAAAAAGAAATCTTCATCGCGTGTCTGACTCGTTGAAACGCGGCAAGGGGTTCAATCGGTTTCCTCCCAAATATATTGGAATTTCCAGAAGAGACAGCGAATTCCGATGAGACGGAGAAACAGAATCTAATTTCTGCAATAGCGTGGATATGTTGGTAGCGAGTCGGACACCCGGTATAACCGACAGATCTTCGCCGAGCCGAACAATTTATCGCGACTGTCACCGCGAGCGGCTCGGAAACCGCGAGTTACGACAGCCCGGGGTGCTTAATGAAACCCGGCGGTCGTCAGGCGGCGAGTTTTAATTAAGAGCGAGCCAGGCCGGAAGCGGGGTCGTTCTGTCGATCGACACCTGCTCGTTCTTTAGCAACCGATCGCGGCCGGGAACCGTTTAAATAAATTATTTCGCGGTCGGCGGCCCGCGGCCCTCCCATAAATAACGCTGTCAGTCGGCGGTGGATACCTTCGTTCGTCTGGCCCTTCGACCAAGCTTTATCATTATTTATTGCTGGAAGTTGTTGCGGACGATCGGACGGGGGAAGGAAACAGCGGATTTCCCGGCGATAAATAGCACTCATAGTGTTCGCATGTTGCCAATTCGACGCGAAATCTTGACAACGAGTTCGATGACGTTACGAGATAAAGGGTGAAAGTATGTAATATGTTTGATTTCTGCGACCGTTGAAATCTCCGAGCTAATCGAGCATGATTCTTCCTCGTAGGATACGGTGCACTGGTTGGTTAACGAGAAACAGAGAAAAATGTGCTTGCGAACGATCGATCGATTGGAACGTATTGCGTCGAGTGTCTTTGAGAATTGCCGGCGAAAATGGTTTATTGTTTCGATCGAGAGAATGTCGATTGAATTTCCGTTCGGTCTTTGTAGGACGTAACTCCCCGGGCTACGGGAAAATTATAAGATTGACTATTGTTTTGTCCGAATGAAAAACGAGAATTGATGGACAACGGTGTAATGAAATTTTTCACTTGAGGGTTGAACAAAAATGATGATAGCAAAAACGAGGAACATACTGGAATGTTCACTGGCCCGAACGATTCTTCCGCGTGGGAATAAATTGGAGGTATCCAAAGTTAGTCGAGAAACGAAGGAATTGCGAAAACAGGGAGAAACCGCAAAGGCTGGCCAGAAAATTAGCAGGACCCCGGATAGTCGGAGGAAACAAACGAACCGAGCATTCATCACGAAGACAAACGAGTGGCCATTATTTACTAATTACGATATTACCGAGGCATTTCGTTCGAACAACCTAACCGGGAACGGGCTGCTGGCAGGCTGGAAGTTGCTAACAGTTCCCATTCCTGCGGTGAAAATAAACTAATCTAAATATAATTCCCGATTCACAGAGGCGCCTATAATTAAATCCGGCGGAGTTAATAATTGCATCCAGTCTGGCGGTCCGACGTTCATTACGTCAGCGGTTAAACGGTGATAATTTCTCGGAATAGTAAGGCTCCACTGTCCGTTTTTAACCGTATCTTTGGGAACACCGCGGTAGAGAAGCGGTTCATTTATCTTTGAATTATTCCACGGCAGCTGAAACGCTGCCTCAGCGTCGCTTCTTTCCGAAAGAGCAAGAGAAAGAGGGAGAGAGAGAGAGAGAGAGAGAGAGGTAGAGAGGATTTCTGGAGACGCGAACGGGCGACGCGACGCCCCCGATCGACAAAGCGACCGCTCCGGAATAATTCACGCCTAACCGCAAACTTCCTGCAGGATTACAATTTCCTGGTCCTCGTAACGGCACGCTCTATATCCTCTTACCATCCGTCCGAGCCACGATTGCCTCCGGCAGTCGATAGTGACCGTCTTAAAGGCTTACCCACCCTCGAACGACATTAAAAAATCTACCATTCTGTTTTTTAGTTGTCTCATGCAAGAAAAATCAGGACTACGTTTGGAAGAGCAAAACAGAACAAAAAATATTTTTATCAACCTGATGACCTAACCTAACCAACAAAAAATCGTACAGCTATTTTTAAGCACTCGTTGCGAAGAGGAAGCCTCGATCTTTTAATCCGTGGAAAATTCATTAATGAAATTTTTTGAGAGCCATTTCAATTTGTACTGTTTTCGGGGAAGAGATAAATGTTTTATAGAACGTGAGTTCTAGGTCGAAAAATGGTGTTCCATGTATCTGGTCGGGGTCGGAAAGTGTTAATTGAGATGGAGGAAAGCAAAGTCCGGCTGGTCTATAGAAATTGACTCGGGCCGAGTACATATTGGTGCCTTGATCCCCAGGTCTAACTTTGATCCTCGTTTCCCTTGGTTCCCCCACGATGGTGATCGTCTACAAGTCTCTCACTTGCTGGGAATTGTTTGCATTTCAGGACGATGCGGGCACGGGTCACCGTGCGAGCAGCTCTGCTACGAACTTCACGACGGGATGTACGAGTGCGACTGTCGGGACGGCTATATTCTTCATAAAAATGGATACAGTTGCGCCGGTGAGTAGACTCTTGTCCAGTAAACTTGTCCTCCTTTGCAATTCTCTGGCCGCGTTCCTGCACACTCCCTTGTCCAATTTGTTTGTTCGACGCGTTTCACGGAATTGTTTCGCTAACTGCAAAAGCAGTTGCTGTTTTCCTTCCCGGAGCAATTTCAGAGGTCGCTGGCTCGTCGAAAATAACAATTTTTCCACAGAATTCGGAAGCAACATTCTACAGTTCAATTACAATTCACATTTATATCGTGTCAGTATCGATTATAAATATTGGTGATACGGTTCCAGTTATCTGGCTGCAAAAACGAGACAACAGTTCGCGGGGAATGAGGAGATCGGTCGCATTTGAAAATATTCTCGCCAGCAAAGCTAATAATATGCTGGGCTTTATGAAATTTTATGGGGGCATTACGACGAGCCAGCATTCCCCCATTTGCCCCTCGAAGGAAAAGAGTAACTCGGGAATGGAAAATACGATCCGGTCCCTCTTCCGTCGCGTCGTTCGCGAATTCGCGATCGATCCTTCACCTTTCGGATACCGTGGCTCCGGGAAAGTTCAAAGGAGGATGTTTCTCATGGTGCATGCGATTCAGAGGGTGGTTATTGATCGATGGACTTTTCTCATTCATGCGGCAATCGGCTTAGAGGGTGATTAGTTGCACAGTGTAAAGTATCATACACATCTACTTATTCCTACTTCACTATTTTTCCGTCGAATCATCGGTTTCATTTTCGTTTCGATTGATTTTCTCTTGTGCTTTGCTTTGATTGCGTGTAATCGTCAACGAACTCGATTAATGTAGTTTAGAGACGATTTTATAGCTCATTCTCTGGGTGATCAGAGAACTTTTTTCTTTCAGTAGTGGCTGTGTCATTTTTATGGATTTGTTTGATTGATGTTTCTAAGTTTTATTAATTCGTTGGAAATAATTGGTTGTGCAATATGAAATGTCGGACTTTAAACCCGAAGAGTAACAACTATATTACCTTTTCAATTTCTTCGTTTAAAATTTTTTCAAATGAATTTTAAAACGTTGTACGTGACTCCGGCAATAAAGATTCGTCTTTATTGATTTTTGCGACGCGACTGGCAGTCCATAAAAAATTGTTTCTCTACAGATCAAATTGCGTATGATTTGAAATCCGACATTTAATTTGGTATACTTTAAAAATATACTTTTCTGATGTTGCAAAGCTTTATGTTTCACAACAACCCCTGGTCGTTGGAAGCGTCGCAGTTTTCCTTTTTCGCGTGACGAGCTATCGATTTCTTAATTCTATAATCGGACGGCATTTTAGTTATAATTTCACTATTTTCCAGCCGATTTATTACTTCCCGCTTCCCCGGGACTATTAAAACGATATCCGCTCATGCTTCGCGGGCATGTTGATCCTTTCCCAGAGAGTAACAACAAATTTAGAACCACGGACAAACGACGCTTGTCGCTTAAAATAAATCCGAACTCTTCAATCAATTTTCGCTGTACCCGAGCGTTTTCATATCTGGACAAAGCCTTCGCGAAAACATTTTTCAGTTTATTGCAATCCCTGCAATAATTAGCACGTCTTAGTCATGCAACAAAGGCGTTTCACCACGGAGCGTGACGGATCAGACTGATTCACTGGCCAGCAGTGTACGCGGTACGCCTAAACAAGTTTTCACTTGAAAAACAATAAAGTGTTTCGGACAGATATCAGAATGACACCCCCGCAGCGGGTTGGAGCGAAGAGAGTCTTCCCAGGGGATGAAGTCCTTGTCGGGGACACGATAACCGTCCGTAACACGTTTTAGATAAGCCCGAGAGCGAGAGGCAGCTGCGCGAGGAACGTAGTCCTGTAAATTTGTTCTCTGTCCGGTTTTTACGCGAGAGATGCCTCCGCGTCGTCTGTTCCGTTCGCATAACCGAGGAGGGTAAAAACGGACCTTGGGGTCCGTTCGAGCGCGATAAACGAGCAATCCGACGTTCAATTTCGAGCCGAGCCAGCCCAGCCGACCAGCCGCCCAGACACTTTCCTTCCCTGTTCCGCTTTTCTTTTCTTTTCCTTTTTTCCCTTCGTTTTTTCTTTCTCTCTCTTTCTCTCTTTCACTTATCCCCCAGCTTGCTACCGGCACAGCGGATGCCTGAGATTCAATCTTGGCCAGGCCGTCCCGTCGATCCCGTCAAAATCGACTCACCCCCCGATCGAATGGGCTGCTTCCTCCTCGTGGAAATCGCTTTAAGCAGTTTCCGATCGCCGACATAAAGTTTCCATGCTCGGGGAAAACGGTTTTATGTTTAGTTAATGGCGCGCGGAAACTCGCAGTCCGCGAGTTCCAGCGGGAAAAGACGATTTAGTTTGATGGGCCAGTACCGGAGTGGCTGTTCCGATGATTAGGGTCATCAATGTTTGTTACCGTGTTGGGAGAAAACATTTGACTCGAAGGAAATATCATTTTCCCGGCCGCTTCTCGAATTGCATTCGAGTCTGTGGAAAAGTTGAATGTTTTAAAAGAATTCGTCACGTTTTTGTCACGACTAGTAGTCGTGATTGTTGCGAGAACCCCCATAAATTCGTCGAGAGATAGCACAGAATTCCGGTCAGCGAACTTGACGAGGAATCGAACGTGAGTACGACGTCGCGGCCAAAGATTGCGATAACGTTCGAGGTCTAACTACTTCCGATAAGTTGCCAGGGGACCGGAAGCGCATCGAGGCGGACGTGGAGCTACGCGTCTCTCGTTGTGGTCTCTCAGCCGTGTGTAAAATGGTCCATGGCAAGCACGACACCGTTTACGCGCGAAGTACCTCCCATCAAAGTTTGGTTTTGCTCGTGGCCCCACGAACCTTCCTGTGATTCGTTTCACCAGAGCCCAGAGCTCTAAACCCGTCTTCCGGTTTGCTGGAGTAGGCCAACGTCAAAGCACTCCGGCCACTCTGTTGAATTAAACAGAGTCTTTTACCGCGTGGGCCCAGAAACATTATCAATACTATAATTTCTGTTCTACAAAATCATTCTTGTTATTTCGCAGGAATATTTTAAAGAAATATTCACGGTCTGTCGATCAGCTGTCGGTCTGCTAATAATATGAACAGTTGGTAGCTGCTTCATTAGTCAAATTCCCAAAAGTAAACGAGGGGTTAAAAATCCTGAGTTGCAGGACGTCCGATAGCATTGCTTCGTACTCTCCCTAACCTATGGGCGGCAGTGGTCTTGCCTCGTCCTCTCCCACAGTCACAGCTAAAGTGAGCGCTCTGTTTTTTTTTTAACAGGTCGAAACCAGGGGCTTTAATCGTGGTTATTATGTAAAGTTCCCTAGGACGCGGTACGCCCCCTCTACACTTTTACCGTGGTGATTTTTATTCTGTTAGAATTTTGATGGTTGGACTGCGTTGCTCAAACTTGGAGCTTGAAGCGCAAGAAAATTCTCAAACGACTTGCTGAATACTTAACTAAAGTGAGCGCTCTGCCTTGCGTTACCGGTATTTATATTACTTCGATGCTAACCCTATCAACAACGCGTTACTAAGGGTCGAGAAGGTTTTCGACCCCGTGGCCTTCTCGAACATTCGGCCACGGTGCGTTTCTACAGTGACGAATTTCCAAAGAGTTTGCGCGTACGTGTTCAGCATTTAAAATTCACCGAGAATTTTAGTTGTCCATTTGAAATATTGAAGTTTGAGTTTTGAATTCCGTTGCTTTCGTATAAGGATATCGTGGAAGGTAGCAGACGATGCGGCAAGGACAATTAATATACCGGAAGACGTCAGGCCTTCGGTGATTATATTCAAAAATTTCCGAGACTCCTCGGAAACGATCCCAGCCATCGATCGACTATGCTCGACGTCCTGGCAATTTCGATTGGAATGCAATTGCCGGGTCGATTTAGAAATGATGCCCATAGTGGGACGAATTCCACGACTGCTCGTAATTTCATTATTAAAAGGAACGTCGACGGCATTTCTCATTTGTAGTTGTCCCGCGCAGCCCTCGATCCAGACGAATCTCCCGGGCAGTTATTCAAAAAATTCCTCGAACGATGATTAAGACGACCATCCTCGATCGGTTAAAGCCATCCCAGAACGACAAGAGAGATTCGCCGAGCTGCGGGAAATCTTCGAGAAACCAGAGAATACTGAACATTCTTTTTGACAGATTTTTCTCCGGTGTACAATATATCGTTTGCAGATCAAACATCTTATGTGGAAAGTAGAAATTTTTAGGTCGTGCGTGTACGTCAAAGGGAATTTGACAGAAATTCGCTGTTTGAATAAAAACATTATATTCCGAATAAAATAGAGTTTTAGCGAGCCGACAGTATCGGAATTGAAACATTTACATTTGCCGCGGATGCGGGAATTTCACGTTTTATTCGGAATATGGACAGCTTCGTATATTTATGGCACGTGTAATTTTTAGATTATACGATTTTTCTCTGTTCTCTGGTGTTTTAGCAAGGAAAATTCATTTTGACCATTGTGCTAGTCTTATTCACCGAAATAATGAATAAGAAATAACTTTCTCACGTAAATTCGCATTCGGAGTGCCAATACGAAAAGTGTCTATCCAGAGAAAAGGAAGCACGATTGTTCCAGTTTCATTAATCGAATCCATAAAAATCTGAACAAGCAATTTGCGATTTGCACAAAGGCATCGATCGGAGGAATATTTCAGGGAACAATTAAGTACGAGTACACTCGGAACATCGTAAAATCTTGTTTACCATACTGAAATGGAGTTTGCGTTGTGGAAAAAGAAGCGAAACGAACGCACCTTGCAGTGCAACGGGGCTATGCAAATGTCGCCTAGGTGATTAATGCTAAACCCGTCAGCTGCCAGTCGAAACATTGGCACTCGTGTAGCGACAAATATTTATCGCTTGACCCTTGGATCTAATTGGTCTCCATCGATGGAACAGGGATGTATACGGTTCCATTTAGACCGGGCGACGTTCCTCGATATTCGCGACAAACACGCCTGAAAGTTTAACTAAACGATGCTTTAATCTTTCAGGACCGATTCTCGATACGCACGCGCACGCGTTGCTTGTTCGCCTCGAATAAACTGTTCGAGGTTAGTGTAAACATCGGCGACGTACTGGGCTCGAATCAATACGCGATTTAATGTTAATTCGACGCGCGAATTTGCGATACTCATTTCACCGAAACTCCTGTATCGTGATAATTGATATAACAATTAGATTATATATATATATATATATATATATTAAAACGATTGAATCGCTTCTCTCCCTTCTCTTACAATTTTTATCATGCCCGAACATCCGCAGTTTAATTATTATTAAACTCGTACGGTTGCGAGGGTGCTTCGACGAATCCTCGGATTAATTACCGGCTGATCGAGTTCGGGTCCTGAAGGTCACGGGGAGATGACGGAATAAGGGGGCGCAACATGTGAAACGCGCGACGAAACGGAGGGAGGCACCGTATCGGAAGGGGTTCACGAATAATCGAGCGTCAAAGGCGGGAATAATGTTCGTTCCGTGCTCGCAGGATGAAACTTATCGCCGGCGGCGTTTGTTGCTCGACACGGATTGAATAAACCGTAGAAAATCGAGCCGTCGACTGATTAAACGGATGTTCCCGGCGAGAACGACGCCGTCGGGACGTTCGCCTGCTTTCTCTCTGGGGATTAAAGGGATGTTTTTGAGCCTCTATAATTCACGATTTAATAGAGATATCGAATCCGAGCGAAATGTTATATATTCAATTAAATAATCCATCACTGAAAAGAGGTTTTATTGTGGTGTTTCCGATCGATCGAGCTGGGGGAGCGGGAAACATTTGGATCAATTTTTATTCGGTAACTTTAATCTAATTGGACGCGTGATTGAGAATTATATACAGGGGTTAATTACGATCTGCTGTTTTCCGGTAAAATCGTTTCGAATACCTTTCTCGTTGGTATATAAGTTGTTTAAGTGGCCGGCCGAAGGCGGTACCGAGCTATAAATAGACTTTAACGTTAATCGAACAACAGAATCCGACCGGATGCGGCCGCTTCCGCGGGTAATAGAAGAGTGAACCCAAGAGGAACCTCCGGGAGTGTTCATTTCCGCGTGTTTCTTTCGATACTTGAATCGCATTGAAGAAATGGAACGGCGGAATGGCCCGTCAAGAAAGCCAATTCCCACGATACTATCTGCACAACGATCCCCCGTGCCCCCCGTGCTTCTTTTTCATACTACACGAGTCCCGACGTAGAGTCAAATTTTCTTTTTCTCGTCCCTTTGCCTCCTCCTTTCCGGTCTCACCGAACTCGACATAAAGGACCTGGTGTTTGCGTTACTTCGGGAAATCGAATTCAAGGATACGGATTTTTATAGATTTTTTCCCCGAGTATTATGAATTATTCAGTGTAAAGGAAACTCAACTGTTTTGTCGCAGCACGTGTTTCTGAATACGATTGGATAAAATCAAGAAGAATATATCACCGAAGGTATAGCCGTAGATTGAGAAAAATAAAAGCCAAGCAGACGGACGTCACGTAACAGTTTTAATTGCTATTCGGAAAACAGACGAGTTACCGTAACATCGATTCGATCCCCATTATTCATCGGACCCGTAGCATCGTCGCAGGGAATCGATCAATATCTGCCAATAAAACGCACACGGCCGGAGTTTCCATCATTCCTACATCATGAACGTTGTCTACGCACCAAAATAATCAAATCACGAGCTAATTAGGGGCTGTCGGGAGTCACGCGTGCCGAGTGAACGAGCGTAAAGCCGAAATTGATGGCGCGTCGCGTCGCGCTGCGCCGATAACCGCGTAACGCAATAAGAAGCGTCTGTCGCTCCAAATTCGTCGAGATCGAAATCCTGCCAAATCAATTTAGCTGAAACTATCGCGGAGGGACCCCTTTCTATTTGGTAAAATTTCCAGAAATTACTGAAACACCATTAGCTCATTTTTTTTTTTAAATAAAACTAGACCCGTGTGATTTTGAACAGGATGGGAGATTTGGAAAACTTTGGACACTGGATTAAGAAAAATTTTCAAGTGTGCACGTTCAATCGTCTTCGAACCCTCTTGTTGTGCTTCCCCGCGTCATCTTCGGCTAGAGTTACACCCTACATTGAATCTTGTCGGACCAGCCGGGAACTTCTTCGAAACTTCAATAACGCGGAGTTATTGAAATCCAAAATAGCTAGGGAAGGAGAGTCCGATCGCATTGAAACCACCTTAATTGACTGTCGCAATCCTCTGTCAAACGGATGAGAATTTATCGAGTTTTCCCCCACTGTTCGCCACGGCCATTCGAATATTAACCAACCCTCCCCGCCAATTAACCTATAAATAATATGGTTGGCCTGGTTGCTCGCGATCCGACCGATGTCAGACATCAAATCAACCGTTTCGAACACGGTCCTTTAGGGTTCGAGGAATTAGAACAACGGGCTAATCCTGAAAAAATGAAATATCGGTCAACTAAATTAGCGATGGTATCAAAGACTCCCACAGATAAGCCATAACGAACAATTATTGAAATTATAATGATGCTTTCACTGGAAATGATTCCACACATTTTTGTAATCGCAGAAAATTTATATAAATTTGATGATGTCATTTTTATAAGTGGTTAAACAGGACTGAATTGGCTTAGCAACTGATTTGGCTATCACAGAGGCGAATCGAGGTACTCGGCAACGTAAGAAGGAAAGGCGGATGAATTATGGCAGCCGAGCCATCGGAAAGCCATTCGAAGCTGTCTTGAGTAGGGACGGACGCGTCAGTCTTTGACAGGGGATCGTTTCAGTGGGAAATGCACGCCGTTCCACGGGTTATACAACGATTGCCCCTTTACCGCTTCGACTGCATTTCGCTTGTGCATCGCGCCGCGCAACGCCGTTCTCCTATTCAAGTAACCGTGTATCATCATCCATACGGGATGCATACGCACCGCCGCGATGGATACGCTATTCAAGCCCGTACATACAAAGCGACGGTGAAAAACGAACAGCAAATTTTTAGAGTACACATATTAGGTTCGCCGGCAAGTTCTGTCGCTCGTTCCGCTCGCGTTTTAACGCCGGAATCGAGAGCCTCCGCGCGAGAAACCTTTCCCGAACGATTTACGAACATCGCAAAATAGATCAATTGTTCTTCTTATTGTGCATCTCGATTTTATAGTGAAGCCGCCATCAGTGGATTTTTATGCAAAAGATTTTCCGAGTCAATTTCATAAAGTAGAATCTCAATTTTATACGAATTAAAGCACAGCATTCTGAAAGTATATTATTGATTGGTTGTCGATACCATAATGACTTTCTACAAGAAACATTTGAGGAGCGAGGAAAGAAATGGAACTGGCTCGAACAAGCTGCTGGGACTAACTTTGAAAATCTTTCGAGCCCCTTTTAGACCAGCGTTTTGTTAGTGTTTTCCAAGTTCCATCACTTCTCAAGCACCGCAAATACCCTAAGTTCCATCTAGCTCGAAGTGAAACTGCCAAGCATCATGGGGGCTTTAGAATATTTCCCCGGATAGACAGCTGGGAACTTTGATACTTTGTTGAAAGGTCGAGATAGATAGTATTTATGACGTGGCTTCTGTGGCGAATGGCTGTTGGGATACTTTATGTCTCCGTTCAACTTTAGACATTCTTCAACCTACTATTTTTACTATAACAAAGTATTCTGCTTCCTATCTATTGTCACGGAAACAAATAATTATTAAAAATCAAAGTCTGGCTACATTAAAAATTTATGCGACCTCTGCGGATCTCTCTTTCGAATTTCGCGAATTTTAAAAAGCGAACATCGACCAAAACTGTCACTGTTAAGGACATCCCTGTAATTGGTCTTTGCAGATCGTCTAGGACGATTAGTGTCTCGCAGACGACATTGCAGGCTTTTTGCAATCGACATGAGTCTGGTCCCTACGATAAAAAAAAAAGAGTGGACATTTACTTCGTCATCGAGCGAAGTTCAATAACGATCGCATCTCGTTCTATTATGCTTTCACTGATAAGGTGAGATGGAGGAACAGAAAACGAAGAGAGAGAAAGATGGAGGAAGATAATCGAGAAATCGGGAGGTTGGAAGAGGTGTATGAGAAGCTTAGACGAGATAAGGAGAACCAAGGAGGGACGCACGTGGTAGTGAACAGGACGTGAAAGGATAGAAGAGAGAGAGAGGGAGGGGGGGGGGCGAGAACGAAATGTATTCAATGAGAAGATGATGGACGACGCGAGAAGCTCGATGTAACATGGCGAAGAGGGTAAAGAGCGAGAAGCTTAATATTCTTGGTGGACAGGTATAAGTAAGCTCCAGGGGATGTTTGAAAGCAAGAATAAAGTATAAAGTACTTCTGCTGTTTTGTGAAACAAAGTGCAACGACACCTTCCGGATTCGATGTTGAGTCGATCTGCTAAATTAAATCCTAAAATTCTGGATCTCCAAACACCTGATTGTGGTCGACAGTGTAGTCCGACGAAATTCTGTTGAATAAAATCACAAGATATGTTTGCGATGTTCCTCGGAGTAGAAATAGACAAGCGATTGGTCACGATAGAAATCCAGCGACACTCTGAACGTTCCAGCCACTGGATTTGACCGAACAAAGTGACTTTCGGCACTTCGATCCTGGGTATCCTCACCTCCCAGCAAGCTCAGTTCTTCCCTCTTCTTCGTACACCGTCCTTATCGTGTTCCTCCGATGCACCGCTCCACGGCCGGGTCGAATTTATGGCTCAAGTTTTCGCACACGTCGAACGTCTTCCTCTCGAATAACAATATAGTCGTTCTTCAGTGCTAACGTGGCCTTTTCCCCTCCGGGCACGAGCTGTTTCGACACCGTACACTGTGTTCCTACTTTCCTCGATCTGACTCCCTAAAAAATTATCTAGAAATTCTACTATAAAAAGCACACTGTACAGTGCGAGTACGCTGCCCGCTAAAATTGTTCCGTTTCATGAAAAAATGATGTATCTAAAAATCTAGATCGATCAGACGTCGAATACGAATTTTTCGAATAGAAATTACTGCACGCTAAATGTGAATACAATTAGAATCAATATTTCACATTTATTGTGATAATTTGCAAATAGCGTTTAAAATAATAATTGATCGAACCAGACGACGCAAGGAAACATTTATAATTAGAATCGTTGTGTTTAAATTTAAATCTACAGGGTCAAAAATAGTGTTTCGGGCTAGGTGCCGGGAAAACAGGATTGTAACAAATAGTTTCGCGCCACCGTGTAGATATCGAGATTCGAAATCCGTCGCGACAGAGGGTGCACTTCGTTTTTCTCTCGTTTCGGCAGTCGCGGCGCAAGTTTGCGCCATTACCATTCCATATGCTGATCTCCGTCGACGTCACGACAGTACGGAAGCGAAATTGCTCGAGCTTCGCCAGCCAGGGCCGGAACACGTCGTGTCCCCTTTTCGAAACTCCAAGGAAAGAGGGAAATTTCGATGTCCGGGCGATTTCTCGCGGGAAATAGTCGGCGTCTGACGCCGTCGAATATGAATATTGTCCTCCCGGAACTGGCGAATCGCGTCCCCGGTCCGGACGAAAATCGTAAATTCGCGAAATTCGGTAAACGCTGTCCAACCACCGTTGCGAACCACCACTCACAGCACCCAATTAATTTATTATATCAAACTCCGTCTCGTTGCTTGTTTAAAAAAAAAGAATGGGAAAATTGAAAGTTTGTAAAGTCATTGAAAAATTTTTCTCGCGAATGAAGCCAGGATGGATATGAAAATTGAAGCTATCTCTTTACAACGAGTCTTTAAAGACTGCTGTACGAGTTTTGAAAAATCAAGTTGACTGTACACCAAAATTACATAAAACAACAGTAAAAAATCTTACAGTGATTTTTAAACGCTGTTTGCAAAGAGTGACAAAATTGTTTCAATGTTTTTGTATACGTTACGGTTTGGAATAGTTCCGAAAAAATATATTTGTTGGAAGTTGAAAATTATTTTTGGAGCTGTCGTGGCTGTAAAAGATGTAGTTAGTTGGTAAATCGAGATTTCGAAATGTGATTTGGTCGAATGTTCGATTCCGGTCGTGCCCCGAGACCTCATTAAACGCCGAATTGGTGTGACCGGGTGTTACATGACAGCGAATGCGAAATAACAGCTCATTTTTCAATATAACCGTTATTTAATATTCTCGATTGCGTTTAAACTCAACGTCGCGCGCAGTGAATGTTAATGAACAGAACGCCGGTTATTCGTTGCTCATTTGTCATGCATTCTGTCATGTTTTGTGTCTCCGTTACTGTAACGGATGCGCAAACCGTATACATATTTAATCATCGCAGAATGTAATTACCATTGCTATCTCGGGGGAACCTGTTCGGCTATAGCTAATCAAGAAATTATTTACAGGCGCGTCGTTGTCAACAATTATTCACGTTGTTACGTTCAACGATTATGCTCGATGAAAAACACATTGCAAAGTTTGCCGTTCCAGGGTTGAAGCGACTTCCACCTTCGAGCAAATAAAACAAAAATTCATGACTTTATTGCAATTTGCCACTTTACAATTTTCAAGCTCGCCAAGGGTTATGAGAATATTGGTTTCATCGGCACTTTTAAAATTCTAACAATTATATTCATCGGTATTTGAGTAATCGAAGGCTATTCCAGATAAATATTATATAATTATAACATGAAATTCGGACCTCTCCAGAGATGAAGTTATTCGATAGATGACACAGAAATTCATGATGTTATTGCAGAATGGCGTTTAATACTGCCTTTATGAAAACGATATGCACCGGTCTGTAGAAATCAAATAAAATTCAAAAACAAATATTAAACTGAATGCCAATTCGTCAAAAGGCAAAATTATTGAAAATTGATATCAAACGCTTTTAAAAAAAATACTCTATTAATATTGTATTAGGGATCACCTCGTTCAGTTTCGTAGCGCCAAATGGATATCGAAAAATGAAAGAAAAATACAAATAAATATGGACTGGTTGTCGGATTGGTAAACGACTAAGATAAAATTGTTTGTCCTCGATAAAAGATGAAAAATTCGCAATATCTATTGTGGAGGAGTTAAACGAGTGGATCCGCGTGAAGAAGCACGGTTTCAATGACCGGCGTTGCGTCTAATCGTCGCAGAAATTTAATTCAATCCCTGGACCAGAAATTCGGCCGCTGAGCGAATCGAACTTGATTACCAAACTCGTTCGCGCGAAACGTTTTACGAACCGCTTCTAATCTTTGCACCCTCGGGGCGCGTGGGATGAATCCACCGATCCGCAGATGCAACAGCGCATCAACGGCTCCCGCGTTTTTTTTTCACTCAAATCCGACGTGTTGCGCGTAGCAATGCGACGTCCCATCGGGAAAATCGAAATTGCGACCACGTAACATTGTTGGACGCGTAGCCTCGGACGATTTCAAAATTCCGAAGCGTTTCAATCCTTAATAAAATATATCTTCCTCCATCAAACTCTGAAAATCCATCCAGCGTTCGAATTCTCAAGCATTCGTGCCTTGGTTCCTATTTTCTCAATTTTTTTTAAGTGAAACGCTATTCGGGTAAACTTGGCTTGATCATCCCACCCGGATTGATCTTCCGCAACGTTTCGCAAAAATCGTTCCCGCCCTGGAACCTGGAAAATGTAGTATCCAAAAAGAACGAGAACTAACTTTATTTTAAAGGTTTCGTTACACGTCTTTACAGCTGTCAAACCGTGTTCAATGTTTTAAACAACAGAGCGGTGGTAGGCCATAGAATATTAGAATATTCCTAGAAAAAGATGTATCGGAGGGGCGCATAATTTTATGCCTCGAGCAGAAGGGACGTGCCCTTGGCGGAGCCGCGATTCGTCACATTTTGCGGCCGGTGCTAATCGGTTCGATGGATTTCGCGGTCGTGTAACGCGGTCCACGTCGTCCACCGCGAAACGAGTACGCGCGTGTCCGCAAATGAGTTTGACGGGTTGGCGTGAAGGGTTGTACGCGTGGCGCATCGCACCGCCATTACACGAGCGCGAATATCAGTCGGCGGCCTGTTTCCCTGTCGTCGTGTACGTCGTAGCCGGGCAACGGGGATGCGGTCAGAGCATCGGACCCGCTGCCCTCTCCTCATGAATCGTTCGATTAAATCTTCCGGGGAGGAAAATGAAACAAGCCCCCGTGCACGGCCGCCCTCTACTCTTTCTCTCTCCCTTGTGTTCTCTCTGCTCTACCTCGCTGCTCGGCGATACCGCGCAAATTACGCGTGCAGGGCAGCTCCACAAAGGACCTGTCGCTTCGGAAATTAGTTTATTATCAGGCTGTATCACCAGGTCAGACTCGGCGACGGTTGCGTAACCCTATTCTCTTCTCTGGACACGCGTGGTTTACCCGAAAAACGCCGAACACGCGTTACCTACCCCTCCTTCGAACACGAAACAATCACAAGAATTAATTACAAGAATTTCGTTAAAATAAAGCACATTTAAAACACTTTTTCAGTTCGAGAATCGCAACAAAACCAACGTCGATGAAAACACAGAGTTAAAAACACAGACGCGCAAGGAATAAAAAGAAAGAAAGAGACAGCATAACTGCGACTAGCCGGCTTCCAAAGCCATCGGCCGACATTCGCAATTAATTTCGAGCAGAAAGAACCAACACTGGCGAGACACGGCAATTAACGTCGCGTGATCAGTTGACATTGCACGTTTCGAAATCTAATTGTCTGAAAAATGGAACTCCTGTAGGAAAAGAAGCGACGGTTTCGATACACGTTGTAGGATCGACTGGGTGAATGGTCGGGCGTCGCGACGTCCGGCGTCGTATTAAATTACCACCGTGGCACCGTGGCACCGTGGCACCGTGGCACCGGGCTCGGCCGGTTGTCGCTTTACTTTTAATTGAAACGTTTATGAAACAGACGGCCGCCGCGCCGCGGAACTACCGCGCTACATTTTCCTTCAAAGGTTGTATTTCAAAGGGGTAAACGGCGTGTCGGCCGCGATAGGCGTACTTATCTGCTAGATTTAGCGCGTCGCTTACGGGGAGAAATTTACAATTTAACCGAGGCCAAGGGAAAATAGACGCGTGCCGTACGTCAAGCCCACCCCCGATACTAAACCAAGCGGCGCGTGTAATTTCGCGGCGCCACGCCACCGGCATAGTAAATCAACGGCGCGGATAAAACACCACGGCCCGTTGACGAACCCGTTTATCGCTTCTACACTCATCCCATCGATACCACACAAGAAAACGCTGAAAAATCGCTTCCCATCGAGACAACTCTGACACACTCCGACGGAAAACATGCCGATGCCATGCTGAAACAGTCTCGTCTACAGAGACTTCATTCTCGATCTTCAACGTGTGTTCGCTTCTAGATGTGTAATCTATTTTTCAGGGAAGTTCTTCCGCATAAATAATTACGAGACTGGGTTCCTCTAAACAATACAAAATTTCTCTGGCATGTCCATTCTTTACTCGCTAAATGTAGCACTTTTAAAAAATGTAATGCTTAAAGAAGAAATATAAACAGTATTTTAAATAGTAAATAATAAATAATCCTATTTATCGTTAAAGTATGTGTCCAATTTTGAAAATAAAATAATTTATTTGAGGCAGTAATTTTTGAAAATCGTATTTTATTTGTAGAATATTGAAAATATTTGGACTTTGTCTTTATTTACAATTTCAATTTTAAATATTATTGCTAAAAATAATTACAGAGTAGTAATATAGTTTCCTGGTGATAAGATACACTGTATGTATGTTTATCAACAAACCTCAGTAGGCACAAAAAATACAATATTTTATTTAGTGGTTCCCATTGTTAAAATAAATAGAAATATTCTATTTAAATATTTTATTTAAAATACTATTTTCTTTCTACTATTTAAGGAAAATAAAGTCGAAAATATTGTATAGTATTTGAAATATTTGTTTCGCCCACTCAATAATGCCCACCTCTGTCTTGTAGCAGCGATCAGAATTAGCATTCCAGATCCGTAATATTAGCCCAGTGAACCAGTACCTATCCAGCTGATAAAGAGTCTATTCCCTTAGAGTTGTTCCGACACGAATTAAGATCAAGAATCTATTTCGGGACTGGAACAAATTAGAGATTAAATGATCCGATTAATACTGCAACGAAGGAGTCCGAAATTAGCGGGGCTTGCCTATCCATTTCGTGGAACGCGCCGAGTTTCCTGCAGCACCATTCGAGACACCTGCCAATTAGAGTAATAAATAGTCCGCGCGACTAATAAAGGATCGCGGCAAAGCCCGCAAAGTGGATAACGCGACGTTATACAAAATTCATTTTGCATCCGCGACCGACGAATCGAAAAGATTTCCGTTCAGGAAAGAACCTCGATACTCTGCTCAGTCCACAATTTATATGTATATTCACTGCCGTCCACAGTTCGGCGACAGAATTATTTAGGCAGATTTTTAAATTAATTCTTGATCTTGTTCAAAATTAAATCATGAAATTTATTGACGAGCCGCGAAAGTTCTATTAATGCTCAATTCTTGTAATTTTCTTGTCTTAAAATAGAATTAAAATCATTTCCGTCTGAAATGCATAAAATCCATAGTCTGCAAATAAGAAACGCGTGACCGAGAAGTTACAGAGGTTCGTGGAGAGTAAAATAAATTGGTTCGATTTCACCCAGTTTTTCCGCCGAGTCGGCAGTCACCGTGTTAATAACGAGAACGAGAAGGAGAACGAGAACGAGAACGAGAACGAGGCAAGCGAGGTACCGGGAAGATAGGGAATATCGAAGAAAAGTCATATGATGGTGGTGGAGGGATCGAGGGAGTGCAGAAAAGAGGGGAAAACAGGACTCGAAGAGGGCACACAAGCCGTTTTCATTTTGCCGTGCGTGAAAGGACCAGGAAATATACATGGAAATTTCACGGGCCAGCTAAATGCCCCGGCCGGATTAGCGAGACGTTCAAATAAACGTTGGCTTACGAGCTGGACCCTGGCCCGTTCTCTGCAGACCGTCAGACGATTATCGTTGAAACTCCGACGCCGCTGCCACTTCGGGATCAGAAAGTTCAACGTTGTACGCCGGGATTTACCTGGAAGAGGTTCGACGAGGCTACTATCTGCCGGCGCACCGTCCGATCAATGACACGACTTTCTACTTCCTGCCCGAGTAATAAACGTTCCATCGTTTCGCACGAATGTCTTTTCTCTTCGCGGATGTTTCTTGGGCCGGAAATTTCGCAGATCTCAAACGGAATGCGCCAAACATTTATTGACCATTATTTACAAAACGATTATAATTTCCCATATGTTTTCGGTATCGCAGACTTTGATGTGCAATGCGAAAAAATCGAAGACCCATGTTGTTCTGTAATCGCGCGGCGTTTAATGGAGCCGCGATTTTCATTTGAATATATAAACCGATGCCGATGCGGAGGAGCTTGCCGGCCACCGGATTAATGAGAACACGCAACGGACACGTTAATTAAAACAGATTGTCATTTTTCAATTTCCGTCGGGGGCCGAGTTCGTTCCGCCGTGAGCGAATTTGTTTCGGCCTCTATCTCTCCGCCGCGCCGGCCTCGCACAATTCGTTTCAACGAGTAACGGAGAAAAAAACCTAGCGGAACAAGATTTGCAAACAAAACGAAACGGCAAAGTTACACGCAAAAGATTCGTCGTTTCTCCAGTCGACCGGAGCGTCATTCGAGCGAGAAATTTTTTTAGCTTTCCGACTCGGTGAACAAGAATGATCGATATCATTGTCGTATTTGACAGTGGCCTCGGTGTGACATCGCTCGTAACGAATGAATCTTGAAAATACTGGCGTGTCGCGATTTTTCTTCAGCTGATCAAAGGCTCGGGTTAATATTACAGGACGGAATAATTCTCGTTGTTCGCAGCTCCGAATCGTGACTTGGATGAATGTACTACGGACGTTGAATAGGACTGAAAAATGTTCGGAACAGTGAGCGGCAGCACGACTGACTGTTCCCCGTATCAATGGATCGACTTGATTATGTCGAGTGTGTACTCCTCGGGGCATCATTAAGGAGATTGAAGAACCACCGATTGTTGCTTTGTTACCGCGTTCTCTGCCCGATTCTGCACACTAGATTTACTATGCACTTCTGCTTGCATTGTCACTGATTGCTCGGTGGTGGTGGCGCACCCTTGCTTAACGCGCGTATTCGTTGGCGCCTCTGTTTCTGCGGAATTAAGAATCACAATTCGCCCCGGCGCGGCGCGGCGAATTCAATGGGAGATCCATCCATCGATTTCTGGACATGATCTTAATTTCATAGATTTCTTCATTTCCCGATGTGATTTCGAATTTTTCGAAGGAAACCGATGGTTCCGTATTATAGCGTGTTACTTCAATTTTCGTTTCAGACTTGAAGAGTTTGAGAATTCCCACGGGAACCCATCCTAAAGTCGACTCGAGCCAACTCCTAAAAATCCAATAATCCATCGGTTAGTCTTTATTAATTTTCCACGGCGACTTCGAATGTTCTTTTATTTAATTCTGAATGATCCAACCCTGAAGAACGCTCTTCCAACTTAAACCTGAATCCTGAAAAGTTGAGAAATTCCCAAGATCATAATGAATCCCGTGGACAAATTTAACAAGTGGTTTATTTATATTTAAGAGTCCGAAATTTCGTCGGGATCGGAATAGATTCGTTATGCCGAACGTTCCAGTGATTGATTTTCCGGCGTCGAATGAAAAACCGTGGTCAGTGTGCGAACGATGCAGCAGTTACAGTGTTCGAGGTTCGATAGAGGGAACGTTTAGTAGTTGAGAGGAAAAATTGGAAAGCACTGACAAGGTACATCATCGAATTGATGTGCGGGGATTTTAATCAAACTTTGCGCGGACCCGGAGAAATGAAAAATGTTCGACACATATTTTTCTGTGGCTGCTCGTGTTCGGGTTCAATGGGCGAACAGAAACCCTCGAAACGAGGAACGGGAAAGTCTGTGAAACGAATGCGGAAAAAATTCGTAGAAAAACCGGTTCTAAAAATCATTAGACCTACAAATACGTTCAGGTGCATTTCCAACATACTCTTGATTTTTATTTATACAAAAAAAGAAGGCATACACGTTACATTTCGAAGCTCGCAAAGCTTATGAAACGAACGGAAATTTCTTGTTGAGTTACACCAAGTTCCTCTCAGCAAGTTTCTATTGTGTTTCGTCTGGTTGTTTTCTGTTCTATTATCTGGTCCGGTGACCATTCTAGACATTGGCAGATTGGTCTATTTTCTTGTATACATTATGTTTACAACGTGTCATAAATCTGGTTTCGGGAAAGGGTTCTGTTTCGGCGATTAAGTGCGGTGTCGAGTGACGGAACGTCTCCTTCAAAACACCAAAGCGGCGGTAGAAAATTTTTCATTTGAAATACGATCAAAATTGAATACATATGAAGGCACCGAACTTATTTCTCCACCTAATACGTAACGTTGCATACAGGACATTTTTTGAAATGTTCCAAAAATTTTGGTCCTTCGCTTTGAAAATAATTCGCGTGATCCTACAATCTTTCGCGCGGGTCCGGTCCGTAAACAATTTATTCGGCGACTACTCCAGGCCGCGCTCGATCCTGTTATAAAATGCAAAACGACTAACTTCCGGCCAGCGAACTTCGCCAGGAAGTTCGGCTCGTACAGTGGCTGAATCGGGGAGCCCGGTATCCCGGAGTAGTCCGGATCGAGTTTCGTTAATTGACGCCAGACGAAACGCGAGCCTTGGAAATTCGATCGAAAAATCTGCGCGGCTCCGGAGCCAGGAAATTAGGGCGAGACCGAGCAAGCGAGTAGCGCGAAGAAATGAAATCCGTCTCAAGTTTCCGCCGATTATGCGGAACTTTGTTAATGGATTCGAAAGAGCCGCGCGCGGTCCGCGAACGCTAGGACGACTCCCAGAGAAACCGGGATGTTTTGTGCAACGAGCTCCATTTAATAGTTCCGGCTCCGACGCCGATTTTTGCGAAAATGTAGAATTATCGCCCGCGGCGCGCGGCAAGCTTGTCCGGAGATTGCCAATTCCGCACCCGCGGTCTGTGTAATTACAATGCATTTTTTTTTTAAATCAGAACCACTACGGTTATTTGCGTGCAATCTTTCGAGGTTCGTTTGACAAAATAATGATCCCATTCGAATATTATAGTTTTCAAGAACATTTCGAAACGCATCCGAAAACAGCAATTCTCGCAGACGCGTGAGTGTAAAGGCACCGAGGAATCTTCGTTAAAATTTATACGCGTCGACTACAGGCCGACGACTGAGCGACGAATCCGGATTTCCCTATTATAAACCTTCCGCCCGTAACAGCGAAACTTCTCCAACAATAAAATGTCGTCGAAATTTGCAGACATCTGGCAACTGCTCGGAGCATCTTCTCGGTTTACAACCTTGAAACGAGCTAAAATTCCAAAGCTAAATGAAAATGACGAAAATAACGATACTCCGGGTGTCCGCAGCACTTAAATCTTTAAATAGTGTTGTTCGTTGTTCGAAACTCGTTTGCATAACATAATTAATTACTTCCGCGATTGATCGACCAGCATGCCGAATTTGCATATAACCTGTTTTGTTTAATGTACAAAATGGTGGAAGTCGGAACGGTTAGTTGGGCAATGAGGAATTATTTGATTTAATTGAATAGGTCTAAATGCGAGATGGTTGAAAAGATAAAAGAATTGAAAAATATCAATATATTGGCTTGGACTGATTGTGTTTACTCTCTGCGAGAACGAGGCGGGGTACGATTGTATCAATTAGAGAGTAATTTCCGCAGCAACGGATCGTTCGGGTCCTCGAGATCGAGAACGAGGCTCTCGACGATACGACGTCCCACGATGCCCGGTTTTCCGTCGATTTATCATGCACAATATAAACGGTCTTCGAGGAGTTTGTTCTAGCGGGAGGACAACCGACCTGCAATCCCGGCCACTTAAAATTTAATAAGCCTTGCGCCGGACAGATGCGACCTTTCGTTAAAAGCGAAACACTAATTTCGCAGAGATGAAAGCAGCCCCCGAGACTCGTTGCTGTTTTAATCCGCGTCGGACTTTTCGGAGTCCGCGTTTCCTCTTGAATGAACGCGAACGCCGCCGCCGTGCCGATCATTCTGAAACTGTGTCCCCGTGGTTATTAACGACGAAATAATTAAAATCTCGTTAGCAAATAGCTGGTGCGTTCCGATTTCATAAATGGGACGGAGGAATTTTTCATTTTCCGCCAGGGATTATTTAGGAAATTCCGCAGAAGGTAATGAGTAGACTGTGGGTTTTCATGCATTCATCAAGAATTAAATTAGCTGGGCGAAATATAAAGCAGTGCGAAAGATTAGAAAAATCTAAGAATATCGTTATAATGTTTTCAAAATGTCGACGCTGCCCACAATGGACGTAAAACATTTTTATTTTGCATAAAGATCCGCAGTCTGGTAACGAGCAAGTCAAAATTAGTGTCATAATTCTAGTCCGGGTCTCTGAAAAATATGAATAGCCGAAAAATAACCGAAATGAGACTCTTTTTAATTTTAATCTTGAATTTCATCAACGATGAATCATCGTTAGCGAATTTACCGAAAGCTCGAGATTTTTGGAACAGCCTGTATTTATTGGCGAGTGGAGGCGGCGAGTTTCGCGTTTGGTGAGATCGCTCGCCGAAGCAATCCTGTTTAGTGGTCCGTTCTGTTTCAGAGCTGAACTCGACGTCGCCGTCGACCAGCGAACTCGGCGAGTTGGTGGAGGAGGTCGAGAACGACGAGTTAAACAAGGAGACGGATGACGACGAGGATGCGGTCGAAGACATCCTTTATATGCGCGGCGCGTCCTTTACGATACACTTGGACCCGCCGCCGGAGAACACCACCGCGAATTCGACGAAGATTAACGACGAAACCGGCGTGCCACTCGACCGAGTCGAGTTACGAGCCACCTCGCAGGTACGTGCTTCGATTATTACCTTTTTACGAAGGATTTTTACTATCCCAGGACACGGGGACACCGACATCCTGCGTCCGAAACTAATTGATTTCTCGGGTCATCTTCTCAAGAGAGATTCCTTCCGAAAATTATCGATGTCCAGCCATAAAATATCTTATAACAAATAATCTCCTGATCGTGTGCCTTTATGGTGTACGGAGTAGTTCGGCAGGCTCCTAGTAATATTTTCTTTGTATTTTTATGTGTAAGACGTGTCCGATAAATTTTATCGCGTTTTCCTTACACGATGTCAGCTATCAAATTAATAATTGACGACAGAAGTTAAATATAAAGGAACTTTTCTTGAGAGTAACTTTAGTCGTGTTAAAATTTAGTGCATTAATCAATGCGATTTTTAAATTATAAGAATTATAATAGATATATCATTCTGATAATTCCTGGCTGGTCTTGTGCCACAGAATCAGAATCAGCCCCGAGCAAAGATAATAGATCGCCGCGTGGATGTGTGGTCGTAAACCTAAAATATAGATCCCTGGTTTCAAAGTTTATAGCCTTGACCGGCTGCAGTTGAATAGCACTAGACACTTCCGAAGCAAAAACATTTTTAGATGCTATTTTATTACTGCTACGAATAGCCTTTATTAAACTAGCGAGAAAATTATAATATGGAGCTGAGTGAAAAATTTGTTCTCTCTCTCGCAAAGTAGCATTCAAACTTCAAAAAAGACCGTGATAAATTTATTAAATATACTTCCCATTTTATAGATTCTCTAATTTTAATTATTTTCAGTTCGTAGTTGATTCCAGAGAAATTTTTCATTTTAATAATCCGCTGAAATGAAAATTCTTCAATTTACGAAGGAAATTTATTTCGTGTCAAAGGAATCTTTTGAACATTGTATTCGCGATCGAGACCCACCACCGCCACCGAGCTCGCTTTTGCTATTTGCATCCCCTAGAAACTCCTCGCCTTCCTCTTCTCGCTAGAAAGTTTAATACACCATGGACCGGAGTGTCCATGTAATTAAACATCCCTTGGAGACCTTTTAAATCTTCCATGCACGAGATCCGGGAACTTTTACCTAAGAGATACAGGCTTTTTAATTTCAAATATAATCCTGGCAATGTTGCAAGTATTCCGAGCGCCGAGATTTATTTATTTATTAGTCCCGATACGGTCCGAAGGAAATCTCTAATATACAAATCGACGATTTAAAATTAGAGTAATACAGTTGCGGTGTGTCAGTATCAAATGTATACTTGGTAACAAAATATTTCAATTCAATTGAACATACACTGAATTTAAATCAATATAAAGCCCAGCTCCAAACAGTGGGGAATTAAATCCCGCTCGCGTACCGCATAGAGCGAAATTCACAATTAAATTTTAAACATTTCCCGGGGAACACGGTTCAATAATCGAATCCATGAAAATCGAAATAGTTCACTTAAAAATAATTGAAAAGCGGCTCGGCGACGCGACGAATAGCGTGTCCGGGGAGCGTGGAAACTAATGTTGTGTCGGATAATTCCGGACAATATTGGAATTCATGCATCCGACGAACGTTCATAACGAACCTACTCGCATAATTCAGCAATTTCGAACTGACCCCCCTCGCGCCTCGACGCGATGCGACGTGGCTTACAACGGTCATGGCAGCGGTCGTGGAACACCGGTACCACCGGTCCTTTAGATATTATTCGCAAGTCGTAAAACAGCAAATAAAAATCACAAATATGTTCGCGTCGGGTCGTTAAACATTGTTTCCCCCTATTTTCTCGCCGGTCCATTTTATTCGCCGTGACTCTCGACTGTCGATCCTCGACAATCGTGCACGGTTGTCTGCGCGAAAATTGGACAATACTCAATTTATCTCGAAACGTTTGAACAGAATTCCATTCCGGAGTCCCCTTTCTCTCTCCCTTTTTTTATATTATTGTTTTCTGTTTGTCGATAGTTGCTCGTTTGCGTATATCCCCCTCCTCTATTTCTCTTCAGTTGACGCGTATTTTAGCCAGTATCGCGCTGTTCCGAAGTTATCCGAAATGATTGGAAATATCGTTGAAGTTATTTACCGAGCTAGTTTCGCTACCGATAGTTTCTGCATAATTTCCGCGAGTGGAAGCGATTCGCAGAAAATAATCACCGATTCCGAGGAAACTTATCGACATAGAAGTCGCAGCCGAACTTCGCTATGGTCCCTTTGAAAGCTTTTAGTAACTATTATAGTTCTACTAGTTTCGACGTGCTGAATACGGAATACGGAATATGACTTTCGGTTTTCGCGGAAATTACAAGTTCCCGAGAATACTCGTCGAAAACTTTCTCGCGAAAGTATCGTAAACGAATACTGATTTACCGAGGGGTATTTAAATTCGTAATTTCGTTGGGAGATCCTCACCGTGTTCCGAGCGTTTAGGCGTTTGGGTTAACAGAAAAATGAAAAAATTATGGCGAGGGGAAACAAGTGGGAACAGCCGGGGTCCATTAGCCACGGAGCCGACATTTCCATAGAAATCGTGGCGGTTTTTAGATAGCGGTCGTTTTCCACGCAACCCCGGACTTCCTCCGCCCTTATTCAAAAGGTCTTCCGGATAAAAACGTCGCGACGCGTGCAACAGGTCCGTGTACAAGCGCCACCGGTTCGTTCTTCAACCGCCTTGGGTCTCGTTGTTTCCTCCCTCGATCCGCGATAACCCAAGAACTATCGATCGGTTAATGGCGTTCGTGGCTTTCTGGCTGCCGAATGGTGTCTTCCCTGAATAATAGATCGTTCCAAACACCCCAGCCAATTTTTTCCCGCTCATATCCACCATTACGCATGCATTTGCCACTGAAACATTCACGCGATTCCGAGCGAACGCAATATTCAATGTTTTATTAGGCCACGATATTCAATTTTCCCGTGAACACAATATTACAGTTTCCAGTGGACATAATATTACATTTTCCAGTGAACACAATATTATAGTTTCCAGTGGACACAATATTATATTTTCCAGTAGACACAATATTATATTTTCCAGTAGACACAATACTGAATTGTCTAGCAAACGGAAAGATAAGTTCCCTCCACCCTACAAATAAAATCTTTCAACTTGCAAGGAGGGTTACCCAATCGTAACACGCCGATTTCAATGCAATTTTGATATGATGTAGAACTCGAAAAAACATTTGAGATATTCAATAAAATAGAATTTTTCAGCCCAACTTTGAAAGCTATTTTCTTCCCCTCAACACGAATCTCAGCCGCTATAAAAAAATACGTGTCAAATGTTCTTTTGTGTTCTATACCATGGTAAAATTTCATTAAAATGGACGTGTCACGATTGGGTAGTCTCTCTTGTTGGTATTTAAAAAAATGAAGCATTAGCGTACCGCAGCCGGAGAAGTGGCCTCGCAAGAGCGACGCGAAAGGGGTGCATCTCCTCCCCGCAACGCGGAGCGCCTCTAACGCGAAGTAATCGTGAACCGCAATCTGTTCGCTCTTCAGGGGCCGAATTTAGAGCAGAAGCTTCCGTCGACGATGGAGAGTATAGTCAGCACGGAGCCGGCGTGCTCGTTGGATTGCGGGTCGGCTGGAAATTGCTACATCGAGCAGTCTCGAGGCGAGGACGTCGAGCAGCTAGCCGACGACGGGGCCGAGAACACGGACGTCGACGATGACGACGACGACGACGACGACGGCGATGGCGATGGCTCGATGGCGATGGATCTCGAAGGGAACGACGTCGCACCGCGACGAAAGCAAGGGTCCTTCAGGCAGAGATGTCAATGCCCTCTTGGCAGAGGCGGCGATCGATGTCAGCTCGGTGAGTGATTTTCATTTAGCCATGTAGATACCAACGCCCCGTATACATGGTCGCGACGACGATGCAACGGGCTGATGCTTCGTATTCTTCTCTCGCGTCCCCTCCACTCGCCGCGGTTCCCTTACGTATCGCGTCTGACCCCGGAGACGAGGACGGGTCTCGAGGTATCTCTTATAGTTCGTTGGCATCAGCTAGCACCCCTACAAGGGCAGATATCTGCTTGGAAGAGAGCCAACGCTCGAGCGGACCCGGCTTTCGAAGCTGAGACTCGAGAAAGCGATGGAACGAGATTTGAACCGCGGCTGGTTAATTAGAGATTGATTATTTTCTCAGGTTTCTTTCGAGGATTGTTACCGCCGGTCGTCGAGTGGCTATTCTTAAAAAATACACTCAGAAATTACGATACAATCGCTGCTGGATATTAACCCTATTAACCCTATTAACCCTTCGATTTAGACTGTTTCGTGTCTTCAACGAAACACATCGCATCGAAGAGGCTTACCTCTTTAATCAATCTTGAAATATTCTTATCCAATTCTTATCCAATTACGACTTCCGTAAATCAACATAAGAAATTTCTTAAGAATCCTTGATTGGCGGCTGATCAGTGAAAAATCCCGTCCGCGGAAAAGGGGAATCGAACATCCGGGTTCGGTTTACCGGCCGCGAATGTTCCTGTGAGCTAAACATCTTCAGCGAGGCATTGGCAAATCGATGGTGGATCGGATCGACGAGGAGCCATCAATCCCGAAAATCCTGGCCGGGTTGTCGGTTGTTTATTTCGCGCCGGGGTCATCCATTTTGCGGTCGATTCGCGAAACTGCGGACAAACGCGGGGATGCATCCTCCGGTCGTGCGACGAGGGGAGGTGTGTGGGAAAAGGGGGATGAAAGCCGGAGCGAAGCTTAAAAGCATAGGTAATCGGAAAAAGAACGATCCTCTGACCTGAAACGCGGAGCGGAGCTGATCCTCGAGCGAGACACGTCGCGCTCGTGTATCACGGGTAAATAAATAAAGAGGAAGCGGAGGCATGTCTCTCTCTCGCTCTCTCTCTCTCTCTCTCTCTCTCTCTCCCGCGTGCTTTTTTTCAATATTTCCTGAGAGAATATTTCCCGCGAGTACGCGCGGCCGCGGCCGTCTTGACGCCGAATCACGTCGAACGGAATTTATTTATTGGGTCACGTCGCGCGGAACCGATTGAAGCCGCGGTACACAATCTCCGCAATGACGATCGATAAACTGACGAACCGAGAAACACCGGTACCACGGATTATTCCTGTCTCTCTTTCGTGTCCTCTCCGGCTCCCTTCGGCGTCGAACGAAACGGGGGCGGAATTTTTACGCGCGAGCAGAAAGTGATGCGACAAGCGCGCCATAATCTGCTTATCAACGAGAGAGTTCGGACCTTTCGTTTTGCTAGTTTTACACGCTTAGTTTGCAGCCATAGTTCGTTCTTATTGAAAAATCGTCGTTAGACCGAGGAAGTTTATGGAAGTGGGTTTTCTAGGGTTTCAAGAAGCTTTAGTTGAGATCGATTTTGTTGAGAATTTGGTTCAGTTTGAGGAAAATTTAGGGGAGTGTCTATTCGCTGCGTTTTCCACTTTGTTGATGATACACGATATTTGAATCTGTATAACAAAGCGCGATTTTAGTGAAATGTGAATAGTGTGGATTATTCCTTGAAAGTCGAGACTCGATTACAAGACTTTGTACGGGAATAAAATATCGCTCGTTGTAATTTCAGCAGACTGGAATTAAACCAACATTTACATTCCTTTAAACGAATTGAAGAGATATGTCCCAGGAATATCGAATGAAATCACAATCTCGTTACGATCCTCAGATACGCGCGTGTCACACACGCGAGCATCCACAAAGGACATTTCCGAAATATTCTCAAAGCTATTACGTTTCCACGTACCGTAAAAATGATTTTCAGCATTCTGTAACCAGGTTGGAGAGCTTGCTGCTGCTGCAGCCTTGCTCGAGGAGCTGTGTCGTCGAACAAACTGTTCTACAGACCGAATAATCTTGTTAATTTCGCAACGGGACCGTTTTAAAACGAACGTTCGGATCCGTCGGAGAATTAGACGCGAGGCGATAATGCGAGTCCTCCTCGCGACGACGACGTAATGCTATTCAAGCTACTTCCTGGAGAGAACTCCTGGATGAAGATCGTTGCACATTCGGCGTATTGTGGAGGGAAAGGGCGTCACTGCAGTGGCTTCGGTAACAATATATATATATATATATATATATATATATATATATATATAAATATAAATGCAGTCGATACGGACGCGTTCCTCGTGATACCGAGAACGACTCTGTTCCAAGCGAAATTTATACGCAGTCGACGGATCCTCCTCCGTTTCTATACTCCTCTCGCGAAATTCTTCAGAATTGTTTGCACCAAAACTTCCAGTAAAACCCTCCATAATATTTTACTTTTGCTCCATCAACCCCGTCGAAACCTCCCCAAAAACAGTCACGCGAAACACTCTCAAACGACATTTACATATTTTTCCTTCACATTTCACTTCGCCAATTATATTCTTTTTATTATTATCTATTATAGACGGACAGAAGCCCTTTTACATTCGACTTACAGTCTAATAACAAAGAAGGGACATGCACAAAAAATAAAAATAATAATGGTACAATCGACATGGTATTATCCTATAATCCTGCGTAGTTGCATTTGAAAATTTTATAACGATTCAATGAAAAAATCAATACGATTATAAATAGTGCATGATTGTTGCCATAATGCGATTCATTAGAATAATTAACCCTATAAGTAGTTTTTGCTTTAAGTGCTTGAAAACCCGCTCTTGTTCACAATTCGCGTTCTGCTACGTAAAAACTGATTTTCGCAAGTAGAGAGGAACAATCAATATGATTATTGATTAAATGAAGAATAAAGCTTTGGTCGGATACTATTCTTCGAGCAAATGTTCCTTGTAGTTAATATTGTGGGGTAATCATGATCAAAAAATGACATTGTATTCTATCCTATTGTATTAACAAGTTTCCGGAACGCGTTCCAATATTTTTAATCTACGATTATTGAGATTCTACAGAAAAATTCATTGCCAAGTATATGGACCTCGCTATAAAAATATGATCTCGCGGGATCAACAATAGCGCGGCTGCCGAGCAATTCGGGGTGCGATAAATTTCATTTTTGCATGAACAACTTCCGGGGCAAATTGTTTCGGAGATTAAACCGGACTCGCAGAAATAATGAAAAAAGTTCGCACGGATATGTGTCTCATCCGACCTTGTTTCTCAGTTGCGGAAGTGTTTTTTTTTTTTTGGATTGGTGCATATATGAGATGCACGTGTCAAGTTCAGTAATATAATTTTTCGAGCGAATATGTATATATATATATATATATATATATATATATATATATATATGTATATGTTCACAAAGTGTATATGCATCATAATCGTGTAAGAACTAGTTTTGCATTCGGTAGGAAGTAAAAATTGAAACGTGAGATAAAGGTGTTAAAACTCTCGCAGTAACACATCGCGAGCTGGTTTTTCCGCGAGCAAACAGTAATAAATTCGAAACATAAATTAGAACTGTCCGACGCGATCCCAAAAGTTCACGGCCGAAACTTCCCGCGACCAACGTTTGTCAAACATTTGTCGGACGAGTTACATAGTCGTTTCCTGCAGTTTAGCGCAAATAAATTGTTAATTCGTTTAATTGCAAGCCGAGTTCGAAGACTCGGCTCGAAGAAATATTCGAAATCAATTTCTATAGACTCTGGACATTTTTCAAGAAACATTGAAAATCCTGAAAAATTCACTTTAAATTGCAACAGCAGTTTTTTAGGAACTGCATTAGTTCCGCGGAGGTTCCACTAAACAACTACATCGATCGAACAAGCTGGAAGGTAGAAAACAAACGGCGGGCAACAATAAAAGCAAGAACAGAGAAAGGGTAAATTAATTCTCCAATAGCATCGAGAATTCAGCGTTTACAACTCCGTTACAACTGCACTCGGAATCTCGCAAACAGTTCCGAGCGGATCCTAAATAATCCAGAGGAGTCCGGCAGGCGAGGTGGCTATCGCGTAAAAATTCGCAACAACGGCCCCGGAAGTCGAGGAAGTTCCGCATTCGGCAAGAAGTGGCGTGTAACAGGGAGGTGGAGGAGGGTTGTCTCGGGAAACTTTAAGAAGCGCAATTACGCAGCCTCTCGATCGAGCTCGGTCCTGCCGATAAAAACCTTTTTCAACAACCAGGAAAAACCGTGCCACCGTTAAACATCCTTTTATTATTCTGGTCATTTTTTCATTCATGTCACGCACATTTTCCTACATTCTTGATGTAGACGGAAATTCTTGCTGACCAGGATTGCGATTAACATGTCTCCGATGTTGCTTTTAAATATTTACGAGCGGTAAATTCTTATTTGGGACCACATCGCGTTGCAAAAAGGGGATGGAATGTCAGAAGGGGTCGGAGGGAGTGTTCGGGGGAGGTTTTCCCTTGATTTCCGTTGAAAAGCCGGCACGGGGACTGTGTACGCGCGGAAGAGAGATTAATTGCTACAGATAAGCCAGCCCTCCCCTCTGTTACGAGTGCCGCCACTGGCAGTAGCATTGTCTGCTGAACGATGAATATATGCCGCCAGCAAATACAAAGGTGAGAGAAGGTGTGCGAATCAGCCGGATTTCTACAAGTTCCTCGTGCCCAGACGCACTTCTTGCTGCTCGTCGAGGGGAGGATAAACGATACTTGAAACGCTCCTTTGAAAAATTGAGCGCACCCACCCCTCTCTTTTGCGCGACGGCGCGGCGCACGGCTGCGGATATTCGGTGGGGTGGAGGTGGGATCGCCATTCACTGTTTCCATGCTATTATTGCAATGCTTTGGGTGGCTTCAGGACTTGAGAAAATAGTGATGAGGACGAATCATTTCCTCTTTCGAGTGGTGTCTTCAGGGATGAGAACAGCCCTTAAGGTATTCTATCTTTCTATCCTTTGCACATTGTTTTACACGGGTTACGATTTGAGGGAACGCGGATCAACGTTGAATATTGTGTTGCAATGGTGCAAGATAGAAGAAAATTTAATGTAAATCGATTTTCCGAAGACCTCCTCTCATATTCAACCTGTACATTGAATTGTGGGTCCTCGCACGGGCGGAGTCGAAATATGTTTCAGCAGAGAGTCGCTCGAAATGGTCAGGTGAACACGGTGATACGAACAGTAATTAATCTTTCGGTCATGTTGCGGAGACCCTTTGAGGACAAAACCGTGGCTGGTTTCGTTTCAACGTGTCGAAAACAGTGTCGTCGTCGGACCAGGGAAACCGAGAAGTTTCTTCTCCTCTCTCTCTCCCTCTCTCCCTCGGTCGTCGTCGCTTTCGGAGACTAGATGAAATCTCCCGTCCAAAGTTTTTGCTATTCTCTCGCGCCCAAAGAACTTGCTAGAGATTCGAGGACGGAGGGATAGTCCTAGTCGCTGCGAGACTTCCGGAAACTGTTCTTACACGAGCATCGATTCTCTCTTGATCGCAAAAAACTTATATCACTCGGCTGATCGAGCTAACCGACTGCGATTGTCCTGCAAAATTAATTATACCGTTCAAAGGAAATAATCGGTTGAATAAATATCCAGTCTCCCTTTGAGCTGCATTGGCCAGCCTGGATTTATCAAGTCGGTATCTTTGAGCGTCATCCAGTTCCGAGTTGTCGATGAGGAAACGAGGCTGGCGAAGTTTCGTTCCCCAGATAGCTGAAAATGTAAATCAATTTATCTGTCCAAGGATACGTGTCGAGAGTCGTAACAACCAGTCCGAGTAAATATGTAACGCTTAACTTTCCGAGGCCCTGCGGGAAAATACCGTAGTTTCTCTCTCTCTCTCTCTCTCTCTCTCTCTGAAGCACCTACCCCCGCCCGCGTGCCATCCCCAAAACACCGCGTTTCCTCTTCGATCGAATTAAAGTTTCCTTTTCCCCAGTGTTTCTGCTAGCTTCGAGAACAAGCGGGGAGAAACTGGTTTCTCTCTGTCACTATCCTCTGTCTCTATCGTTGTTGCACTTTGTTCCAACGAATCTTCGACATCCCGGAGACAGGGATTAGCCCGGTTGTCCTATGCAGATGGAACTTGGCCGTGGAATCAGCCGGCTATCTCCTAACTTTCGGAATTATTAAGCAACCGCATTGTTCTGGGCTAAGTACGGCCAGTCCTCGGCGAAGTTCGTCACTTTAATTGTCGTTTCATGCCGGCTGGAAAGTTTCGGCCACCGTCTGGTTGACGACGGCCCTGGGAAAACCGGACCCTTTTTAATTGGTCCGTTTCAGGGGCTTTCGGAAAATCTGTTACGATAATTGCCTTCCGGGCGAGCTTGCATTTTCTTACCCCGTTCTCAGTGGTGAATATCGGATGGCGCTGGTAAATAGAAGAATCTCTCTTGCTGCTGCCATGCTCGACGATACGGATTCTAGATGATGTGGAAGGTCGAGAAACGATGGAAGACAGTATTTTTTGGCGCTCTGCTTCCCGGAAAATTGACGTCGTTGCGAGGTTTCGTGACGGATTTCCTCCCCGCTTTCGTAGAGAAGAGGATAGGAACGAATCGAGTCTTTTCGCGGTGCGAGCCGAATCATAGTGAGTTTAGAGGAAGCGGAAAGTTGATAATATACAGAAATATTTGTTGTGACATTTTTTTTGCCACTTATTAAAATATATTTCTCAACGTAGTGAGCTTCGAAAATGTGCATTTGCAACCAGTGTGATTTTAAACGATAAGTTTGTTTCCCAAGAAAGAAGTTTGAGGAGTTTTCTAGAGAAATAGAATCGACTTCGGTGTTCCAAGAGGAGGAAAGAATTAGCCATGCCACAGTGACACAAGCTTAGGTCTTTTGTCTATAAGTGGGCCGAAGTAGTGCCTGCCAACAGCTGTCGTGTCTATTGCGGTTTGAAAAAAATCGGATCCATTAGCGGGTGATGCGGCTGGAAGGGTCGCCTCTAGGCGTCAGCACCACTTGTGGCTGTTTGATTTGCGGTTCTAGGTCAAAGTTCTGCTCCAGGATGATGTATGTTGTATGCATATACCTATCATCATGAATTTTCGAATTTGGAAACCATCCAAACCTGTTAAAAGATCTTGCCGTCACACGGAAGACCACCTAAAGCGACGAAGAAGAAAATCCGTGAAGCCGGTAGAAAAACTTTTGATTGAAATCCGTTAAAAAAATTTCTGTGACTCTGAAATCCCTTAAAAAAATTGTTCATTGCCCGGAAGGTTCCATAGCCCAGAGAAATCGCTAGAAAATTCTTTGCAGCTCTAAAATCTACTCGAGCTATTTCCCCGGTTTTCTAAAACGCATCGGACTGATCTGGAATGCTCTCGAATCTATTAGTAAAATCTCGATTCCTCTGAAACCCTGTTAAAAAATTTGCATGTCCCGCAGAGTACCGCTGCATTCGTTAAAGGAGCAAAGCCACACAGCAAAAACGAAGCCGACGGGGATGCAGCTTAACGCTTGCGATTCAAGCTTGGAGACTCGATTTTCCAACATGGCTGCGCATCCTCGAGTTCCAGCTACACCCGCCCCACATGCCGGAAACCGTATCGGTAAAATTCACGCTATCCCGACGCTTTTTGCCTATTGATCTGTTTACACGTGCTCGCCACGCAAAATGGATTCGTGCCAGTCCTCTCTCTCTCTTTCTCTTTCTTCTTTCTCTTTTCCTCCCTTCCTCTCTGGTTCTGCTCCTCGTTGGGAACGAAAGGGAGCAAAAGTTCCTGGCGCCATTCTATCCGGGAACGGAGAGAAAGTTTTCGCCAGCGATCTCAGAATCCTCTTAAGATCTTTTTCGGTTCTACACTTTGTTCTACTTTGCTGTTCGACGAGCGACGAGCTCGCTCGGACAGGGATCCCGGGAAAATAACGCGCCGTCGCGTCTGAAATCCTTGAACAAACCACGAAGGAGGCAGGGACCAGGGAAACGTATCACGAGTAAATAAAATGAACTTGTTCTTGCTGAGACAGACGTAATTTCACGGTGAAGAATTATCGATTTAATCGGTGCGACATCATCACTGCAGACCCCTATAGATAAAATTATAAAAAAAACCTATAAATAAATATCCCCACTTATCTTCTGTAGTTATACGTACCATCGAAACGCAACGCAGTGGAGCGCTTCCGGCCGTGCCGATCGATATCCAGGAAACAGTCTCGATCATCAGCGAACTCTGGATCCAGGGATCGTGCTCGGCAAGGCCTCGACAAACGGACAAGACCAGGGTTTCTGCCACCCCCTAAACCGTCTTTGTCCGGAAGCTTTTTCTCGACGGCGTTGTAACGACGTAACTTCGCTGGGAGGCTCGCGCGCGTGCCTAACGAGCGCGGAAGTTTCAAGGGGATGAAGAGAGAGAGAGAGAGAGAGAGAGAGAGAGAGAGAGAGAGAGAGAGAGACTGGCTCGTTTCGCTTCGCAAACTCATGTTCGTGTACCCTGTAGACGGTTGCCGATGCTGCCATGAGGGTAATTCAGTGAATAAGTCGGCGACCAGCGGCACAGAGCCTGGTATAATTGCGCGACACCGTTTTTTCTACCAACCAGCCGGCCGACTTTTGGCCGTTTTGCCACGCGGCAACGAGCCCCGTCGGGTATCACCACCCCCGCAACAAGGGTAGTTACGTAACGCTTCCTTCGAACGAACTACCCCTTGGTTTTTGAGGGGTTGCTCGCCGGATCATTCCTTGCGTTTACACACCGAGGTGGGAAGGATTATAGCGCGTTCACGGGATGCGATTTCGAGTGTGGTTCCAATCTCTCTTTGTGTCGCACTTTTTCCTAAGTTCTACCAAAGTTCAACCCTACTTCGTTTGACATTCTTTTAATTCAACCCCTTGACCTAGTCCTAGTAGATTTTCTTTTCAACTTTCTGCAAATAACGCTGCACTACAACTTTTTCAACCCTTTGCGTTTCATCGAACTGAATATGCCAGGTTCTCCGAGAGAGTTTTATTTCAAGCAACTTCGCAGAACCGGAGGGAACGAACCGAGTAATTTTTCGGGCCAGCCAAAGGATAAGCTTCGTCAGCGATACAGAAACTAAAATGGCATCGGGGCGACAGGAAACTCGGCGCAGAATCGCACAAAGGAACGCGAGAAATCGATCATATTATTTTTCGAAAGGGAGAACGTGACACAGAGAACCGCAACAATGAAAGGGTATGAAACCCTGCGGGTGGAATCCTCGCGGCGGTTCGGTTCGCTATCGTCTCTCTCCCTCTCTCTCTCTCTCTCGATGTGGGTCACGATAGCAAAATAAAAAGAGAGAGAGACGAGCGCGGAGGAAACGCTACGAGCTGGAAACGGAAAAAATTTCGCGTCACAGTTTTCTCGAATATTCAGTCGTGTATCGCGAGGAATTTGAACACACGTGGAGTGAAAAATGCTGCAAGGAGAAGGAAGCGACAGAACAGAAGATACGCAAAGCGTGACAGCGAAGAAAGAATAGAAAAATGGAGGGCAAGGGTCGGTAAAAATGAGACGGAGCAAAAAAGATAGAATAATGGAGGGTAAGAGACAGTAAAATTGAGACAAAGCGGAAAAATAGTAAAGTAGAGAGTAAGGGACAGCAGCGAATGTGAGACGGAGCGGGAAAAAGAGAAAAGTAGGGGGAAAGACGTTTGAAAAGAAAGGAAGTTTCAGTCAGAGGAACGATACACCGCTCGACGAACGGACGACGCGACGCCGGCTTTGAATAGAAAATAATCGAGGGCTCCGTGGAGAATAACCGGAAGTGGTAGAGCGACAACGAAAAAGACACCGAGCTAGGCGACAATGACGAGAACCAAGACCCCCCGGCTGCCTTTTTCTGCAAAAACAATACGGTCGCATTGTTGGCGTCGCGAAGGATTAACCACCGTGGAACGCGCCGATAGACTGCACTTTAAATCTGCATGTCTTTCTCACGCCATTCTTCCGGGGACGCTGCAATCCTCCTGAAAGATTGTTTCGCAATTCTATGGGCAGATTATTGGCCGATCGGTTCGATGAAACCTTTATTGGAAATTAGACCTGAAAAATTCATATCGATCTCTGGAAATGATTATCTTTTGCAAGGAAAACTGTCTCGTCGATTTTTATTTTTACCCAATAACATTATCTCCGGGCAGCCAAGAAAATTGATTTATCTCGCGTTAATCTGGTTACAGCAATCAAGAACATGTCGATAAGAAAACGAATTAGGGAAATAATCTGATAACAGGCTCCAAGCGTTTCGTCACATTTCACCAGATTTTTCGACGCCTGAAATCGAATCACGCGAAAATTCGCGGTCTGAGAGAGCGCATAAAAAAAATCTGCATTCTCAAAAATAGTTGGACGATATATTAAACCGAATGATCGGAAAATAAGGAATCCCTCACGACGAATTCGGCGGCTGAAAATAAATTAATTGGTTCCCCGAACAACGGGGAACCCTCAGAAATCCCGGAGGGTGTCGGGGATCCCGGTTTTTCTGAAAGGTATCCATCACGTCCCGGGGTTCTTATAAAACTTCAATCTAGTTCCCCGAAGATGAGCGCGCAGCTCCCAATTTCTCGGATCTATAGCGTTCGATCTCGGGCCGCGGAGAAACTCATCGCGCGGAAATCCCGGCGACGCGAAACTTAATAAATTCAGACGACCGCGGCTGGGGGAGAAGCGTTCGTTCATCATCCTCGGAACGACTCGCGAGCAACTTTCGGGGACCCGTTGACGAGAAAAGCTCGCCTCCCCGCGTAACAACGTGACTTTCTTACTCGCGGGCGCGGGCGGAACAACGTTTCCTTTTTGCGAGGAACAGAAACCGAGGAGATGGCAATTTCCGGGCCGGTGATAGAGAAAGAAAGCTGTTCCCGTAGATGGAGGGAGGGAGGAAGGAAGGAAGGAAGGAAGGAAGAGGCTTTCCGCAACGTATTCTTGCGAGATACGCACCCCGACGCACCCCTTCACGCACGCGTGTGCACGCTGTCGCTTCAAACTTTGGATATTCCGAAAGAATAAGAAATAAAGGCGGTCGTTTCGCGACTCGCATATTTTATGCGGTGCTGCAACAGTGCAGGTAATCCATTGCAAGCTGAATTGCTATCTTGCGCTCGGTTGGCTGTGTTTAAAATTTATTGGATCATGCTGCACCACCCTCGGACGCTTTTATTATTCTTTTCTTGGGAGCGGAGATGCTGTAGAAAATTGCTCTGTGATCGTTAGCTTGATTGTTCCCGGCAAAGATGATCTAATTTTGTAACGCGTTTGGTCGTTAGAAAATTCTTTGGACTTTCGAGGAAGATTAATTGTTCTTCCAGAATTTTATCAAGACACGGTGAATATTTTTCTAGATGATGCAGCAGCAAAAATGTTGTCCAGATACAACTAGCTTCCTCAATTTTCCAAATTGCGCTGTAAAATCGGAAAGACGGGGACTCTCGTAAACGACATTAAAATTCATTCTGCTAAACTTTGCGTTTGCAACAGAGCCGGAGTTTCGGAGCGTCTTGCTCCCGATCCTCGGATTCAGTTAGCACAGTTTTCAAATATTAATGAAAATTTCCAATTTGCTAATCTCGTTGAAACAGAATTCGCCGGGTAAAAGCGTCGTCGAGAATTCTAATCTCGAAGGTAATAAACGAGTCTCATAAATTCCATTCCCATTGCAGGCCTTAATAGGTTTCCGTGTCTGTGTCCTCCCGCGAGGTAAGGTGAACACGGTCAGGTGTGTAGACACAGGGAAACGCGTGTACACACCGGTGAAACATCGGGAAACAGTCGAACCCACTCTCCGGGTTCTCTCTCTCTCACTCTCTCTCTCTCTCTCTCTCTCTCTCTCTGTCTCTCTCTCCTTGTCACAGCATTGTTTTCTGCGTTAAAGGACCAACCACGGGCACCGACGCGTTTCGGGTATTGTTACCCTTCAATTTCCTTAGCAGGCTGTTTCCGGTTCTCATATTCGCAGCTTTTGTCGCTGTTCAGCGACGACAGAGTGAATTTTCGTGCCCGCTGAGATCAGTTTTATCGTCGCAGGAATGTTTCCACTAAACCTGCCGTTTTCGTTTGCACTCTGATATCTGTCCAATGATTAGTTTTCAATTCGAAAATCAAATTTCAGACCTCACTCTTTAGGTTTTATATTATCTGAATAAGTGCACATATATTTGTTATATTCAAAATGATATCGCACAGCGTACTACCGCTCAGTTGTCACCCCTCTCATCACACTCTTTCTCTCCTTCTCATACTACTCTCTTATTCTCACACGCAATATTTTTGTTTGGCTTCACACACCACAATCACGAGATCTTCATGAAGATGAACGGCACGAAGAAGCCGCAACGATCCAGTCTGATAATGTCAGCTATTTGACGATAACGTGACATGCGAATAATGAACGAATGCTTGCTGCTTGGGGTGCATGTATTCGGAGACAACGCAACAGCCACACCGTGATCATTATGAAAGATTCCTGTACACGGATTTACGTGCACACTGCACACCGAGAGCCGAGGGAATTCGTGTCCCCGCCGCGCGCCGGAAACCGCGTTGAAGTTTCTTACTCGTTCGCTGGTACTCGACGCTGCTTTCCGGTCGCCAGCAGCGTTTAACTCGAGAAAATGTAAATTACAACGATAACAATAAGCCCACTCGCTTTTGCGGACTGACGACAGCATCTCAAGCAGCTATTCCAGCTTGGATCGCGACAGTTTGACTTTGCGATTTTTTCGTTGATCGTTTCAACTGTGTTCGAACGGCAACGGTATTCGGAATAGGAATTTTTGGAATTTCGAAATGCAGTTGGCAGGACATGCTTCTTAAAATCTCCCTTTTGTTCAGGCGATGCGGAGAGGCCTTTGTAAATTCTTGCACCGTAGATAGAGAGGAACGTTTTGCAAACACAGCGACACGGGAACGGATTAAAAATGTCCGCGAGGTAAATACGTGTGCAGCGCACGGTCCAAGAAGTTGGAGATAAAGCTACGCGAAAAGTGTACTCATTCCTGCGATTTCCTTTCTAAATTACAGAGGAAATGGCGCGTTATCTTCTGCGAAGAAGTTGTAACTTGTTCGCCGTTCCTTTCTTTGCGCAGAAGCTTTTAACGCCGCGCCGCGCCGCGGCCGCTGGAGGAAAGAGTAACGAGAAAGTTTGACGCGACGAGGCTCTTCTCAAAATTCTTTTGTCGGCTATTTTTTTTTTCTGCGGACATTACTCGCACCTGAATTGTGAACTCATCTGGCAAACTCTCAATCTCGATGGTCCTTTGTTAACACCTGATTCTAAGAAAACTTTGACGGGAGCTCGACACGAAAGAAGAAAAACTCTGGTCTCTGGTCTTCCTAAAATATCTTATAAAATGAATTAGATGCGTATACGGAAATGGATCGTACTAATTAATTGAATGTTGGAAGCTCTGCTGCACCCAAATTAATTAGGCAAGGACTTGAATATTTAAAGAAAAAATTCAAGAGCGGATGAATCGGTGAAATTAATCAGATATCTACCATATAAATTCCAGTGTGCAGGAATTAATTTGACGGTACGAGTGCCGGATAAATTTTGCGTGAAAGAACGTTTCCGCCGTTCAACAGGAAGCAACACGAATGCTGAATGAAGCGCTAGAAAACGGCGGACGTTAAAGGACCAAAGGAGAGGCTCGAACAAGATGCTAAGAGTGCAGCGAGAGTATCGCGATAGGGAAGCGATTCTTTTCGGTGGAAGAAAGCAGCGGAAAATGAAAAGATTCCGGTTGCCGGTGCGGTGGTCTTGGGGAAAAACCGTGTCGTCCAATCATCATAAGTTCTGGTAATGGAACGCGTGTCCTCGTCCCGTAATGTACGTTTCTTGCGCGGAGGAATTCGCAAGGACTGCGGGGGTTGTTCTCCTTTGTTCGAACGAGCTCTGATATTCCGACGATGCGGGAAACGCAGTTCGTTAGGTCAGCGGATAATTAGACCTGGCACTTAGCCCCCGGCGATCCGCTGTTCTTGCCACGCTAGGAACGTGCTTTTTCACACGGAGTTTCGGGAAAGTTGTGACCCGAGGCTTTTATGCGAATTACCTTGTCCGGGAAAACAAATTTCTCGCGACCTACTATCTACTGCCGACTTGCGTACCTTCTCTGTTCCGCATAATCACCGGATATGCCCGACGTTATACATTTTTCCAAACATAATGGATGAAATGATAATAGCCAAAAACTACACGAACGTTTTCAAACCGCATACGACCAGGGAAAAGTATTGTCAAGAATTTCCGAATTGCACGGTCAAAAAAATGTTGATCCATGTACAAAGCAAAGTGATAAGTGAAATAAGCAGTTGCCGATTGCACAAAGATGCGTAGTCCAGTAGCGAAAATTCGATTCCCCGGTCCCCTACTTGTTGCTACCGGCCTGGTTTCGGAATTATCGGGAGTCCAGGTGCTCGAAAAGAGAGAAAGAGAGAGAGAGAGTGCTGTCCGGGTTTTCATCATGCTCGTCCAGGTCCCCGATGTCTGGTGCTTCTTGTCTGCGTCTAGACGACTCCGGGGAACAGTGAAGGGGGCGAGGGGACCGGGTGCAATTCTTTCGTGCGAAAGAAAAGCTCTCTCTTGTCGGAGAGACCGCCGAGGGGGTGTAGAGAGAGAGAGAGAGAGAGAGCGAACAAAGTAGTGAAGAAAGGAGAACGAGAACGCGAGATCAACGACCTCGTGTCGAGCTCGGGCCCACTCGTTGCCGAGCTTTTTGCACGTCGAATCGCCGACGAAACTCACCGGTACAATTACCAGGGGCGAAAACGCGACCAGTCGGTACGGTCGACCGGTGGAAATGAACGGCCGAACGACAGCGCGGGGATTATATCCAACGGGACACAATGAAATTCGCGCGGGACCATTGTCGATCCGCGAGCCGCCTATCGCGGACATTCCACCGAAAGTTCGGAGCTTTATCGCGAACCTGCGAGACTCTACTGTTCCAAGAATATTTGTCCCGTCATCCACTCCTCTTACCGCATTACACTTTCATTTGTTTTACATATATTTAGAGCCTGTTCACACACGGCGGAAACCGCGCGTTTTCGTAACCGCGCGCGGACGTAATTACATTAGCGACAATGCATTCGTTCACACGTGACCGCGCGGTCGAACAATCAAAAACAAAAATTGCGCGGTCGAAAACGCGCGGTTTCCGCCGTGTCTGAACAGGCCCTTAGAATTAGAATATCATTCGTTAAAATTTTGTCGAATTAACACAATGTGTCCGAATGTTAAAGTATTTGTATGATGAAAAGGATTCGTTGGTAAACGCGTAGATGTGCGATCTAAACTAGATAAACAAAATGTACGGGCCCCACTAGGACAGCGAGCGGAGGGATGAACCAAATTGTCGGTCGACGAAACAAAGGCACGCGGTACGTTAAAATGCAAAGAGATCGCGTTTCTGGGGAGCGATCCGCGAATCTCGGTAAGATGTCTGTATTTATGCTCCCGCCGTGGTTCTTCCCCCTATGCAAATTCAATATTTAAATTCGGCGAAACAAGCCCGTCGTCGTCTCGACGCGACGTCACGTTCGCCTCGCGAAACTCTCGTCGCAGCTCTGATCTCGCACTATATCGTTTCAACGATAGAGAGACAGAGAAAGAGAGAGAGAGAGAGAGAGAGAGAGAGAAGCGGGAACTTTGAACCTTGGGGATGGGCTTGAACGTTTTCACATCCGGCGCGCGAATAAATCGCAATCTGGAGGAGAGCATCCAGAGGTACAAAGAGGTGGCGCGGCGTGGAAGAGGAAGGAAGGGGTTCCTTCATGAAGCGCGATCTCATTTTTCCCTGTTCCGCGATAACGAAAACGGACACGGCTCGAAGAGGACTGTTTATCCCCCCTCCCCCAGACTCCTATGAAATTATCCCGATATTTCCTCGTCATCGTCGAGACGGAAGCTAACCTAGCTCCCTCAGAAAAGCGAAATCTTCCAAAATTACCGGCCATTCTTCTGAAACCCTTCCAGACATATTGCTCGGCCGAGAAAAACGGCGAGCAATTTCCCCGACGTCTCTCTTCGGAAATTATTGCGTCCGGCTGAGGGATTACGGCGCTAATGAATATACTGTATCGGTGGCTCCGCAACACGTTGCACAGAATGCTTAATGTAGTTTTATTTTTTTTAACTATACTCGAATTGCTCAAAGATCCAGAAGCTTATTAACAAAAAAATACAAATCGTGAGCGAGGCGGTAACTTCGAATGTCGCGAAAATGTTTTTTCGATTCCCATTTCGCGAGCGAGAACGCAATCTCGAGGCTTTCGTGGCCAATCGACCCAAAAATTCCCGGCGAAATTAATAGAAAAAAAAAGGTTCGAAAATGCTCGGGGAAAACTAGTTTTTCCCCCGTTGTCACAAAGCCGTACCAAAAAATTGCATGGTTGGTTCGCGGATCAAAGGTTCCGCGAGTGCGTTTGACGCGGCCGAAAGAACCGACGAGAGTATTGCATTTATGGATCGAGTAGCCTGTTGCAGGAACTCGCGGACTGCAGGTTCCCCTGTCGCGTCGGATCGACGGGCGGTCCGGTCGACCAGTAGGTCCAGAGAAAGCGGGGAAGAAAGTCTCGGCGAAAAGCGGACGTGCCGATCTAACGGAGAGAAACGTTGGAGAGGAATAATGGAAAAACGTCGTCGGTTTTAGTCATTAACGGGCGCGTCGTGACACGCGAGGAGAACCCGCGACAACCAATTAAACCGCCAACAGGATTGGATTTATCGACAAACAACCGGCAATTACTAACGCTTAAAGCCCGCTGCGCCGCCGCCCCCTGGACCTCTCGTTAAAAACGAAGATCGCACGGAATATACCTGTTCGATTTAAACGAACATCGCGACCAATTATGGCGACTCCAGGAGCTCGGATGCTTTACTAGCCACTAGGAAGCTGATATGTATATCGAGCACGTAAATGCGTAAGTGCCGCGAGTTCCGCGCGCGTTATTGCTACAGGCTCTAACGCGCATAATAAACGCCGATAAAATCGAACTGAGAGCTCTGGGGAATTAGTTTCGCGCGGCTATCGTGCTCCGATCGTACTTTATTCTAATATTAGTCGTAATTACTCATGACATAACAATACGCTTAAGCATTTTATGGAAGAGGTTAAGAGTAACAGGTACATTTACCTTAGTTGATAACAATCCAGTATTAATAACCAATAACTTTTATAACCGATTAATCGTGACTCTTTCTGGAAAGAATGAAATCAAATATCTAACATCTTTAATTTCAATGGAAGTTCGAATGACAATGAAAAATATGGAACGGACGAACAGCTAATAAGGTCACAACGTCCGAAATGGACGCAACCTTATTACGTGTTCAACTCTGAGCCACTTCAGTGTCCCTTTTCACGGAAGAAAAGCTACGGAGAACTAAGAGCCGCAGCTACAGCGGTGCACGTTCGAGACTGAGAAAATAAAAGCGCCGTTGAAGACGTTGGCTTTGATGGGACTTAAAATCTTGTTGGCCCGACGAGCTCGATTTTTTTCATCCAGGACTCTACCTTAGACATCACGTGCTCCACGGAGAATCGTAACTGTCCACCGTTCCGCCGGAAATTGTAGGAAAATTAGAAAGAATCCTTCTTTCTGTTCTTCTGCGAGAACGGGTCAAGAGTTTCGGAGACCGTGGTTCAAAGAAGAAGAAGAAGAAGGAGATAATATTATATTATTTCACCGGGGGCAATTATACTTGGCAACTCCTGATTTACGGACCCTCGGTGCCACTCTGGTACATGGGTCTCCGAGAAATTGCAGCAGAATTATGTACATACTTCTTACCGTAGAATAAAACACTTCTCTACGAGAAGTTTCGATTTTAAACAATTTTCATCATGTTGGGAGTCTGTGTTTCAGTGCGAACAATGTTTATTGGTGTTGCACTTTTATACTTTTGTCAGTTTTGTTTTAATGCACGTTTGATCGATGCTGCAGTTTAGGCGAGCCGGATGTGTCAAGCACGCCTCCTCGCGCAGCTGGAGATTGTCAGATGGTTAAGGACTCTGTTGCGTGCATGTATAATATGATAGATCCCACATAGAACTGCAAGTATACACGAGCTGTTCAAGAGATCCTGATACAGACAGTGATAGGTGTCATATCTAAACGAGCTTGTGTAGTGTGAATCGAAGATAACAGTCTGATTAAAACAGCTACATATAATTGAAGTGAAATTAATATATAAAATAAATGCATAAAGGGTAATAAATAGATTTAGAGTCCTGCGGCTCTAGTGATTCGATCAGCGACCGTAATTTCGAAGAAAATCCTGCTGCAAGGGATTAAGAGATCCACTGATCTCCGAAAAACCAGTTTCCAGTTGTCCAGGCAACTAAGTGCAACCAAGTTGCTTGGCCCCGGTCCAAAATGGCCAGCCGCGGCGCTAGATCGAGCCGATTAACCGCGTTTTCACTCCCCGCCATACACTTACACACATACAATGGCCGCTACCAACCGAAATCATGTAAATATCGTTAAATTCAGATTATTCTCGGACAAATCGGCCCCGATCGGTATTTACGATCGATTAACTAGAATTGCTTGCTCGCGATCGTCGGATAATACTCGGGACAATATAGTCCTTCTGCCGCTATCGCGAGCTTCCGTGTTGCGTATGTACCGGCGCAACTAGTCCGAGTGATTCGAAATCGTTACGAAATTTTCGGCCAAGTGGAAACCTCGAAATAATAATTGGCAAAATAAATATCGAAGTGCAAACATTGATTTCCGAACGGTGCTGCACGCACAGTGAGGTTGAACGAAGTTGAATGAAGTTGAACAAAGTTTGGTGGCACATTTCGGATTCTTTTGGCTCGAAAATAAAATTAATTTTGCAAACTTGTAGGCGTCAACGAACCTGTGCTCTTGAATATTTTTCCCTTTTGATATTCAGGTTTAAAATGGGTAAACAAGAGCGCATAAATATGTAATTACCAGGTCGATGAAGCAGCAAATTGAAACAGTGTCGAATTAATTAATAATAAATTAGTACCGAAGTACTTGGGAATTGTGCTATCCGTTTCGGCAAAGTATGAGGCGCTCGTACAATTATTACAATTGGAACAGCAGAAACAGTTTTATCATTGAAACTCTTCTGCGGTATGTTTTGTCCATTATTATAAAAAGACTGCGTATGGTTTTGAAAGAACAAGGGTGGGAAAAGTGACAGGTGGATTTTAGAGAGGGTTCAGCAACAATTCGCGAGGCCGTGTATTCGTTTGTTTTTTAGCCAGCGGTGAAACGCTTGCAAAGTGTTCTTAACGGTGGATTTTTACCATTTTATGACGGAACCGGGCTAGAAACACGGTGTTTCATTGCGAAACAGACCCATGGCCCGCGTACAACCATATTTCCATACCATGGCGCCCATTGTGCTCGTACTGTTCCCTGCGCTCGCGTCATAATAAGGGCAGCAATAAACATGCTTTATTGCCCTCGCGTTATTATAACTCCACCGTAACTGCGCGGACGGAAGTTGGTCACCGATGAAACGAACGCGCGCCACTGAAACGAACGTGCCGACAGACTCCTGCGAAATGGGAACTGCGTGTTCTGTGTGCGTGACGTTTTTACAACTATGGTAGACGTTCGAGAAAAAAAAATGATAATTCTATCAAACCCGACGGGAACGCACGGGAATACTGGCGAAGCAATTAAATGGCGGTGGAACTCGACCGAAGCGAAAAATAGACGACGTTAGATCTTCATGAACGTTATTCTAATCAATGATGTTATAAATTAAAGGCAACAGTATAATGTCAGTATATTTATCTCACAAGTTAGACTACAGAAAATCATTTTTTCGAAAATTCTCCGAATTTTTAGAAATTCTTCATAAATAAGAAGGCGAATCTTTTTAATGTTGGCGTTCGTTACCGTGGAATAATTAATCTGTTGAGAAGTTCAGACATTGTTGAAGTTGCCTCGCAACATAAATACGCAAACTATTGCGGTCACCAAGTAAGTTACGAGCACACGTGCAGCACCGATAAGAACTCTCGGCCATGAGCTGCGTAGTTTTGTTCCATATATTTCCTGCGACCGATAACCACGCCAATATCCAAGGGGATTAATCGCTTAAACTGAAAATAGGGTTACTTTTCTAAATGCAATGGATGAAGGAAAAAGAAATTCGTCCAACGAAAGTGAATTCTGCTTCTAAGAATTCGGTCTTGTTTTAAGCAAATTTCTCCATTTCGAGTCAAGCTCCCAAATTTAAGTCCTTCTTATTCGCTCGATGGTTTTTCTTTAAGGCGGCAGTGTTTCCGCGTAAAGTCCAATTACGAATATAAAGCGGAACTTATAGTGGCTCGAAGGAACCGAAAATTTTACGCGAGCTTCGAACGGTTGATTAATGCAAAAATTGTGAAAAGAGGAATGGAAAAGAAATAGTCTCGAACTGCACTGGAAACTCCTGGCCTACAAAATATAAATTTCCGAGCAACCAGAAACATCGTAGATCAAGCAACTAACCTAAACAAGCGAGTGGAGACTGTCCACGGTGAATTCTCGTTACCAGAAGCGCGAAAGTAAATAAAATTCACAATTTTTCGTTCACCGAGAATAGAAACATCGCGCGAAGAAGCGAACAAGGATGGAAAGAGCGAGGGCTTCAGGTAGAAAGATGAAGAAACACAGATTCGAGGAGCAGCGAGCGAAAAGGAAACGAGGTCGAGTCGAAGATGAAACGAAATGGGACAAGAAAACACGAACTGTTGGGGGGAAAAAATCAAGCGGAATGCAAAGGGGTACAGATGCAGAGGGAAACGGAAGCAACTTAGAGATAGAGAGAAAGCGAGAGAGAGAGAGAGAGAATTCTCTGAGACCCTTCATTCAAAGTATCAATCAGGGGAAATACGACGGGTAAACTGGCGGTGCAACAATGCCGAGCTAGAAACTAGGAAGACGACGATTCTATAGGAGAGGCCCGAAGAGATAGATAGATAGAGAGAGAGAGAGAGAGAGAGAGAGAGAGAGAGAAACGCTGAATTAAGCTTGAATAAATTGCTGGCTTTGGTTCCCTGGCTCTCGCGTCGTGCTGCATTACCTTCGTCAGCCGTTTTTGATTATTTACGCCGGTCGAACAGGCAGGCACGGGGTCGCCTTCAATTCCTTGCTTTGTGCGACGAGCGAGGAACAATGTCCTTGTCGGTGTTCCTTTGATACTGCATTCCCTTCTCTCCGGAATGTTTTCAAATTATTATCCGATTTAATCAAAACCCTGCTCTCGATTCAAAATAATTTTAGTAGACAAATCAAAGTGAGATCTCTATGCAAAATTAAAACTCAATTAATTGCATGATCCATTTTGAAATTGGAGAAAGCATTGGGATGAGGAATTCATGGGTACATGGTAAATATTTCTACCAACAGGCTGCTAAACCGAATATCCATAAAATTGTTGATAAAAACGAAAATTTGCATAAAGGTCAGCAGTCTGGTCGCAGTCGTGAGATTTTCAGCAGAGAGCAAGGGGTCTAAATTTCGCTTCCCTGTCCCCATCAGTTAACGAGGGTACCATTCGCACGTAATCAGTCACAGTAATCACCCTCGTAAACTCATCCCGTCCTAATTCTGCAGATTTATCGCGGATTTTCCGCAGTTTTGCCGCGTCTTCGCGGGCACAAGCTCGCGCGCGTCCCAGGGAACACGATGATAATTCAGCATCAGCCACCGCACCGGTTCCCCGTTAATGAAACCGTAACTTCAGCCGGAGCCATTTTTTCGTTGGGAGCTGCCGCGCCGCGGCTGTTCCCACCGGCCGACAATTATTTACTTGCACCGAGTTAATGTTCCGCCGCGACGAGGCGTCACGGATAATGGATCTTTCGGAGGGAAAGGATCTATCGACGCCTCGATCCTGCTCGACGTTTCGAGTTGCAACGCGTTCGCAAACCCATTACGGTCTTGCTCTAATTACTGGTCCCCGTCGAATGGAAATGGAGCACGTAATTCATACATTTCTTAAGGGAACAACAGATCGCAATTAATCCAACAGGACATATCAATTTCATTGTTTCGACATTAAATTTCAACAATTTTATTTTTCCGGCACAGTGTCATTGATTTTTACGATCGATTAGAATGTATAGAATACTTTTATACGCCGCTCCCGATGCCGTTCCCGATAGTTACATTTTTCCTGGCGTGGATTAAACGTTTTTCATAATCAGACGAACATATTTTAAGCTTCATGGAATCATTGCGCACATTTAAACGCGCAATACCAGGCTCGTTGCTTTAGAATCATATTTTGACAATTTATTTCATTTTGGCACGAAATTTGGTTCGACATTTACTGAACTGCTTTTTAAGTACAGCTTACATTGTGAATATTTAAATACAGAATATTAATTTCGTTGCTTTCGTACTGAATTTCGTGGTTTTCGTTTTTGTAGCGGAGCCTGATTCAACCTGATTCAAGCTTCGCGGGGCTATTTTTTGAACACTGCAAATATTATGGATATTTAAATACAGAATTTCGTTGCTTCGGAATGAAGTTTCGTCGGTGTTCCTTTTGAAGTGGTAAAAAAATAAATTTTCAAGGGTAGTTCACACTGTGGTGGATATTTGCAAACTTGGTCGATTTCATTTCTTGCGGCTCGCTGGATTTTTCCAAGTCGAAAATGTTGAAAGGTTTACAGGAACTATCGCAAAACTAGAACGCTATGGATCCATCTATCCATTACCGTTTCGCAGCTCCATTTACCACCGGAGAACGTCACGGAAGTGCTTGTAATGGAACCAAGTTGCTTCCGACGACCGATTTGTTGCTGTAAACCGACCGGCCATTCGTTCGCTGTCGGCTACGTCTTTCGTGGTATTGGCCTCGTTATACGGGCCGCACCGCTCGACGAGTATATAACGAGGCTGGCTCACGCTTTGCTTTCAAGATCATCGTTTTCACACTCTCCGGAATACACAAAACACAATCCCTGTCGCGTTCCACCTGTTTTTAATCAGCATCTTCAACTCCCGACTCACTATCATCATTTTTAAAATAAATAATTTAATACAAGAACTGTGCGTACACGTTTGACAGCGTGATTTGCAACTGGCAAATGTCAGCTTGTTTGAGACGAAGACACACACAGTCTTTGCAGGAGTTAACTGGTTGTCCAAAAGCGAGCCGAATAGCTGTTCTCGACTGAAACGCTTGACCACGAATCCCGGTTACAACCTAATCGATAACCACACCAACGTTATCTTGTCGCTATTAATGTTGATCTTCGGTGTTTGCTAATTTATCGGAAAACCCGTAACATGTATCCCTTGATTGCGTGAATGTTGATCGAACGGTCCGGTCCGGCTCCGCTGCAATTGCACATTGAAGGGAGACGCGCTGCGAGCTCGCGTTACTTCCAAAAACTCGAATCTACACCGAGAAAAACAAATTCTCAGCCAAAAATTGTAGCAAGAAAAATTTCAGAAAAAATTTCGATCGAACAATTGCAACCTACATTGGTGCGCGCAACATCCAAGCTGGAGGACGCGTTCGCGAAACAATCTCGCGGCACGGAAACGTGCGGGCCAACGGATTTTCGCAGTGTTTTATTTAAGAAGTTTCGCGAGGGGTTATATTCTCCATAAAACTCAGCTGGCAGTTTCTTCTCGCGGGACCGCGGAACGTCCCGGGGTACGTCCGGATATCTCTCTCTCTCTCTCTCTCTCTCTCTCTTCCTTGGTTTCTACGGGCCCAGGGCTGTTTGCGCGCCGCACTGAAAACTACTGGGCGTGTTCGGGATAGAGAAGAGACTCCTTGGGAGAATGGAGGGATTCGACGTCCACGGAACTCGTTAGAAAAGTTTCGCTGGCGCGATCCGCAACCCGCCTAGCGTTTGTATCCGGACGATGTGGCCACACAGGGTGTTGCGGGTACACAGAATGACCCTCTCTAACCTGACGCGTTCTTCTCGACCCGCGGCCGTGAGATTCGCGATCATGATTCTTCTAGATACTGCATCGATGAATTACTGACAAGGAGAAGTCACAGTGTTGCCGACTTTATTTAATTTTCTGGTGAATCTGGTGTTACGTATGCGGAGGTGACCCGTTGGCGAACTGTACTCAACCCTTTTCTCTTAAAAATCCTAAACTTCCCTCGGTTTCCGCCTGCTGCCGAAACCTTGGCTCGCAATACTGGAGAAAAAATAAGCTGACCCATGTACAAGATATATTTTCTGGATATCGTGAAATAAAAATTGTGCACAGTAGAAAGCATGGAGAATAGAAATGACGAGAGATGAAAATTTTGTACAATAGGAAGAGATCAAAAAATTTTCGACGCCAGAGTGCACAGACTAGAGGAGAATGGAGAAAAATTGAGATTCGAGAGAGAGCAGAGATTACGGCGGGATGAAGCTCCTCTAGAATAAAGACCTATAAAACACAGAGAGCTCGGGAAGACGGTGATTGCGAAGGCTAGAGATTGCAGAGAATGGAGACCCACCGACGCGACGCGGCGTATGGAGATATTACGGTGGTCGGGATATTTCGAGCCGAAACTTTAATTATTACGCATACGACTCCGGAGATTGAGGAATCGAAAATGTTCGCTCGCAACGCGGAGCAAGACGAACGGGAATTTCCGAAGCAGTTAAAAGATCGCTTAGCGTGCCTGTATCAAATGGCCGTCGCCTGAAAGCTCTCGCGCTCCCGCCGGATCGAAAGTTAGGCGTTACACGGCCGGCGAACTTCGAATCGAGTTTCACCGTTGGTCCGCGGGAAAGGACAAACTGATTTGCATAGTAGATTCCGAAAACCAACCGGCGAATTATTGGTCGAAAACTGTCTGGTTTCGATCGCCCATACTCGGACGCGTCTCGCGTCGGGTCGCAATGGCTGGCGTGGCGGCCGAGGAAGTTGTTGGTTCGTTCAACAGCCAATTAGAGCAAGTTTTCGTCCGTATTGGGTCACTGAGAGTGTCTCAACTTGGGATGCTGGCTCGAAAAGACGTATATTTTGCTTGTTCGAATTTTCATTTCATAAATATTGGCCTACCAGAATTCCGAATTTTCAGAAACTTTTAAAAATCTCAATTTTTTCATAGTCCCTGTTTCCAAAAGCCTGAAAATCCTTCGCGATAGGAAGGGTAATTTTTTTTCTATTTACGTAGAGCCTGATAATACCCTGGATCAATTAACATTCTGTTCTATTCTCGTTTGCGTAAACTAACCTTGGCCCAGTAATAATAGTACAAGGTTGCTAGGGGATACACGCTCCCGTGCATGAACGTACAGCCTCGTGAATCTCCGCTGAAAATTGCTGACATGTAAAAAGTACTATAACTTCGTAAAGAAATTACAAATTAATATTGTCTCTGTGAGATCGACGTATAACTTGTTTGAATAAATCAGGACCAACACGACAACCTGTATATTCCAAAAGGACGTGGCCAAGCTATCCTCACATTTTCACAGGCTTAGTATGTACTCTGAGACCGCATCGGTAACAACCTACGACCGAGCAACACGTGTATTTACAGCGAAGTATACACTTTTTACGCCGCGCAACGCTTTTCCTTCACAGACAGCACGTGTCGTCTCGTTGCTGCAAGATGCAAAGTTTTTCGTGGAATTATCAAACCGAGGATACTCTCCGCGGGGAGGGACGGCTCGCATAAAAATTAATCGCGCGCGGCAGTGTCAAAAAACTGAGAGTGTCTGGCCGAGGCCAGTCCTTTCAATTTTCCGCTCGAAGGCTGGAGATGCATCTCGTGCCTCCGGCACTCTCGACGCCACTTTCGTTGCACGAAACGTCGTGAAAAAAACATGCCCTTGCATGTTTTATACCGGCCAGCGTTGGCTGTCGTCCGGATTATCGTTTCAGTTGAATAATAATACGATTATATTTATTGGATCATCGTTGTTGCCATCCGTTGTGCTTATCGCATTTCGAACAGAGTTAGAAACAAGATTCGCAAGCATTTCTAGCAGCGTCGATATTTTGTTTAATGATATAACGAATGCAAATAACACAGAGCAAGTCTACTCTCGTTTCCTCTTTACCCTCGATCGTCCCCGAAGACGTAGAAAGTCAGGGGCTAAGTATCAAGGGTTGAGTTAGTCGCGTAACTCACGCTCCCCACCATTTTTCCACCGAGAGTGACGTTTACGAGCTGCTCGTGATAACAAACAAGCTCCACCGGCACGCCAGGTGTTCGACGACTTCAGCCTCGCCCTTTCGGAACTTGGAAAATTCCTTGCTGGATTTATGTCAAGTGCCTCCTCCCCCCCTCCCCCTTGCCCTCTCTCTGCTTTATGGTTCTTGTCGGCCGAGCCACCGTTTATTGTCCCTTCAATGACAGTAACCAGAGTTTATTTAAATCCCTCGCCGGGAGTTGAGTGCTCCCTCGATATTGCGATTTCTTGCTTCTGGGAGATCTCTCGATGGGGCACAACCTTGTAGTTTCAGGATTCTGAGTTTACGCCGTAAACTCTGGAAATTGTTGTACTTTTTAGTTGATGAAACAAGTGTATCGATTGGGTACATTCAATTTAATAATTAGAAATATTGTATATAATGGAAGTAGAATATTCGGACACTTCTAAAATAGTGTACAATTGTGACGCTGATCTACAAAATGTATCGGGTTGGAACGAAAGTTTGTAGCGGTTTTACATTTAAAATTCCATTCTGTTCTATTATTTTTTGTCATTTTGTTTGGGTGCGTTATGCAATATCTTATCCGTATAGCAATATTTTTTAAAATGTTCAGTTTCAAGACACCCATAAAATAGTTGTAGACAAGAATTGTTAACGTTCTCGTGGTAGAAGGGTGTCTCGCGAGGATTTCCGTGATAACGAGGAAATTGTCGATAAGCCACGGTGCTGTGTACAGTTGTGCAGAGTGCGTGCCGTATCGTGGGCTTCGATGGGAATGGTAATAAGCCAGCGAGTCAGACATTGTCGAGGGGCAACAACGCGGCGGCGCCCAGGACACGCGAACTCGCTGGAAATCCCTTTAGTCACGGAATCCACGGCCCTTCGATCCGACTCCCACCCTTCGCAGACGTACCACCCCCATAGTCGACGGCCCTCTTTTTCCAACCGGCGTAATTCCATGCACGTAATTCCATCCACCTTCAAAACGGCGCTTTTATACGGCAGACGGCTTCCACAAGAGGGAGAGAGAGAGAGAGAGAGAGAGAGAGAAGTGTGTGTGTGTGTGTGTATCGTGGAACGTTCGCGGGACCATTACGGTATATCGTTCGCAAGATCATCAAGGGGTCTACGAAGCCATCAGCAATTTCTGTCTGGCTCGTGAAAGTTAACGGCAGCATTTGCGAGCTCGCGATTTTTCGGGGCTCGTGATGTTTCTCAAAACTTGTCTTTGAAAAAGTCAATGTTTTGAGAGCTGCTCCATTTCTTTCCCATAAAAACGGCGTTGAAACAATTCGCAATAAGTGGCTGAGGCTTCATTCTCGAACACTGGCCAGTAACTAAAAGATTTTGTACAGATGAAGAAAATTATTCGCAGGAGCTGGAAATTGCTTTGCGCAGCGGCGAAGCCGCAAAAGCGAGCGTCGCGCTGAAATCAGATTTCCTGTAAAAATGATTTCGCGGCCATATTTGTTTTTGTTTCTGGAGGAAAGCGCGCCGCGGTGGGTGAACGCAATTTGCCGGAAACCGTGGCCGAAGCTTAAGAAAAACGCTATTAAGTGACGCTTCAGCGGCGCTAACTCGATTTGAAGAAACGCGAACGTCGTTACTGTCGCGGGACGTGTTCCGCTTCGCGCGTAACAGAATAAGAGAGGATCGACGAGAGAACGTTGTTGCACCGTTGCAACAGCCAGCGCAGTTACTCCCTGATGCACCCGAAAAGCGCATCCCGCAGCGTTTTATCATCTACCTATCCCTCCTCCACTTACCTATTCTCTCCTGTTCGTGTTCGAAATTTCCACCGTGCGCTATTGTCGCAAAAATGTCGGGAGAATTACTCGGGCATTCCTCGACCGAAAGTAACTATCGACTCTGACGCTTGAAAATACCATCTCTTATTGTCTTTTCTGCAGAATCAACTCCACCGGAAAGTTCTGTTTGATTTTACGCGAACTTTCAGGACATTCGTTACTTTGTTACCGCGCGCGATATTGTCCCCTTTGTTATGCGCAAAGCCATTCCGTAGAAATTGCTCGGGGAAACGTTCTTTCGCTTTCTGAAATTTCATTTTCCGCTTTTCTATTTCGTTCGGACTGTACTTTCGGGTCGGTACCAATTTTATTTCACTCACACGGGACATTATTCAAGTATGACATGCCGATTTTAATGAAATTTAGACAAAATAGAAGAGGGCTGTTTTCACCCCCTTAACACTAACAATTATCAGCTAAACGGATACGTACGTGTAAAAGATTTTCCAACAATCTATATCGGTTGTATGTATACCATATATTCGTTGGGCTTTTAAAACTGTTCCGTGTTATGTAGTTTTAGAGATTGATAAATGGATACAGTTTCGATGCAGGAGGGTAGTAATATATAGAATGAATATTTCTGTCTGAAATCGTTCTATTAGCATTTCATCATTCCATGAAATTGTTCTGTACGTTGCGAGCTAACGCGCAACACATTTGTAAGGCACTCGTGTCGGAATTGCACACGTGCATGGAACAGTTGCTGAATTATTGGAGAATAAACATGGAATCGTTAAAGCGTGCTGCAATGTAATTAAAATCGAACAGAAATCTACTCCACCATAATACTGGAACGGGTTTAAAATTCTACTCTACAAAATAAGAAAAAACGATTCACCTATAAAAAAAGGAGCATGCACCAACAACACATCGTAAATATAAAAATTAAAAAGGCACTTTCATAATTTCCTCGTAAACGCGGAGTCGATCGTTTTACTAAAAATTATTTTCGCTGAAAATAAGCAAACAGGAGTCGCGCAAAAATGTTCACGCTCAACGTCCAGCGATTATAATAAATCCTTCGAAAATGCAATTTTATTAGTTTCACAGTCGAAAATTCGATTTCTCAGATCGGAACTTGAAAAATAATTAATTCAACTCTCGGCAACGTAAACAGGTTGCGAGAGCTTTTGTTCTCTTTCGAAACAGTGGAGGAGTTCCGGTCGCGAGTCCGACTGGCCAATTGCAGATTCCCGTCGCTGTTTCGGTTGCGTTAAAAATTTTCGCGTGTCAAGACTAGTTGGTTGAAAAAGTTTCGTTGTTAGCTTTCGCCGTGGAGATGCTATTAAAAAATAGGGGGCGTGGACAGAGGACAGGAAAAAGGCCATGAGAGGAATCTGAAATTCTCTCTTGCCCGGCAAACTTCTCTCTCTCTCTCTTCTCTTTTTCTCTTTCCGGTTTTTTTTTCGTCGGTAGCATCGACGTTGTCGAAGCCGGAATAATTAAGTTTCAGACTCACAGCCGGAAGTTGCAGAACGTACACAACGGACGAGATTAAAGAAGAGGGGGTGGTTCTTTGAAAGCGAGCTGGGAGGGAGATTTTAACGAACCGACGGCTTCGTTATCCGAAGTTCCCGGTGGCAACTTCCCTCCGTGTCGGAAATTAAATCGATCAGTGTTTTCTATGCGTCGTCGATCGTCTCCATCCCCGGTCCATTGTGTCGCGAATCGTGATCCATGCAAAATCTATCTAGGTATGAAATTGCGCGGAGGATGTTCCCTCGAAATCGTATTTTTACTTTCAAATTCGCTTCGACTCGGTCGCGGACTTTATTACCGGTTTTTCGTAGAATTCGGTGCAGTCGATTGCATTTTTCTTCGGGAAAAAATGGGCGAGGAGAAACGGTTAAATGTCTTCCACATTTTTTCGAGGTGTAAAGCTTCAGACGGTATTTTAAGATCACAGAGATCAACCTCCCTTCCTGCTCTGTAATAAAAAGTTACATACCTTAATTATCAACAATGACCAGTGTCACCCGTGCGTGACTTCGCTCAGTCGATTTTTATCGTTCCCTGTCACGCAGACGTGATTGACTATACCCTAATCTCTGTGTCGGATCAAATCAAAATATTGTTTTCTGATCACATCAATTTCACTGAACTGAGTTTCTCCATGCATAATATCCTGATTAAACATAATATTTGAAAGACGAAATTTATCATTCTCCAGGCAAGTGTCGATCTCTGAGTGGAAACAGCCAATAATGATTACCTGACATTGGGTTCCAGTGTTCCCACTCAGAAATTCGAAGCAAGCCCACGCTTACACATACGTAAGAATATAATCGTTCCGTCGATATTGCAGCACCGAAACGACGAGCTATCACGCGAGAAATTCTGAGAATTCACCCTTGTCCACTTAGAACACCGCTCATCAGTCTTTTCCCGCGTTAACGACGCGACTTGCAATTTACTCGCCATTCATCTTTGAAATGTGATTAGGGTGATGCTTGCAAAATGTCGTTTTTTCGCGGTCCTCCGATTTTTTGGTTCATTAAAACCGATCGGAAATAAATGAGCGTTCATTGAAGCGTTTTAATTGGACGTTTCGTTTGATGGCGCGACGTAACAAACACGCGAGAAAGGAGAAAACGAATCTCGTACACTTCGGATTTTTATGTGAAAATAAAAATTGTCAAAAAATCGCGTGAAAGTCGACCTAGACGGAAAATAAAATACGAGTCGGATCGTCAGCGAATTAGAGGATGAAAGAACGAAAATGGACAATTAACGTAGTATAAATAGCAATTACCCGACGCGTAAATACAGTACGCCGTGTGTTTGCCTATTAGAATTCAACAGGAGCGCGCGCGAAGTATACTCAACCCGGAGGAAAATGTGCTATTCATCGATCGACGCGGTGCGCTCTGTATTTTTTTATTTTTTTTTTGCCCCTCTTTCCTTCGGCTGCCTTTCCGTTGAGTTCCCTTATTTTTCGATAAACATCGTTAACATCGAACGCCTCTCGGCTGCCGTGACTGGCGTTCAATTTTGTTTCCCCGTCGAAGGCACAAAAGAAATTTCTTTTGTGCAGCCGCCGCGATGCACCGGACGAACGAAGAACTCGCATCCATCTTGCACGCTCCGCGATAAATTCGTCAGGGTGTCACGCGGTTCGAACGAATTATGTAAATATTTATGGGAGATCGCCTCAATTTGTAGCTTAGTGCAGAAATTAGATTTCTGTTGGCTTGCTCTGGCCGTCTGTTGGTAAAGCGTCAAATCATCTGTAAAGCGAGAAAATAAATGTTGGTATACGATTACATTAAGAGAAAGAAAAATTTCTCTGAGGCGAACAAATAAATGAAAATGTTGGTACATGACCGTATTAAAAGGTACCGATAGCGAAACACGAAGGAAAAATTTCTATTTCACTTCGCAGGGGTTGAACGAAGTATCGAGGAAACTATCGGCACAATTCCGCACGTTTCGCAAACAAATAAAATTCGGCCAACAGATACTCCGGTTACGATTACACTCGGTTACACAAACCTAGCTACCATAAACTCTCCGCAAGGATCGATCCGTAGCGAAATAATTCCGGTTCCGAACCCTCTGGTACGCGATGGAAAGGCGAAACCTCGAAAACACCCGGAAAAAGGAAGAAAAAGCAGTTCCAGTGCCAAAAACCGAGAGACTCGTGCATCGACCACCGGTTTATGGATTTACGAGACGTTCCCTGCGAAATATAGTGCATCCGACGCGGCGACGCGATAGCGAGAAAAAGTTTCCGGGTAAAACGTGCGGCATAATTAAAACGAAAAAGAGAATGCGATTCGTCGGTGGACAGTTCTTTTAAGGGACGTGATTAAAAATTTTCGAATGTTGAAAACACGGTATCTGGCAAAAGCCGCGGAACCGCTAACAAGAATTGATACGGTAGTACGGTGGCAGAGTTGCGATAGCGTCTAATTGGATCGTCGCATCGACTCGTTAGGCGTCGGAATTATGGGTAACTGTAAGCGTCGCCGAGACAGGCGTAATCCAGGGCCGCGTGTGCTGCACATGCACCTGTGGCGCACCCTGCATCACCTCCCTAATCGATTGACTATCCGCTGTGACGCGACAAATTGTGTTTGCACGAGAACCCGCCGCATTTTGGCCCCGGCACAATACTCGAGGACACCCGGTGGCCAATAGGGCGGTCCTTCATTTTCAATCCTCCATTGCACTGGCCATACCCAACCGACATGCATACCTTATGGAAACATAGAACAGCGGCGAATTTCAATAATCCCTCAACACCGAGAAAATCTGTGCCACTTATGTACGTACGAGACAAGTGAAATGGAAATTTCAATAATAATTAAAAAAGTTTTTTTCACTTTGTCGCCTTACCGTAGGGGCTAGCCGGTGGTGTTCACCCTTCCCATGAACCTTCACCTTCGGCCCTACGAGCCCTTTCTACGCGACAAGCTGCCGGGTAATGAGATAACCCGCTTTTCGACCGGGCCGGTCGGCCATCCCCGGGAAACACGATACAAGCTAGGGATGAACTACGATCCCGTGTAACACGGTACCACCGAAGCGTTCGCGATCGTGTTCCACCGAGGAAGGGTTCCTCTCCCCCATTAGCTTCATTTCATTATCCTCGTTGATGCCTTTCCGAGGGAAACCGAATTTAACCGGGGCGTTCGGAGATCTCGTTTGTTTCAATGTTGTCCATAAACCCCGGGCGAAACTTTATGGAAATTCGCGTTTCTCCGAGGAAAGTTCAGCTCCGAGCTGGGAATGTGCTACGAGCTTTTCACGAGCGGACACAAATTTTTCCGAACTTTTACGGGAGTCGACAGTGGCTTTACCGATAAGGACGTGGTTCTGATTCCTAATTTTATTGAACGTATAAAAGTGCTGTTTCGCAAAGAATTTGAATTAGTACATTATTGTGTCTCCTTCGCGCATCTTGCGAATGCAGCGAGTGTTTAGAAGATAATTAAATCGGCCGTGCACGCGGCAGGCTGAATGAACATGATTGCCTGTAAATCACAAGCAAAACTGGATGTTTAACGGTAGAATTGACCACGGTGTGTAGAACGCGCGACGGAATGCGCCCGTAGCAGACCGAAACTCGCGGAGTAGATTGGAATATGTGGAATACATTGGAATATGCAGAATAAATGGAAATGTGGAAAATATATTGCGGTATGTAGATTAAGTCGGAATACGCGGAACAGATCGGAATACGGAGAATAGATCGAACACACACACACACACACACACACACACACACACGCACACACGGAAAACTCCCGTTTTATATCCAGCACGTGCGTGTCTCATGTTTTTATATTGTACACGACTCTGCGTTGTGTATTTCTCGGACGATAACGCGAGTATAACGTCTTCGCTTTTGACACAATCTTGTCGGAAAATCGGAAACTAATTTCGAATGCTTTCGTGTTTTCCATGGAAACACGTCTGCCGCGCATTTGCATATTTTATACGCTCATAAATATCCGCTGTCTACTCATTAGACGCATGTTGCGGACATAGTAAGCTCCTCCGCACTGATTTATCGTGGCTTGCGCGTTATTAGTTTCGCTTTAGCCTTTGATCGCGTGGAAATCAAAATTAGAAGGGCCTGTGTCGGGATTTTTTAAAATTTTACGGGAGCTAGTTTTTAAGTGAAACGTGAATTGCGATCGTCGTCGAGTTGTTGTTTAACATCAGAGGATTCGGTAAATGGTCGCAGCAATAAAACCGAGTTCATTGGTCGGTTTTGGCAAAGTTTGCTCAGTGTCTGACTATCTCGATCCCGGCGGCGATCTCTCATTTCCGAACCGCGAACGGATGGGAAAGAGAGGAGGGCGAGAATCGTTGCTTATCGGTACCCGGTCCCGATTCACCGAGGGCCGCGGAAAATTCAATACCCAGCCGACTTTATCTCGGAAATTTCGCTCGATTTGAATTTATTCGTCCTCGTGGAAATCGATATTATGCGGGCAATCGAAACCGGGGAAGAGCCGTTCCGCAGCGGCGTGCTGGTATTGCTGTTGACGGCTGTGGGACAGTTGTAACGTTGCTCGATCGAACGTGAACTAATTTGTCTGCCGGAGAACACGCCAATACTATCACATAAATGTCTTTGGCATCTCCAAAAATGTTCCAAACACCGAAGAATCAATTGCGAAAGTGTGTCACTGAAACATGTGTGCGCAGAGTCTCCGAAAAATGTTGTAGCAAATTTCCAAATTCGCAACAATGCTTCGCAAGCAGAAACCATAAGACCGCGCACCAGTAGATAAATTTCTTTCGCGTGGCTGACGTAAGAGAAGTCCGTAATTGAATCGTTTCGGCATGGCGCAAAACATTACAGTTCACGACGCGCCTAAAAAGACCAACAAGTATGAAATTCGGCCGAAATTAAGAGCGGCGGCATCGGTGCGGGATGTCCGAGTTCAGCTCGGGTCGAGGAATTAAAAACATCCGCGCCTTTAGAGCCGTCGTTATAACCGAAAGAACCGCAATAACGATTTCACGGTTTCCGAGACCGAGCCAGCCCCTCCAGTGGCCTTCTTTCGCGCGAAATAAATAGTGCTCGCGATAACGAGCTCCGTAAGACATCGGTGCTTGGAAAAAGCTCTCAGAGAGAGAGAGAGAGAGAGAGAGAGAGAGAGAGAGAGAGAGAGAGAGAGAGAGAGTTGGATAAGGAATCTAAGAAAGAGAAATAGAGAAGGAACATAAGAACAAGCCAGTGGCTGGATGCCAATGATCGTCGAGGAGAATTAGCCGTCGCTGACGATTCCAGTTGGTTCCATCGTGAAAACCTGGTGCCAACTGTGTCGGTATCCCGTAGGGCAATCAAAAGAAATTTGTGAACAACGATCGCGACGCCCGGCGAACACCCGAGAACGCTAATTTCATCCTGGGCGAACGCGAGGAACGCGAGTAACAGTTCTCGTTCCGTTCCGTTTCGTTTCGCAGGCGCGAGAACCAGCGCAGCATACCAAAAACCGGAACGTATCCTGCCAAGAAACTGTGCACCAGTTGCGTCGTTTGCGATCGTTTACCGGGGAAGTTTGCGCGGAAGAACCGGCGGGAAAACACGGCCGGTTGTTCCGAAAGTTTCCCTCGTATTTAGCCCTTCTTTTCCAGAGCCGAGTAACTGTTGCGGCGTCGAGCTCTCGTACCCGCCCTTCGTTATGCTTAACGAGGAAGAACGACGTCCAACCCAGAAACTGCCGGCGAAATGGTTGGCTCGCGCATGCGGCTCTACACTATTCTCTCGGAAACTGTCAGAAAGATCTCTGCCGTAACTGTGAACATTTTCTCCCCACCACTGGAGAAATTCGCCTTGGAAATATAGCAAGTCTCATTAGTAAACCATGCTCGAACAACATTCTTCTTAATTAACACTTTATCTACCGGAAGCCTATTAACAACCCCTCCCCCGTACAATATCGCGTCAGACTGATAAAGATTCTGAACAGATGTTATAGGTAATTTTGGTTCTCGATCGTAATATTAAGATAATTAGAATTAATTTTTGCGGTTGAGTTTGAGTTTGCTTACTAAATTGCTAGAGTGTAGAAAATGATCGAACCGTCCGCCGCCGCAGAAATTAATTCTAATTCTGAACAGAGTCTAGTAAATAAAATCAATTTCTACTTTGGTTTTATTAATGTGCAGCTGTTGGAGAATATATTAGCATACAATGGATATAAATTTCCTCCTTTTTTAGGGAATTATACAAACTAGAAAAAAGCTCTGATCACTGAAACCGTAAAATAAAATTGCGTTGCGTGTTGTAGCAAAAGGAAGTTTGAAAATCTTCTTTTACAAAATAATCTCAAACAAAATGTGATTAGATTACGTTATTATGGGTGAGTTTCGGAGCATGGACTTTGAAAAATTCTAGAATAATTGCCGTCAGGTAAGGTGTTAACAGCCGAATAAGAGAAAAGGGTAATTAAAATTTCCCGTTCACGTTTTTGATGACATCACCGGAAGCTCTGTCGAAGAGTTTGCTTTTTATTCGGAGGAAGCAGACGACGCGTGTTTTAAACGGAACATGACCAGCACGTGGACAGCGTGACACCTACACGAGGACCCGGTAATGTCAGGGACGCCTTTCGGAGATGTTGGTACGACAGCACGTGAAACACACACCTTTCCTCTTGATTATAAAATCGATAGAGCTCGAACACACGACGCTCGACTACACCCTGCCCTCTTTTAACGATTCGCTGCGATCCGTAGACCGTGTGTTCCCCGTTTCGTTTAATTTCTGTCTGGGCACATTTCCCTTTGGAGTTCGCCCGATACTTTTATTGGAATTGGTACTCGTAAGTAGACTGCGGATTTCGTGACAGGGAATTTCAGATAGCGGAGAGATCAAACGAACTTAAAAATGTCGATGCATCGTTCCCCTTTTATATTCGATTTACATCGTGTACAGAAAATTAATTTCTGTCTCGTGCTTCTTGCGATGTACGATCTTTTGAAAGCTTTTACGATTCTTGCCAAATCAATTCGCACTCTACAGGTTGAAAGACAGGTAGAAGAATATTGATTAAAAACCGGGTAGAAAATTATGCGTTGTTTCGTCGAAGAAACCACAGATCCCATCGAACCGTGACGAATGGATGCTTTTCAGCGAGTTCGCCGTTATAAATCCCGCCACAGCGGGCCATTAAGAATCAGTCGTCCCCGCCGGTAGTTCGACGGTGAACGTCACGAACAATATTCGGCCGGGTTCCCATAAAACTCCGTCGACCATTAAACTTTCATCGACAGCCGTTTTGCTATTTCTTCCGGAGGAATCCCGCGGAAAAATCATCGTTGAACTTGGGGAAGGGTGAGAAACGATGGCCGGCGAACTTAACTCGTTTCTGTCACCGCGTTGGCTCGCCGCGTCGCGCCCGTTCGAAACGTTTAAAATAACTTCAAATTGACCGGAAACGAATCCAGCTCCTTCTGGCCAGCCGCCAGGATCTCCTTTTGGCCCCGTATCGCATCGAGTTTATCGATCGATCTCGATTTCGAACGGTTTCACAGGACCAAAGGCGACGAAGCTTTCTCTCTCTCTCCCTCTCTCTCTCTCTCTCTCTCTCTCTCTCTCTCTCTCTCTCTCTTTATCTCTTGCACCGAAACTGCAGAACTACTAAGCAGTTTTAATCGACTTTAATTATCGCTAATCCGCCGGGTGTCGCGGCCGACGAAATTAATTGAACTCGGCGGATTTTAATCCGCGTAGTTTCTCGCGTGGAGGCAAGATGAACGTTACGGGCGGTCGTAGCCGTCGACCAGGAAATGACTCATAATTAGTTCCACTTGGCCCTGACAATTAACAGACTCGATGGGGCCCGGGGCTAGTGACACCGACACCGCCAATAATCGTATGCTAAATCGATGGCCCATTAGAAACATATGCTGCACCGGACGAAGCGACGCGCGACCAACCTAGACCGTTTTCTCCGGAGAATTATCACCCGTGAATTAACGGGCCCCTGTTATCGATTATTATGTCCGGGCTGCGCGAACGGATGTCACCTGCCCGCGGACGCTAACGACGTGGAAAAAAAAACTGTCCCGAGAACGCTAATCGAGTACCCGACCTGGAAATAAATAACGGCCCGATTATTCTCGTCTTGCGAACTGGACCAGCTCTCTGATCGATGTCACAAGATTTGCCCACATTAGCCGTTCCCTCAACGCTGGCTCCTGTCAATCAGAAAAAGCTAGCTGCTGGCTTTAAGGGCTGTTCTAATTCTCTCGACGTCTGTTGTGCTCATTTCTTAAATTTACCCGGGTCTGTTATAAATATGGGATTGGCAAGCGAGTAATGTTCAGTATTTTAAGATGAAATAAAACCCAACTTTTTTGTTCAAGCAATGAACTTTCATTGAGAAAATACTTTCCACTTTGTTCGATCATATTTTGAAGCTACTTAAAGTTCATTGCTCGAATTGAAAAATTGGGGTATTCGTTTCACTTTAAAATACCGAAATTACTTTCTAGCCAAGCCAGTGATACCCTTCACCACTGTGAACACCATGAACGTCATCAAAAGAATCCTATTGTTGCTTAGCCTAATCAAATAGAACCGCAAACGTCGTTCCAGCCACTCGAAAATCGTCCTCCCACCGTGTTCGGCAATAAAAAAAATGAGAAGAAAGAACAGGGTCGCGGACCATTGTAATAAGTATCGAATGTACGAGGTTGCTCCTTGAGGTCCTGCATCGATCTCAAGTCGAGGACCCGAGGGATGTTTCGAGGGCGTGCTGTCCGTGCGAGAAAGTGCACTTTTGCCAGCGGGGGGACGAATAGGAGCGAACCGACTATGAGCGTGTTCAAAACCATTATCCCCCGGTGAAATTGCGCTGGGGAGCCATTAATGGAACCGACGCGACGCGACGGCGTGTGCCCGCGACCCTTCGCCACCGCTGCTGCAAATATATCCGACGCTCTTTTTACGCCGCTGCATTTTTCATCGGACCACGGCGAACACGTGAACACGTGCAACCCGGCCACTTACCATCCGACGGCCACCCCCCGCTCGCAACGTCCGCACACACCCCCGCAGAAAACCTTGCGAATCTTCTCGTTCGAAACACCGAACGCTCCTCCTCTCTCTCTCTCTCTAGCATCCCTCGTCTTCACGCCCTCGCCACTTTCATCCCTCCAGAGTACGTTTTATCGTCACGGGACTCGCATTATTGCCTTGCGGAATTTTCGCGAGCCTGCTTTGCATCTCAGCCGATCCTCCGTTTTTTTTCGGTATTTTTCTCTGCTTGTGCCCGTAGCTCGAGCAAAATATTTAATAGACGTTGTTAGACTTTTAAAGTAATAATTATTAGGGTTCGATACTCCTGGGAAAACATTTGCAAGTAATAATTATGATTCAATTAGATGCTTAAAGCAAAGAACATCTAGACGGTAAAACGTCTTAATAGCGAGAGTTCCACGCGCAGGCTTCCGATAATTAATTTCACGATTTAAATGTTCAGCCTGATAAACTGGCAATTACCGAGCATTATTCGAGGAGAGAAATATCCTCGATAAAATGTATTCGAGGCGATCGTTAATTAGCTGCGAGAAGCGGACCGCCGTTCGATTGATTAATTAAAAGCGCGGGAGGTAGGGATGAGGAGCAGCCCGGCGGATGTTGTATAAAGGGAAATGAATTCGTTGTAGATCAAGGAAATCCAGAAGAATTAATTACACGAACCGCGGGGCTGGTATGTAAATGCACGCGCGAACAAGAAGACCCGCGGCAAGGTGAAACCGTGAAAAACGAACGGGCACCGGTCTCTTTCTAGGGGGTTACCGAAAGTGTGGCAGTAAATAAAGCCAATTACTTTCTGTCGCCCCGAGGATCTCGTACCCCCTCGGTTTTTCCTGATTTCATTTAAACAATGCTCTGTTTTTCCGCGGCGCCCTCCGTCAGCCAGATTATCTCGTCTTCGTTAACCCCGGCGCGGTCCCTTTGTCAACTTCACGAAGACGCGGCAAATTTTCCTCGCTCACTGTCAAGCTCCAAGCGCCAGCCGTGTCGCTTTCTGCTGAATGTCTCCGGTTAGTTAATCGTTGACGCGCTCTTTTTTATTTCCCGTCGACATTTTTGCAGAATTCTCCTATTCATCGTTACTTCTTTCTGTAAGAGAACTTTTTCGGCGGAGTAGCGGAAATATTTTTTCTTTAGGAGGAAGTTCACCCATCGGTTGTTTTCGGCTCGCCAAAACACTAAACTCATATTTTCGTGTATCCGGAAACCACCGCACAGTGTGCGCAATACTTTCCGATAAACTGTTCGCTAATTTGACACGCGCGGATAAGGATAAATCGAGGGAACTTGCTCGTCGGGGATTGTTACTTTTTAGAGGATCATGCGGCGTGTTAAAACGATGCTTTTAATTCCTTCGACGTCATTCAAGTCTTTCAATAATCTAGACTAATTGTGTCACTGATTAAAACTTGGTGCGAGCTTCCGGAAGTGTTTGCATAAAGTGTACGATTTGTAGGAAATGTGTAAATTGATTTTCCAAGCAGCTTCTTTGCCAGATGAAAGGAAGCTGTATAAAAATCTGGAGATCGCCTACGAGGAGGGTTTTTTTCGGCGATTGTTAAGCGCGAGAGTAGACCATAAGGGACCCCTTTCAGGATTAAGAGCGGCGTTTAAGCCGCGGCGCTCTCCCAAAATATGCAAAAATCCGAGTGGGCTGGTTAAAAAATATTAAAGCGGTCCACAAGTGGCAAGAAGGAGAGAAGGAAATTTAGAAATAAGCTTTACCCGGACGTTTCAACCTTATCTTTCGACCGACCTGCCCCGGCGAACTCCTGCACGGAAAATCTGAAAATTGCTCTCGTCCCTTTGCGATCCTTCAATCTCGATCTTTTAAGAGATGCATCCTCGATTCGTACGACGCGCACGTAAATACGAGTTAGCTGTTACGAAGACGTATCTTAGGAATTTGTCGCGTTTATGCTGTTTACTTCGAGTCAATACATCTCTCTCTCTCTCTCTCGAGGAAGAGAGAGAAACAAGTCTCACGCAATCTGAAGAGCTGATACGAGACACGGCGGGGAGTATGAAAAGAGCGAGAAAGAGACAGAAAGATCAATTTGATACAAAGAGGGTCGAGAGATTGAAAATCTAGAAAACTGAAAACCGGGGCAGAAATCTGAAGACGTCAACGAGCCAAAGCAGGAAATAGAAAACTGAAAGAGCCCGAGCTCGTGGACGAGGTGATCAAGAAAAAGCACTCAAGATCTCGACCAGGAAATTAATAGAAAGAGTCGAACGAGGGAGGCACGAAAGCGCCAAGAAATGGCAAGAGCGATCGAAAAGGGTCAATCAGGAAAACAGGACGCGAAGAAGTGTATCAATGGTAGAGACTCCTCGATAGAGTTGATTCAATTAATTTATTCGCTTAATGCCCGAGAGATTGAACTTTGTAATTGTAAAGCTGTGTCCACGGGGAAGCCACGGGGAACCCTTTGCACCGATCTTTAGAATTCAAATATTACGGCGCATTCGGGAAAATGTTTATGAACCAACTATACAGTTAACAAACTAATACCAATCGGCAAGACTGTAATTTACGCGTAGCGAACGCGGCACGGTTCTCTGGACTCTGCAAATTGAGTCGCGATCGATAGCGAGGACTTCAAAGGTGTCGAAGAAGCAAAGTGACCGCGGATGACAAAGTCGTCGGACAAAGAAGTGCCATTACCGTTCCCGCGGCAAGGGAACGAGACGGAACGCGAGAGCAGTGGGAGCTGCAAAGAAACCGGAGGCCTTTTGATCCCTGTATTTAGTTTGCATAAAGGCGCAAAGATCAATCAAGTCGCAGCAAGAATGGGTGGACCAATCGAAAGCTCGTCAACCTCCCCGGGATCTCTGGATCCGATCGAGCACGAGTAGCATCGCGTCTTAAATTGACCACGCGCTAGAATCGTATTAACCGGATAGAGTCCGCTTTGCATGCAAATCGCAAGCCGTGTCGTTAAGCGAACTGCCATTTTTCCTTTTCGAATACAACCGGTTCAAGTTCAACGTGCCTCGAGATCGTTTTAACGCGAATGGGTGAGGAAAATGGAATTATGATAAAATCGTGTCGGGGATCAGCAGGTATAAATGTTTGGTTATATTCACGGGATCATTATATTTCTCGTCTATGAGCACACACGATGTTCGTTGCCACGACGACACTGTATCTCATATTGTTGCGTGTCTCGTTTCAATTTTTTTTTTTACACCAGTGGACATGATTTATTCGATCTCTCGCACCACACGGGAAATAGAACGACCAGAAGAGCGTATCCACTGTGTAAATCGAGAAACGGTTGTTATTGTGATGTACCGTATCAAACTGTTACACCATCTGGCGGACCCCGTCCTCGTAGCAGTGGATTGTACATACATCTACCATTTCAGCGCAGGAACGCGACTGAAAAATATTAGTCGCGATCATTATAGAATTTACCACAGCACAAATTATAATTCCATTTATCTGTAGAAGCAATTCTGTTTCATTTACACTCTCTCGTGTGTGTGTGTGTGTTATTTTTACACTCGCGAATTCCTACAAAATCACGTGGTATTAAAGCACAAGCCAATAAGGATCAATTAGCCGGCAATAAACGCCGTCCTTTGGCAACGAAGGCTAGCCTAATCTAATTTTCCAGAAGTATTAACGAGAAAAGGGGAGTTTCGTTGGATATTATTTTCGTGAAATTCGTCTGCATAAAAGCGGCAGTTTCGCAATACGCGACGGTAATCGACGGGAAAAGGGAACTTACGATTGCATAAGAGTGCGTCGGGCTGCCGCGTGCCGGTTCGAAACGGTCGTAGCACTTCCGCGCAATTTCTATTAAACAGTTACGTGCCCGTCTAGCTTTGAAACGACACGAGAATATAGTAACAGCTATCTAGCTGTTGCCGAGATTCTATCAAACTTTCGGAATTGACTCGGTGAACCACAACGGGGCGCGCGACGCGATGGGGCTGCGCGGGAACTTGTCGATTGCGCGACACTCTTCTGTTTGGCGTGGCTTGCAAATCTTCAAGCGCGATGAATCGCGCCCCTCCCCCCCCCCCTCCCCCCATCCGAGTGGTTAATTGAGGCTCCGTCCAGGAAACTGGATCTGGCAAAGGGCCAAAGTGACGGATCCCGACACTCCGCGAACGAAAGAAGGGTCGCCGATCCCGCAACAATCATCACCCCCTCGCGAACGAGCCCATTTCTCCATTTACCTAGCTGCGGGAAAAATCCAGCCGCAGTTTTTGGCAAAACAAAATTTTATCTGTAAGTTTCAAAGGGTTGTGATCATCTCAAGGTACAAATTCATCCATTTACTATTTCCACACACTGTAAAATGTTGTTGATCCAACGTGTAGAAGAAAAATGGGTGAATGATTGTGATAGTCTCTTTTATGCGAGTGCTCTTGAGGAGCGTACGAGGGTTAACTCGCCTACTCGAGTTTTCAATCGATTTCGAGTAATGTGCATATGCATTCGTATTTATTTGCAACCGCATTGCAGCCAGCTTCGACTGTGAAATCTAAAACACGATGCACACACGCGCGAATCTTGTTTTCGCGAGATCCTCTCGCGTAAACGATATCCTGGTATAATCAAAATAGAAATTGATAGTTTCATTATAAATCCCGCGGCCTTAAATCAAGTTCATCAAACAAACACATGTTTATTTAAACCGATTACACCGTGGGGGTAATTAAATGCACAACAGGTTATATAAGCTCGGTTGTTTAATTGGCTGTGATAGGTTCGATTCGGAAGCGCTCGAAAACTGTAAATAATTCCTTAATCGTGACCGCATCCGATCGTTTGTCACACTTTGGCGTCATTGATTTCCGGTCACGCGTTCCGGTCGACTTCGCGAGCATCGTGTATTTATTAGGTGTGCAAATTGATTCATCTCTGTGTAACAGTGCGCAATTAGCAAAATGTATTCCAGTCTTGAAAATAATCTCGATCATCTCCTGCGCGTTCATTCGATTTCGTAGGCAATCATTAGGGTTACGAATCGATTATTACGTTCGGTCGATTGTTTTTTTTAGAGTTACCAGCTCGAAATACTTGCCAGCACAGCCAGCAGAAACTTTCACGGGCTTGGTTGTTGTCGACATTGTTTACCGACGGGCCTAAGTGGTTTCAAAATTCGCATAAATTCCGTCGACGCGGGAGGAAACAACCCGTTAAGAAGCTTTATTCTTGAGTCCCACTCTTTGAGAATTAACCGGAGTGCCATGAGACGTTCTTAACGTTTCATTCTTTATTAAAACGTGCCGAGGCGGTCCGGGCGAATATAGAAAATTAAAGCTGAAAGTGCCGCGCGTGACGAACACGCTTCCGCGTCGAGTGGACCGTAAACGCTTATAATTATGATACACTTAAGGGCTTGACATCTGTTCCGGAATTTTACATAAAAAATATATATCCGATGCGATGTTCGATATTCGATGTTCAAACAAATTCCATAAAAATTTCATGCATCATTTCGTTGTATTTTACAACAAAGTTGTAGATTGGATAGGCTGCTCGAATCACGCTGTACAATCCCGAAGCAGGCGATTAAGGGGCCGTATTCGTTCGACTCGCGCTATAAAGCCAGACAAAGGACGGTCGTTGTTTCTCCGGACGCCGCGCTGCCGCGCCGGTTCGCAAGTTAATTCGGATGAACGACGAAACCTCGACGTACTCGGACGAGTCACGCTAATCCGTTGCATAAATTCGCGGCCGGCCAGCCGGGGGTAGTACAGCCGGAGGTGGGGCGTGTCCATTTTGCCGAGTAGCTACGATAAAAATGCGGCGGCACGATCGGAAGTGCATTGCGGTTATACGCGACGACCGATCGATGCGTTCGTGCTTGCATGGTTGCTTAACGTCGATTAGCTACATGAAAACATCGGCATGAACTCCGCACAGTGAAACTTGGATTCCTCGTGGTGGAATCGAAAGTCTCATAAATTTTTCCTCGAATCGTGTAACGTTACAACAATCCCCTGAGCGAAAGTTCAGCCAAGACCTTTCCTACGTCCAAACTAATCGATACTTCTTTAGCCGACTTGCCGTTTCCGCACAGCGCCAAAAGGTTTTGCCTTCCAGGGATTATTCCCCAGGCAATCAGCGGCAACCAATTAAAAATGCGAAACACCAAGCTCCGATTTATCGCGGTAACGAAGGCCGATCCGCAAAACGTCGCAGCCGTGGAACACGTCTCGCCGCCCCTTCTCTTCATTCGGGAATGATGCCGCTGATTTTTTGACTCGCCGGAATACAAACAACGAGATTTCCCGGTTCGTTACGCGTGCTGCTCTGCATACGAGAGATTCTGGGAATATTTGCACGGTCTCTTCGTCTCACAGTCGAAGGATCCACGACGTTGGTTGGGTCTGAGGATTTCGACTGGTCAAGGTCGGTCCAGCTCCTCTGGGAACCGCGTCGGCTCCGTGCTTGACCCCCAGACTTTTCTCCGGAGAGATTTTCACCTTTCCCTTGAACACCAAGTGGCCGATTCAATGCTGTCCGCTTTACGGCAACCTCGCGAATTGTCTGATCCCAGCTGTGTAATTCACTTTTTTCATTACGTCGGTCTTGACCCTTAAAAATTATTTAGCGACGCCATTGACACGCGCCATATACCGGATGGCCATTTTAGGTGGAAAAAAGTCATGTCGGAAAATAGATGTATGTACATAGAATACATAGGTATATTCTTCTTTGGGAATGTCTACTGAATCTGATGATACCAGTAATAATTCATTTGACAGATAGCGAATAATGAATTGATCGAATGATTCACCGAAAGCGTTCCCCTTCTCGTTGGAATAGCAGCGCAGTTGGTCGAATAACGTTTATTACGCGAGTGAATTCGCAGATCAGAAGGCGTTATTCCATTTCCGTGAGGAGCGGTCGCAGGTTTTCCCATTCCTTTTGTCGGCCTGATTTATCGCCGCCCTTATACTCGCGTGTACTACCAACCGAGGGTCCTCTTCTCCTGTGTACAGTGTTGTTCCCTTGACTGATAGTCGGCTCCGCATCGCCAAAGGTAAAGGATGTTCTCTAAGCCTCGCACGTTCCTGGCATCCACGATCCCCGGCTTCCTGTCTGTCCCTCTTCCGCCACCCCCGCGACTTTAACCATATTTCTTCGTTTCCTCGGATGCTTCGGGCCTGGGGAACGAAAACGGTATGGCACTTTCTCCACCCCCGCTCACCCCAAAACCTGTCCTCTCGCTTCTGACGTCGAACAGAATGGCCGCAGATCTTCTATGCTTCCTTTGCCGGGACGACATTGAATCTTTTTTCGAGAATAATGATTTTTCTTGAATTATGCTCTCCATTTCTCGTGGCGCCGATCGTGATGATAACGAGACTCTAACGACGCTAATCTTTTTTGCTTGCAGAGGCCGAAGTCAGGTCACCCCGTTTCACGGGCTCCGGTTGGCTGGCGTTCCCCGCCCTGAAAGCTGCCTATAAACACGTCCAATTAGAATTGGAATTCCGACCCGAGGCGTGGGACGGCATTCTGCTGCTCGCTGGAGAGAGGGACGATCTTCAGGGTGACTTCATGGCCTTGATACTGCATCACGGATTCATCGAATTTAGGTAACGATGCCACCCCCGTCGTCATACAGCAACGCGACTTAAAACCACCGACGAGGCGCAATTGTCACTCGGGATGCGGCAACGCGGATTTCTCTATTGGCGAAGGGGCTCGTTCTTTAGTCCGCGTCCTCGAACCGAGCCAGAGAGAATCTGTTTGGCAATGCCTCGCTAAAGTGTGTCGAATTTTGGAATTGCTAAATCCTCTCCCTCTTTGAAGCACTTGCAAGGTATGCACGCCAATATGGAAACTCGGGAAATTGCGAAACTTTGAGAATATGTAATCCGTGTGATCGATATTTTGTAACTCTTATTCGTATCATTTACTATGAATTTTTTAAATGGAAAAAATCGTGTGGCGACTTCCGCGTAAAACTATCAGAAAATAGCATTTCTGTAGAAATTATGTAATTCGATTCAGCTGGAGGGAGTAGCTTTCCCTTGCTCTTGTGCGAGTAAATATCCTAAAAATTACAACTGGAAACGGTAGAAGGATTTTCCCGGAAAGGATTCGAAAGGAATAAATTTCCAAGGTTATTCTATAAGATTAAACTCTTTAATGAGCATAACAAATAGGATGGAATATTCGGTTTACTTAAGTGGCTCGAGGATGCAATTTTACGACTTTCCGTAAGTTCACTCCGGCAATAACTTTTCATGTAGTCAACAGAAATTTAGTAGACTTCCGAGGATATAGGCGCTAACAAATTCAATGAATTCTTTATAAATCACTTCCAGCTTGCTCATAATTTAGGGATCCATGAATTTACCTCCGTTACTGGGGCGCAGTCGTATCTTCTCTTTAAGGCGATTAATTCTTAAAGGATCTTTCTTCGTGTAATAATTTTCGGTAACTCGCTGCGATTCGAGAAACTTATTCTCATTGTACATATTATGGTATATACCGTATTCGTTGAATCGGATTGAACCGTCAAGGAAGAGAAACAAAAAGGGTATTTGTCGCGAGCTTTGACTCCGAAATTGTGCCCAGAGGAGATTAATACGTTTCCCGAACTGCTATTAACGCGAGCAGCCGCCATTACATCGACCTACGACCCCCGAAATCCGCGCGGCGATTAAATCCTCGTCGTTCGCTGAAGAACGAACGGAATCGGCAGTCAGCAGCTCGGCAAATGGGGATTCGGCTAAAATCGTAGGCGAGGTCCGATCGATCGGAACGATATAACGAGGGGCCCCAGTGTTTGCAGGAAACCGTGGCCCCGTCGTCAACCGGTGCCGAATTATGCCAACCAACTTTCCTCAACTTCCGGCAATAACCAAAGTTTCTCGCGCCGAACTTCATTGGCCCATTAGCGGCGGGACATCAAAGGATCCGGCGCGAAACCGCGATTTACTTCAATTTACCACGATACACGGTTCCCCCGTCTACACGAGGGGAATGGGCGACGCAATCGGCAAACTCTGATGGAAATTCGGCTGAAAGACGTGTCCCATTCTCGGAACTCGTCTCGACACTGGCAACGGTTAATTTCCATCGGTGGGACCGTGTCTCGCGAGAGCACAATGTTTGCACGAACCTCTTGATCTCGATCTCGATTTAAATTCCCCGACATTCTGTTTCATTTCCATTTCTTGTTGCCGATGGACAGAAAGTAGTTTTCCGGTGCGTCGCGCGTCAGCTGCGTTTTATGATTTTCGAGTTATCGTTGTCTGGCAAACGACTGCGAAGGTCCTCAACTTTTCTGCCCGGGGATTATAATACGTGGCTGAAAATGAATTCTTCCGTGCGTCTCGTGGGAGCCAGCCTTGATACTGCTGTGAAGTATCGCGTAAATGAACTTGGTCGACGCGACGGTGTATAGTTCCCTAACAGGGGCCGCGGAAACTTTTCCCTGAAACTTTTACGGGACACTTTAGTCCGATAACGTACCGGCGGGACTTTGACGCGGCCATTAATTAAGAATTCCACCCGGAAACTAATTTTTCGTTTACAGTTTAATAACCCATAACTGCCGGCACGCTGACAGCCGATTTAAACGCAACACCTACGTACGGAACAGCAGTCTATAAGTCTAGACGTTCAATTAGGTTAGTTATTCGCTCGTTTATTTAAAAGGCTAAATTGCACGGCACTCGTTGCCCTGTAATTCATTGACAAACGATCACTGCACAATGCATACTCAAGAGTTGAAGAACGAACGACAAATCGAAGAAGAGTTTTACCTTGCGAATCAGATCCGAAATTTTCTACAGAGCAATACCCGTGATTAATGAGAATAATCGTGCCGGTTGATTGCGAGCCGGTAAGACATTGCACGGGAAATTTGTTCAAACACAGGAATACGTAGTTAATTACCGAGATGACCCAGATGAAGCGATCGAAACGCGGTCTCCATAGAAACTCTCGGCTCGAACTGTTGGTGTAATTTATTCAATGCTGCCTGGATAATCGTTCATTGTTCCTCGGCGTCGTTTCCATAATTCATTAACCGAACCTTAAACGATTGGCAGAGAGATTTATCGTCCTGTTAAGCAGAACGCTCGCGAATTACCCGAAGGAATGACATAAATACCCTTTTTTAATATGCCCGGAAATAAATACGGTGGATCGGAACGACGCGTAAGTGCTATAAACCGCCGATCGATAGCGTGCTCGCAAAACAACCAAGTCTCATTGAAAAGGTGAACATTATAAGTTTTTAGGAGTTAGCCTCCTGAAGATCAGAACCCAGATGAGGCTTTTGAAGCTCCTCAATCAGCGATCTAAGTAAGCAACTTTTGCCGATAAGTATCCTAATACAGCGGAGTCATTAGTCATTCAAATTGTCAGATAAGCGGCAAAGCTTTCTCCTAGCCGAAACAAAATCTTGAGCGAGTGGCTGCGAAAGGGTTGCATCCGCGTGATCCAGCAGCTATAATACTAACTACCGTTCGCTTTCAACGTCGCATCGGAACGAAATCTCTGGCCGAGTTTGCCGGCTTAGCTATCCAATCTGAGTTGCCTTTTCTTCGGCATAAGCCGCGTATCTTCACGCTCTCTCTCTCTGCCTCTTCTCTCCCCGCAGAATCACTTTTACGTAGACCGATGTCCGCGTTATGGTTGCATCCATGACCGACCGGATGTTTCGAACGGAAATGATATATCCAGCCAGCCACGGATCGGAGAGAAATAGAAATTCTGGCCTGGAACCCAGCCAAAAGATACTGCTAAAAGAACCGTGGCCGTTGTGTCGATGTCCTCCTCTCTCGCTCATTCTCGTTCGAGAATCGAGCTCCACGGGCTCGAAAGACGATCTTTACCCTCGGACCTTTTCGACCATTCGATCGGGAAAAGTGAGTGAACCGGAAGCCTTTCCCGATTCTGGAATTAGCATTAATTTTAACATTTTCATGTCATGAAAGAGTACTGCTCTGAACTCTTACCACTAAAAATTGCTGTACCGTTATTTGAAATATTGTTTAGATTGTTAAATGCATCGGTATTTAATCAATTACTAAACATTTAGGTATTGTATGAGATATTATACCAATTTCGCATCCAGAAAATTCCAAAAATCATAGGGAATGGAAATATTCTAGGTCGAAAGGAATATTTCATTTTCCAGGTGAAACAGCTCCGAGTGCGAAGGGTTAAAGTTGTTACGAGAACGGTCGGATTAAAAATAAATTTTTATGGCTGAACGGGGAATCGTGTCGCTTACAAATATTATTATTATTATTTCTCGGGGACTATCTTTTTTGGACGTTGAGAAGATCTCTGTTTCAGGATTCCTTTTGTCCTTGGCGTTCCACAAAAGACAGAGGAATTTCAGACGCTGCGCTCATTATCGAATCTGCAATTGTCGTTGGTTAGTCGCAGCCAGGGCTTTATTAAGCCTCGGAACGTGACTTTATTCCAGTCGCGTTGTGTATCATCGACGTCGTGGAAATGTCAAGTGCAGTTACAGCCTGGCATGGCGTTGCGATTGCCGGAAAGAAAAAGTGCGACTGGAAGAAGGTCAGGGTTGCATCTTGCAATACGCTCCCGGGAGCTCTTAATTATTTCGCTCGGTCTCCCCGAAAAATGGGACTACCTTGTGGAACTGAACAGCTTTCGAGCTGCGGAATCTTCACGCCGCGCCGCGCGCCGTGACACCAATAGATCCGCTGCTGCATTCCGCCGCCCCAAACTGTCCTTGGTAATCTCCCTTCTTCGAACGCCGACTGCCAAAAATGTTCACGCAAATTCAAAGATGAATTTTTCGAATCAAGTACCGAGTGTTAGAGTTTGATTAAAATTTTTTGGTTGATATTCAGAGGACAAATTTCGCGAGTACATGGCAGTTTTTCGAGCATCTTGATAAATCAGGGGACGCCGTACAAAATCGAAGATTAAGAAGGTCGGAGATCAGAGGGCAGAGAAGTTCGAGCGCGAAAGTTAAATTTCGAGGCACGAAGATCGAAGATTGGAGGCAGAACTCGAAGTCGAAGGCCGAAGTGCAAGCATAAAAGTTGGAGCTCCGGTAATCTTGGCCGCTTCGCGGAAGCAGAATGTTCGAGAAGTCCTAGAAAAAATCGAAGAAAGTCGATTTAAGTCGAACTTTTTGATCCCGATGAAATAGCCAGTGAAAATTGATGCGTGCTAGAAAATGTACGGGTACTCGGATTTCTTGTCGATGGACCATGGACATCGATTGGCTGCGTAAGAAGATTTCGTTGGATCGTAGTTTGGATCGTGGGTGAGCGCAGGAACGCGACAGAAAAGTTGGGGAGTTGCACGCGTGCCGCTGTCTGCGTGCTATTAATTACGTGCTTCGACCGTGCAGGATTTACGAGTGCACTCGGCGCAACTCGTTAAAATTTCTCATTACCATGTCGTTTACCCCCGACAGTGATAATTGCCGCAACTTAGGATCCGACCCTTGCCGCGGCGGTTGAGCACGCTTCGCGGGGAACTTTCTGTCTTTCCTCCGTGCGGAATCATTTCGGGAGAACGGCGAAACATACCGGAGAAGAAACCAAGGGGATGAATAATGGGGTAACGGCGCGGCGCGTCGACGGAAATCGACGAGACCATGCATCATTTATTCGTGTTTTGAACTCGAACTATACCGGAGCCGCGCGTCGCTGATGAATTAAGGATACCTCTTCCATCAAACAGTTCGAACGGGTCGCATTTACAAATGACGCCAAATGGGTCGCTTCGCTTTACTACCTGCTTCGTAATATCAAAAAACCACATTGCAAAAAAGATGTTATATTCCATCTGATTTAATGTACCTCGCTCCGAACCCGCTCCGTACGATTCGTCGAGAGGATAGTTTTTCGCGAAACGCAATATTAATTTTATTACTCGGAACATTTCCATAGTATGCTGATATTCTCAATCACGATTGAGGTACAACGCCGCGAGATGATAAAATTTTTTTTTGCAATCTAAAATCTCATTCACTGCAGTTGTAATATGGCTTGATTAAATCTATTGTACCCTCCCTACTGGGTACTGCAAGCTAGCTGCAAATTGCAAATTAAAATTGATTAAACGTGTGTTCCCCTTTATTAACATACATAATAAAAACCTATTGCATATAGTGGTACGATATAAAATGTACCATGGAATATTGAATCGTGCTCGAACATATTGCGAAAAGTGTTGGCAACCCGTTAATATGCATTCCGTCGTTTTATAGAGATAAATTCTCAACGTCGGAGTCTTATGAATTTTTAAATGAAAAGAGAGAAAAATGTAAATTTGTAATTTTCGCGAGCGAGGGTGTATAACGATGGCAAAAAGGATCAATTTATAATCCGGAAAGAAGCTGCCTAAGCTATCTAAAGCGTGCGATAAATCTTCGGAGCGTGGCATTCACGTGGAAAGTTCACGTAGCCTTGGCATTTGTTCGTAGGTTCGACTGTGGCAGTGGCGTCGGCACCGTCAGGAGCACGCAAACCGTTAAACTGAACGAATGGAATACGTTGACTGTCTACAGGCACCGATGGGATGCTTGGATCCAGCTGAATCAAGAGAAACGTGTCGAGGGCAGATCGAAGGTAAGAACCCTTTATCCCTGCGACAATGTTGAAGAGAACGGATTGCGAATTCGGTTCGCGAACGATTCCAGGGGCTGGAATATGCTCGATCTCTGCAAATTCGCTTCAATTTCCTAACACGCGTCGCGAATCCGTCTTATCCCTCTTTCGAACTTATTAAAATTTTCTCGATCCCAGCTAACGGACCAGCCAACTTTCCCCTAGATCACCAAAATTATTCTTCCCACATCACGTGGATCCTGTACCGCTAATCGTGGTGACGAATAGCTTGCATAGATTGCCCCAGTTACAATACCGCAACATGTTTTAACAAGGTGGCCGCTGTACGCAACGAATTAATTACGAGCGTTTATTGATTGTGTGTAACAGTCTGTAGGGAACATTAATCAATAATTTTGTATAAACCTGCAAATGACTGTTAACGAGGACTCGAAATGTTTTACGTTGTAGCAATGGAATTTCAATTAACGGTTTGTTTAATGAAAAGGTTCATTATTTATTAATGTGTGTTTTAGAACAGTCGCGCTCGTTCGACACAGATAATAGTAATAATAATGTCAAGTAACACGAATACCAAACAATTCACTGTTTGTCGTTCAATCGATATCTATCGCTGCGTAAATAAGTAACGAGGCGAAGTTAATGAACCGCTCGCGCTCGTCGCGTTCATATTAAAACAAACGAGCTCCGGAATTTTAAGTTATCCACAGGTGTCGCGTTGATATGAATAAATTTGTGAAGAAATAATTTAAATAAAAGCAGGACGGCGCAGGATCGCGTAAGCAATTTATGCAGGCCCCGTAAACCGCGCACTTTACCGCAGTTAGTATTTGCAAAATAAATAGAATTGACCATTAGAGGAGGATTTATCGTTAACGATCCTGATACGAATATAGCTGCGGGAAAATTGGCTTCCCTTGACATAATTTTCTGCCGGCGAAAGGGGCCGTATTCCCGTGGACGGTTTCCCTTTAAATTCCGAGCCGGCTGACGTCTTTAGAGACGAGCAAATCTTTTCACTACTTCCCGTGTATTCTTGCCTCGGTGCGCCCCGACGTCATCGTTATTCACCTGCATGCAATTCCATCCGCGCTGCGATACGCGTCGCCCCCCGCGAAAACGTTATTTTCCGGGGAAATCGTCCATTTAATGACGAAACTCCGGCCAACGGGCTGCTTTCCTACGATTATTCCTCGAGACACTGACGGCACGGAATTTTACGACGTTAATTACACCGGTTCGCCGCCGCCGCCGTATCTCCGATATTCTTTTTTCCCTCGCTTTTTCTTTCTCCTTTCCTTTCCAACCCCCTGCCGCTCTCGCAATTCCTTTCGCAACTCCACCACACCCACAAGTAATTTGATAGAAGGAAATGGGATTCCGCGGTCTCTCCCCGCTGCTGACCACATTTATTGCAACAAATTAAACATTAATGCTGGAAATCCGTAGCGTCCCAGCCCGAACACAATTATTAATATATAATATTTAGTTTTGGTAGAATTTAGAATTTTTGGTCGCAAACTGTCTTTCTTTGGCGACCAGAAAAGTTCGGAGCGTTAAAATTCGCAGACTCTGCACGCGTTCGATAAACCTTACGCCGACGTGATTACAATAAAGTTTCATCGGCTAATGCAATCCATAATTTCTATTAATCGACAAATTCTTCTCGAAAAGTGTTCGGCCGCGGCCGCACGGAAAATTCGAGCGCAAAGATACGAGGGCGGATAAGTGGAGTTAGTTTCCCCCGGGAAAGTTCAAAGAACAAGACCCTTAAAATCGAGAAATGTTTCCAGTCGATACATAAAATATGGCAATTAAGAAGTTCGCGAATTTATGAGAAGTTTGAGGTTTTTTCTCTCCGGTGAATTTTAAATACGGCAAGATGTTGGTTTAGAGAGACTAAAAAAATATCCTCCTCCCTCTCTTTCTTCTCTCTTCTCTTTTCACGGAAATGATTGTTGCACGAGGAAAAATTGAACGCACGAATAACATATTATAAATAATTACTTCTTCCTTGGGCGAAAATTCAATTTCGCAATTATGTTTTAATTTTTTAATATAATTTTTTACGGTTTTCTTCCGAAAACTTTCCGCTAGATGCACTCGAGCGTTTAACGAGTTGATTAGCGGTGTTAGGAGTGGTGTTAAAAATAACTGGAAGTTGAGCAAACCCTATTTAATTTCATACATTGGTGTCTTTGTCGATAGATGACCGATTTCATGCCTCTAGGACAGAAACGTGTAAATTAATGCTCGTTCCAGATATCGAGAAAAACATTTAAGTAGAATCGCCCGTGACGCAGTCCAACACCGTTGTGTCTGACTAGAATAAGTATGCTGTCGTGTAATGCAAAATCCGGTTAACATTCGACCGAGCCTGTGAAACGTGACAACCAAAACGAAAGAAAAGAAGCAAAATGTCGACGATAAATAAAACAAAACGACGGATCGGTACTTGGCGAGTGAAAAAACGCGCGGTTATTGTCCGCAAAAATTAATTGGGTTCCGCGGGAGTCACCGGGGCCGGCAGTTGTTTTCACGCTCCATTTGCGAGCGTAATTCGACACGGCTGTCGCTCTTGAACCGTCGAAAGTAATATTCTCCTTTTCCGACGCAAACACCGGAAAATCCTCTTTGACGTTTTCCCCGTCTTTCAGCAGCGGAGAAGCGCGACGCTGCAAGTCGCATATCCCTTTCTCTCGCTCGCTCCCGTTTCTTTTTTTCTACTCCGGCAACAAAACGCATACACGAATCCTATTGTTAACTACAGTGCTCTGTTTTAATCACGCCGGCACTTACTCGTCTCGGTTTTATTTCAAGCTACCACCCGGGGTTTTCGCGACGCGCAGGTCGTCGACGCTACCTTTGTCCCCACTTGTCCCCACGTCCATTCCGCCTGTTTTTCTCCTTCTTCATCTTCTTCTTCTTCTTCTTCTTCTTCTTCTTCTACCACCCCTTCGTCCATGCTCTTCGTCTCTTCTTCTATACCGGCAAGCTTTTTTCATCCCTATTTTACAAATGAGACACAATGACGTCGGAACGAAAAAAAAAGCATCCATCCTTTTGTCCGCGCAGCAGTCCGAGGTAAGTAAATTCCACCCTCTCGCTTCCCTCATCCCTCTTTCAGATGCAATTGGCGATTATTTTGTACCCCCTTCGTGCCCCTCGAACCACTGCTTTGTCCCCGATGTGAATTCTTTAAAATTCTTTGAACCACTGCGAGCTTCTCGATTCAATGCCACTACGATCTTTTCATGTGTCTCTCGCTACTTTTTCCAAGTGTTTCGGCCCGATTATCATTATTCCCTAGATACAGAATTTAGATTTTCACAGAAGACGCAAAAAACAATTTCGTCACGCTGTGCCTAAATACGAGGTGTTTCACAATTTATAGGTACAAATTGAAGTAAGATGAAATTCAATATAAATAATATCGGTAGATTCCACGCTTTTGGTAAATAACCAATTAATATTACCTACCGAATACGATTGAAGAATACACTATGTAAACGCAATGAAAAATACATTGATTATTTTATTACCTTGCGGTTAATGTATTCTTGAAACGGTAACATCACAGTTAGACATTTTCTGTGTCGCGTGATAGTACCCCGTCTCCCGAAACGACTTTTACAGCGATTAAATTCGAATGACCCTGTACAAAGACAGATGGTGATGTCAGTGAAGGATGAATGTTGGAACCACGCCCCTGTAAGTCAACAGCCCGGCCATAGTAATCAGTTAAAATGCGCCGGATGAACGAAAGTCGTCCATAGTTCGCTCGATTAAGGAAATTCAACCATTCCGTCTAACGGGTTGTTTATCGATTTTCCGGAGCCAGCTAATTTCACCCTAATTTATGTCGGGCGTTCTAATGAAACTGGGTCGTCGACGGGGGAATGCGACAAACCGTGTCGTCACGTGTATGGTTTTATTAAAATTTTCGTAGTACTTATCGCGACCCTGTTCGTCCGGTTAATTAAAGCAGTCTAATATCGCGCGACGTCTCATTATGGATTAGAAAATTTGCTTCGCTTCGTTTTACACGTCTTACTATATTAGCCGTATGCTGTAATAACGCGCATTCATTTCATTACGTTTATGGTTTGTTTAATTACTAACCTATTGGCTGGATTATTAATAGGTAATAGTAATCGAGGATTAATATTGCAGGGGTGGATCGCACTTGGAACCGTCAAATTAATAGTTTACTCGAGCAGGCTTTCAGGATACTTTATTCATTACTACGAAGCTGTTCGCCTTAATGTATTCAAGATTACTGCTGGATAATTTACTACGCGACTTCCGTTCGGTAAATTCGATTTTGAAAAAGGAATACAAGTTTCGAAACGAAAAACACTACAGGAATTTCGCAAAATAACAATGGAGACAAGGTTGGGACGATGTAGTACCGCTTCCAGCGACGGAAAAAAATGTCTACATTGGGAACGACACATTCCTAGTTTTGCTTTTAAACGAAATATACGAGTTCCGAAAAATCGAGAAAGGCCGTATTTTTTAATTTAACGAACAGGCTTCACTAAATACCATTTTTATGTTTGTTCTGTTGGAGCCAATTAATCCGTGCCGCGGACGCGTGTCCCATACTTTCGATCTTCTCGAAATTCTACTTTCCCCCAGCCCGGGGAACTTCCTCGCAGCTTCACAACCCGACACTCTGTAATTAAGCATGTTTTATTACGTCGCAATGGCGTTTTCTTTAAACTGCGCCGAAGAAACGGCCCAGCATTTCGCTCTCGAATTAAAAGTCTTTAAAACCTCCTCTCTCTCTCTCTCTCTCTCTCTCTCTCTCTCTCTCTCTCTCTCTCTCTCCCCTCCTACATTCCCGTATCCCAAGATGTATCTCCATCTTTCTCTCTTTCTTTCGCGAGCTTTCTTGCCGCTCGGGCCTTCTCGGTCGACCTCTCTCATAAGACTTGCAAATTGTTTCGTTATAAGTTAGTGCGCGGCGAAGGGAGATAGATTAGCGCCACTTTCTTCGAGAAAAAAGTGCTTTCGAGTGCCCCTCGAAAAACACGCCGAGCTCGCGAAACAATCGGACAGAGAAATACGATTTTTCACGCCGTCGAATCGCTATCGAATATTTCTGAGGTAACCGCGCTTTCGTTCTGAGTAGACAAGCAAATTTCATTCGTCCGGAGACAGGCGAAAATTTTTCATTCTTCTCGTAACAATTTTATCGAGCTGAAAATAATACATCAGAAATTGAAGAACACCACTACGGGTCGAATGAACGTAAAGCTGAATTATCTCGTAGCTGGTATCTTGACCGATAAGAAAGCCTCGAGAAAAGAGACGGTAATCGATGGCCAGGCTCAGAAGATCGTTGCTCGAAGACAGGGGACGTCTGTTTTCCCCGGACGGAGGGGGAGAGTTTAATTGCCTTTAAAATCAGCCGGCGAATGGGTCCGCGAACCGAGCCCACTTTATCCCGAAGTGCCATTAAGCACTCGGTGTCCTAATGACAGCGTGGTAATTAGAGGAGCCAGCCCTCGACCCTTCTTCTGTCTCCCCCCCCCCCCCCCTCTCTCTCGCTCTCTCTCTCTCTGTGTCCTCTGTTCATCTCGACGATTCCTCCTTTTTTTATTTTTCTTATTCCGACCGCGAGACAATCGAAACACAAAAGGCAACGCGTTTCGTTCGCGTGTCCACTCGTTCACTTTTCCGTGGATTTTGCTGTGAGGAATCCTCTGCAATATTCACTACGTTTAGCTCGTGTTTGCGCTGAATTTAGGCGACAATAGCATGCATGAGTAGATACACTAGAATGTAAAGTTTGATTATTTTTTCGTTGAACTTTATAATATTACTAGACTGCGGATGTTTATGTAATTTACAATTTTTGTAGAGAAACGTTAGAAGCCGTTTTAGATCTGAAATAATTTAAAATCGTACGAAATTCTGTGATGAACCTAACCCTCCTTTCTTAGCATTTTTTGAAAATTTTCAAAAGCCATTATTCCATAAAGATCCGCAGCTTAAATATTACACTCGGAAAACGTTGAAAATTCGTGGTCCCCTAAGTAAAAGTCCTGCCGGCAACAATGAAGTCCGAGGGAATATTTAAAAATCACGCGGAACGGAGAGCGGCCGGATTATCGCGTCGATATTACTTTTTAACAATCGCGCGCTCGGTTCATTAAGCCGGCGCTGATTTAATTCGACAGGACGATTGTCCGGTTGATTTTTGACTGGGCTGCGACTCGGTTAACCGTTTAAACGCGCGCGGATTCACCGGATAAATGAAGATGAAACGGGCCGAGAACGATGCAAAACGAATAAAATAGGTTGGAACAACGGGGGCGGAGGGTTAGCGGATGGGACGCGGTAGAAACGCGCGAAACAAACGGCATGAATAAGTTAAAGCGGCGGACGCGTGTTTCGCAATCTGCGTCGGAGATTGATAAAGATCGAGCCGATGATGGAATAAAAAGCTGGAAAAAGCTAAAAACCGAATCGCTCCTCTCGACGCGTGGTTAAACGTGAAATTCCTCTAACCTGATCCTGGCTTTCTCCACTGTTTTCTTCCTTCGTAGTGTTTGTCCGTGGTATGGACAAAAATGTGAAGAAAATATGAAACAGCTGCGAAGAGTGCCAGTTATTCTGTGACCCGTTACAAAGTCGGGAAAATTAGATGCTCAAGAAACGTGCTTTGTGCCCCGAGCGGCTTACTTCCGCATTATACGTTGCTTTATTGTGTAAAGCCGGTTAAAATTTTTTCGCCAGCCGCCCGCCCGGTTACTTCTAACGACACGGTGACGATCTGCCGCGGCGCGGTGCGGCGCAAGAAACAGGATCCTTTTACCGGAAACGAGGTTTCTTCCGACGAGATAACTCCGGAGGCCCTAGAGAAACGCCGACTCTGTAAGATGAACTCGGGTTGGCTCTCGCAAATCCTGCTCTTATAGAAATTGGATGCGTTCTTTATCATTTAACACCTCTCCCCATTCATTAGCTTCGCCGGTGTTCAAGTTCCTGCTTATAATTAAGAGCTCATTTGTAATTTTTCGGAATTTATTACGGGACAATGGGACCTCCTGAATCCGATTACGCTAATCTTAAACGTCTCGACGTACCGCTTACCGGGAACATTCTCGGGGTAAACAGAGGCTGTTGAAAAGGATTGATGATTTTTCGCTTGTAAACCGGAGAATGCGTCGCGGTTAATTCCGACATTAGATTCGCCGGCGTGAATGGTTCGTCGGAACAAAGAAGGAAGCTTGAAAAGAGGTAGACAGGAACGCGGGGCGGCCCGCTTCACCGGCTCCTACAGAAAAATTCATTATAAAGCGAGTCCCGGTGTCCCCGTTTACCTTGAAAGGTGGGGGATGGGGGCGTGGGTGGTGTACAAACCCCTCGAAGTCGTTGGAAATTAGCCTCCCCTCGAAGGGAGAGCAGATTAACTGGATCTGACGGCTGATCGCAACGTCAGCCGGCTCTCTCTCTCTCTCTCTCTCTCTCTCAGTCTCTTTGGAGTGACTCTGTCTCCTCAAAGCAGCATCGGGGAATCCGATTGTATCGTGCCGCCTTATAATAAAGTCGCTTACAAACGACGGATTACCCCTCGTTCTCCTTTCTTCCGGCCCCAATCCCTCATCCCCCGAGGTCCCCATCCTCGAATAGCGTCAGACTCGTGCGAAAAATGACGGGGACGATGAGACGCAAAGAGAAATAAATTGTACGGTACACAGCCCCCTCTCTACAACCTTCTCCAACCCCTTTGGGAATGATAAGACTCCCCCTTCCTCGCGGGTAGCGCGAAGACGACGTGGACCGAGTTCGCGATGAGCACTCGGTCTCATGGTTTTTTCGGGGGATTTCGATGGGAGGACACCCTGCTGCTCTTCCAGTTCGAAACTTCGAATTGGACATTTGTCGACATACCTTGGGGTTGCTCCGAGATGGATGGTGGAAATTGCGGGCTCCCGGGTTTGTTTATTTTTTAGGGGAATGAAACGAAGATGCCACTTTGCCGGCGAATTGCCAGACTTTTCTTTCGGCGAGGAAACTTTCGCCGAGGAGAATTCGTTTATTCGTAAGAAACGTGATATAAGTCGAAAATAAGGAATTTTTTCAATTGTATATCAATAATTTAGAAATGTAAAATAATTTGTTGTTACTTATTGTTAGATAGTCGGTCTATTGTCGGGTACATTGATTATAAAGTACACCACGATTTATATATTTAGCGTTGTGCTTTTTTTAAAAAAACATATATTTCGAGGTGTATCACTGTTTCGTATTTTTAACGAATTACAAGTTTCATTGGCCGCGCGACGTTTCACTGCGCGTTGCGAATATTTGTCCGCTCGTTCTCTCGGATCTGAAATCTGACCCACATACGCGATCATCGGAGTCGATAATAATTCCGCGGAGGCTCGCGGAAAAAATAATTACACTGTCGCTGTCGCGACGGGATCGCGGGTTCGCGGTTTAATTGCTAAACTTCGTAATCACGTGGATGAGATATTATCATACGTTCATCTTTTATGCGTTAATTAATCATGCTCTGTACTATGTACTCTGTGCAGAATAGAATGAAGAATCGATTCCATAACCGAAAATCAGATCAGGTACCTCGTAGACTGGTGTTGCAAATAGATATTCGTGTGGGTTCAAGTATAGTTGAAAATTCATTAAATTGTAGTTTACTCGGTATCTCTGTACCGAGGAGGTTATTATGTAAAAACAACGGGTTATCTCTGCAGTTTCATCATTATAACATTTTTCAAACTAATCAGACTTATCCCGCTCGCGACATTATTCTTCTCACGTCTTGCTACTTTGCGCAAACGCTTCGCGAAGCGTAGAGTCCTGCTAACTCAAATCCTCTGTAAATCCTCTATTAATCTGTCGTGCATAATTTTCAAAAAAAGATATGATTACATCATTTATCGTATTATTTTCTTCTTGTTCATTTTGAAGCTCCACAAGACTTCCTCGAAAATCACTTCTCTCTCTCTCTCTCTCTCTCTCATTAATTTATAACTCTTTCCCCTTTATTCTTTCATTGTTTTACGATCCCCGGCTTGCAGAAGTGGCCCTTAAAAAAAGGTGTGAATTTCGAAAACCGTAATTCCCTCCTTCGGTACTTTACTCTTTCAAACAATTTCGTTCGAATCGATTTCCCTGAAGCAACCCTTCCGTCACCCTCGTTATTTTATTACTCATTCTTCTTCATTCCTTTGCGATCCTTCTCTTCTTCTTTTAATAGCTACATTTCCAATTGTTACATTATTCTGGACCTATTAAACAACCACATTTTGTCGAAAAACCGAATTTTTTTAGGGTTTTCATTTTTTTACGAGCACAGTTTACAACATAAAAAATGCACGGGAAACCGCGAAATATAATTTACCCTGTAACCACACTCGCGGGAAGGCTAGAGGGCTGAAATTTTACTCGGTGGGGTGCTCCTTGGCCAGCTTTCGAATTGTTCGATAGTGTTCGATAGTGTTTGAAAAACCTCAAAGATCGGTTATGACGATCTTAATAGGCTAGGCTCTTTTCCGGAACAGTCGATCTCGGATCAAAAGATTCCGCGGAAGTTTCACGGACGCCGAGGCAAAAGACGGCATCAATCGTTTAAGCTTTATAGAATTACGAAGGGAGTGGGGCGGCTAGACCTCTCAGAAGGCTCGTTCATTGGAGGTCACGTTTCCGGTGTACGGCCCCCGACGGTTTTAATGGCGAAACCTTGTTATCGAGATGGCCACGGGATTTCGAAGCGGAACGGCCGCCGATTCCCTGCATATTCCTTTTTTACCGGCACGGTCTTTACGCGGTAATGCTGTTTTAATGCCCTTCCGGCCGCTGCCTCCCCTAACGCAATCCCCTGTCTGCTCTTTAATTGTAAACTATGCGAATCGCGAAAACAATTTCGCCGAGAACGTCCGGCGAGATTTTCAGAGCTGAAAGTTTGTCCACTCGGCTTGAAATGGAACGAAAATGTTTCGCATCCTCGGGAAAATGGATCGATCTTTCTGATTGGACTGGTAAATTGCCTGCCTGCAGAAGTTAGTAAAAAATATTTTTAGTACAGGACGAGAAAACTTTGCGGACCCGGTACGTTTGAGTTTGTTGATGGAGATCGATAGTAGAATGCAATTAGGCTAGTCCTCCGACTCTTGAAGATCCAGGTTAATCGAGTATCGTTAATGCCATCGCCGTACTCCTTCAAACAACAGTTCCACTTTTTAAAGAAAACAAGCTCCCGTCCAGTTCTAAAATCGTTATCGGGAAATTCGGTCTAGATACAACTTTCGCGAGCAAACAGTCTTCGTCAAAGACAGAGAGATATCGTGTAAACCGAATATACATCGAACCGCCAGTACCAGAACAATCCAAGCTGATCGCGCTTCGCGATCCATCCTGAAACCGCCATTGAACATCACGGCAGTTTGAACAATTTTCAAGTGACTAAATATATTAAATGTTCCTTTTTATCGGAGAGCATTAATATATCTTTTATAGACACTGACGTAACACTGAAGAGATCATCGAATATTGCATTCTCCGTGCAATGATGCCGCGCAAAAACATTACTGAAAATAGTTGTGGGGTCTGAATCGCGTGCGGCGACGAGCTCCATTGTCTTGTTATCGGGACGCGCGTCACCTACTTCCCCGGGGCAGAAACTTTCAATTGTACAGTAAAAATCGCGCGAACTTTTAAATCAACCCAATACCTCCGAGCCAACATTTTTCCGTGTCCTGATCGCCGTTGTCGATAGGTCTCTCGCCGGAAGTTTCTAGGCACGATGTAACGGGGCTTGGCTGTAAATGGAGATGGGGATGGGGATGGGGATGGGGATGGGGATGGGGATGGGGATGGGGATGGGGATGGGGATGGGGATGGGGATGGGGATGGGGATGGGGATGGGGATGGGGATGGGGATGGGAAAGGGACGTGGAGGAAGAAGAGAAGGATGACTCCTGGCAACCTCGGTCGATGCACCGGCGCGGAGAAAGTTTCGAGACTTTTGTAAGTGCATTAGCTTGAAAAGTGCGAGCGAGGTCGTCGACAGGATTCGCGCGCACGTGCTGCTCGGCCGCGGCCGTGGGCGTGCTGGATAGGTGCATTGCCAGTCACTGTTCTATAGCATAGCGAATCGGTATAGCGCGACGCTCGCTGGGCAAATATGGGCCAACCCGGGATGCATAATTCGCGTAAATTGCTCCCATCCCCGACTGCGTTCCAGCCGGCGCGGCGACGGATGTCGCGAGCTGATACGGAATATATCTGAAACCGCCACGGGGTGAAAACGGCAATGTTGTTACAACTCTCATAATCGGCAGCCACGCAATAACGCCCTCTTCTATATTCCGAATATGCGTCTCCGCCTTATATCTCGCAAACGAATTTGCATGCTGCGGAAACGAATTTTTCGTTCTGCGGAAGTAGAACGAATGCGCCGTTCTCTTTCACCCATCTAAAGTCTCGGATGTCGATCGGACGTCGATCGAACGAGCGTAAATGTGCAGAGTACACTGAAATTTCCAGTTAAATATTTCATACCTACAAAAATGTCATAATTCCTTACAAGTTGCAACTGTTTTAGGTGAATGGGGAATTCAAAGTGAATTTAAACAGTTTATCAGATGAAATATGGTTATTATACAACGGGACTCGCGCAGTTACGTAAACAAGACACTTTTGGATTTGATTGCAGGGCTTGTTTGCGAGGATTACCTTCCGTGAGCCGCTGTTCGTCGGCGGTCCCGGAAATACAACCGGCCTGGAGCGACTTCCGGTGAGAACTGGATTTAAGGGGTGCGTCCGGCATCTGGAAGTCAATGAACACCGCTACCGTTTCCCTCTTGCGCCGCAGGGGGACGCGACGAATGGTTTCGACGTCGGTGAGCACAACTTACCAATTAAATTCCGCGAGACTTACTCCTTCCGATGATGGAACAACTTCTATTACTGTTCCCTTCCTCCCCGATACCTCTCCTCTTCTGTCGCGATATTTCCATTGAAACTACTCGCAATCCTTCAAAATTCTTCGCCACTCTGGTTCTTCGTGAAAAATATTTTTAAATAATCCTCAACCACAAAGGATTTTAAGCCTTAGCGGTCGGAGCTGTTAATTAACTTGAAAATTAAACTTTTCTTCCGACCTAGAATAATTTGTATGGATATGTAATTGATGTGATACCTCGTACAATATTTACCCCTCGACTGCTACGGGTTAATAATATCAAGTGCGAACGTTCGTGGTCCCCGACCTCAGAATTTCATAGAGAAAATCGTGAAAAATTGGAAAATGGAGAAGGGAAATTTTGAGCGGGCCAGAATCGATGTTAGATAGGGCAATAACAAAGACGGGTGTCAAAGTGAAATCCAATCAAGCGCAGATACGCCACTGCAAACTGAGACTTCAGCTCGAGTCTCGCTCGTGTAAAGCAATAATCCTGAAACGGAGCGTCGACCGAGGACCCGCGCGGTTCCTTATCTTGTAGCGCCAAGAACGCCGGGAGACTGGCCAAATCGACTACCAAATCTCTATTGAAAGGCTCAAGGGGATGCGTATAATCCATCCGAGCGTAACCTCTCTTAGGGGTGGGGGGGGGGGGAGAGAGTTAGGTTTAGGGGTCGGAAGAGGGGGTTTGAGGCAAGACAGCTTTTAAGGGCTCGGTTTCTGTCGAGGACACGATAGACGTCCGACCATTCCGCCGTCGTATATCTCCATTCTCGGTGCAGAATGCACAATAGATCAAAGGGACCGCGCACATTCCCGAGGCCAATGCATTTTTTGGTCGTCGGAGAGGACCGCGTGCGCGCGACCCCCCCTCGTCGAAAGAAAAACGACCCTGAAGATCGCCGCGGAGTCGAAAGAGGAAAATGTCGAAGTAAATCGTCTGTGGACCCCGAAATCGGTGCAACTTCGTGTACCCTCGATAAGTGCTCGCTTTGACCTGTCCCAGAAAATAAATTCTCCTCGCTGTTCCTGACAGAACAATCGTTCTTCGAATTTGATAGACATTCCTATTATTGCTATTACACCTTTTACACTATTGTGTATCATTTTCTGGCTTCCCCTTTGATACTTTTCTTTTGAGACTCGCATCGAAACTTGCTTCTTCGTCGTTGATTCAGAGTCGGCTGTGGTCTCTGTATCTTGCTCGTGGCAAAGATGCAAGTCCATTTGTTCAGTTATAAGAATTTTTTTTAACAATCTCATTCTTTTTTCGTTTTATTATCAGTGGAACTTTATTATCTTTTGTTAAGAATTGCATTGGAGTGTCATCGAAATGATTGTATTCTTAAAATAGCGCTCAACCGATTGATTAAATCTTTCTCTAAAAGTGGCATCCGAACATAAATAGCATTTTGTAATTTCGTAGCATCGATCCAGGTATTTAAACCTCTTTATCTCGTTACCAGGCGGGTTATCGACGTGACGCTAACGAAATTTGTATGAAAAACGTGAGGGTGGGGGATGGAAGATATTCCCGGGTGGACGGGGGTGGTTGTAGAACGAAGGTTGAGGGACGCCCTAGCTGAATTCATGTGACACCTGTTGTGTACCACGATATAGGAGTTAATTCGAGCCTCCGATACACGTTCGCTGCACCGAAAACAAAATGTAACGGCAGCGCAGCTAATTATGAACCGTGGTGTTTTAACGTCTCCATTACTGTCCACTGAAATTGCAAAATCCGAATGAATTGCCACAATAACGGGGTTCTCTTCTTCATTCGATTCTCATATTAAAAAATTAACGATGGTATACTAACTATTCGTTAGAAAACGATTCTCTAGAGTGAATGCGATTTACGAGAACAGTATTGAGCAACGGAGCAACCATAGAATTTGTTATTACTCGCTAGAGTAATTTTATGTGGTCTACACGAGAAAAGAGAGAGAGAGAGAGACCAAGCGTGGAAAATTATTTCCTGTGACTGTCGTATATTCGGTTAGGTGTAGAGCATTTATAGAGAGCTTATACAAATGATGCGAATAGTATTACGCTGCGCGTTCCTGAAGGAACAATTATTCGAGGTTAGCACGACTTACTAGAGTAATTTACACGGGTCGAATACGCGAGAGCAATTTTCGGGGATTATTTCGAATTACCAGTTAAAATAAAAATTTTCTGCGCCTATCGCAAGAGGTGGGAACACCAGAAGAAAACAAATTGAAGACGAGCACAGACAGTTCCCGGATAACGGAGCGTCGAGCCGCGATGAAAACTGTGTCGAATCGGACGAGGTGCATAAATAAAAATTTCCATAGATATTTTGCGGCACAGGATGGATCGTGGAAAGCCCTTCCCGAGGAAATCTTTAACGAAACGACGCGCCGCGCCGGCTAGATGATCGCCCGAGATACGGCGAGGATCCGCGGAATAAGCTGCCGCCGCCTGTTTGCTATTCCGCCGCGAGTTAATCGGATTACTTTCGGTGGATAAAATACAATTCGGCCGAAAGAAACGACGACGACGACGACGACGACCGCGGAGAGCCGCGGCGGCCGCAATAAAAGAGTAAGTCGGGTGGAAACGTGACTCGTATGGACTCTGTAATAATGAATGACCCAGACGATTTTCGAAGTCGCTCGGCCGGCCCCGGAGAATCGAGGTTATCCGAATCGACGAGGGGTCGCCGAACTCCCGGGGCCTTTTCCGCCTTTTCCCGAACTTTACCAATTTACCTCGTTTCCTTTCTCCCGACTTTTTCCTCACCCGGGGAAATTTCTTATGCATTAGCGTGGACCGGCGGCGGACCGGCGGACCGCGCGAGATACGTTATCGTACCAACCGTCCGATACGCGTGTTCCAAACGGCTTGAATTTCGCCGCTTTCCTCCGAACTTCGATTCCACTTTTCCGTCGAGCAGTATTGATTTCTCACTTCGCCCAATGAATTTTGCTGATGCGAAGTCCGGAATAAGGCTCGCGGTTATTTCCGAGCCAGAAAATCGTTCTATTAAAACGCCGGAACCTTTGGAACCCGCTTTTCTTTTTCTTCTTCACGCGTAGTTGAAATAATGCGTACGCAAGTCGCTCTCACCAGTAGCGCACGCTGCGTAGAATTAGCCTAATTTCGGGGAACCAGCCTCGAGAGTTGCTCTAATAAGGACACTGTGCTGCTTCAGAGACTCGTGACTACTGTCGTCGTCTAGAAGCACTTTGTGGATAGGTTGCCTAATGTTTCAAACCTCGGACGAAGTTGCGGACGAATTGGGCAAAATTACTTTGGCAAATTTTAGTTAACTTGAATTGGAGGTCATGGGCCCGTGAGCAGCCTAATCATGTTTCAGTTGCTCTCTGGATTTGCTCTTGCGTGGATATGTTACTCGATAAAGCTGTTCTTCGGGTCGCATACATCATTCATCAATTGTTCCACGTAGTTGTAAAGTTGTTAATTGCATTTTCGAACCTCCTGTATCAAGTAAAGGAAGCGCGACAGCGCCTCGGCGAACGAACTCGCGAGGTTTTTGTCACGGTTACTGTTCGGGACACGTACCCAGAGTATTTCCTCGGAGTTTTATTGTCTACCTCTCTGGAACTCGGTTTTTTCGTCTCTTTCTAATGAATCCAGGGAAGTTTCGATCGATAACTTTCTTCGAGAAGTTCCCTTTATTCTCTGGTGCTCGCGTCCAGTCCCATTTCTGTAACTTCTTCTTCTTCTTCGTGTGCTTCGGTTGGAATTTTCTCCTGATATCTTCGAGAACAGTTGTTCGAGGAACGAGGATGCGTTTGCACGTGTTGTTCGAGAAACGAAAATACTACGTACAACAAACAGGAACTCCGATAATTGATCTGTTTCCCACGAATTTACCAGATGCTCTCCAGTATTGAACCCGTCAGTTGGTGAATCGGGAAACCTTGCTCCATCTCGCTAATGATAACCGGACGTTTACGACAAACACGAGTAGGTGTAACCATCGAAAAATATTAAACAAAAATCACAATTAAAATACCATTTTCTTTAAGTAAAATAAAGTCGAAAATATTAAATAGTATTTAAAATATTTCTTTCGCCAAATAATGCCCGCACCTCTGGAAACCGAGGGAAACGATAAAAAATCTTGAGTTCCGGGAAGGGTAGAAATTCGATTGTTTCGAGCAGGCACGAAAGTAGGAAGCCAGATGGCCGAATATGTACTTACAGTGACTTTCCTGTTAACGCAAGGGTACGCGTACGCGTACGTTAATTACTTCGGCCGGGTAATGGACTCGCGACGATGAGGCAGGCGGAGCTTATTTACCAGAGGACCGGTTAATATAAAATTCCACTCGATGACAGGGCCATTCAATTTGTTTGTCGAGGAGCAGTCCCGCGGATGCCGCGGGGAGGAACGATGACGGTACCCCCGGCTCGATAATTGATTAACGCTTGATAATTAACGCTGGTCCTTGATGCAGAGGCGGCGTTCGACGCGCGATTAGCCGGCACTCCTGTCGACTTTGATCGCCCGACTAATTACCCGACACACGAAAGCCTGCCCCCACCCCGTTCAGAATTTCATTTAGCGCATTCCCACGCGTTGTCCCCAAGTCCTTGTCCCCTCTGTCTCACAGTGTTGGGTTAATCAATGACGGAAAAATTGAGGAATTCCCATCGAGTGGGAAGTTCCGGCGAAGTTTCCGAGAGACTTTGAATTTTTTAGCAGGGAGAGTTTTGATGGAACGCTGCTGAAATTGCGTCCGGGATGAAGAACGATGTCTTGAGAGAGATTCCCTTCGAGCCCGTTAGATCGTTACACGTTAAATAGGAATTTTGTCCCTGAGAAGCTTATGAAATATTGGGAAATTCACTGGTTCAAGGGGATCGCTCGATTACAATGAGACTTACAGAAGAACCACTTCCGAAAAGTTGAAGAGTTCCGAAATGAATAGAAGGAACGCAAGAAATATATTGGACGAATTTGGAAACATTTATTTTAAGCTCTCACAAGGTAAAATATCTTCTGCATTGCGAAAATAGAATACGTGCTCTGTTCGATTCGTGAAAAAGTGCGAAAGAGGGAGAGGGCGAGAGGAGTCAGGTCTCGGATAGAGAACCGGTTGAAAAGAAGCGGTAAGTAGCTTTCGAAAGCGAACCATTTCGAGTACGCGGTCTTACCTTGACTCATATTGATCGGGGGCCGCCTTAAGGAGGAGCGAATTAAAGCGTTTCTGGACTGGCAACGAGGCCACCGGAAACTTAGCTTTAATTTCGCTCAGGTAAATCGGTTTATTTCGGAAAGCAATCGGCCCCTTGTCGTCGTCGGTCATAGTCGAAGCGTCCCGACGCCCGCGCCCGTCTTCAACACGGACGAAACCGGATGCCATCCTTTCGCGCCGGATGCTTTCGTTTCGCATCCCTCTCGCAGCAACTCTTGAATTTTATTTCGTCGGGGAATATGTCCCCCATACGACGCAGACGTGTCCAATATTTTTATCTCGGAGCGAGCTTTAACGCGATTTCCTGTATGTACGCAACACGCACACACACACACACACACACACACACACACATCGGCGATTGCGAATTTCTAGTCTCGGAATTTTTCTCCACGAACTTGTACCCCCTCAGAATTTCTTGCACTTTGATGGAGAGGTTTCGTTTTTACCGATTGGGGGATTAGAAAATCATATGGAAAACCTGCAAATCCTAATTAACATTTAATTCGTGATACAACATGTTAAAAAAGAAACAGTCGGGGATTCGACGAGGCGAAATTTGATAAAACGGTGTCGGAAAAATTCCCGGCGTGTTTCAAAATTATCGGAGCGTAGAAGCGTCGTAAATTAAATTTCACAAAGTAGACGAAACATTCCCTCCAGAAAACTGCTCGTTGAATGTGCTGTGTAGCCCCTCGGGTGCTACCACGTGTCTTTTGCTATGAAATTTGTTGAACTGTGCTGAAAGTGCCCGAAATTCCATTTAATTTATCAATTTGCCCATACAACGCTCCTTCGAAAACGCCAAAACTACTGACGTTTATCGATGAATTTGCTCGCGATGATATATGTACTCTGCTCGATCGATGCAACAAACGCTAATTGTTATTCTGGAAATTCCTGAAAGATTCTGAAAAATCGAAGCCATTTTCCTTCTAAAAGCGGTCACACATCGTAGACCGGCCGAGCGTTCCATCCATCAGAGGCTGAAGAATCGATTTTTCAAAAGCCTCAAACACTGCAAAGTGATCTGATCCGCCTGTGAAAAAAAGAGCACGAAAGTTTCTTGCTCCTTCTAAAAAATTCACGATAAAACGGCGCGATCGCGGTGAATAATGAAGTAGCGGGAGAGCATTATCAATTTTATGGATGCACGAGTTGATTAATTTATGTATTAGTACATTATTCGTCCATTTAATTATCATTGGACTACAAGTTATTTCTGTTTGAACGAATGAAGCAAGAAATCACGTTTAGCTTGATTTCTAGAAAAATCTGTGTGAACAGCAACTGAATTGGACCAGAAACAAATTTATTCATTAAAGTAGGAGATTGTTTAGCGACGAAGTTAAATAAACCGTAGGAGAGGTTCCGAGTAACGGAAAAGGCGCCGCGCGCCGGTAAAACAATAACGCCATATCGAATCGAATGTTTTACGCATCCAGAGAGCCGACATTGCTATTCCGTCCGAACACGGGGCGATTTTACAGCGTATTCGATTTCCGATACCTGGAAGAAGGAGGACAAAAGCCGCGGTATTTTTGTCAAATATTTACCCGACGGTATTCGGCCGGATGAGGGAAAAGGATCGATGTTTTTCGGCTCGGTGAATCCAGGTGCCTCGATCTCTCGATTTCTCGTTTTATCGAAGGGACGATTTTTCGGCGAGTGTCTCACAATCGCGATATCTTGGCTCTCCCGTAGCTTACTCTCGCGAGGAAAGAATCGATGCGATTGATTTATTATTGTCGTTGCAGAGGAATGCACCGCGGACAGGTGCAGCAAGGTCCCCTGTTCCCATGGAGGGAAATGTCTGACTACCGGCGGTGACACGGCCGTTTGCCTCTGCCCCCTCGGATACACCGGCGACCTGTGCGAAACCAGAGTGGATTTGCAGGTAAATATCGAATTATTTCCGATTTTTCACTTATTTTTATCGCCAGATCTTGTCCCGTTTCTTGCGATTTCTTCAACACGAGTTTGCGTTTGTACTGCCATTTTATATGTAGAATGTTCTTGGTAGCAGCAGTGAAATTATTTTTGGTCGTGTCTGGATCCGAGTCAGAGGATGTTCCTCCGATATTCCTTTGCATAAGCAAAGGCAGCTTTATCATGTCGGGAAAAAGCGAAACGAGATTGCGGGGGGACTGTTCGTCACATTGGCGGGCACACGATAGGTAAAGTTGGGGGATGTTTTCCGTGTGACGCGAGAAAAAGTGCATCCCCCGGTGGGATCCTTCGAGCTGCCGGTCTTTCGCATAATACAGGGTCACTTTCCAGCAGAGTCCCGCGGGATCAGGTTATCACCAGGATGTCGCCTTTGCTCCCGAGAAAAGGAAAGGAGGGCAACGTTGCGTCAGGGGGTCGTAAGCATCGACCAAGAATGCCTCGGGTTTCCGGTCACACCTCATAAAACTTTTCTTTACCGCGCCCCGCACATGGATTCAATCATCCTTTTCCACGCCTTGATTTTTACCGTCCTCGTAACATCACCGACGCTCCTCCCTTTTTATCCAAGTTTTTTAATAGTTCTCCCACTCTCGGTCAACTTCCTACACGAAATCGTAATTTTGCCGAAGTTACTCTCGCTTAGAACCCAGTGATCGCAATCCCCTTTGAAGCATGCAATTCTTAAATCTAAGTTGGTGTAAAAATTTCCTTTTTTCTTCTGCTAAACCATACATTCGTAGGAAATGATGGTAGTAGGTAGTGGCGATTTAAATATCGATCATTTCTCTTTTCTTTCGTTTGAAGATCCACTGTCCACTTATTAGGAATGAAACGGATACGATCGCTCGATAACATTCTCCTCGAATAAATTGGATTAATCGAATAATGTTCGGCCGCGTTTGCGGATCGGGGAATTTGTGAATCGTTTCTGTCGTGGGGGAATCGTAACAACGCAACGTGCAACGGAGCTTTCGAAGTCACCGACCGATAAAGCTTTCAGAAAATTTTCGATTGAATTGTCGAGAGTGTGTATTATATAGAATTAAAGGGGAGGCGAACGGGTACTCGGGTAATTCGAGAACGAGTTTGAGTTTCAAGTGACACTTGTTAACTCTGGTCCTTCGCGGCTGTTTGTCGGGCGAGTTTATAGGAAGTTCCGGTTCACCGAGAAATACGCAGCTCTATCCGGGCTACTGCCGGGGATAAAAAAACATACGTTCTACCACACGGCGATGATTGATCAGTTACCCGTGACATTTTCCAAGAAATTCCAGCTTCCGCGAGCTCGTGCTCGCCGCGGGGTTTCCATTGGGGAACTTCTCCGATTGCGGTTGCAATTCGAAAAATGTGATACATGCGTGTTGAAATATAATTTAAAATCCTCTTGATCCAGGTGTTTAGGTGTAAAAAGAAAATTTTGGTAGAGCGATTAAATGCTGTGGCTCGCGCAAACTAGAAAATTGTAAAAAATTATAATTTGTTTAAGCTTCTCGCGTGTTCTGAGCATACGTGAGCTAAAGGGCAATCAAAACCAGACTGGTGTAATAATATTACTCGAAAGGTAGTAAAGTAAAAATTTCATGAAAGAACTCGCCGAGCGTTTGAAAAGGTCCTGTTAACACATCCGACACTCGGCGCATAATGGAGGGAACAAAGCGCCAGCTTAAAAAGCCTATAGAAATTACGCTGTTGGATTTCGAAAACGAGTGCTCAATTATGCTTCCGCCGTGATATCGAAGTTTCACGATACTATACAAAGAACGATCGAACTCGTTGAATTGAAAATCCTTTTCCGCGATCGTTCCGAGCATGTTTGGCTCGCGTTAACGCGATACTCCTTGATTTTTCCACGTTTCCTCGACCGATTTCCCTTCCTGGTTTCGCGCACGGTTTAAAAACGTTTCGCCGTGTACGAAGACATAATGCCGATCAATTTGTCCTCTCATCCGCAGACGCCACTTCACATGTGCGTCGAAATATACGGCGGATTATGCGCGGATCCGCGATGATATCGATTATAACGACACCGCGCGCCCTGTCGCGTCGCGCCGGAAGCATTGAAGCCCGCGTAGACGAGCGCGCGGAACTGTATCCGATAAAATTCGTGTCCGCCTGCCGACCGATATTACTTCCGGTACACTACGGGAGTAATTCCAATAGCAACCGGTGCGGTGTGCGCCCAGAATTGATACTCCTCAACTCTTCTCCACGGTTTTTCGCTACCTCGCCTCCTCCCACTTCTCGTTCCGGACCATCCGACATTTAAATTTCCTGTACTCTAATCTTCTTTGCCCTCTACAACATTCTCCAAAATTGTTTCGTGCTCAATTTTAATTATAAGCTCGCACACAATGGCTCCGAAAAGTGTTGACACAACTTTTCTCATTTTCCGAAAATTATTATAATAACTTTTGCTCATTTCAAAGCTTGAAGCCGGCCTTCATATTATAGCATTTATTATTACTTGAAAAAGGGAGGAAATAACATGCTATTTGGTTTCTATATATTGCAATCGATGCAGACAATTTGTATTTCGCACGAAGATCCGCGTTCTGCTTGTTACAATATTTCTTTCGAACTAGAATAATTTCTCAAGAAAAATCATAGATCGTGGAAACTTTGATCTCTGTCTCTACTCGCGAAAACTGTAAGACGCCGGCGGAATTGCAGAGCACAAGTCGCTCGCATAAGAATATTCATCATTCCCATTCCCGAATGGCAACGGTGGATTTCCGGTTTATCCGGCTGGATGTAGTACACGGGATAGAATTTTTATTTTTATCACTCGCGGCGACCGTGTTATACTTGTTCCCCGTTCGTCTTTGCTTCTCGACACGGCGGCGTTTCTGTTCGATGGGATTTATGCCAGTGCGGTAATGGCGGCCGATTGCGGCGAACACGCCCGGTTTAATTTACCGGCGGTGTATCTACCGGTGGAGTGGGTTTCCTTCCTGTAACTACGTCATTTTCGGAAATTGACGCCGCTAGATAACCGGGAGGGGGAGGGCTGATTGGAATAAGGGAAAATACGGGCGAACCAAGGGAATAATGTCGTCGCAGCTCGAGAAGCCCACCGACGATTTTTCTCGCTCCTCCGTTGAGATATCGCTCGATTTATGGTGTTTCCTCGCGGACTCTGTGATCGAGCACCTCGATCCTACGTCCCCAGACCGTCCTCGAAATATTACACCGGAGAATAACGATATTTATACAGCGACGAGCACAGCCAATTGGCTCCGACAACTTCCGCTTGGCGAAACACCTTGGAAAATACTTGAAGTGGTTTTATCCGGTTCACCCGTGGCTCTAATTCTATGAAAACAACGAATCCTTGAACAAAAATTATATTCATTTTCTGCAACAATGTCGTCAGTCGTGTTTCGGAAGAGGATACGCTGCAATTTAATAGAATATTCCAACTATGGCGGCCATTGCTGAAACGTATGCTGATAGTACACCTGTTAATGCCGCTGCATCTCGATGTGGGTAGAGAAGTGCTCGTGATTAAATATTTGGCCCCGGGTTTCTGGATCACACGCCATATTTCATGAAAATTGCGTTTTCTTGCAAATTTTCTAGCTCGACTATACGTGCTGTATTTTCGACTCCCGTACATTTAATTCCCGTAAATGGACCGCGGATGTTCATGTATTCGTTATTTGATTCGCGATAACACGCTGGGATATAGTTAAAACCAGATTTGTTTTCGTGGTATTTTTGATACTCGGAAAATTTTTAGGGACACGCATTCTTTTCCGGTATCGATGAGTGATAAAAACTGCATTTCTTCGGAGAATCGTCTAAATGAATTATTTCTCGTTTTCGAGTATGTACGTTTCAGCATGTAAACGAAAGAGAGTGCTGTATTATTGTGAATATCATATTTTGTTAGACTCCTATAAATGTCGCGGTATGGACAGAATTGTGCACGCGTTAAGTATTTATTACACGGCTACACGGCAAATTTTTCTCGAAGCCATTGTTATCGCTTTCCATTTACCGTACAATATACACGTTCACCTGTTACACATTCGCTCCGGCTTTTTTTTTTTTCGTGGTGCAATTTTTCTGTGAAACAGCGAACAAAAGAACGTTCCATCGAAATCATTTTCATTTTCCGTTGTCCATGACAGCGAGTCTACAGCGGCCATTTACTCGTTATTATACCGTGACCGATAGAAATTGTATATTTTCGAAAACGTCAATAGTTTGGTTTAATTTATCATCTGTGTTGCAATAAGAAATGATGAAATGACAGAATTAGTAGATAAGGCTAGTGTTAATTATCGTGACCCGAAAAGGAATGGTCAGAACTTTCGGAAGTATTTGATCACGCTTCCCCCGTGATAGTGCTATCGCTGCGAGAGAGACGAGTGGTATAAAGTCTCGACGCTCCAGGAACGTTGATCGCCTTTGAACGGTAAAACTTGCCGAAAATCTGGAAACCCTGAAAGATAACGATGCCCGATGGATTCTCTTGGTTGCAGGTGCCGTCGTTCAACGGGTCCTCTTATCTTCGCTACCCAGGTTTAGCAGACACGTCGCTATCTTGGCTAGAATTGGCTGTCACGTTGAAACCGACCGCGGCAGACGGTGTTATACTTTACAACGGCCACCATAGCGATGCTACCGGCGACTTCATCGCGCTCTACCTATCCTCGGCACACGTGCAGTTCACCTTCGATCTGGGGACGGGCCCTGCCACCCTAAGGTAAGTCAAATCCCTTCCCACATGTTAGCCTCGCGGCTAACTACTAGACCGGCTACCCGTTTCACGTGTATTTAATAGAAATCGTGCAAAAGGCTCCTTGTCGATTGTGACTTTAAAACAAAGGATTCAACGAATTTAGGTCCACAATGGCGGCAAAAATTTCTCGTATGAATTGTTAGAAGGTCCGCCATTTTGTTCTCCGGCAAGAACCACCCCGTAAGGGGTTCCGGGTGTTCCCTGCCCTCTTCCTTTCAATTTCCTCGTTACTCCTTTCGAGCAGGAGCCTCTAATTGAGTCGTTTGCATGCCGACCCCCGGCGAACGGATAAGGGACGTGAACGGATATTGTAATTTTATTGGGAACGCGCATACGGCAACTGGGGTGAAAAAGGGAAGTGGGTCGGTCGGACCATGCCCGCCTCGTTTGCGCTTGATTAGACGGGGAAGTGTATTTTAATTTGTTGAAAGTTCAAGGGGGTCGGATCGAGTTCACCGTCACGTTGCGGCTGGGATACGGGAAACCGAAATCACCCTTTGTCCCCTTTTTTTATGGAGGAGAACCACGATTTCTAAGGGCTGACCCTTTGAACCTGCTTCTGGAATTAACATCCGACAGATTTCTGTTTTTAAACTTTTTTTTTATTAGTATCATATTGATGTTGTAAAATCAAAATTAAAAAAAAACAATCACCCGATGACCATATCTGATGCAGTTAACATTTCTAGTACATACATTAATATATAGTAAACTAAGAATGTGTATTTTCTTACTGTTCTATATTATGTGTATTATTCTGGAAATGTTGTTTGAATTTTTTAAAATATTTTTCCCTCAAATAAAACGCAAAAACTGACCTTCATTCAATTGTTTCATCCCAATTTAAAAAATCATGCAGTGAAAGGTTAAGAAAACAACAGTAAAAAAAATCGAGTGAAGCTACATCACGGTGGACAAACGATATTTGACCACGATGTAAAATCAAATTCTTTTCAAATTCGAGAGTGGCTCGAAAACAAAAGGGTAGTGCACGGTGAAGTTGAATTTCGGAAAAATGTTCCGGGTCGACGCGACGTGACGCGACTCGACGCGCGGAACGTGATCCCGTTGATTACGTCTCTTGTAACGCACGTTGTAACGAGTTTATGCGCGATGCGATCGATTAACGAGCCCCGACGCCCGGTGTCGAAAGAACCAGGCCCGATCGTTTAATCCATGCTATCGCCGCCAGTAACGATGTATAGGCGTCGATCGGTCTCATCGCGAATTAAACCTTTGAATATTCATGACAGAAAATCAGTAGGTGCGTCCTCGAGGAAGAAGAGCATGGCTCTCCATTTTCTTTAGCTCTCTCTCCCTCTACCTATTCCGATCGGCTGTCTTCATTTTTTTTCTCCCCATTTTCGATTGCCTGGATTAACCCTTTGCCCAAGGGAAATCCGTTCCGCAGCCGCCGGTAACCTTCGAGAATATTCTAACGCGGTTTTCTTCTCGTTGCGTTGATATTTCGGCGAGACTTCCGTTGTCGCGATAATTGGCCGATGGACTGCTGCAGAAATCCTGAGGATGTTGAAGAATCTGTTTTCTGTATTTTATTAAGTCGTTCGTTTTATAATTACAGTAAAATCTTGATGTTATTTACAATTTTCAGCGTCCAGGAGCACCGCATAAGAATGAAAGAAATTTTTTTTCCAACTCCAAGTTGGACTCTGTAAAGTTGACGATCTTTGATCTAGAGATCAAAAGAGAGATCAAGAGAGAGAGAGAGAGAGCGACGAGTTTCATAGATTTTCTGCGGCGATCATTTCGTTTATTTTTGATACTTAAATGGGTTTAATAAGCGTATTAGGCGAATTCATGAGTTAGGATAAAATGTGTGGGATTAAGATCGGACCGTTGTGCTCCGGCTTCGCGGCGCGGCGCTTTGCTGCAAACGGGCGTTATTCGAACGACGGCGGAGCGTTGAAATGTCCGGAATAAAGATCCCGGTAAAAAGTAAGACTGACATAATTCAGGATTAAGTGGAACACCGGTTGAACGCGTAGGACTATTAAGGAACGGGGACGGGGATTAAGAGAAACATTTTTAGACATTGCGAACCGGCGATCGGGATTAACCGAGTGTCTTGTTTATTGGAGAATTTATCTCGGAAGACGGAAACATGCAGATGCGACGAGGCACTTGAGCGTTTCATTCTGGCCACGAGGACCTCGCAAGATAAATGGTTCTAGAAAGAGTGTTGGCGTATTGCAAGAAATTTGAGAATGTCAAGAAGGATAATTGTATTTTCAATAGAAATTCGGAGGCGCGGGTAGGGTCAGAAATTTTTAATATAAATACGGTGGCGTAATGGAGCAACGAGGATTTATAATTGCGAGAGTAGAGAGCCGGGGCGAGTGAATGGTACTTGAGAATAATGTTAACTGCACTCCCGTTAACGTAGAACGAAGCGTGACAGAATGAAAAACTGTAGGGTGGTAATTGCCATAAAACGTCGAGTGTAAGGACGTTGAACAGAAATAATTGAGACACGAAGACTAACAAACTTCCATCGCCGAAAATTCAGCTTTCATCCACAGGCTCGCGAATCCAAAAATGCGAAAACCATTTTTCGGCCGTAGCTTTCGCGAAAAATATACAAAGACCACAGGAATAATTTACACGACGAATAGGCAGGTTTCCTCGTGAAAAATTGTGTTCGCTCTGTTCATATTAAAAATTTCTTAATAGCAAGATTTTCCCGTTTAACGAGTCCTTCCCGTCGAACAATGGAAACGGGACAAAGAAAACCTCGATCGAGGGGCTGGGGGAGGCGGAGGGGGATATAACAAACACCGGGGGTGCAGTTCGTCGTTATCGATCAAACGGTAATTAAATTAACGTTCGCAACAATGGGCCATTATTGTATTTCTTGTTATAACTGGCGCCCTGTGCCCGGAAGCTGACCGTGGAGCGCGGCCTCCCTGTGGAAAAATATTTCACGTTAATTAATCTCGGTTCATTTAACTCGAACGCCGCGCCACGCCGCGCCGGCCCGTTTCTGTTTTACATATACGACTTGCCCGGGCGCAGATCATGTTTGCCCGCTTTATGAAACTCTTCGATAAACACCGTTTTTACCCGACACGGTCTTCCGAGCAGGGGTCGCGTCGCCTCCGCGGAAATAATATCCGTCGGCAAACTTCACTCGCATTCGTCATGTCGGACGATCGACCAGCACGCCATTATTTTCACCCCTCGCCAGACGTGTAATCTCTGGAAAGCTCACGTTCCATCGAAACTCGCTATTCTCGATTTTTCGATTTTTTGGGGATTTCGAAGGGGACATAAGCGTCTGCATGTACGAGGGTCGTGTCTAGGTCATACTTTCCGAGATCTTAGATCAAAGTGCAGAAATGACGTTCGTATTGTATAATATTTTAATATTATCGATTGCGTTCTTCACATTTTGTAACTTGCGATTTTTCATTATTCTGGTACGACGTGTGGAAACGAAAAGACGTGGTTGATCTCAAACAGAAATTTAGACGGGATAACTTTATTAATTGTATTCGTTATATTTTAGATTAAACGTTAAATTATTTTGCGTGTTACGGACGCGTTATATTATTCTGACGACTTTAATCCTAGAATATTGTTCTAATAAAAGAATCGGAAGAACGTAAAGAATGTCAGTTGAACACATGTACTTAGTTGAAATTATTAAGAGGGGAAGAAGGTTGAAAATAATTTCGAATTTCGCAAAGACGCAGAAAACTCTGCAGTGTACAGCATTGTGGACGTGGTCGCAACGATATCGAGACCGGGGAAAATACGACGAGGAATTTCAAGGAAAGATGGCGGAGTTCTTGTTCGACATCGAAGAAGCCGACGTTTCCCAGCGACGTAGTAATAAAACGTCGACGGATTGCGGCGAGGGCGGCGGAAATCCTATAGCAGGAGTGGGGAAAAACCGGCTAGAATGGAGTCCCGTCGCCGTGATTCCGGTCAAACGTCGTGAATGCGAATGAAGTTTGCTCATGGATAATATTTCGCTGAACCGGGTACACCGGAAGAGCGCGCCGGGCCACGTTCGAAGGGAGAGAAAGTCATCTATTGAACGGTCCCTTGAGCCGACGCAACGCGAGGAAACTTCCGAGATAGGGAGGACCGAAATGTTACGTGGACCGTCCTAATGCAGCGAAAAATCCGAAATTCCCAGCCCTCCGGAGCTTAAATAGCGCTGCGAGCCGTGAACTCGACTTAACGCGGATGCTTCTGCCGAAAGATACTGCTTCAAGCTCGTTTTTAACCACCGATCCCATTTTCCTCAATTTCCGATACGCTGCTTTCGCTAAATGGATTTCGAATAGTATACGACATATATGGTGTTTAACGTGTTTTTCGTTCAATTTGGATGCGAAGCAATTTTTGAAAAATTTCTTCAAGCTTCGTTTGAACTTTACGAGTTGCTACAATTGTTTCAGTGTGCGGGATAAAAATAATTTCAAATTTCCCACAGCTGAGTAAAATTTAAAAAAAAAATGGTGGGTGTCCAGAGGCGTTTGAAAGGTCACACCTTGTAAGGTGCACGATTGTTTTACTGGCTCTCGATAATCCCAATTTGTTAACCCCGTGGCAAGCGCATCGAGCAGCAAGAAGCTAGCTGCCGAGACAAAACACGCGGTTTTTAAACGCAGCTTCCTAACGAGCAAAGTTTCGTTTACTCGGGCTGCGCTTACCCCGGTAAAGACGCGCTTCTATAGGTGTGTGCGGCAAAACCCCGGCTCTCAGTCATTTGTGGCAACATCCGCTCGGTTTCAAGACACGGCTACTCTCGTTCCCCGGCAGTTTTCCCGATTATCGGGAAATAGGAGCGATTACGCGGGTCCCGAGGATTGAGATATCGAGAATTTCCACAGGCTTCCGTCTCCACCCCTCCCTTGGATGGATTCCCACCTTGATGGTTTTCCATCCTCCACGGTTGGATCCGTGAACAACAGCCGCTGAAAGATACAACCGTTCCTCATCGAATAAACGTTCCATTGAACGAGATGTATTTACATTCGTGACAACGATCCGCGGGAACCGTTATCCCCTTTTCCTCCTCGCTGTGCTCGGGTTTCCGCATTAAAACCGATTCAGGGTTTAGAAATGAAATTGCCGGAGACGATAAATCTTTATGCAAATTCTCGTTCTCGAAGATGAACAAGTTCTCGTTCTCCTTCTCGAAGAAGGAAAATTTCTTTCAGAATGAAAGGATTCCATGAATTTTTATTTATTATGTGTTTCTCACAAAAATGTACTAGCATCCTGCTAAAAATTATATTTCTAGATATTCTATACGAAATGGAACTGACAAGTTTTTTCAGATCACACGGAATCATTTTCAATGAATTTAATATAAATGCGTGCATAAAATATATTCTGGATTGTTCTAATTTCATATCTGGTTTTTTTTCTCTTTCCACCCACTTGAAATCTCTCTCTCTCTCTCTCTTATTCTTTGGTTTGGTTTTTCTGATACTCGACCGCTTAAAATTTTTGTTTTTCATTTTCCCGGCGTCGAGTTTTCCCAGCGTTCTCTCTTCCTTTGTGCATCGTGCATCCCCATCGGTGTTTACACAGTCACCTCGGAAAGTAAGTTAACGGCTCTCCAAACATATCGCCGTCTATTATTACTGAAAATTTCGAATTTTCTTCCGGCCACCGCTCGCTCGGCGTAACGAAGTTTCACGCTTCCGCGGACTCTCGTTTTCATGTTCGTAACGAAACTTTAATCGTAGCTCCGCGTTAATTTTTCAAAGAGTTTGTTGGGAACTTTCTCCCGCCTTCTCGTTCGGACGACTCTCTACCCCCGATTTTTCTTCTCCTGATATTTATCTTTGCCGTAGTTCTACGCGAAAATCCCTCCGGCCAGACTAACCATTCTTGCTCCCGGAACCTCGATAAAAAAAAGAAGAAAACTGTTGGGCAATTTTGGACGAAGCGAATTACTCGAATTAAGTTGATTAGTTTACTATGCTTCTAATTTCCACTGTTTCGAATTAACTGTTTCCTACTAGTTTCTGCGATAAACGCGTAAAATTCGGCGTCTACCGATGAGCAATCGGTATCGGAATGACTAGAAGCGGAGAGGTTTCGTTGTCAATGATCGAGACAAGGTTTCGTGGAAATTTCGTGGGAACCGATAGGTCACGTTATCGATCGTTGTTGCAGAAGCGAGAATCCGGTACGGCTCGGCGAATGGGTCGAGGTCCGTGTGTCGAGGACCGGACGTTTGGCGTCCCTCGAGGTCGAGGACGATCCTCCGCAGGAAATCCTGGCGCCAGGAGCTTTCACGCAGCTGTCACTGCCTCTCAATCTTTACTTGGGCGGCGCGCCATCGACGGACATGTACTCGCCGAAGATGAAGACCACCGCCAGCTTCGTGGGCTGCATTCAGACCGTCATACTGAATCGCCGGGAGGTGAGAAACTCGCATAATTCATGAAATTAAACCCACGTACGCTATGCGCCGCGAGCTACCGCCCGCCAAGCGGCGACCCCGACAACGATAAATTTAATTATGTTAATTCCCGGACGAATCAAAATGAAATTGCATGGATTTGTCCGCTTCCCCTCGGAAAAATCATACTCTCTGTACCAAATCATCATTTTCCTGAGCTGCTTCAATATTCATGGATCTCCCTCCTTTTCGTTGCAGAAATTACAATAACCTTTTTACCGCGCTTCAGTTTCAATTTCTAAAAGGTCGAAATAATTCTCGCAATTTACTAAAACCAAATTGACTCGGATTTTTCCGAGAAGTGTCCCGCGTTTCCCTCGATCGCGAAACAACGTTCAATAAGAGAACGTTGTGTGCACAGCTTGACAGGTATAGTGGCACGACTGTCAAAATAATATAGTTCGCAACGGATCTAATTGAAATTAATGTTCATCCTGTCAACCTGGACACGGACATTCGAGAGAGATAACAATTGCAATCAATAATACATGCCGAACACTCGACATCCGTATTATATTATTGCTCGCGGTGTACGCGATTAAACATTTCTGTAATGCGACCCAGTTTTACACTGTCTACGTTACTACACATCAGGTCGCATTTCGAACACGTACTTCTCCTATTTCACTTGACAGAAATTTCCCCAGAGAAGCTATACATACGCTTCAAACGTAATTACTTCTACCGATGCTTCTGAAACGCTAATATCGTGGGAACGAAAATTTCAGATATCTAACAATCGTTGAAACGTTGCTGGTCATTACTCTACGCCAATGTTTATAAAAGAGCTTATCGCGTACAACGATTTCAAAGATACATACTCTGTCATTGCCAGAGTGAAACAGAAATAGCATATATATTGTCTTTCTTAGATTTTTCGAATGTTTTTACTGTTTTAAATTCTCTTGTCATAACCGGTGCTTCTAAAAACGTTAACATTCCGGGACGTAAAATTTTAAAAATGTTTCAGAGATCTTAGCAATTGTTTCGGCATTGCCATTGATTATTTAAAGTCAAAGTTTCCGAACAAGGTGGTTGCCGCGAACGACGATTCCAAGTCGAAAGGTGCACTGTCATTACCGCGAAGCGATTTTAAACACGCACGAACAGTTTCGTGCGTGAGCATCGTTGAGAATAATGCGGTAGTCGCGTTTAAGTCGGAATACCGTATTCTTGAGAGACCACGGCCGAGGCAAAAGTATTTATTAACGCTCCGGATGGTTCCATTCGGTAGAAATTATCTTACGAAACGGTCGGCGCATAAATATTTGTACGACATTAAGCCGTACGAATGCACGCATTCTGCGTTTCCACTCTTTTCCCTTTCTCATAGCGCGGCGCGGCTCCGAGGAGGTAAATCCCCTGCGAGGGCTAGAGCCCTTTACATATTACGCGCAAAATGCGCCGACTTGTATTCCTCTCGCCCTTCGTCGGAAGAACTATCGTCCACTTAGGAATTTCGCGGGAATCCCACCTTCGGCCGAAACCGAATTTATAAAGTGAAAAATACATTTGACCACGAAAATCAAACGTCTAGGATAAATGTATCGCGGTCTGTAGGTTATAATGTACGATAAATTAACGTAGGATAAACATTTCGATAATTGAGACAAGGGTTAAAGGTAATTTTTGTTGAGTAAAGTTCGCGCGAAGGGTCGGAGATTAGGCATTTTCCAGTGTCGGGTTGAAAAGCGTAGATCACGCGTGAAAGTGGTCTTGCTCGGGGCGCAATGGCGCAAGAATGAACGTGTAATCCGTGAATCTAAATTGTCAATTAGAACCGTCAATTTCCCCTGTACAGATTGGAATTCTCGCCGAAGCTCTGGGCGGAGTAAATGTCGGGAACTGCGGACACGCGTGCGAGGCGAGGCCCTGCGGAGACGCGGAATGTCGTCCGCTCCGAGACCGTTTCACCTGTCGCTGTCGACCCGGAATGCCGCATCCTTGTCCAGCACCCGACGACAATACGATTCTCGGCTCCTCGCCGGCGAAATCGAACGTTGGGACGCGATACGAGAGATCCGTGCCGAGCTTTTCTGGCAGCGAGAGCTACCTTCATTACAACGACGCTGACACGATGAAAAGGTATCCTATTAAATTACTACAAACGCAACGTCGCGTCGCTTCGAACCTCGACCTTCGAAATTACCTTTTAACCATTTCTTTTATAATTTTTCATTTTTTTGTTTCAACAATTTTCAAACTTACTTCTCTTTGAAGTCAACCCATAGTAAAGATGAAACAAGATAGAAATACTCTGCTAGCGCACAGAGTCTCGTTTTCTTTGATCTCTCAAGATTTTTCCTTATTAACTTCGGACCAAGGGCGACGTGATTTTTATGCATCCGATACAGAGCTTTAAAAGAAGAATCACATGTAGAAGCTGTAAACTTCGTTTTTTAAGATGACGTAAAATATTTCCAACTGAAAATTCTTCCCGAAATAAAAATGAATGGTGCTCGTTCACAGTTCAGAGAAAGGAAATTCTCCGATGTTTCCAGGGGTAATTTCAACTTGGTTTGAAATTGTGGTTTGCGTCCGAAATGAAATACTGTAAAATAGCTTCGGCTGAAAAAATGTTGAAACAAATGACACGGTAACGAAAAAATCTCTTTGTAAAGGTGGACGCTCCTTTGCGCGCCTGGACGCAGCGTTTCGATATCCATACTCCATTCGTCGTAGCTCTCTGCTGTGCCTTGGGACGCATAAGTTGGCGTTCCTATCATGCGATTTCGTATGTTGTATTTCCTTGTATTTCACTTGCGAAGGAAAGCAATTGTGGTTGGTAGTCCAGACGCGCAAACGAGATCCCACGATTACGAGGCAAGAAAATTTTCCGTTCTATTCAAAGCGAAACTTCATCCATTATAAAATGTCCTATAGCGAGAAGAAAAGATAAAGTAGTAAAAACAAAGTAATCTACTTGAACGTGACATTTTATAATTTTCTTTGATCCCCCATGCCTTCCATAGTAATTTCAAGCCAAAAGACACGAATAATATGCGTTTTACGGAGAACTTCAAAAGAACGTACAGATAAAAGTTTTCGCAGTGCAATTGTCTGTGAAACTTTGAAAGTATTGTCGGAAAGACCAGAATACTCCGTACGTTGAAAACGTTGCAGAACAAAAAGGAAAAGAACAGACTTATCTTGTAAATGAGATTTTCGAATTTTCTTTGGTGTCACTGACAGAAGGAACGAATTCCGCCTGTTGCAGGATAATCAGTTACAGAGTGGACATAAACATGAGATTCCGTGCGAGCAGCAGCAGCGGTTTGCTGTTGTGGAGCGGTCGCCAGGCTGATCCGCAGGAACAAAGGGACGAGAACGAGGATTTTCTAGCCCTCGGCTTGGATCGCGGTTATCTGACTTTGGCGTACAACCTTGGTTCCGGCGAGGCCGTTCTACGATACAACTTAACGAGACTGGACGATGATCTATGGCATCGTGTTCGCGCAGTCAGGTAAAAAATCTCGCGTAACGCGCGAGTCATGCGATCCGTAAACCTCTCGACTGGAAAAACTTTTATACTCTTAAGATCTTTGTTAATCGAGTTCTCGTGTTCTGAAGTCGAGCTGTGTTTCTTCAGGAACGAACAGTGGGCGTCGCTGGTCGTCGACAGCGGCACTGGCGTCTCAGCTTCGTCGCCTGGACAGCTCAGACAGCTCAACACCGACACGGGTCTTTACGTTGGTGAGTGGAACTTTTAATTTAGATAATCCTTAATCGAGTCGAATGTTTTTTCGCTGGGTTTTTTTCCGTATTTATTCAAGTAGACATAGTTCTGGCTGCACAAAACAATTTCGCGGTAATGTCAGTGTTGTTAAGAATTTCGAGCCGCCATTAACTTCCGTGAAATGTGAAACCGTATTTCCTCCGTCGGAATACAACAACCGTAACAGATTAACTGTCGGCAATTCGCACCTGAACGGACGACCTGTACACCCCCTGTTCAGTCGTCTTTGAGTTATCACCGAAATTACAAAGTGGGTCGCCCTCTTCCAGGGTCGCGGAATTCAACGAAACTTGGAACAATAAGTTGTTCAACTCTCTAAGAAATGGCGTAGATTTATTATTAAACTCCCGCTAACTTATGGATGTAAATTTCAACCCGTTTTACTTCCTGAAACGTCCCCAGCGCCGCGACGCTCTCGTTTCGCGTTCCCGATTGTCTTTTTATCGCTGCAAATTAATCCATTCTGAACAAGCAAACCATAAAATTGCAAATAGATGGTTTGTTGAACGCGAAATGAAATTCTGCATACAAATAGAAGAAACTTTTTGGCGTTCGTAGGGGGTGCGCCCGACATCGTGAGGACAACGGGAGGCAGATACACGAAGGGCATCGTGGGCTGCATCAGCGACCTGGTTCTCGACTCGGACTTCTCGGTGGCCCTGTCGTCACCGGCGCAGGCCACCAACACGCACTCGTGCATCCCCTGAAAAACACCGGTACCGTCCGACACTAGGTGGTTAGGTCCTCAGTTAGGGCTGTTACTAGGATATGAAAATACATCACGATGAATCGAGCTCTCGGTCCCGAGCCGGGGCGAACGTCCGATGGAGCAGCGTTCAAGGTGCACTTCGCACCTTTCAGGACTCCTTGAACGCTACCCCGGTCGCATCGGCGTGCGATTTATACACGGATCATCATCCTTTTTGTACAGACTTTCATCAACGACGAAAAAAAATAACAAACAAACAAATTCTCCCGACGAGACGCAAAACGAGGAGGAGGACGGGGGGGGGAAGAAAAAGAAGATAGGAGAAATACAAACAGCCACGCGGAAAGAGGACACGATGAAGAGAAAACGGGAATGAGCGAGCGAAACAGACACTTTTTTGGGGGAAGACTAACATCAGTCTCGTCGACGAGTTAAGAATTAGTGGACAGCTTATTATACTGTAAATATTAAACGAAAGGTAAATCGCGGTGTGGAGATATCTATCAGTCGCCTCGCGACGTTGCATCCGTTCTGTGGCAACTTCCGGTATCGAGTTGTACAATCGAGTATCGATCGCAATTGGAATTAATCCGAGTACATGAATAGACAGAGATACGAGAATGTTCCGCTTGCGGCGTGCCCCGAAATGTCATATAGGTATACCATAGATTCTCTGTGTGTGTATTTGTTATTATTCTTTCTCGCTTGTCACCTGCTTTTCTGTTCGACCGAACTTTTTACACTCTCTTCGGGAAAACAGGAATCGGATCGTTCCGTTTCGAACAGATAAATGAGTTGTGTCGGACGGAAGTTGTTACGATGGAGGAACGCGTCCATAAAAGCCAGTCACGACTGTCTCCGGCCGGATTAAGAACTCGACGGAGCGCGTCTCGAAGACCGCCCTCGGCCTAATAAGATTAAAGTATGCTAGAGAAAAAAAAAGTGCACAACCCCTCCGCGTCAATTTTTATTACGCCCTCCGACCGGACGTCGCGCGAAAATCCTTCGATCTCGGTCGCCAACCATTCGTCGGATCGAGATCCCGCCGAGGAGAAAAGAGGATCGACAGCACTCGTGGACAATCTGCGATTCTACTAGAGTCCCGGCTACCTTAAACACATACGTCCAGCCACCTCGTCGCCGCACGCTACCATCTAGACACTGACAGTCTGGAAAGGGTTATCGAATATGTTTTAGGCGGTAGCTGCATCGAGTTACGTGTGCGTTGTGTACATAAATGTATACCGATGTGCAATCTGCGTTCACGGAGTCCTCTGCTCGCGAGAACCCCTAGTCGGAACCTTTGTGTCCGAACTTGAAGATTTTTCTAGTTGCTCGATCTATCTGTCTGGTTCGATATTATTTTTAGTCTCGACGAATTCGCTATTCTTGGTGAATAAACGCGTCCATTTTGGTATTTCGAATTTCCTATGAATAAGAAATAGCTTCTGTAAGATTATTTCACATTTTACGTTCGATCTAATTTGTAATCTTGATAGGTTAGCTATTTCTAGAGGATGAACGTGTGGATTTCCACCTTTATTTTTAGAGGTTGCTCGACCTGTCTTCTTTTCGGTGAATAGACGGCCAGACTGAATCTCTAATGGATGGAAGACGAATACGTTTGAAATATTCGTTGAATAGCAGATTGCTCCGTGAATCGCACACAGCACCGTATCATTTTCGCGCGTTCGAGCGGAGGCTTCGGACGCTCGATAGAGAGGTATGAGATGATCGAGCGAGTGGAATTAAATCAATTACGAAAGGTACAAGAAGGACCAAAAGCAATTGACATCATCGACGATGCAAATAGTTGGAATCCCCCGCGATGAAGACAAGATACTGTGCCCGGAGAAAGTATCTCTCGCGAGTTGCCACCGCCATTTTTCTTGATCCGGCAGAACGCGTCGAACGTTCTTTCTTCGTGAAAGTTGCTCAAGTTAGGGAATCGAAATCAATTGTAATATCAGAGAACGAAACAACCTTTTCCAACAGAAGATTATGCCACCGTATATATGGATCAATGTAAAATTCTTCACATTTGCATAGTATAATGACTGTGTGAACACTGCCTACCAAAACAAAATTATTGTTAAATAATAATTTACCAGCCGCAGAATTACCAAATGGGAGCCCAGCCTCGAAAATGGCTGATCGTCATCGAAACGACAAACGACTAGAGGACATTTTCGACGCTATGGACAAAGGGTAGCATATGCGAATGATACTTTCTCCGCGTACAGATTTTTATAAATTCGCGTTGCTTTTGCGTCGAACGGGCAGGCACGCGATACGAAGAGGAAGAGGATTGTTATAGCGCGTGCATGCAGGGACGATCCGCGCGCGTTCGTGTTCACGAGAGAACCACTATGCTTCGTAATGTACTTCCGCAAATTGGCAGCGTACGCTCCCCAACGTTCCCGCTTAAGAAGCACGAGCCGCACGTTCTAATGGTTAAATATCTGTATAAAGTAATTAGCGACTTAATACGGAGATATCCCCGCATATTTTCTTAACTTGATAGGACTTTTTCGAGTAACCCTGAGGAAACGGATCTAGCACGCGCGTTAATCCTTCCGGCACGCAGACGAAAATCATCCGATAATTATCAGCTATCTAGATGTGAACAACAATAAACGTTATTCATTGTCCCATCACCTGAGATACGTTTACTTCGACAAGCAATAAGTCCTTCGATTTTTCATACTTACTTCAATGTTTGCACCTCATGCTGCGTTCAGAAATAACGAGAGTCTACGAAACAGATTGATAAATCGATGAAAGCTTGACAAACTCGAAAGAAACGTTAACCAATGGAGATGAGAGCTCCAGAATTTCAACCAGCGTCTAACACTAGAGTACCTAACTGCTAACTTGTAAATCTTGATCAATTGACAGCGTCGCGTCGTCTCCGGTAGCTCTACAAATATCATTTATGAAGATTGAACGCAATGTATATATCATCGATTTTGTTAATTATTATCAGACTACGGATCTTTATGCATTTATTCAGTTAAAATCATCGATTTCGTTTCTATTTCTTGCAATCGATGCAGACAACAATTTTTCATTCGCATAAAGATCCGCAGTCTAATTGTTATCAATGGCTGAATCACACCGGACGGGACAACAGCAATAAGAAAACTACAAGTATTCTTTGGCAGCTCATAATGAAAACATAAGAGTATTTACATAAAAAATTTATTCGTTTCTACACAACATCTTCATATTATGAATATTTCTTGAAATACTAAAAAATTTCTAACCGAAGACATCGGTGATTTAAATTATCTGAAAAAATATATTTATTACGACAGTAGGTAGGAATAATGTTTTCATGAATTTTAGTGAAAATTTCATCCCGATATTTTTTACGCGTTTCGTGTTCATTTGAATTCTTATCAGCTGTGAAAATGTCCCGTAGCGACGCGCGATACGGGACACGCGAGACGCTAAGGGAGTGAAATTTTGATGAGCCGAAATATTTCGGTATAGCGAAATTTCACGGTTTTTTACATAGGTTTTGGAGACACCGGCCGCTCAGGAATGAATGCGGTGGTTCCAACTAGGGTTCTAGATCAGGTAACTAGCTCCAGAACCTTCTACCGAATCGTCGCCCCTCAGCACAGAGGGGCTCTACAAACTTTTGCACTACCCCCGGACCCCGAAGAAAAAGTTAGACCACTCGTGACGTATAGTGTATATAATACAGTACAGCGTATAGTCAAGTATAGTGAAAGCAACGCGTTATCGCATTGCTTGCCTCGCCCAGCCGATTCAGACTATAGGTTTGCTTATATTTATTTGACGGTTTATTTTACAGGATTTTATGAAACGCATTTCTCATTGTAAGACCTTAACCCTTGAGATAATGGAACCCGTAAATTTTTAAGACCTTTAAAAAAGTGCATATATTGTTAGTGCGCAAGTTAAAATAAAATTTTTCATCAAAAATTCGTAGGCACATGAATTTTCAATAATTTCATCGAATTTTTAGTTAGACGCTGGGCTGGTACACACATATTAAGAGCTGCTCTCCTCGTTGTAAATTGGATACATTCGTACCTCGGGTTGCAAATTAGCCCCTGGATGAGAACGAGATCGGAAGAACATGCGGTTAAGTGTAATTAGAAAAATGATTCGGTGGTGAGATCGATGAAATCGGCGAGATCCATTTCGAAAGTAGGATTGCGTGTCTGCTAGGGTGTGGACGGAGATGATTAGAAAAATTGAAAGTTAGAGAAATTAATTGGCAAGCGGCTAGGAATAAGATTGATGCCGGAAGGATTAAAGGAGAGAAGTAATAGCCGGTCGGAATGAATCAGCGAGGTCAATACGTGTACACGTTCATATCGTAAAGGGTACGAGGAAGAGCAGAAGCGGACGACGAACGAACTGGGGGACGAAAGACGAAGTGAAATATAATGGACGAAGTGGTACACTTTAGTTTCTCCGTTTCGTCGAGAATGATTTGAAACGGACGCGAACCGAGTCGAAACGCGGCGAACTCGAGACTCGAGTCTCGAGTCGGATCGTGATCGGCAGAAAAGAATAAAACATAAACCGACTAAAACACATCAGAAAAGCAATCGGCTGTAGTCAATTTTGTACGGATGTTATTTTCTTGAAATTATATAAATGAACCACAGGATATCAAAGATGTGAATGGTAGTTAAACGTAGAAAGTACAATTATAATAAATATAAACGATTACACGTGAAGTCTAGCGATGTAAAATGGCGTACACGTCCTCGCGAGGATGTATTTCAGCCTGTCTCGAGGCTCGAGGGCCGCCTACTTCCTTTCGCCGGTAAAAATACCGTTTCTCTTGCACAATTCACAACTCGCAACGTGTTGTTCTTCATCGACCACCGTGGCGACTCTACGAGCTTGTACACATGTAAATTTTCACATCCGAGTTCTGTTCTGCACAGCCTTCTTCCCGGAGAAACGCGACATTCAACCGTCGAAATGTCTCGTCGAATATGTTGCTCGCCGAAGCTGAATTAATTCATTGTTCGCTCGAGATTCTACCCGAAAGCTCAAACTCTTCGTATATGTGCAGAATTTTCCCAATAGATTTGAATTTTCACCGGAAATATTAATCGTCGGAGCCGCTTTGAATATATCTGAGGAATAAAATGCAATAAGTTGCCTCAGCAAAGTGAAATAAGTTCCCTTGTTTCTTTGATATTAAATACATAATAGCGACTGATGCTGCCTATTTCCGAACTATTTCCTATACGTCTCACAGTGTCTGAAATTTCGAGCAGTTGTAAGAAATATCGACTGAAACGTCCCGAACAGCAACATCGAAAGGAGATTGAAATTCCCATTTTGTTTCCGGTTCGATAAACTATAATTTAATACGAGGATTCCTTGTTGATTATAGATTTCGTAAAATACATTTGTAAATAGTTCAATTACATAAACGAGTTCGATGATTTTTAGAATAATTCAGCTTCGAGCGAACTATCGATTCTCGTTCGACGATCGTCAGAATTTTGCGTCGCGCCTAGAGAATTTGCACTTGCCCTTTCGGTGTGGTGTTCTGTTATTTGTATTCCTGTCATCGCCGGATATAACGTTCCTGAACGATGTTCGCTATCACTGTCTAACAACGTGCAACAATTCTCATTTCGCAAGACGATCTTCTTGGAGTATTTTCATATTTTTGATTTCGGATTTGTCAGGTTGGTTTTGTCAGCGCGGACCGAAATTGGAAAATAATAATCGCAGTTGTCAACTGTCTCTGACGAAAAACAGTGTTTCGACGAACGAATTATAAATCGGAAGTACAAGACTTAATACGGAGAAGATGCTTCGCGTTTTTTGTGAAGATTCTCGGTGCAATAGAATTTTTGATCTTGGCGTGTGTTTATTTACTCGCGTTTCAATTGAATGCCTTCTGTCAGGGATGGTATTAGGTATTGTTTATGCATACAAGAGCGATGTAGCAAAACAATCTGACAAACTGTTACACGCATATCTATTCGCGCACAACTACCCTTGGCGCATCCCTTAACCCTCGTGCACTGTTCAGGACCAGTTAGATCAAAACTCAAACATTTTGTTTATTCTTTTAAAGAAAATGCGACTAATTTCGAAATATCACTCGATCGCCGAAATAATCCTAGAATCTAGAAGAACGATGCGACGCACGGGGGTGGATTCGAAATTTGAACAAAATATAGTAACTTGAAATTGACTGGTTCATTTCTCACATTTCTCCATAAATTCAGTTCGAAGGAAGGGCAGAAGGAACATCGAAAGTGTTAGTCTGTCCGTTTTGTCCGACTGCAGAAACTAGATGATTGTTTTCGCGATCAACGCATACGTTGCAAAACGACCAAAATGAAAGGAAACGAAACGGGAACGCGACGATCGATCCAGCGAAGGTTCGCGAATCAAGATCGATCGTGATCGATGGATCGCGAGCCTTTCGTTTGGAACGAATCGCGATCTATTCGATCCGGAACGAGGAGAAATCGAATCGCTGGATATCACAACCCTCGGACGGAAGCGAGACACGATGGTGTAAACGAGGAAGGAAAAGAACGCTATATTGAAAACGATAAAAAAAATATCATACATATTAATATATAATAGATATTATATTATTACTGAATATTATATTAATATATGATGCTATATATTAAATATTTCTATTATGTCCGTCTGCAAAGTCTATTAGAAGAGTCTATCCTGTCAACCTATTCTTGCGAACCACGTGAGTCTCCTCGAATACATATGTATATACATATATGTAAGTGTGTGTATGCATGTATGTATGCATATAGAATGGTCGAGAAACGATTTCTTTTTTCATGTTTCGATGCTGCAGAGGAAAGCAAGAAACGAAGGACGAACGAGATTTGAAAATTTCTCTTTCGCTCTCTTTCTCTCCTGCTGTCTCTCTCTCTCTCTCTCTCTCTCTCTCTCTCTCTCTCTCTCTCTCTCTTTCTCGGGTAATTATTATTCGTGTAGGTCAACGATTAATTCCAGCGAAGGAGCTTATCGGATCCGAAGGTATCACGCGAATGCGCACTGATCATTGTTTTCTTAGAAATCGTGGCATCGGAAACGCTTACACCGTGCGCTTAAGTTGAACATGTCTCGGAGAAAGAATGTTTTATCGGAGAAACCTAAAACATATCTTTCGCGGTTGCGTAAGTCTACGTAAGTAATAGTAATATTTAGATTTTTCGATTGTCGATGGCAGAATGTATCGTTTCCATTTCACTTTTCCGTTTCGTGTATCGTTAAGTTCCGGTATCCGTGAGAAAATCGTTTACACGTATAATGTAAGTGTTAAGATACGATGTAGATATATAATTATTCTGATTTCAGAAATTCAGGAAACAATTTGTTCGAGCGTGTTTGCGTTGTTTTATGGATTCGTAGGGTTTTTCGAGAGATTCTCTTTTGTATTTTCGATTGTCTATAGGTATGTTCTTTCGTTGATTATTTTTGTCGGAAGAACTTGACCATTCGAGGTCAATCTATTTCTTCGATCTAGTGCCGCGCGATGCAATAATTTAACGAGTTGTGTATGTATATGTTGGAACACGCAGTGGTATAAATTCATATGAGCAAATGTGTGTGTCTCAGCCCATGTTGTCGAAGCATCAATAAAAAAGAGATTTTGTAAATCAGGTGGCTTTTCCCTGTTCTAATTTTCCTCATCCTCTTCACAGCCACCATGTGTCTCCCTAATCTTCTTATCCCTTTGAATAGGTTTCAAATAGTCAAAGATATTCATTTACAAGATGTTTATTGAAAATCTGTCGGTATATTTCTTCTTACGTCTAGCATGTTTTACATTTTAGTTTTCTTAGTAAGTTTGCCACAAGTAATCGTTTTGTAACGCATTCTAACGTTGGTGGAAAACATTTAAAAATGATAAATATTAAGCACTCCATACTTTACATAACTATAGTTTTTATTGTTTATTGCGTATGGTATTTTGTGGCGCTGAGAATTTTGAATATTTGACATTTCGCACGCTAGAAATTTTGGATATTTGAATTCTCTGATCGCCGCTAGATGACACATTTCGGCAGAATTAGATAGTCAGGGTAGTCAGGTGGTATACACCACGGTCAAAGAATAAATACCTAGCCAGAGAGTTTTAATCTCCGGTTTTTTCTATAGTTCTGACACATTTTTCAGAATCAAATAATACCTATTTCTTATATTCTGCATGCGGAGTGCTCAAGGTGTCCCATTTTATCGAGAATTTTACTTCATTCATGATAAAATTGCAAAAGTCACAATATATATAGTTCGCATCCATAGATACGAATGATATTTTCCATGCTACGCATGTATGAATTAAATTTAAAAAATAACTACTATTTAAAAAATGATAAATGGGGGGTGCAGGGATAGATATCCATTTAACAAATTGCGCTAACATTTTTTGTCGTGGGGAAGTTCCCCGCTAGGCAATGTAATAATAATAATAGGAGTGTACTAGTAATTGTTCCCCTATTATGGGGCCACTACACGTCCATTTCATATGCCCTTTAAATCTAGTCATACCAGGTCCAAGAAACTTCGGACTTCTATTATAGGAAGGGAAAGTGTTTCGCCTTAGGAGCAAACTTACAATAGCACATCAGAAAGCGGTTAAGAACGGTATATATAAAAATCGCTGACAAATCAGGTAGTAGCGAGAAAAGTATTTGACTATTTGTCCATCTGCTGGCGAGCGAAGGAGGTAACCGCCACAGTACAATAAACGGACGTAGGACGTCCCCGACGAAACTCGCGCATGCGCGCGAAAAGCGTCCCTTCTGGCAGCACTGCTCTGCTCTGATAAATACAAACACAAACTATTACAAATTACAAACCACTTGAAACCACTCTAACGAAGAAGCATGGAGAGGATAGCTTGAAAGAAAGTTCCGTTCGTTTTGACGCGAAATTAAATTATTTTAGTTTTTAAATATCTGCATCATTACATGCAATTTTTTTCATTTTTCATGTACTTATTTAGGTAACAATCAGGTAATTTTTTCTGCATTTAAAGATTTGGGCATCCAAACATTTTGCGAACATAACCTTAAAAAATTGTCGAAAATCAATTAATTTACTATTACTACAGAAATGAAACCAAATTCATCGTCCCGACACAACGCTACTGAGAAGATGTTGCGGAGACAAGAATGGAAGCGGGAACAAGAACGACAACTGCAGCATGAAAGGTTAAAACAAAAGAAGATTTACGAATACGAGATGCAACGCGCTCGTGAAAAAGGTTTGCTGCCTCCGAAACCTCCAAATCGCAGTAAGAGCCGAAGTAAATCTCCACGAAGTCGACCTAGAAGACCTTGTACTTCTAGCTCAACAAATACTCCAATTCTCTCTGGAAGGTGAATAAAACATAATGAAAATCTATTGTAAGAAAAAGAATGCAAATCTATTTTTTTCACAATAACACATTAATACATGAGTCTAACATTTACTCTATGCTTTACTTTTCTACATAAGATTAACATGTAGACATTAAAAATTGGTTGTATTGCAGATTAGAATCAGCAGATGGAACACTGCCGTTATTTAAAGAAACCGAAGGCACAAAGATCAGTGCAGCTGAGCTACACAGGATTAAAGTAGATATTCACCGAAATATTCCTGGAAAATCAACTGACTCGGATCTTCAGCGAGATATTATCAATCCTGAAGATGTAGTAGTCAAAAGAAGAGCGGGTAAATCATTATTTACACACTACAACTTTTTAACAACTTTATTAGTTATTCAATGAAGATTTCAAATGGAAAATAATATTGTCGCTGAAGATGAATATTTCTAGAGACCACCTACAAGTCACAATTGGGAAATTGAACTTTGTGAAGGATATTCTCCATTCTCACGTAAAAATTAAATTTATTGTTATTTTTATATTAGTATCTAATTTTGAATTTCTTTAGATTATTTCTTGTAATATTTTATTGAGTTATATATAAATATTTCAACATGACTATACGGCATGATTAGCATCACTTAAAGATGGGAGAATTTTGTCCAGCAACTTTTACAACTACGAAGATTATGGATTTCAATATACCAATGTGTCATCCATGATATTCTAGAATTTATACAAGGATGTTTTTAATTTACAAAGTTAATAACAGTTTTAATTTATCCAGGATGTAGCAAATTTGGAATACAACGTTGGATCACAGTCGCGATCAAGTAATGTGCAATATGTAAGCACAATATTTTTTATTTAGAGTGTTTAATGCTTTGCTTTGCATATCCTTTGCTTGTCTTTGTATGTACTTTTTTAATTATGGTATTGCACAAAGAATTATGCTACAGCTGTATTAACAACGCAGGTTTTGTTGGTAAAAGCTAATTTTCCAAAGAATAGTATAGATCCTATAAGTCTATACATACGAGTTTCGTGTATCCTCTTGATGTGTTGGTGTGGGAATGTGTGCATGACGTTTAGTATATAGCGCTTTTGACTTTTTATAAATAACTCATTTACTACAATGGCAACAACTTGAAGATCTACTATGAAGACATTTTACATTGCAAAATTCTTTAACTGATGAGGCAGAAGTGAATATCTATTTTTTTCACGAAGATTTTTTTACACTTTTGCATAATATCTCCGTTGTAGTCTTTCCAATCTTTTCATTTATATAAACAAAAACTTATATGTGAATTGGTGGTTTCATCAATACGGAAGATTTGTTAATCATCCTTGAAGATATAAGTCATCTTGGAAGGTTTAACTGCATCAAATGTATCAGAGACAGTTTGTTCCATTTTGTAAAATTTAATTGGAAAAAAATGTTATTATTTTCTAATTTGCTTTTTATTGGGTAAATGTCTAAAAATTTACGAATTTTAAAAAATAGTTTCACTTTATGGCTAGTTTGCAAAGTAAAAGAGATGTGTATAAAAAAGTATGGTTTGTATAAACAAAATATTGAAGAGGAATTAATTAATATTGTGAATATTCAAATGTGAGTTATCTTTTACACTTTTCATAGCTGCTAGTATTGCTTAACTGCTTACTTCGTATCTGTTGAAATTGTGTTTTTCATTAAAAATTTGTCATTATAGGGGAAGGATCAAAACCAATATTTGAGAGGGAAGAAATAAAAGGAGTAATCACTCAAACAGACGAAGTTGAAGAACATCGTACTGTTGTAACTGTAAATAATGACACTTCAGGTATGATTATTGAAGAATTCAAAATGGTATATATTGTATTTCATTTTTATAGGACTGCGATTTCCATTGTACAAGTGTATCATTTTTAATTTTTAGAAGGCAAGTCGAAAGTGTTTAAAAAACGCTCGATATCTTTGAGTCCAATTCGAAACCGAAGTCACAGTCCTCGACGTACATTGTCTCGTCATTCCAGGTTTGTGCCTGTATTGGCAGTTTTTTTTGTGAGAAAACAAAGCTGCTACAATTAGTGTCAGTTAACTGTTATTAGACATTTTATTTAGTTATAAGATAAAATAAGGTTTGACAATTTTAATATGGATATTAAAATATTTTATGAATGAATACTGTTTAGGGATGAGAGATCTTATCGAAACTGTCGAGATAGGGGGGGACGAGACAGATCCAGGGAACAAAGAGTTTCACCACCACATTATATCGAACACATTCCTTGTCCTATTTATTATAGCGTACGTATATTAGTGATGATAAACATTTTTCAATTTATTAGACACAACACTAATTTATTATATTTCAGCATTTTCCGCCAAGACCATTAATGATGACACCTTTCATGCCAATTCGTGGGCAAGTTCCACTAGGAAATAATAGGTATTCTCCTATGGTTGGACCATCACGACCAGATTTCTCACCGAGATTTATGCGTCCATATGTAAATAAATTACATATACCCTTTAAATCTAGTCATACCCGGTCCAAGAAGTTTTAATTTGTTTATAAACGGATTTCTATTATTCCGATTATTTTGCATTTTATACAGGATTTGGACTTAACGCATTTATTTTTTATTCATTTGAAAATTTCTATACTTTATCTTCCATATAAAACAAATTGCATGGAATTTATGCTTGTAACGACATATCTTTTAACCTTTTAGTATATTTAAATCTTTTAATCTTTTAAATTGTTTACTTAAATTGCTTACTAAAAAGTGCAGAAATGTGATGATAGTTGCTGTATACGAGTTTTGTATTGATTGATAATTGCAAATGAATAAATGTGATGATTTTTTAAAAGTTTGATGTAATTATTTAATTTATGTATGAAAATGTGTGTGTATTAATAGTATTCCAGCAAATATTAATCAATATTTTTAAATTTTACATGTAGACTCAAGATACTTATGAAAGATAAAATTGACCTAAATGAGTTATAATAATTCTAATAAATTGTAAATTAATGAACCACAATGTATTTATCTCAAATTACTCAAATGTGTTTAGTGTTCTGTATATATATTTTAACTATCCATTTTTATCATGAATGCATCAAAATCGTTTGTAAGCATTTATTCAGAACGACGTGCATGACCTTGTGTACCAGTAAAATGAAGTTCAGAAATCGTTTCGCAGATGCTTTTGTTCATTTCCAGTGAACTGTAAATTCTAAGAAGTTCGATGTACATACGTGCACGTGTATATATATATTAATTTCTTTAAAAAGATATTTAAATCGCGGAATTTATATTATTTATTTCATTTTCGCGCGATTTTTGTTTTCGATTGTTCGACCGCGCGGTTTCCGCCGTGTCCAGTGAGCACTCTCATTTACTCTCTGCCCTAAGAAATTTATTCGCATGATCCTTAGACTATATAAACCTGTGATACACCTACGACTTGTCGGGGAGGCCTTCTTTGGCACACGAACGATGGCGCACAGTTCTTTTGCATGTGATGCAATGTGATGTCGCTGATCGGAACAGCGCCATCTTAGCTAGTATTATAGTCACATACCGCGCGAATTTGAATCTTAAAGTAAATAGTAACCCGTTAATCGCAATATCGCAGGCATATAGTTAGAGAATATTGCAATATAGGTAGAAGGTCACTCGAATAGGGAAAATACAGGAGAGGAAGGCCATCTGGAAGTCATAAAGGACGGAAGACAACGAGGGAAGCGAACCCGAGGACACCACTCCACCTCTCCAACCTTCGTCAAGAACGTTAGATCCTTAATTTTCTGCCTTGAACAAAGGACCTTTTTTAGGAGAAATCGAACAACGATGACCAAGCACGTGACATGTTGTGTACACGTGCACACTCTTAGAAAGCTGCCCCGGGCCACCCCTACGAAGCCTTACGCACCGAGAGCGTAGGAAATTGGGACGCCCACAACATCTACCCCCAACCAGACTGTTACGCGACATCGACTTAGGGGTGGAGACTACCCTTCCGATTGGGCCTCACGATGCCCCACTAAAAACGCACCCCGGAACGAGAAGGCTGATGGAAGAAGCAGAAGAACAGGCAGGACACTTCAGAAAATCCTCTGATCAACTGTAGACCATCTTCTAGCAAAGAGTTCTTGATTTTAAAAGCGAAATATAGAGAAAAGTTTCAATTTTACTTAAAAATTTATCGGGTAAAAGTCATTTCACCAACTCCCTCGCTATCCCATTCGAGCCGCGTTCGGAAGTTAAGTACCTTAGTACTTTGAGGCGTTCGAATCCTTGCCGCGAAAAATAGAGACATTATCCGTTCGCGCCACCTGGAGCCAAGATCCGCGGTTACGGAACCAAGGCGAATATCACAACACATACTAACATTCCAAATATTGGATATAATTTCATAGTCTATTGTTGTTAACATGTAAATCATTTTGTTCGGCAGCGTAGATAAGAGGCAGTGTAGACAGATTTGTTTTGCATTCAAAGAATCAAATATGTGTAAATGATTTTTTTTTATTCAGCATATCTTGTCGAAAATGTGAACTAGCCCTAAGTCCTTGAGCTCACCACACAGCGCTGCAATAAAGACAAATTCCCGTTTGCTTCTCCGATTGGTAGAATACAGTGATGAATACATAAATGCACTAGTTAGTTTACCAATCAATAATTAGTACGAGTTTAGACTTTGCGTGGATTTGTGGTAATGTGGACAAAAGTTTATGCCGGCTTCCATACTGGCATCTGCCACACCACAATCACAACTTTGAAACGTGGATCTGCCGTCGCAGATTCGTTTACACAAAGGATACGTATGGGACATTTAAAATAATTGTTAAATATGGAGTACATATATCGGTTACCGTTCACAGTCTTGGAAGTACCTAATTTAAAGTTAAAAAGACCGTCATGGTTTGTGAAACCGAGTGCTATGGTTGTCTTTTCATTCATACTTTTATCGTATTTCCTAGTGACAGGAGGTTAGAATTGCAATATATATATATAAAATACTTTTAATAATTTTCTTTCTGTATATAACGTTTATGAAATTTATTTTGCGATAGGTATTATATACGATGTAATTGTGGAACCACCAAGCGTAGGATCAACAACCGATGAGCATGGACATACACGACCTGTACGTAAGCCTAATAAACGAAATATTTTATATTGGGTTGAAACGTAAGCTCGTAGCGTTTGTAAATTAAAATTGAAAGCTAAAATTGAGATATTAATTCATAAATTTATTCAATAACATATTTTCTATTCTGTTCTATTACTTTTTGCCATTTTCGAGCTAACTATTCGTATTATTAAATAAACATGTGAATAAATACCTTAATTTTATCTTCAATTCTTTATTTCTTTCCAACCCAATACTTCTATTAGTTGCGCTATAACAACTATGTATTTATTGCATTCTAGGTAGCATTCATGCCGTATCGTGTAAATGGCCAATACATCATGGAAGGACTAGCCTCTAGTTTCTTATTTACGTTAGGAGGAATTGGCTTTATAGTACTTGATCAAACGCATAATCCGTCAACTCCGAAACTAAACAGGATTTTATTAATATGCGTTGGATTTATCAGTGTTATCGTGTCATTTGCTACCTGCTGGATTTTCATGAGGATGAAGCTACCGTAAGATTAAAATAAGAATAGCTTCTGTTGTACAAAACATATGAGAGACAGTACATTACAAAATTAGTAACAACAGCTCTGTTTGCCAGTTCCGAGAGCTCACGAGTAGACTTCAGGTTGTTGCAATTCTGGAGGATAATTTTTATTTTGCATAAAGATCCACTGTCTACTCATGAGATACTCAGGTACTAGGGTACTCGGCTCTCTCTTGAGTAGACAGCCGATTTTATGCATTTATGACAAAAAAGAGTAGGTGTAATTTAAAAAAGTAAAATCATTGGTAAAATTTTGAAACACTGTTACATTATTTTCAATCTGTTGAACATATTAAGAAAAAAAATAAACTTTCACTTCATTCAAGTTTGTTGTAATTCAGTTACGAACTTTTTATTTTGCATAAACATCCGCTCTCTACTCATGAGATACCCTGGCATTTTTGTTCTTTTTGGGTGTCTCGTGGGTAATTGGCTACCCGTGTGTCTCACATACTCAGGCAAAGGCTCTATTGCTTACGTACTTATGTTGGTAAAATAATAATGTTAACCATGTTTCTTTTTAGGGGATACCTGCAGTCATAATATTACTCTATATTACTATTCACTTTTTACATGTGAACAATATAACATATTGTGAGTCAAGTGTATTACATTACTCCATCGCATATTAGGGATACTAAAAGGAATGCAATTTGTACATAAAATGATAATAAAAATATTTTTCAGATATCTATAAAAAAATAGAACGAATTGTTGTACAAATCTTTTTTTCTTATCCTACTTTATTAATAGATGTACTTCAACACGCATGTGTATCGAAATTTAAATAAAAACGTAAATAACAAGGAACTGAAGAGGTATATAAAAACACTTGGAAAAATTTTCAGAGTTTTATGCTGCACTTCTTGTATTACATACTTTGTAATGTTGACCTCGAAACTCTCGGGCAACAGGGTTAAGAATAGAAGTCACATTCGACTGCAACAATGTATCACTGTACAATGTATCACTTTATAGGTGCTACATTTACATACAGAAAAAATGGATTTTATATCGCATAATGTGCATCACATACTGTTTAATTCTTTTAGGATTATTTATAAGTCAAGCTAAGAAATTTTCAACTTTTGTACAGAATTAAAAAACTCCTTTTATGTTTTATGTTTTTATTATTATTTTCAGAATTATTAAAAATGGTTTGTTATTAATTCTTTTACTGCACTACGTGATTATACCTATTGGTAAATTAAAGATCCCCATATTTCTCATGATAACAGTTATCATGATAGGAAGTATTCATTTCTGTAATTTACCGTGGGTATCCGATTTTAGCGACATAGACGTTGGAACGTCATTCGTAGTGTGTCGTTATGTATAAAATAGTTTATATGATTTATAATAAAAAATCTAAATTCATTTAGATATGGTTTTTTGAAAAAATCACGGGCATCGTTCGGAAAATTTTTATAAGAAATCATTAAGGGAACGTATAAACACATGTCCACTATTACGTTATTGTGCATAATATTACAACCGAGCCAAATTCAAGCCGAGAAAGATGACTCAAGCCTCAAGGCTTCGTTGAGTTCGCTTTGCGGTCGACGTTGGCCCGGTTTATCTCCGGCCAATTCCGAAATAATCTTAGATTCGGTCTCTCCTGCTCTTACATCGAGGCCCATCGTCTCGGACTTCGTTATCTTTTCCTTGTTTTCTCCGCACACGCATCTTTAATATAACTATTGACGTATTCGGTTATACGATTGTTGTTGAACAGTAATTTACGTACGAGGATTTCTTGTGCAAAATGTATGAAGAATATGGAATAACGAATTTTAATTGAAGACTTTGTTTCTAAAAAAAATAGGTCTGGAAAGTCTCCGGTTAAGCGTGTATTAAATAGTTTGCAAGAAGTAGAAACGGTGGGCCATGAACAGACACGTCATCAGCTCAGACCTGTCGTTCTGCTTCACCCTATGTACATGTGCAAAAGTTAGGGTACAACAAATAATGATACCTAAAAACGATATATAAAACTATTTTTTGGTATAATTTCTTGAATTTTTCAATATTCAAATAATTTTCGATTCAATCCGAGGGGTAGAGGAAGTATAGGACAGTTGAAAAACGATGGAAATTATATAACTAATTAGAAAATGTTTATAGTATTCTGTTCATGATAAAAGAGTACAGTGAAGAAAAATGCGAAAGTTTGGTATCATAATGTTCAAATGCGAAAATGCAAGATGATATTATAGTGGAAAATATTAAATGTACGTTCTACGCACTGTTGAGGTTATGTAAATGCTTTTCGTTGTTTGTATCAAAGCACAAGTAATTTATGAAGTGTAGAATAAGTAAGTAACGGTTACGTTATTTAACAAAAGTAAAACTATTTAATTGCAACGATATAAAAAGGATTAAAAAGAATTTTCAATAACATCATAAATATGTCTTTGCGAGGCGCGAAACTATCTTAAACCGGAAGCCGTAATCTAAATGGCCCGGGGAAATGACGTCATTACCCGCTTTGTTACGCGGTAACCAGACTCTTCAAATAAAGAGCGGGTAAATCAAATTGCAATAATAATATTTCCCGTCGTATAATTAAATTCGGTATAGCAAAAACGACGAAATCAAAAATCGTATGCACTGAAGGGATAATGAAGAAGTTACGACACATAACAGTTAATTGTTATGAAAAATATCTCTATCGAGCAGACATACTTATCAAAAAGAATTTATCGGCAATGCAGAATAAAAATCAAGAGTAAAGAATCTGCGGTGTTGGCTTCAATTTTTAGAAATGAATAGACAGCGGATTTTATGAATTTTTGACAAAAACGAGTAGGTGTAATTTGAGACGGTAAAAACATTCGACGAATTTAAAAACACTGTTATCATATCATTTTAATCTATTAAACATATTAAGAAGAAAAATTTATTTTTATTCCACTTCAGTTTGTTGTAATTCAGGTAGAAAATTTTTATTTTGTATAAAGATTCGCTGTCTAATTATCAATGATTAAAAATTTGCCTAGAATGCGGCAACGCTCACAACAGGGGCGTATGTTGGGTAAGCGATGGAGGGCGGTTCTCTTCTAAAAAATAATTTTCAATACTATGGAAACGAACTTGGAAAATTCAAACAATTCTTAATGGCAGGAACAATATTTTGCATTATGCTAGATTTGTAATACAATAGAGCTACATTTACAACAGAAAAAAAGAAGAACATCTTGTTCTTAGCTCGCGTAACGGTTGCAATGCTACGTAATGCAATTACGTTGGATCAGGTCAGTCTGACGTTATATTACGTAGCGCAGTCGAAAAATGCTGACTAGCGCGCTTAGCATTCCGCGGTCACTGCCCGCGGCTCTTGGCCTACTGACAGGCGCATATGTAGCATAAAACGTGTTAATTTTGCAGCACATCAATTCATCTACATGGCAGGATCGATCATAATTTTCTAAATTCGTTTGATTACTAACTGAGTTGCCAGGCTTTCCAGTATGCCCGAAGTCTTCTATTTAGAGAAGCAGACTTTGACAAAGCGCAATAAACGAGATCCATCGCTTACGCAAGCTGCAGATGCCAATCAGTTGGTTGTCTGTCAGGAAACTGCGAGAAAACGCTAACTTCTAGAGAGTTCAGGACCCTCTTACCTAATAGATACCTTAGACGACGTGTCTGGGGTCTATGAAACAATTTAGAGCTCACTATATTGTACAGGGTGGCATAGCAATCATGGTATAAATAGGAAAGGGGTGGCTCTATTTAAAAAAATAAGCTACATATAGGCTACGGTCTATGAACAACATTTAGAGCTTACTACTATACAGGGTGTCTCCGTATTTATGGCACAAATAGGAAACGGATGAGCCTATTCTAACAAATAAACTGTAAATAGGCTACGGTTTATGAACAAAATTTGGAGCTCACTATACGTACATTATACAAGGTGTCTCAGTATTTATGGTATAAATAGGAAAGGGATGGCTCTATTTAAAAAAATAAGCTACATATAGATTAGCGTCTATGAACAAAATTTACAGCTCACTATTATACAGGGTGTCTCAGTATTCAATGTAAAATAGGAAAGGGATGAGCTTGTTTTGAAAAATAAATTGAAAATAGATTAAGGTCTACAAATAAAATTTAGAACTTATTGTTATACAGGGTGACTCAGTATCCATAGTAAAAATAGGAAAGGGCTCTATTTAAAAGAACAAGCTACATGTAGGCTAGGGTCTATAAACAGCATTTAGAGTTCATTGTAAGTAGAAAAGGGATGAGCCTATTGTAAAAAATAAACTGAAAATAGGGTAGGGTCTATGAAGAAAATTTAGGGCTCACTATTATACAGGGTGTCTCGGTATTCATCGTATAAATAGAAACGGGCTGGTTCTATTTAAAAAAATAATCCACAAATAGATTGAGGTCTATGAACAAAATTTAAAGCTTATACACGGTGTCTCAGTATTCATTAATAATATAAATAGGAAAGGAGCAGTTCTATTTAAAAAAAAAATAAGCTGCAAATAGACTAGATGAGTGTATGAAAAAAATGTAGACCCAATAATGATACAGGGTGTAAATATTAAGAGGATAATTCGAATTGTGAGAATAAACTGAAAATAGAATATAAAATTATTTTTCTGCGTCTAATCTTCTTTCAAGAGGGACGACCGTATAATTTGTTCAATACAGTGTTATATAATATCATAGTAGCTCTTATGACAATTGTTATACGGCTTTTTATGGAGTGTTCGATGTAGCGTACATTATCAATCGATTAAATAAAATATTTTTATATAAAATAATATTTATATAAACTGTAAACATCACACATAAGACAACTGTGATGTTGCGGGTCCTACTTGCCCGAACTAAACGATTGTATCATTAGTTGCGTCTATATGTATAATAATAAAAAATATAAATTATAATATGAGGTACAATACGAGTACTTCATATTTGATTTTCATGAAAAAGAGGAAGAGGCTTATCCTTTAGTCATTGTTCTATGCTGTCTCGGTGTCGCGAACGAGCACACCTTTATATAGATTCGCCGATTAATTACACTTGAGGTTTTTATGTGCGAATGTATTGGACTTGTAAAAGGAGCGTGCGTTGTCTCAACAGTCTCGCAATAAACATCCGTATGGCATCCGCCCGCGTCAGAATCTTAATTTACCAGGCGAGTTGCGTAACCGATCTATTTTTATGCATTCCGAATCTCGCTGGTGTGTACGTATCCATAGAATTTCCAATCTTGATTAAAACAATGCCATTTGTAGTTCGCCACGCATAAAACGTATAAAATAACACCGGCGGAGGCTGTGCGCAACTTATCACGGAAAACGGAATCCGCCGACGAAACAATTCGCCGCTGTGCAAACACATCGACTATGTATCGGGGTTTAGGAGACCCTAGAACTTTTTATTTTTGGATATACCTACGCCAGCCTCACACCAACGTTTAACCATTGCAGTTTGTCATCGAGAAAATCTTATACTTAGACGTGGCAGCGTGTTCTTAGCGAAATGCTTTCGTAAATGAAGAATCAAATGCAGCAAACATTCGTTTGCCAATAAAATGTAAACATGAAATCTTCAGCTTTACACATTAATCATATTAGAATTGTGTAGGTTCTCTGTATTCATTTATTTATTGAAACTGGATAAATCTTCCAACTGAATAATACAATTATTTCTTTGAAATATCTATATACGAGAAACGTATTGAAGTTCATTTTCATTTAGCTTATATGTTTATTTATTATATATTTTTATTTAAATGTACCCTGTGTGTTGTTATTGTTGTTAGAAACACAATGCTCAGTATTTTTATTATATTGTCCATCTGTAAATTGTTGTATATTAGAACTGTGTAGGTTCTCTGTATTCAATTTATTTATTGAAACTGGATAAATCTTCCAACTGAATAATACAATTATTTCTTTGAAATATCTATATACGAGAAATGTATTGAAGTTTATTTTCATTTAGCTTATATGTTTGTTTAAATGTACCCTGTGTGTTGTTATTGTTGTTAAAAATACAATGCTCAGTATTTTTATTATATCGTCCATCTGTGAATTGTTGTATATTACGAAAAGTTTTCGGAATAACGAGTTGGCTTGTGGCAGTAAATATAATAAACTAGAAATGTGTACCCGATTAATGGAAAGTGAGAATTTTATACTAGAATGAGCCTGGATACAACTGGAATGAGTAATATACACAACACTATGGCACGCACGATGAATCATTGGCTACGAATCCTTTGGAGCAGTTGCGAAAGCGAATATAAATTTTTCACGCTAGCCTGAGAAAAGTTTTGGCATGACGTCAATAGTAGGTGCAAATTGGACTGCAGTTTTCAACGTGATGCATTTCCAGGCCTCTGAACAAGAAATATGAAGCTAGCTTTCTATACCAGAAAAACACGCGTTAATGAGGATATGGATCCAAAGCTTGCAAAGGATGCAGATCAAATGAAGCTGTACCATCTGAAATTAATGTGGTGGTGTGCTATCAGTGCCAAGTCTCGTTTAGATCTAATTTATCAAGTTTAATGAAAAACTTACTGATACGTATAAATTTGTTAATTTAATTCTCTCGGGGTTGTAGAGAGGAAGACGTTCACTCTCGTCGAATTAATATGGGGTGGCTGATTAAAGGGAAGCAGTGTCTGATGATGTGTGCTGCTCGATTTACGTCACGAATGTTTGACGGAATAAACCCCGCTTTACACAAACGATTGTAGAAGGTTGCACGGTCGTTTCCGTTCTCCACCGATAGGACGAAAATAATTCATGTTTCCTTCGAACGCAAACGCTCAGAGGGAAAATGTCATTTTGAGGCTGAGTGTGCTCGCATCGGTTCGTCCAATTAATTTTTCTAGGAATGCAAGCAATCTCTCCAGAACGAATCACCTACCTAATCGACAAAATTCTGGTTGGAATATCGACAACAAAAAGACTGACATACGCTACCGGCTGAAAGTTTGGATTCACGCCGTAAATTCCGAGAAACAGAAGGTTTATAAGAAGAACTGAGTGCCTTTAGAACAACCAAGGAAGATTCACTTGTCAAAAAAACTTACGAGCAGTATGGTTTTCATTGTGTATTATTTTTTTATTTTTATTAAGGAATGCGCAATTTTCTTCAAATTGCTCGTGTATTAAAAAAACGCCTTTATTTTTAATAACAGTCTGACATATTCAGGGCATCCTGGCAATTAGTTTTTCGAATGTTTCTAATTTGATACTTTTTCATGCATCTTGTAGAAGTTACCAAATATGTTTAAAAAATTGCATTCAGAACATTGTCTTACACTGGGCGTATAAACTATACAAGTGCATTGTGGACATAAGAAAATATTGAAACCTGTTAAGAAATAGTACTAATTACTATACTTATGTATATTAAGAAATATTATCAACTATTGGATTGGAAAGAAAGTAATTTCGGTATTTTAAGGTGAAATATAGCACCATTTTTTTAGTCAAGCAATGAATTTTAATGAATAAGATAGTTTCTTTTTACTTTGAGTTTACTTCACCTTAAAAAATACCGAAATTACTTTCTTGCCAATCCAATAGTTAGATTATTTCAAAATTTATCGATATATATTCGATTTTTACAAAAATCAGCAAGTGATTCCAAACTTTTGGCCGCTAGTGTATACTGTATATTAATAGTTACTCGAATATTATGAAAAATAAGATTATAAAACATTGTTCATCAATTATTTATTTTAGGTTTAAAAATTAATTACTCTATTGATTAAAGAGTAATCATACAATAATGAAGATAATAGCTGCATTGTAGATCTTTATAAAGAAAATGCATATATACCATAAATATTAACATAAGTATTTACATTATATTGAAATCATTAATGAAAGATTGCAGTCGATTCACAACATTTTTATTATATAGATGAAGATGTACCGTATAATAATAATCGTAAACTAAATTGTCGTTTCATTAAATAAGTAATATTGATGTTATGACATTTATACGGTCCCAGAGTCTAATGTCTTAATTATTTCTAACACGATTGTGTTACCTCTAGAATATTATAAAGACCTTGTAGACCGCATAAAAGTGGCAACTGTCCTTCTGGACGGACTGCAACATTAGCAACATTAATAAAGGCTAATCCAGGTGATTCACCGGTATGAGGTGTAAGCAGAATGAGTTATGCAATTGGAACGGATTATGTTTCTTGTTTAGTTCGAGGCGGAAGAAATTTACATAGATATAAATAGGTTTAGCTTCCCGCGACTTTAATCGCTTTTGCGGGTGCAACGATGCATTTGGAACATTCACTTTTTTCTTGAAGATACAGCAGCTCTATTATAATATTCACGGACATTAAAATAAAACATTAATATTCTCTTGACAGCGTGTATGTTCAATTGTTTATAGATGTGTGAAGAAACCGTTTGTGTTGTCGAACTGGCAAAAAGCTTTTCTAAATTTTTGCACAAGCTCAAACGAATTATTAATAAATTATTATTAATAAACTAAGCACCTTTCTGCAGAGTAACTTTATAATATTAGAGTACTTTTATTAGTCGACTTTAAAGAGAAGTAGGTAGATGGAAGATAAGGTTAAATGGAAATGTATTTCTACGTTTAATAAATTTAATACGTCAGCAATTATATAAAAAATATTCTTAAATTCATGTAACGATTCACAGTCTAATTATTAAATTGCACACTTCCAAGTGACATTCCGCTGAGTGTCAGACAATGCGAACCGTTCAAATATAACGAATGTCTAACACATTGCTTCAGATTTTCAAGAATAATGTTGGACATTCATTTTATCGGACATTGGATGTGACAACGAGAAACTGTGCCAGTCCGTTCCTCCGGTCCAGACACGGCTCGATTAGATACTTGTCTACCGAGTAATCTAAAAAAATTGATTTATTAGAAGGTACACCTGAGGGAATCCGCCAACAGTGAACATTATGTGAAAAACTATATTGTTAATCTATAAGACGTAAGAACTACGTCTTGCAGATCAACATACGATGAATTGTTAGAAAATTTTCTCGATGTAATTTGGAATTTGTTGTTAAGAAAATGTTACCGTATGAATATGTAAGCTTCCGGGAAGATGAGGGATCGAGTGAGTGGGATTCGAACACTTTATCTCGAGATTTGTCGACTGGCCAGCCGTGCTTTATCACGGACACGTTATTCTACTTCACTTTTCCTAATCCCCTAACACTTTCTAATGATCCATGAGCTACAGGCACATTTTCAATTTAGGTATATCTATGGTAAAATATAGGGAAATATGATCATCAATAGACCATAGATATACAATCAATTAAGGATGTTCTGGAGGTATATAAAAACGCAAGAAAATTTTTGAAAATTTGACAAGATATAATTCTTACTACATTAATGCAATTACCAAAGTTTGGGTTCGATTCACTGCACCATTTAATATTTACAGCAACTTAAAGTTTTCACATTTAAGTAAAAATTATAACCATGAATATTGCTTTCTGAGGTATTTTTAATTTATTTAAATATTTATTTTTAACTTTTTATTGAATAATTATATATTGAATATCATAAATTTATTATCTTGAAGTTCACATCAAGGGATACAATCATTCGCAAAAGACACTTACTATTTTTTATAATATGAAGATAATATGATTAAAAAGTAAATATAACGTGAAATTTACTAATTCAACGGAAGCTTTTTAAATTAATGTATTTTTTTAATGCAAAATGTACTCACGAATGACTTTCATTCCCAATATATTGATGGATTTCGAATTTCTTGGACTTTTGTCTCTCATTGTACCTCCTAAACATCCTTAAGAAACAGAAATGTCAATTAATATCATTATGTAAAAACTATAGTAATCATATCACCTACAAAAAGATTCAAGATATTATTATTAGATTAAAGATTTTATGCGTTTATAACAAAAATAGGTAGATGCAATTTGGAAGGGTACACAAGTTGAAAGAGTTTAAGAATATCGATGCATTGTTTTCAGCTTTTCCAAATTATGGAAAAAGGAGAAAATATTCTAGTTGGTTTCAATCTGTTGCAATCGATGTAAACCATTTTTATTTTAAATAAAGATCCGCTGTTGTTCCACAAATGGTTGTTGACCAAATATAATTTTTGTAAAAGCTTTACAATTACTTATTACTAGACTGCGGACCTTTATACTTGTATGGCTTCAATAATGTGAATAAAATAATTTTCTAAAAATGCTAGAATAGAATGCATAGAATTTAAGACGATTTTCATTTATTTCAGATCTATAAAGGTTACTTACTACCTCTGAAAATAATATTTTATTAGTTCCCACTTTCTTAAAATTTGCCCGTAAAAGTTAAAAATTGCATAGACATTCGCAGTCTAATTATTACGTACCATGAATTGTGTAATTGTAAATGAAAGATCGATTACAAGGCAGTGGTAATGTTTTTTAAAGTGTGTTATATGAATCAGAGTAATACTAGCCACACGGTCATTCATTATTGTCCCATTCTGCGCATAGGGGATTAAAAGCGCCAACTAGATATAAACGCCTATTAGGATATGAATCAAGAATTTCCACACTTGCGACTGCCAGAAGAGGCACACGCGGAATGTAAACAGCTGCGAACGTAATGAATGCTCATCGAAATGGCAGTCTTCTGGAATAATTGTGTCTGACAACGCGTTCGTGGCAGCGATAAGAATTCCATTCAGTCTAGAAAAATGACTAATAGATCGATTATTATGATAGATGTCTCATTCGAGAATATAGCAATCGCGTACTGCACAGTACGCCATCTTTCTGAACATTTGGAGGAGTAGTTTAGATCAATAAAAATAGACAGACATACTGTGATATATCGAATCAAATGTGTGCGTATCAAATGTAGTAATTCTTGAATGAATCCACTCGAAGAGACTTCAGAGCTGGGCAAAATAGTATTTTAAATAGTAAATAATAACTAATCTTGTTTTTTTTAAGTACGTGTACAACTTTGAAAATGAAATATTTTATTTCATGCGGTAACTTTTGAAAATAAAATCATTTATTTGAGGCAGTAATTTTTTAAAATAGCATTATATTTGAAGAAAATATTTGTGTTTTGTCTTTTTATTTTCATTATCAAGTTTAAATATTATTGCTGAAAATTATGGTTCGAATTCAATACATTTATGAGTGTAAATCGTTTCTGAATGATAAGATAAAACTGTGTTTATGCAGTTTCTCAGAGTATTATAGCAATGAAAAGAGTAAAATATTTCATTTCGTGTGTTAGATTGCTAAAATAGAAATATTTGATTTTGTGGATCAAATTGTTGAAATAGAAATATTTTATTTTGAGGTACAGATTATTAAAATAGAAATATTTTAATTTTCGAAATTGTATATCTTATTTAAAATACTATTTTCTTTAAGCAAAATAAACTCTAAAATATTAAATAGTATTGGAAATATTTGATTCGTCAAATAATGCCCACCTCTGGGATTCTTCAAGGTACGTATGTATATGTATCTTGAAGTGCATATGCACACATTCATTCATCGCCTTCATTTAAAATTGTTTGTGTATTACATGTATTCTTAAATTGCGCGTTGATTGAACACAGTTATTGTATATAAAAATTAGATAATTAACTAAAGATGTAAAAAATATTTGATAAGAGAATAGTACAATATTCTTTATTTTTTACGTTAACATAATATCGATAACTTTTATTAGAAAAGTAAATACATTCTGTAACCCTGACAGCAAGACAATAGAAATATCTCTCGAATTCCAACGGATCTATAAATATTGAATGTAAAAATGTTTCTTTCTACGTTTCAATATGAAGTCAATAGTTTTGGCAATATTTCAATCGACGCGCATCATTGGACATCTTCATAAATCGGTTATTTTACTACTCTCGCAAGTCATGTGAAGTTTCATATTTAGTGACGGTTTAATATACAGAGAATTTATTTTGCTGCACAAAAGAGCAACACAATTTTTGACACAAATTTTGTATACAGTGTAATCTGGACGCATGTGGTCGAAGTTATAATATTACACAGTGTATGTACAAGTTAAATGTTTCTTATCGGGTAAATAATGTTCTAAAAATTGTCTTTCGTACATTGAGTAAATCACAAATTAATTACAGATCAAACTAATATTGAGTTTGTACATGCAATAATAATGTATAATACACACACACACACAAGTTTAATATTTCTATTCATGTGCAAAATTTGCTTCAAAAATGTCTTAAATTTCTCTCTCAATTCTCTCAAATCAATTACATTTGATTTGAAACAAACCACAGTAATATGTGTATATACAATGATACATATACACATAAATTAATTCTCAATATTCTTGTATTCACGTGAAAAATTTTCTCCAAAAATGTATCTCAAATTTCTCTCTCAATTCTTTCAAATTAATTACATTTGATTTGAAACAGACCGCAGCAATATTTGGATATGCAATAAGGTATACACACGCAACTTCAATATTTGTATTCATGTGAAAACTTTTCTCCAAAAAAAACTTTTCTATATCTTTCAATATTCTCTCTCAATTCTCTCGAATTAATTACACTTGATTTGAAATAGATAGTTATCATGTGAACAGGTTTCTTCGAAAATGTCTCCGATATTTCGAATGAATCAGACTCTCTTCCAAATGAATTATCTTTAATTAGAAACGTACTTTATATGAATTTCCTATTATTGTGACTGAGAATTGTGAGTATATCATTCGGAATTATTTTCGGAAGAAAAGGATAAACATGGAACTTAGTAAAGCTGACTTAGTGAGTTGACTGGTGACTGAGACACGTATTTGCTTACTTAACTATCCGAAGCTAAACTTCTGACTATCCTTCTGCCGGCCCGTTGGTCAGTTGTGTTGCGCGTGCAGGTGTAAATGTTTTCAATTATTATTTCCGAGTCACAACAAATACGGCAACGATGTTTGCGAAGGGGCCATAGTCGCGTCGCGTCGATGCGTCTCCGTCAGGTATGTATTGGCATGTTTCGACTTTGATGGGCCGATGATTCGACGGGATTTTTTCTGTTTATTGATTTGGAGTGAGTTCGTCCTAGAAACTTCGCTCGTATTTCTTACGACGAGCACAGATGCCACGAGGGACCGCGAGTGATTTCGGTGCCGCGAAGTATTAATAGACAGGCAAAGACGGGTATTCCTGACTGTTCGTACGTTCCTACCTTCGATTGCTGCCGATCACAGTTACTGAAAATTTCATTGAAATCATTAGAATTGAGCGGAGTCGCCGGCAGTTGCTCGATGACTTCACTTAACACGGTTAACTGGGTCATCGACTCATTTTATTCAGTTACGAATCTCGCATTATGAAATTCATAACATTCGGTTTGTACACGTGTTTCACTTCGTTTCGACCTTTTGGTTATTAGCTGTAGCTTGGTAAAGTTGTTTATATTTATTTTTATGGAAATTATATTTCATTGTTCCTTTAATAAATAAATGTTCATTGTGTCAAACCTAATAAAGCTTCCTAGAATTTGTTGTTGAGATCATTGTGGAGCTCGCCATTTTATGTAGAAGTTTCTCCAGTACAGTCGACGTCAACCGTTTGCACACTTTTTTCAAAAATTTTTTCACTAAACTAAATGATTCGTACAAAGTCTTCACTGGGAGAATATAGAAATACGTGCTGATTCTCTTTCGTTGTTTAAACAATTAAATCGTTTCTTTGCAACTGTAGGAATTCGATGAACTAGCTTGCTGTCGCCAATATGGCGGCGTGTGTCTTCAAATGGTCATATACTTCGATAAAGGAAAAACATTTGTAACTGATGAGAAAAAGATATATGTACGCAAGTATCAAGCTTTGACCAACAATTTTTAAAGATAAAATTATGTTTACGAAAGCGCAGTAAATCCACTTGTTACTATAAATCGTGTTTTCAATTTCGTTTATTGTATACGGATGTGAATCCGAAAATACAAAATGGTAAATACTTACTGATGAAAAAACGATGGCAGGTTCAAGTATTTGAATTTCGAAGCCAAATGGATGTTTATGAAAAGCAGTATGGTAATTATATTTCTAAGCGGAAGTATAACTTAAAGCAGATGCCAAATCCGTGAAATATAGGTTTCCTATTCGCGATTATGCAGCCTGCGAAATAGCTAAATAATAATATATGTATGTACACCCTTGAAGGTTATTTTCCTCTATCGAACGTTCCGAAATTACATCGTGTAATTATAGAAGCACTCGGTTTGAAAGTCCGTAGGGCGTTTTTGTAATGAATCTTGGCCTATAGGCACAAACCTGCTCGAGAATGTACTACAATAGTGACAGTTTGCTGAAACGTAAGAATCATGAAATAGGACAAATAGAAAACAATATTTAACACTCAGGAGTTTCTCTCTTTTTTAAACAATTTTAATAAGTTGAGAGTTATATGGCGAGATACTCTTAAATTCTTTCAATTTTTCTATCGTTTCAAATTGCACTCTCGTGGCTTGATATTTTTAAATTGTCAGTTTAAATATCCATTATATTTTTTAATATTAACCCATTGCACTCCGAATTATTTTCCAATTTTATTACCAACAACTCGCTACTATTTTACATAAGATTTTTATTTGAAATTTAATTCAAAGGACAGTTCCTTGACTGCCACTCGTTTTAAACAATTTTGTTCATTAATAATATTAAACATAGCTCTCAAGCTTTCTTGTAATATATATTTGTGGAACTTCTATTTGTTTTTCACTAAAATATAAAAGCCCGTTTTATTTACACCTTTCTTTCTCTGATTCGAGTCACACTAGACAAAGGAATGCAAAGGGTTAACTATAATTGTATGAACTTTGATTAACGATTTTCACAAGTACCGTTAAAAACAAATGTACATTAATGTCAAATGCGTATGCATAATTTAAGAATAACGGATTTTATGCTAGATTGCTAATTCAGTTTCGTTCCTAAAAAGTTTCAAGAGATATTCAAGACTCGCATATAGAAATCACTAGTGTGTACAGTTAGTATATAATTATTATTGTTGTTGTATTTCAAAGAGAGACACGCTGAGACTTATCTAGCGACAGATTCACTGCTTTCCATGTCTGGCTATTCACGTACTATTACTACTGCGTACACAAAAAACTGTCATCGATGAGACACTTACTTTTCTTGAATGACGCTTATCAATATTGATTTACGTTCTAGTTAAATTTAAATCTATTGGGAATTTCTTTTCCATACATTGGTCCATGAAAGCTTTGACATTTAAAGCTTTCAGTGACTGACAGTAGTTATTGTTGCTTGTAGCATTTACAGTTGTGTTTACGACAAGCTTTTATAAATTATCAGTAGGTACATGATTATAGTTAGAAAATAATAATTTTAAAAACTGCTTTCACCGTGTTCTTAACATTTGTTGTTTTTCTAGCGAAAAATATTTAATTTATAGTTGCACGTTCAACAACAATTGTCCAGAAAATAATATTTTGGAGATAACGTCAACGAAATATTTTACTTGAACAAAGTCAGTTCAGTGATAAGTGGACTAAGGATTTTTATACAAAATAAAATATTTTGATACATCAATTCTAATCTATAGGAGCTAACTAAACATTTATTTTGCTTGTTAACATTTTTGATATGGTAAAAATAGTATATCGACAGTTTTTAACTCGTTTAATCTTTTCATCGTTTAGAATTAGACCTACTCGTTTTTCTTGGAAATGCATAAAATCCGCTGTCTAGTGATAGTCTCACATACGTTTCCCTTTATAATTGATATTTGGTTACACACACAACGTCGCCAACAATGCGATATTTCATGAAAGTGGCTTGTACAAAATTTACACCAAAATGTACAACTTAAAAATTCTACAACACATCCAGGAACAAACCATCATTTATACAACGTCTTTATTTGGACTTGTCAAGTATTACCCGTATACTATCGCATTAATCGTAGTGGCTACGGTGTGCTTACGTATGTAGTGATCAGGCGAAAACATAGCCGTTCGCCTATTCATACAACGACTATTGTACACCCTGTCCTACATATCTACGTTATACTCTTTCCCTTCTATAGCTAACGCAATTGAATCTACAATTTTTATCTACACAATCTAATAAGATCCATTGACATTTAAAACTGTTTTCAGCTTGGATCTTGGGTTTTAGCCATAAAACGCAGTACAATGAAAAAAAAACATGTTACAAGTTCTTGTACTATGTTTTTTAATGTTTGATAAATTTATTTATTATATTGTTATAGATACATGGACAATAAAGGTATCTCACGTCGTGCCTGATAAAGGGAGGGGGGACGTCCCTGGAAGAAGGACGAATCAAGTGTGATCAAGAGCGAATGACGAATAATTAAACCGCGAATAATGATCGTGAGAAAAATCGTCGAAAAATTTGACGTTCAGGCTGAAAGACACGGCGTCTGACTCAGTATAGAGGGAAACGTCCTTGAGGTATACTTGAACGCATGGAATGTCTGAATATTAGATAAAATTCGAGGTTCTGCTTGATTCTTTTAGCGTCCCAGCCAAGAAGGAAGTCGGGGTAATTTGCTCATCGAAGATGCTTGCAGCTGGTATCATCAAGCACGTGCGTCTTCCACGTGGACTGCTGATCTTGGAGCGGATCAAAAGCTCCCTGTTTGAACGCCTGACCGCTCGGGTTCTAGCTTAGGGGGTTCCCGTTGGACCCGATCGCTGATTCTCTGGGGGCTGGGGGCTGTACCGTTCGAGGAGAATAGGATCCAGGATCTAGATCGTGGCACAGGATCCGAAGGGACATCGGAAGACAGGAGAAAAACGGATGTGCCAGAAAGCTCGCCTGTCGAAAGTAGCTCCCTATCTCGCTTGTACGTCTATTTTCATCTCACTCAGCTAAGCAAGGCGGTTGTAGCTTTCCGTGACCACCCCTTGTCACACTTTTGGTATCATCTCCACCTAAAAAGGTAGATTGGCCCAGGAACTAACACGGTCCCGTATTGGCCCATGTCGCCGGCCAATCCTCGAGCTCGTTATATTCGAGGATCACGTTGCACGCGCTTATATTGGGAGCCCCCGCTCGTTTCCCCGACAGAACGGCTCTCTAACGTAAGTGCAGCACGTCGGTGTTTCGTATGATTGTTACCTTTTTTTTCTTTCTTTGATTACATTACAACATTAACGGTCAGATACTTTGGATAGCGAACGGAACGAACAGAAAAGAAAAAGAGCGAAAAGGGAGTATACGAAGCGGCGAGGAGATTGGATACACGAAAGAGTCGCATAGACGAGGGACGAAAAATCGAATTCGAGAAAAGGGAGAAGGTATTAGACAAAAAGAGAGAGAGAAAGAAAGAACCGTGGTTGTGAGGAAGAACCTAGGGGATTTTGTTCGAGATTCGCTGATCCGCAGCCTGTGCCTAGTGACCTCTTCTCCAGTCTTGCAAACCGACCGTTCTCTCGGTTACGAAGGATTAGGTAAAATAACGGAAGTGATGTTCGTCGCCCGGTAATTAAGTCTTCCTCATTGGTAGAGGGAAGGAGCCTCTTGTGGATACACTGTGATTTCTCGAGCTTATGCCTCGGACTGTGACTGACATTGGTTTCGAGGTGTAGTCCTTATTCTATCGCTAAGGAACCGACACCGTCGCGCGAGAAAACCGGGAGAATTTGGTGCGCGACCCCCACTCTTAGTGAACCGGGAAAACAGTGATTTTTTTTTTGACTTCATTCTGCCGAAAATCTTGTCACGCACTCCCGCAACCCATCCTCCCTCGTCCACACACCATCTCAACCCAAATACGTCCGTGGACATATAAAACCCAGTGGAATTCTTCGAGCGTGAGAGTTTGATCAACCGGTGACGTCATTGGTGTTGAATATCAGAAATCAGTGCAACTATACGGTGTTACCAGATACCAGGATTCCCGATCTCGTTTTCTGAGTCTTCTATCCGTTCCACAAGTGCAGCAGAAATTTCGAATTTTGTCGAGAGATTCTTTTCGCGCGTTTCTTCATTTTTTATCGTATCACATTATCAGAGCAGATCCTGGCTTGATCCAGTTTTGCTTTCGTAACCTCTTCAGTGAATATTCCGAGTATTTCCGGGTTGCTTCGACGCTTCGAAAGACTCTCTGGACCCGAAGTGTTTGAGAGATTTCGAGCCGCGTAGAGAACGTCAAAAGTGCGGTGGTCGCCATTTTGTTTCGACCGAGCGGTTCCGGAAGTACGTTGCTTTTCTTGGATCTGTTAGAATTACGGTGTCTTGTTTCAACGATTGATCCGCTATTTCCCATCGCCATGTTTAGACTGGTCGTGTGCAGCCTCTTCTGTTTCTTTTTTTCAAAATTAGTATGTCCTATTTAGTTGAATTGATTGTGTTAGATTTTCTTTTTATTTGATTTTTTGTCGGACGGATATATGCTCTTCCTTTTATCATCGTTGGGCCTTTTAATAATTTTTTTTTGTTTATTCAGAGATTTCTTCTCCGACACACACATTTATCGGCATTCGTGCTTCTCTTCGGTTTTGCTTCGTAGTCTACCAGTATTTCGATTTTGACAAATAGATGAAAATAAACCTGGAATACGTGTCTATTCGTAAGTTTAAACTGATAGGGAAATGGTAATACAGTGGTCTCCCTCTTCGCTCTTTTTAAGGGTTGAACAATTTAGTCGATGAGTTGCTTCAATGGAATTCAATACGTATCGTAATTGGTTACACGAGTGTATTTTATAATAGGGACGTTGTACATATATCAACTGCGCGTAATACTCGAACGTGAAGTCACACACTGCGCGTTCAAGATGCCTTTGATTAAAATATCATTGAGAACACAGGAAGAATGATTTGAATCAGTGCATTTTGGATATTCTGTCTACCAGGGAATTACAATAATGGAATATAAAGAGGAATTACTTGTAAAACAATGGCCATTTTGATTTTTTTTTCAATACGAAACGAGGTTTTACAAATTTATTCGCTCAGCCGTAGTCCACATTAAACAAATTCCGTTTTATTTTTATAGTAACTAGTAGCTTGTTTACAATTTCAAAGATTTAAACAAATTTTGAGCATTTCGGAAACTTTAAATTCCACAAAATCACTTATTTTAACGATTAAACTTTATCCAAGAGTTATAACTTACTTAACAAAATCTGTGAAGAGGTTGTACAGTTTTTTAGTGATTCCGTAACTACAGAATAATTTGCATATTGAGTATCTATACGATCAATATTCGCGTGATATGCAATCATAGTATTAGGTAGAGATCTGTTTAAGTTTTATTAAACAAAAAATAATAGAATTATTGAACTAAATCAAAAATTGGTTAGGTGGTATTGGTTTTACATATTCGTTAACCGTATTGCTGCGGTTGGTCGCAATGTGTCCACCAGATTAAAAAATGCTGTTTTCTTTATTTTCCCTTCGCGTCAATGCTGGAAATGATCGATTACCTTTAATAATATTGTAGACTTGAACAATTAATTTATAGTTGTACAAGAAAATAAATTCTATAACAATTTCACTATTCTTCAAGATGAATATAAATCGGGCATCGACAGGGGTTAAATAATAATCTTTTGCACTCACGGGTGGCCTGACATTTGTAAATTGTCTTATATTTTATAAAATTAATTTTCCTTTTCCTTAGATAAGCAATATACGTGTCTGTGTCGAAAACAATTAGCAAAAGAGAAGACAGCTTAGTATTATTACCGATCAAGAAACTATCTTTCGAAGTAGATTTCAAATAAAAAATTCTCTCTTCTTATATAAGTGTCAATCATTTCCTTGAAATTTGTATCAATGATTAGAGACCAATGAAAAGATATAGATGTATTCAGCTTTATGCAATAGAAATGGTAAGAAAAATTGTTTAATGTTAATAGTTTCTTACATAAATAACACGTATATCTGGCTATCGAAGTACATTTGAGAAATTCCTTTTAGAAATAAGTAAGTAATAAGAAAGTAGAGAAAATAATTGGAGGTGCGAGGGTTTGAGTCCGAGGTTGTTCGGCCGTAGAAAAAGCTATATACCGAAGGAGCGCTATTTTCAAATCTGTTGGACGAATCGCGGCCGCCGCGCGCCGGTGGGTCGGGGTGGGAGTGTCGAAACGGTGCCGCGAGTCGCAATTTACCAGCTAATGCCAACATCACTGATCATTTTGTTGTACAGGGCCGCTCAGAACGTGCCGCCAGAAGTAGTCCGTCCGCCGCCGCCGAATTCTCCGAAGAACGAGAAGAAGAGCGAGGAAACGAAGCCATAAGGAAATCCTTCCCACCCTTCGACACGTGGGAAAACGACGACATAGAAGGCGCGCAGACCTTCCTAGGAAAATTAAGAGGCTATTACGCTAGTAATTAACTTGAACTAGGTAAAAAGCGAAGAGCGAAGGATGCCGAAACCCGTGCAGCAAGTGGGGGAGGATCCAGATCCAACCCCGTACCTCTTCGTCTCTCTCGAGCAGAAGAGAATCGACCAGACGAAACCGTACGATGCGAAAAAAGCGTGCTGGGTACCCGATGAGAAGGAGGGATATCTCCTTGGTGAGATCAAGGCCACCAAGGGTGATGTTGTCAGCGTCGGATTACCTGGCGGCGAGGTAATCATTAATCTTTTATCAATCATCGTGTTCGCGATCAGTCTTCGCTTTCTCGAAATCACTCTTCGCCGATTAAAAGAGACAACAATGGTCTCTAAATACGTCCCTTCTCGATATAAATAATTTTGAATTCGTTTCGTTCTTATTTATATCCCCTCGTAAAATCGAGAAGCCCGTGGCCCGTGACCCGTGACCCGCGCGCGCGATGGAAATATTCGGGGTGCAACCACCTTAATTGTCACGCGCCGAGAGATAAGACAGCGAGCTTCTCTTCCTTTTCTAAGAAAAGACTAATGGCGGCTTCCTGTGTATAAAAAGGAAAGCAGGAATACCGGAGCTTCGTCGTTTCGAACTGGTCTATTTTTAGAAAGGGGTAAACCGTTCGGCAGTTCCTCAGCGTATGCTGTCATCTAACACTCTACCGTTCGATTGGCTTCGTTCCCTTTTTTTACGGTGCAAAAATAAGCACCGGCAGTAAAACTCTCCGTTAGAAAACATACGCGTTTCGATCCGTTTCAATTATTAATAAAAACATCATTTCTAGCTTCTAAAGTAACTCGAAAAATTCTCCACGTGAAACCAAGTTTTTTCAGTGCAGAATTGTCTAGCACGAAACTCGAATTAAAAATCATTTCTCGACAGAATCGCGTCTGTAAAATCGTTTGAAGTAACGCTGAAAATTGTTCGAATCCCGTTGCTCTATATTTCGGTCGAGATTCCGAAAAATGTTTGATCGTTGAATCGGCTGGAGATAAAAAACTGACGCTGAGCTTCGGTTGACGTAACGCTTGTTATTTTTACGTTCGGGACGTTCTCTAGATTCTTTCTGTTATTCTCGTCGGGAAAAGCGGGCTCCGCGACGTAATCTCGAACGAAATTTCACTGTTCCAAATGCTTTGTTACATAACGGTTCAGCAAACCCTGCCGGGTTTCCTTGTCATCCGGCGACCGTCGCTGAAATGCTATTGTTAGCATCGTCGTCGGCACCGGTAATAATAAATTGAAACGCCACTTCTCGAAACATGGGTCAACATATTTTTAGAGCACCGAAAGTGGGATGGAGGGAGACGCGTATGAAAGTGTATATTAAAAGAGACCGAGCCGAGATGTAGATGTTTCCACATTCACGACCTACAAGAACGATCTTTGTCCATCAACTTATGCGCTCATCCCTCACCGACAATCGAAAACTCCATTTTCCAATACGAAAATAAACTTCGCGACTCTAATCCCAGTCTTCAACTTCACTTTACTACATTCGATATTCGCAGGAACACGATTCTTCTTACATCTTGTTTAGCATATTTCTCACGTTTCAGTACAGTCCTCTCTTACCTGGTATTTTCCGAAATTTAATCAAATTTAACATCTATGTAGAGGATCTAGGATCTAGGATCTTTCTAAAATGTTATATAAGTTTTCTTGGATACCATATAATTTATATATATATATATATATATATATATATAATCCAAATGTTTTAAAGAAGTTAAAGAAACTTGATTTTTGTTTCATTTTAAAGTATCTAAAATTTTGTTGGGGTCACGGGAGACCCATGTATACCAGTTAAGGGTTAACCGAAAGAGTTGGACGCCGATTTTGTCAGAACAGTAGAGTGTTTCATTAAAATAGTGAAGGTCGAATATAAACATATTCTTTTCTGAATTAATCGGAAAGAATTAGCGTCACGCGATGTTCGGTAGAACACTATGGAGTAACAGAACGATATAGCACTAAAAGAACGTTCCAAAGTAAAATAGTGAAGAATGTCGAAAGTAGTTTAGAAGTCGAGAACTTGATTGTTCTCCACGTGTTCACCGAGCATGGCTCTCGGTATAGGAAAGCTGTATGAAGCAGTCAAGTGTCTAGAGAGTCCGAGATATTGAAATAGAATGCCTACACAGACGAAACAGTTCCGCAAGGATCAGCTGTCGCAAGTAAATCCGCCAAAGTTCGAGAAGTCCGAGGACATGGCGGACCTGACGTTCCTGAACGAAGCGTCCGTGTTGCACAACTTGAAACAGCGTTACTACAGCAAACTAATCTACGTAAGTTTCTTTACCTACATCGATCACTAACGCCTCTTTCTTTTCCCCGGGACACTATAGACCAAGGACTTCAAGAAGGACCAATTGCAACAAGTAAATCCACCAAAGTACGAAAAAGCCGAGGACATGTCGAATCTGACGTATCTCAACGATGCTTCGGTCCTTCATAATCTGAAGCAACGTTACTACGCCAAACTTATTTACGTAAGACCGATCTCCCGATCGAGGATAGTTATCTCTCTCGCTCTGTGTTGAGGATTCACGTGACCCGACCGATTTTTGCTACCTTGACGAGAGAGAAAACGTTGGATAAAGCACTTGGACGTGCCACCACGTTGCTCTTTGGAATTCTTTCCTCTTGTCCCGACGCTGAAAGCAAAAATTGCATGCGAAACAAGCATCGAGGCATTGACCGAAGCTGCCCGGACAAGCCACAATGTCTCTTTCCTTTCCAGATCACCCTAACGCGTCGTCACGTCACGCAGGGATCGTCAGTCGATTTTCCAAGTGCATGACAATCTTAATTTTTCAGGAATGTCGGTTCAAAACACCCAGACGTGTCACGACATCGTTTTATTTTTTTACTTCTGTTGCCACACATCCCCGATTTCTCCATCAGTCGTCCAAAGCTTTTGCAGAGTCCTCTCCTTTTTACCGAGGAGCTTCAGAAAAGCTTTGTACCCTGGTGACTGGTTTTATGTCAGTTTTTATGCAAACTAAATATATTCAAGTGAATTATAATAAACAGATGTTCTAATAAGAGAAGATATTCTACTATCTTTACAGTTTGGTATTTTATATATGCATAAAATCTGAATATACATATATGCACCGACGACGTTTTTATCGCAGAAGTGATTAACAAGCGGTCGCCACTTGCACGGGGAAAGTTCTCTCTTAGGACAAGAGCTTCTTTCCTGTGAAAGATCATTTGCATCTAGATGTAGATCTTGTTATTCTAATTGGCTATTTTCCGATGTCGTAATTGTTACCGCTGGTTTCGCTGTTTTACTTGATTTCTGATTTGTTGTTTCTCCGTTATGTAACACGCGTTACGTAATACAAAGAAAGAAATGCATCCCGATTTAAAAATTGTTTGGTAGTGTTCGTTTCTCTTTAGATCGTTATATGTGAAAAACGACAAATCGGAAATTTAACGTACAGACCACCTTTGTTTTTGTGAATTACGTCGACGCGAAGTTCACTTTTGTAAAACGACCACCTCTCTTTTACAGACTTACTCCGGCCTGTTCTGCGTAGCTATTAATCCCTACAAAAGATTCCCCGTGTACACCTCGAGGTGCGCCAAATTATACCGAGGCAAAAGACGTAATGAAGTGCCACCTCACATCTTCGCCATCTCTGACGGAGCCTACGTAAACATGTTGACCAGTACGTATGCTATCGATAACAAGTACCATACTTGCAGATATCGAGATCTTAAAAATTCAGAGAAATCTGTTTTCTCCTCTAAGGAGTATAAAGTTGCATCAACTTTCTAGTTTTTACCAATTACGCTATTTTGGTCAGTCATTTTAATTACATTAGATGCAATTTACAATTGTTAACCTCTTGCCATAAGTCCATAGAAGAAAACAAAAATTGATATTTCTTTTAATATTTATATATTGACCACAAGAGAGTAAAAATTTATGTCGATTTAGAGAAAAGGAATAATTTTCTTCTCTGAAGAGATTAAAGTTGCTTCAACCTTCGGGTTTTTACCGATTACGCTATTCTGGTCAGTCATTTTAATTTCGTTAGATGCAATTTACAATTATTAACCGCTTGCCATAAATCCTTAGAAAAGAACGAAAATTGATATTTGTTTTAAGGTTTATATATTGATCGCCAGAGAGTAGAATTTTTTATGTCGTATTAGAAGAAATGAATAACTTGTTTAACAGATTGCATGGCAAGGAGTTAAAATATAAATATTTCTCTGGAAAGATTGTGAGAGAAAAATGTACAAATTCTCAGTTGACGAGTTTGCAAAACATCGATATCTCTAAGTAAAAAAAAAGAACATATCAATACCGTATGCATAAGACTGCAAGATCGAAGTGAAAATTTCTATGGTGATCGCACACCTGTCTGTTCCTCGGTCGCTCGGCGTTTCATCGCTAAGCGTGACGGGCCAGATCCATTCACTGTTCAGCAATTCGGTACGCGGTGCGCCTAAAGAAGTTTTCACTTGACAAAGCTGTAATACATGGTTCGCGGAAGCTCAATTCGTCCGTATCTGTTAACAGACAGCGAAAATCAGTCCATGTTGATTACCGGTGAGTCTGGAGCCGGAAAGACTGAGAACACGAAGAAGGTAATTGCGTACTTCGCTACCGTCGGTGCCTCGACCAAGAAAGTTGACGAATCCCAGAAGAAGAAGGGCTCTCTGGAAGATCAAGTCGTACAGACCAATCCCGTACTTGAAGCGTTCGGTAATGCCAAGACCGTCCGTAATGACAACTCCTCCCGTTTCGTAAGTGTCCTCTTTATCTACTTTCCTATTAACATTCCAAGAACTTTGGAACTTCATACATTCATAACGCACAACAGCTGTTAAAACATCGCAAAGTCGAATTCAGTGCAATTTTATTTCATCTTCGATGTAGCAACAGTGTAACCCTCGGACTCCTGCGATCTTTACGCTTAATAACTTTTTTAATATTGGATTATAAGATTTGAAACTTTTTTGGGAAGCTTAAGCAATTAGTTTACTAGAGGATGTGAAAAGAAATTTTTCGTCGAAATTGCATAGAAAATATTAAAAGTTGCATTTTACAACTTTTTCATGTGGGCCTATATCGTAAATTTAAAAAAATGCGAGAGAAATAGCCAGGCATTGAAAGGTGAAAATCCTTAGATTTATTGCAGTTAATTCTTATCAGGTCATTAAGGACATGAAACTTAACAAATAAAACATACGTCAAGTTTCATACTTAAGGACCTGATACCATCTATAAACGTTCATTGCAAACTCGTCCGATTTTTATGAAATTTTCAGAATATGTTTAATTGATACAGATCTACGAAACGTGTTTTCTAAAATTTCCATAGATAGTCAACATAAAAAAGTTGCGAAGTACAACTTCTAATATTTTCTTCTCCAAAAAGTTCAAATCGTACGATCCAACATTAAAAAAGCCATCGTCTTTTTAAGAGTGTTCGATTATTAGTGGGAGTTGTTAAATTCTTTTAATATGACCACTGCTTTAAATTGTGCGTGGTCATTTTTATCATAAATGTATAAAATTCGTAGTCTAGCAATAACATTTGTAGGTCTAAAATAAATAAAAATCGTACTCTGTCGAATTCGATACTCCAGCATTTTGTGGAAATTTTGATCAACTATAAACGGATAATGATCCGCAGTCTAAATACGACTAATATTACGCGTTTGGTCTTGGTCGTGGTCTTGTGAACATTTCATAAACTGTTGATGTAGTTTGTTAGTATAATGAGCAATAGTTTGTTCACCACGCTAATAAGTATAATTGATAAATGATGAAAATCCTGTTTCTCTTGGTGAATAGGGTAAATTCATCCGTATCCACTTCGGTCCTTCTGGAAAACTGGCCGGTGCTGATATCGAGACCTGTAAGTTTCAACTTGAACAATTACATTTATTTTACAATGTATTTCTCGACCATACAACGTAAATCACGAGCGCGTGATTTTATTTCACGTACTCATACGTGCTCATATACACAGACATAATTAGAAAGAAGCGTAGTTGGCTTCGGTTCGCTGATCGATATTTTTACGAATCGTCCAATTAACGTTTCGATCAGCGTCACACGTCACTTGCATTATCCAAGAAGCACTTGCATCATGACTTATTATTATTTTACTACACTTATATTAACTAACCGTGTTGTTTGTTGTACGCGTAGAATCTTATAATCGAATTTGAAATCACTTTCCGATGAGCTAGAGACTTGAAACTTTAAATATAGCTCAGAACTGGATGACAATGCAATATTAAAAAACAAATTTTTTAAACTGCATTTAGGAGATAGAAATGAGTTTAGGAGATTAAAATTCAGAAAAATGTAGCATCTCAGGAGAAATCGAACCTGGGCCTTACTGAATACGCTCGGGGATACGTCATGGCGTAGGCGATCTTGACTCTATCAAGAGACGTTGTACAGTGGGCAATTCGGACGAAATCGGCGACAAAATCAAAGAACTTTCCATAGAAATGAAATAGAACGATGTAATTTTTTAATTAAAGCTGAAACTGTGTAGAAAATTGAAAAAATAGAGAGATTATGGTACGAACGTTTTTAACTTTGAAAAATAAAAATGTTCATTTTTTAAAATCTTGTTACCGATTTCATTCGAATAGCCGACTGTGCGTCGTGTCTCGGAGTCATCCCTTCATTCCATCTCGCGTATTTCCATATCTTACTATTTCATACCAGTATTACTATATCTTGTGTTCTATTTAAAAAAGACTAAAAAGTAGAAAATAAAAAATATATAAAAGGAGAAAATAATTGTTTTAAATATTAATGACTATAAATAAAAGCGTGGAGCGCCCACGAAGATTACGTTGATATAGTTTAGCGCTTCATGCTTTTGTTTATAGTCGCTAACATCTGAAGAAATTATTTTGCTCCTTTCTAGTGCATTTTAATGTAAGCGTGGCTTTTAAAAAGATTTTTCTATATATATATTTTTTTTAAAAACAACGCGTGCACCGTTCTCGAAACAACGAGATCGAGCAACACCGGAAGAATGGAAACTTATTGAAATCGAAATCTTATCTACACACAGATCTGCTCGAGAAAGCCCGTGTCATCTCCCAACAGACTCTGGAACGTTCGTACCACATCTTCTACCAGATGATGTCCGGATCCGTCAAGGGATTAAAGGGTAAGGTCGATTGAACATATCATTGTCGAGTACCGAACAATACAGACTCAGCTCTAATGATGAAAAGCATTTATCCAAGCAGCGTCGCGCCCTTAGAGTCGGCAAGTTTTGTCTTTAGGGGAGGAGACTGATGAAGTCGTCGACAAGTAATCAACTTTTCACTGTTCCGCGAACTAGTTGGAATCTTTGACAGAACACTGCTAGCTTAGACGTAGTCTGCCAAAAGTTAGACATCGGTCGAGAACTCAAAAGAGCAAGTCGAAATATTTGTTAACGTTAAACAATTATTGAAATAATACCGAAGAACCGAACCGAAGAACATAAGAAATGTGTGATTTAATAAATATCTTCGTTGGAGCACATATTCTAAAGAAATTAAATCTCGTCATTTTTATAAGACAACATTCGTGTCTGTTAAACTTGTTGTTAATATTATGAAACTTGTTGAATTGTAAAAATAATAAGACAGTCTACGTTAGCAATGTGTCTGCGACATTAGCGATACCCTCCTAGTTGTCCTGTAAATACGAGACCCCTGAATAGGAGCAAAGTGTGATAGAGACTGCAGTGGAACCTTTGTAACAGCCCCTGGTGACGTGTTACCGTTTAATCACGTCCAACCCGTTCCGATGATCGGGTCGATGATTACGTGGACTCCCTACACCCATTTCTGTCAGACTTCTTACCGTTCTGATCTTCGTTCGATATAGAAATGTGCTGCCTGTCGGACAACGTCCAAGATTACTACTTCGTTTCTCAGGGCAAGACCACAATCCCAAATGTCGATGACGGCGAGGAGTGTACTTTGACCGACGTAAGAACCTGACGATCATGCCAGGGCTACGCATCGCTCCCCACTCTCTCATTCTCTCTTTCTCTTTCTTTCTCTCTCTCTCTCTCTTTCTTTATCTACCTCTTTATCGTCTTTCAGTTTTCCCCCAACACCCTTTTCGCTGTAATGATTATCACATCCCTTTGTGGCTTCTTTGGTTGTACTTTAAGTCTTTTGTGTCCCCAATACCCCCTTTACTTTTAAGTTTGGTTGTTCAGTTTTACACAGAAGTAAAGTTAGACGACACGTTTGGTTTTGACGTCCTGACGGAGGAGAAGAGAATGCCAGGATTTATGTATTTTCGTTCTAATCCCCGTTCCCCTCACCCTCGAGAAACCGTTCCCTCGATGTTGTTAGAAATGTGTGTTGACGCCCCTGCAAATACAAACTTGTGACAAGGTCCTTTTACAGTACAGGACTCTCCCGAACAATCAACTAAACTTTCTACAGATATACACTGAGAGGAGTTTGGTGAACGGTACCTGAGAAAACTGTGCCGTGCATTATCCCACGAAAAACGAACGCTGTACTCTTAAATTGTCGTTTGTTCCTCTCGTTCGATCTTGGCACTCGAAGTTTGGATAATTCGTTAACTTTTGAAAATGCTCACCAGAGAAATTATAGAAGGTGTACTAAAAGAATAAATTGCGACAATGACAATTTAGGGGAAACAGAGTGAAAGAGTTTGGTAAAACAACTCTGGCTGTGAACCTAACCCCGACATATCCCCGCCCTAAACGATTTCTCTGCGGAAATCGTCGCGTCGAATGAGCCCAGGTCAAGCTAGAGCTTGTCCCGCAAGATCGAAGGGAAAGCCACCGGAAAACATGGCACTCTGACACTTGTAGTTAACGCCCGCATGTTTTTTTTGTTTCCTTTTTGGTCACCCGTAGAGATGTTGCTGCTGTCCAACAACATCCACGACTACTACTTTGTGTCGCAAGGGAAGACGACAATCCCTGGCCTCGATGACGGCGAAGAACTGTTGATTACCGATGTAAGTGCTTCCCTTTGACCGGCAAAGCACTCTACTACGCGACCTTCGAGTTCGAACGGTTCATTGTAACGTGACAGAATATAAACGACAGAATTCATCGGATCCGTAGAAATCCAACACATTAATCAGAATTTTTGCTCGAGTATATACACCACTGTGCAAAAGAAAGAGAAGAACCCAGTCTAATTACAAGATATAAGGACAAATAATATCTTTATGTAGAAATTCTATCGTACAATGATTTATTGCGTTATCAGTTATAATCAATTCAATTAAACAGCGATATCCTTTTTCGTAACTTATCGTGTTCTTATTTGATCTTTCACGTTTTGCCGTTAACTGTAGCCAGCTGCTTATTTCTTTTGCAGATGAGTGTATATAAAAGAATATGTTATATAAGGATAGTTCCACCGGGAGGATAGCAATTCTGTCTTTTATCGCTGTTTAACCCCATCGTTTTGAGAAAGACGAGATGCTCTTTGTGACGAGCTGTTTCTTCTGTCTATAATTCCAGCGAGACATCTCCCGCCCCCTCACCCCCATCAATCTTTTCATCTGTTATGTGCAGTATCGTTTTTGTGTCGAGATTTTCCGCTATTTGCCGTATCTTTCTCTCTCTCTCTCTCTCTTTTTCTCTTTCACTTTTTCTATCTCTGTCTCTCTTTCTCTGTTGTCTATCTGTCTACTTTAGCTCTTCGGTATGCCACTTTCTATTAAAACGTAACCAACTTCTACTCTTGTTAACAGCACACGGACAAACATCTTATACGTACACGCAAACATACAGCGTACACATATACACAAAATTTCGACAAGCGTTACGACCACAGAACTCGTCGTCTCTGCTTCTCATTCTACGATCTATCATTTCTATTTCTCTCTTCCCTGGTTTTCTTACCCTCTCTATCGCTCTCTTCTTCTTTCAGCATCTACCTGTCGCAAATAATCTGTGCATTCGTTGTTTCTTTTCTCTTTTATGTGCATCATGTTGCAATCACTCGCGACTGATCTCACCGTGATAAGAAAAGAAAGGTGCTCGCTGTTCAGCCAGTTGATCGTTCGATTCAGTTGACCGCTTACGTAGGTGCAAGAACGGGGGTGCAAGGTCGAGAGTGATTGCAAAGTGATACGCTTGAATATATATAGTCGCTCGTAAAGCAGGCAGCTTATACCGAGCAAAATAATGCAGAATTAACCCTACTGAGCAACCGGATCGGGGACTATTGGTACATTAGCCAGGGTAAGACCAGAATTCCTGGAGTCAACGACGGAGAAGACATGGAGGAGACGGACGTAAGTCCAATCCCAGGGTGCGTCGGAAACCTCGGCGGACTTTCGACCGCAACCTCGCAGAAGTTCGCGAATTTCTCCCGGACAAGTCAGACCGTTTCGGTGGATTATGGGGGTGGTCGAAAGATCGAACCGAGGTTTTCGCAACCCCCTCGCGCCCCGCCTGCGAAAGCTTCCGCAATCGGGATGCGGGGGGATTGGGGGATGAAACGTTTCGAGATTCGCAAACGACTATTTGACTCGAGGAAAAATGCAAAGCCCCCAGGGTACCCGCTCCCCGATCAGCTCCGACCTAACGTTTTTTTCTTTTTTTCTTAAGTGCGCCAGCCGCTCGCCAGCAGCTCGATAATAATTAACATAGATTCGAATAATCTTGGGTCACCGCAGAGCCATTTCTAGGGATTTCGAGAGAACCGCAGAGACAACCGGGGACTATTTGTTAGGCACAATGAACACCGAAATGATCTTTCAACACATCTGTTATCGCATCAACTGTAATCTGTTTCTTCGAAATGCTTCACAGACATGTGTTTCTTATCCAACAACATATACGACTATTACAACGTCTCACAAGGAAAGATCACGATCCCCAACGTCGACGACGGCGAGGAATGTATACTGACGGACGTAAGTCCTTGAGAAATCGATTCGTAGATACCCATTTGATCCACCCCCCCCCCCCCCCCCCCAAATACTGTACTCACACTCACCCCCCTTACCCCCCTTCTCTCTCTCTCTCTTTCTTTCGTATGTACTTTGTTCTAAGAGTAGACGTCTATTTTGATATCTATTTTGATAGTAGAGACTCTAAAACGATCCACAGCGATCAAGGTTTTCCACGATTTTACCCCATGTAGACTCGAAAATAGTAACGAACCCCTTTCGATCCCAACAGTAATTTCGCAAATGACATCAATCGAATAAACTTGGAAAACACTTTCACGGATATCACAATCGCTTCAGGTTCTTTACTCTACAATTGCCAAATGTTCAAAAGCATTTTTGTGAGATTTACATTCTGGAAATTTTCTAAATTTCATTCAATACTCGATCAGTACTGATCGATGCTGATTGATACCTGATATCGGGGAGGTTTAAAACATCATTGTAAAGTATGAAACAACACCAAAATCTTTCGTTACTATTTGTCGATTGGAACTCCATATGTACATAGACACCGAAACTCTGATTTTGTTTAGCTGACGTTTCACTATTTTTTATAGTTACTATCCAGTTTTCAACCTGGAACTCTGTACAAACTATGATTGAAACCGATTGTCTGACACTTCGAGCTATTTATTACTAGACTGTCATTGAAAGTGTTATTATTCATTGCGACTGTGGGTCTTCGTGCAATGTAAGAACGTTCTTTATATATTTTAAGAAGCAGGAACAACTTGAGAACATTTTTCTCTCGTTAATAATTGTAATGTTCAATTCTTTAATTTTTTTTATTTGTTCTACTATTTCGAATCGCAGAAAATTTTGTCATAAATGCATTAAATTCGCTGTTTAATTATCAGATTTTAAGATTCCTGACAAACATTAATGGCACAGTTTTATTGTAGTAATAGGCTTTTAATTATTAGTTATAGTATATCTGATAGGTTTAGTCGTTAAATAACAAATTTCTTGAATTATCAATAGACTTGCTTCTAAACAATTTGGGAATTCTGAACTGTCGGTCTGTAGTTCTAAAAAGGCCATTAGAAAGCAGCAAGTAAAGCGTGAAAATTTCGCACGAAGATCTGCAATTTGTCGTTTTGCTTTCGAGAATGATCTTGTTCCATGATTCAATGTCATTGTAACTGTGTAATAATTGTGAAAGGGTGTGAGACGATAGGTGAAAGTCCTCTAGAGGAGACATTAGAGTATTTTCTCTTGAGAAGTTCGCACGGTAGTGGGTTGACCTTCTGATCCCGATAGATGTGAACAACTTTGTACTCTAAAATGATTCGCTTGGAACGAGGTGCAGCCTCGAGATGGAAATTCTCGACGGTCGGCTCGAACTTCGTCCTAAAGAAGCGGTTCATTTCCCTCTGCAAACCTCGAAAAACACGTGAGATTGAGGTGGACGGTAGTTGGCGAACCCTGAAGAAAGCGGTGCCTCTTCGGGAATTCTCGCCGAATGGTAGTGAACCATTGAACAAAAAAAAAATGTGAAAATTCCGTACGTCTGACGAAGGAGGCCATTCGCATCACAGGCGATTGAAACCGAAAGAAACGTTGATCCTCCTTCGTAGTTTTTTCTCGACCTGTTGTTTTTTTAGACACCCCTTTCGATTATCAGTTTTGCAGAACTTTCTATTTTACACCTCGTTGATCCGAATACGAATTTGGCGAGACGTAGTTACGCTATACGAACGTTGCTTTCGCTTGTTTGGCTTTTCTTGAAAACGCGCAGCCTTCTCGCCGCTTATGCAGCAAAGTGTATCGTCGGCTTTTGAAATGTAGCTTTACATTAGTATAAAAGGGAAACTGTCGACCGAGATGTTGCTTAGCACGCGTAAACTTCTTTTAATCCTCATCGACCCTGAAGTGAAACCATCAGAAATCGAGCCCGCTTCCACGCTTCGGTTTCATTGCTGTTTGTGTCGTCTTTGTGTGCTTCCTCTGATTACCATCGAGCATTTTCATACGTAATCGATATATGTACCAGAAGTGGCTTTCATTCATAGTAGTGGATCAGTGAACGCTTCGTTTCCGATGATTCTTCCAATTGATTCTTCGTGAGACGATGAATCATATGGAAACGGACCGTGAACTGTGTAGGAGTCTCTTATGCTTATCAATCACTTCTGTTACGAAAGATCGAGGAGCAATTACTGATCAGCATTTTATGATAATAGCAAGCCTTCGATGTGCTGGGCTTCACTCAAGAGGAGAAGAACGACATCTACAAAATCACCGCCTCCGTCATGCACATGGGTGGCATGAAGTTCAAGCAAAGGGGTCGTGAGGAACAGGCTGAGGCTGATGGCACAGAGGTACTTGTCATTTTCTAACTCCTGCCAAAATCCTCAATTAACTCCCCACTTTTCAGTTCGAGATTCCAAAAACTTCCAAATAAGCATTCCTTATCACAGTTACTGACTACAAGCTTCTATCTTCTTCAGACCAAAGTCTTGTGCTTGTCTGATTTTTTAACAGAAAGATAAATGACCAAGTATTTCTTTATTTCCTTAAAACTCTAAAAAGACAGAAAATTTTTCTGTTGGAAATTCCAAAAGCTTCCAAATCAGCATTCCTTAGCACAGTTACTGGCTACAAGCTTCTATCTTCTTCAGATCAAAGTCTTGTGCTTATCTAATTTTTCACGTTTCTGAAAACAGAAAGATAATTTTCCAAACATCCTTTCACTTCCTTAAAACTCTAAAAAGACATTTCTAATGAATTTTTTTACCCAAAATCACAAAACGAATGGAAAAACAATTTTCAAGTATCTCTTTATCCTTTCTTCGAAACTCCAAGCATCTACCATTTTTACTGAATTTTTCAGTGAGAATCGCAAAAGAGTTTCAAAAAGAAAACGAAGAAATACTTGAAACTTGATTTATTTCTTAATATTGTATTTGCAAATGACTTTTTTAACCAAAATCCCAGAAAAGGAGTGGAAAGTAATTTCCATTTGTAACATCCGTCTCTAACAAATTTCCAAGTGTTGCTTTGCATCTGATATAATTGATCACTGCAGGAAGGTGAACGAGTGGCCAAGTTGTTGGGCTGCGACTGTCAAGATCTGTACAAGAACTTGTTGAAACCGAGAATCAAGGTCGGTAACGAGTTCGTCACCCAAGGTCGTAACAAGGATCAAGTGACATACTCGGTCGGTGCCATGTCCAAGGCCATGTTCGACAGGCTGTTCAAATGGCTGGTGAAGAAGTGTAACGAGACCCTGGACACTCAACAGAAGAGACAGCACTTCATTGGTGTACTGGATATTGCTGGTTTTGAGATCTTCGACGTAAGTTTCACTCTGACACGTTCGATCCACATACTCGTTACATCGATCATCCTTGGCGATCCATTCATAGATTTTTCACCTTCATCTTTATCTCATAATAAGATGAGTCACAATGGATTGCACTCAATCAGCTAAAAATTTTCGAAAATATTTTTCATCTATTGTTCAGAAATACAGCACTTGTGTACATACAATTTTTAATAATTTTATAAATGAAGATTTGATGAATCTATCGGTGGCATTTTTCCGATTAAAACGAGTCTAAACACGATACAATTTGGATTATATTTACTTGTTTTATCCATGATTTATTAAAACCTTCATTATCCGAATCAGTAAATTCATTATAATTGTGTTTGTTGATTATCGATCGTAAGGTAATTTATAACAAGAAGTATTGATGATCTCGGCGCAAAGGTTCGATAAGAAATTAAATTAAAGCAATTGTGCTAGTTTGATTAAACTTTCTACGTTTCGATCCTAATATGGATCCTTTTCAAGAAAGAGGAAACAACTGCGTCTGTAAATTTTTAAAAGAGTTTTCAATATTAATGTACTGTGAAAAGTAAATTCATTATAACGTGAATTCGTGTTTCGTAAGTATATTTACAGTGTATATGTACTACTTTTAGTACTACTATTATTCGAACACTCGTGTTTTACTGATCAGTTCGCATAATCGAGGTTCTACTATATCGTGAATTGAGCATGTAAATATAATCGAAATGGTGTCGCGTTCGGTGTCGTTCCAATCAGAAAAATGCCAGAAATATGTTGGTGAAAATAAAAAAATAGTAAAAAACAATATTGTCGAAACGAATGATCGCCAACGAGATTTCGAGATACAGAAATGATAGAAACACAAATACGCGGAACAACTTCCACGATACTTTAAGAAACGCAACATAATATCACCATCTGATAGCTGATAAATACTTGCCACATTAGGCGCGGGGGAACAATAATTCCTAAATCGTATTACACGGTTAAGGAAGTTGAGAATTCACATACTCTTTAGAATAATATAGCATATAACGATTCACCACGAAGGTAAAAATTCGGTGGGAATGTCGAGAATCGTCCGGACACTTTACACGTGATTTCGTTCTTCAGTATAACGGTTTCGAGCAACTTTGCATCAACTTTACCAACGAGAAACTGCAACAGTTCTTCAACCACCACATGTTTGTCCTCGAGCAAGAGGAGTATAAGAAAGAGGGTATCGTCTGGCAATTCATTGACTTCGGAATGGATCTCCTCGCGTGTATAGAGTTGATCGAGAAGGTAGCCATGTGCAAACATGACGTGACAAAAGATCCGATTTGTTTAGCTCCAGTCACGAAAGACTTTGCCACCCTGTATTGTTTTTCGTTTCCTCACGTGATCTCGTTTGAGAGATTAATCGCAACCGAGCATCCCTTAATTGTTGTTTGATCTCATTAGGAGATCTCTCCTCAGTATCTATTCCCCCAGTGACTATCATTCCAATTAGAAACGTTTGAATTTTCTACTCAAAGTGAGTTGTCGCTCACTGGTAATGTAAGTTGAACTTAGACAACTCACCCGTTCAGTTTGCTCTTAGATGTTTTCAGAGTGTCTGAATTAGTATGAAATGTATCTATCCGAAATTGTACATAACTATTTTCCCTCCAAGGTTTCGTAGTGATAATTCCTCGGATTACGAATGCGTTCTTCATGGTTTAAATGAATGTTCCTAATGTCGAGAAATAGAGAATCCTTAGTGCCCAAAACCTATTGTTCTTTGGTGCCCAGTCTTTTTACACTTTTCTTGGCGCACCTTTGTCAAGTGCATGAATCTTCGTCGAGTCTTATCGACATTTTTTTTAATAGAAACTGTTCCACATGTCCTTTTTTTCATATATACATATATACATGTGTATCAGCATGACTCCAAACGCAAGATCCATAAGTAGCGACATCCATAAGAAGAAACATCCGGTAAGCAATCATTGATTCGTCGTTGGAAACCACCCTTCGTCTTGTCTTTTCGGGAATCGCGAACAAAACAGTGGACCTCACGCTGACGAGTAGACAGTAGCGTAGACGTTGAAGTTGTTGGTGGTAGATTGAATAACATTTCCACGATGTTGTGTCTCAACTGTCCATTGATGAACAGGGGACCGTCCAGTAGTTATTTGAAAGTAGACTAATATCTTAGTAGTTAGTACTAATATCCTATACGGAAGATTTGTTGCACATAATCTTTTGTATCAGTGCTCGAATACCTGCGATAGACCTTATAATTTAGTGCAGTGCTTCCGAAACCGTGCGTCGGGTTTGTTATATAAAAAAAGTTATATAAAAAATTCATAAAATATGAAATAACATTCTGAATATAAATCATTAAAATATTAGGTACTAAAGAAAGAAATGCAGGATTTTTGTTTTCATTGTTTTAATTGCAATTTTATACCAATATTTAATTAATTTAATGAGTTATATGTCGTTTTGAAGCTTGTTTTACGCTCTATTTAATTGTGCTTTTGATGTTTAATTTTATTCAAATTTTTATCAAATTATTTGGCTTTAGTTGCCAGCGCGAAACTTCCTTCGCCCCATACTTCGTTGATACTGAAGTAAAGCCAAATAATTTAATAAAAATTTGAACAAAATTAAATAGCAAAAGCATAATTAAATATAGCGTGAAACAAGCTTTAAAATGACACAAAGCTGATTAAATTAAGGTAAATATTTATTGGTATAACATTGCAATTAGAACAAAGCAACCAGAATCCTGCATTTCTTTTTTCACAACCTAATAATTAGCTAAGAAAATATATGCATACATACAATAGACGCGCCTCAATTTTACCATTTGCTGTAAAGTGCGTCGCGAGTAGAAAAAGTTTGGAAAGCACTGGTTTAGTTTATAGCTTGACTCTAGAGCTGGAATATGTTCGAGTTAGCAACCCGGCCCTCCGGCCGAAACTCGAAGATATTTATTGTAACAAAAAAATTCATCTTGAAATTTTAATTATCTATGCTTCTTCAAATTCCTCAAAATTTGATGTATTTTAAATATTTTTGTGAAGAAGAATATTAGCCTCGCGGACTCCTGCTCCAGAGTATAGAGCGTTCGAAATGTTTTTATTTAGTAACTGTTTCTATTTATCGGAGTGATAAATATGAACAGTTGGTCGCAGGTAGTCGAACACGATCCAGCACTGTATGTCCCTGTACACGTAAACGGCATCGCAGAAGTTGCTGTTAGGTTTGCATACGTTCCCAAGACGGTTTCTTGCAAACGCAAATGGTCGCTGAAGGACCGAACGATTTTCCGAGTGAAGTGTTTTCGTAGAAGTTTGGAGTAAAACCGGGTCGGGGGTCAGTTGATCGAAACGTTCTAGCTGAGGAAAGCGATGAACGTGAAACTAGCATAATGCACACATATCGCGTTCTTCGAACCTACCCATTGATCTGGCGGGTACGTTGAAGTATCGAAAAGCGATCGACGAACGCCGTGGACACGGAGTTGAGTTTTATAATTAATTTTAAAAAAGTAGACGTTGATGAGAGTGGAAAGGTCGTAAAAGAGCACGAACAGGCTGGACCTGTAGATAAAAGGATGCAAGAGTTGACATACTATTGTTGCTCGAACAGTTCAACAGCTTCGAGCAGCTCTGCATCAACTTCACGAATGAGAAGCTTCAGCAATTCTTCAACCATCATATGTTCGTCCTCGAACAAGAAGAGTACACGAAGGAGGGCATTGAATGGGCGTTCATTGACTTTGGCATGGATCTCCTCGCGTGTATAGAATTAATCGAGAAGGTACAAAAAGACGAATGAATCGATCTTGGCGACAGATCCATCGACGGATCCAGCCAAATGGGCAAACGCAGAACGGGAATGCAACGGGAATGTTTTCTCTGGATCGGTGATAGGACCACCAAAGATCCCTAACAAACACGCTGAACAATTAACGCTTATTGTCAAACAAAACGCAGTAATGATCGTCCACTGTTTTCATGGATTGGCCAAGTAACCAATCGTCAATTGATTTTTTTACTTCATCAACCTTGTCTCGTATTGTATTTTGTCCTTTGCTCGGCCGTGTGGTTTCGCGTTTCAGTGAACAGCAAGCTGCCCTACGTTTCGCTTAGGCAACAGAACTTATCTTTCTTTGTCTCTGTTCGTTTCGCTGAATCCAGATCCTCTCAACAATTGCGCAATCACATTCGACTCTCTTTTCTATTCTCACGAAATAGGATTTTGCTAGACCTCACGTCGTTTTTTCAACGAGTCGCCGTTGTCCATATTTTATTTTTTATGGAACTTGGTTCTTGTTTGAAATTTTTAGTAGGTCCTACCATCGTGTTAGGATACATTTTAGTTTGTATAATATGGTCGTTCACATATACTGCACACGATGTACATTTTTACGAAACTTACGAAACTTTTTAACTTTCATTTCGAAACCATCGCTTAAGCAATTTTACAATTTTTTCTTTATCACTTCTTTTTGTCGATGGTTTGAACATTTTTTTTACATACAGTTCGCTCACAAAATTATATCCGCGACACAGTTAAACAATTCAGGCATGCCACATTTGGTTACATATACGACGCAGAATGCATCACGATCAAAATTCTCTAGTCTCCCTACACGTATCAGTAATGAGTCGAGGCTTTCAAATATTATCATAGTGTTCACCTAATTCACGGTATGGGGAGAGAAAATATTTTTCAATGAGCAGCTGCTACTTTCATACTTAAATATTCGAAAAAGTGACAAAATGAAGAACATTTTATCGGATCGTGTAGCAGATGGAAATTAAATTTCTCAATTGTATATATTAATTAAATTGAAGTTGTGTTAGAATTATACTTGTTGAATGTTCAGTATCTAGTCAGATTAATGGGGCACAAAAGGCTGATAATTTTAGCGGTCAACTCGCACACAATTTTGTGTACAGTGAATTTTAGCTGATCATGTACTAGAGACTTGATCTGAAATTTATTAACTGTATATGTAGTAGATACTTGATCTGAAATTCTGAATTAGCTGAATTGTATATCGGAGACTTGATCTGAAATGATGAATTACCTGAACATATATCAGAGATTTGATTCTCAACTTTTGAATTACCTGAAGATCTAGCAGAGACTTGATCAAAATTCTGAATTAGCTGAACATGCAGTAGAGACTTGATCTGAAATTTTGAATTACCTGAACATCTAGCAGAGACTTGATCAAAATTCTGAATTAGCTGAACATGCAGTAGAGACTTGATCTGAAATTCTGAGCAGATTATCTAAAACGAAATCCTCGACTGATTACGGCACCGAGTCACAATAGTTTACATCCACGACAAGCACAAAGGAACGAGACACCACCATATCCAGGTCAACGAAACCGATTTCGCGGGAAACCATTGCTGTACTGATGTTTCTTTTCTCCCCTTTCTTTCTGTTCTCTCACTCTCTCCTTGTGCCTCTCTTCGTCCTACACTCATTCTTCACGCTGTGCCAACCCTGCGCTCGCTCGTTGTGCTGCGATCGCAACAGTACAACGGCTTTGAACAGCTCTGTATCAACTTTACCAACGAGAAACTGCAACAATTCTTCAACCATCACATGTTCGTACTCGAACAAGAGGAGTACAAAAAGGAGGGCATCGATTGGGAGTTCATTGACTTCGGCATGGATCTCCTCGCGTGTATAGAATTGATCGAGAAGGTACAAAAATGACGAAAGAGAATGGTCATGGCGACAGATCCATCGACGGATCCAGCCATATGGACAAAAGCAGAACCAAACATCCGTACCTGGTCCAGAGATATGATATCGCTGATGTTTTGTCGAGAGCTTTGACCGAGAATGGAATCTGAACCTCCCGAAATGGTCAAAAGTGGTGGTCTTGCGGTGATAGATTATATCGGCTCAATTTTTGTGTACGCTTACCAATGGATCACGCTTATCCCCGTTTCACCACACTCTATTCAAGCTATCTGCTGTTTCTGTTGTGGCTGTACCCGAATAGAAAAGTTACCCGAGACTCACTCGTCAGCATTCACCACACTCGTCTTCGTCTCTCATCGCCTTGCTTTACCTCGTCTCTTTTTCTGTCCATCCCCCAACAGCACTGATGTCGTGTCTGTTAGATAACGCTATATACACAATAGACTAGATAGTCTATCTCTGAATCACTGTAATCATCCATAACGATGAACAATGTTCGTTAAGCACGGTTCAACACTGTCCCTCGAAGACCACGTCTCCAGAATCTTTTGTTGGACTAGAGGAACATTAGATCTAAAATCTAAAATGACGGAACTCGCCCGTTAAAAGGGGAAATATTTGGAACTTGATACTTTCAGAACCGAGCTTAAATATTTAATCCTAATACTGTATAGCACGTAACCCCCGATGACCCAAGAAAGTGTTTGTTACATTTCGGCGGAACCGTAAAATAGTATATCGATATCGGTCCTCCAGGGTCACCTCTTAATTTACAGCAAAGGTTTATTGAAAATCTAGTACGTCCAATCAATAAACATTTTGCGTTTTCATCCCAACGAGGTGCTTCGAAATGCAAACGAAACCTGAACTTCAATTCTCAATTTGTTCCGGTGAATTATCCTGAAACTGGGACACTATGAAATTTTACATATTGTCTAAATTAATAGTTTTAATAGTTTCATTAACAGTTTCAAAATATTAGAGAATAACATGAAGGTTCTACCTATAGCACTCTATAGTTACTCTAATTAGTAAATTAAAACGTCGTAGAATTATATTATTTGAAATAATAGTTTAAAAAGTTGAATATTAATAGGAAACAAGATGGAGGCTTTACATAAAGCAACGTTACTCTAATATACATTGAAACATCGTAGAATTATATTGTCTAAATTAATAGTTTCCAAAGTTGAAAATTAATAGGAAACAATATGGAGGCTCTATATAAAGCAACGTTACTATATTGTTTGAATTAATAGTTTGAAAAGTTGAAAATTATTAGGAAACAAGATGGAGGCTTTATATAAATCAACGTTATTATATTGTCTGAATTAAGAGTTTAAAAGGTTGAAAATTAATAGGAAACAAGAAGAAGGCTTTATATAAAGTAACGTTACTCTAATATACATTGAAACATCGTAGAATTATATTGGCTGAATTAATAGTTTCAATAGTTTCAAAACAATACGAAACAAGATGGTAGTTCTATCTGAAGCAATGTCACAAAATAATAAAAATGGTTTAGTTTCGAAGCACCGGATCGATCCTTAAGGACATAAACGCGAGACTTCTATGTCCTGTTAACATATAAGCTTCGAATCCGCCCCCCTCCCCCCAATAAGATAAACAAAGACAATTTATCAGAACAATTGTACCCTAATCATACTACCCAAATCATATCTAAGCAGCATTAATGACGGCTGTCTTTCGCCTCTGTTTTTCTGTTCCTGTTGCTTTTACCCTCCTTGGTCACGAGCAGTTCAACAGTTTTGAACAACTCTGCATCAACTTCACCAATGAAAAGCTTCAGCAATTCTTCAACCATCACATGTTCATTCTCGAACAAGAGGAGTACAAACGCGAAGGAATCGAGTGGACGTTCATTGACTTTGGCATGGATCTACAGCAGACAATCGATTTGATCGAGAAGGTACTGTTGGCCCGTGGCATGAAACACCAGGATTGAAGGTCGACGGCTTCTGATTCTTGTATAGAATCGCTGCAAATCAGAGGAGTGTCGCGGACACTGTTTACGGACGACGTTATTTCGATATGCCGCAGCAACATAATTTCGCATGATATCTTATCGTTTCCCACTTCTGCAGGCATCTTCTCAATAGTTTTTCCACAGATTTCACCTAATCTTCTGGGCACAACTTTCCATTAATATTTGCGATCCCTTTACCCCAACAAACTGCCTTTGAAACTCATTTCAGCTACCTTGTTCGAGCTTTTGACACTAAACCTACCACAAGGGGTCAAATGACTAATTTCAGATTTTTTATTTGACGGTTATTGAAATTGTAAAGGTGTTTCTTGACTCGAGTATATATTATAGTAAAAGTAAAAATCGCACGAAATGCAAATAAATTTAATCTTCTTCTTGTTATAATACTATACACATCAGTCATTTTTTATGATCGGCAGGTTTAGTGTTAAATTCGCTATTTAGCTTCCTTTCAGATTCTACTCATTTCTGTAATCCTTTGTTGTAAAATATCGACAGGAACATCTGGTCAAAGTAGACACATTGAGCTTGCATTTTGTGAAATTACACACAAAATCACACAAAATACACACAAAAAATGTGAAATAACACTCCAAAATTTTCAATTTAATTACGATCCTGAAGTGGGGTATACAGCTATAATGATCATCGCACTGGACCTTTTCTTTCCAAATTATTTATAAACGTGGTAAATTGTTAACCTACTTTGCTGTTGAGCCAGATGTTCTTGTCATACCAACATAGTGTGTCCAACCCAAATCCAGTATACTGATACCTGAAAGCTTCTCTTTGTCTGTATTCCGTTTGTATTCGTGTACGCGCATGTCGAATATAGTGCAAGTGTAAAAGGGTCTGTATGAAATCCATGAAGAAGGGAAAGTAAGGAAATATTTCACCACCATGTACTTCAAACAAGTGAGATATTGTTGAAGTGGAAAGAGACGAATGTTTCAGAGGAATGAATTAAGGACCAATGTGGGTAATGTAACTGTACGCAAGCTTGCCATATGCCGCTCCTGCATGCTTATATGTTTTTGTGCACGTGTTTTTATATATTTGTGGCATTAATTGACAAGGAATTTTTTACAGATCCATCGAAACACGTAAAGATTTGAATTGTTATTCGTAGACTGTGGACGTTTATTTAACTTCTAATTTTTATAGAGAAATTTTAAGAGGGTGCAATTAAATGAAATCCTGTTTTTAATGAGAACAGTCTTTGTGAGAAGAGTCTTTGTCTATCGAATTTTATATTCTAGCATTTTTTGAAAGTTTCCATAAGCTATAAACGCATAAAGATCCGCAGCAGTCTACGTATTAGTAAAAATTTAGTAAAAAAACAAAATTGGTAATTGTCAAGAAAAAAAGTATGAAAAAATCAATGTTTAAATTGGAGCAGGATCTTTAAAAAATTCCTTGTCCTAATGTCTCCAAGAATTTGTTTCAACCTCAGAAATTTGCTTCTGAAGGATTCTCCTGTGATCTTTAATGAAGGCACACGAGAAAAGAAAATTAAACAGAAATACAGAAAAGCGTATGGTAAAACAAAAAATTGAGAGTAGTGTTTATTTAGTAGTATAATAAATTTCTTAATAAAATATTTTCAAGTTTTATACTTGACGCAATTAAAGAGAAAATGATGTGTCACGTTACCGTGAATCTACGAAATTTAGTGAATACAGTTTTTCAACAATCAAGAAAACAATAATAATGCAATTTTCAAAACTAGAAATGAAAAAGTTATCTTTATCAAAATGCAAATGGGTTTAAATATCGATTTCCGAAGGTATATTTCCGAAATAAACGTTCTCTATTAATTTGATACCTAAGAGGGGGGCACTACTCTCTCTCTCTCTCTCTCCAAAAAAATGTGAAACTTGTGCACGTTGACGCGGGAGTTAACTTAATCTTTCAATCTTCCCAAAACAGCCCATGGGTATCCTGTCCATTCTTGAAGAAGAGTCTATGTTCCCGAAAGCCACTGACAAGACTTTCGAGGAGAAGTTGAACAACAATCATCTTGGCAAGAGTCCTAACTTCTTGAAGCCCAAACCACCGAAACCAGGTCAACAAGCTGCTCACTTCGCTATCGGCCATTATGCCGGAAACGTACGTTGCATACCGTTTTTATTCATAGTCTCTCTATCGAGTTAGTACTCGAATAATACCCAATTTTTATCAATCATTTCCTTTTTTAACCTCCGAGTTATTAGAAATTATGTTTCGTTAGAACTTGCCTCAAACTTAACTTTCTTAGTCTATTTTTTCTTACTTTATTTAGCTGTGTACGACGAGTACACTTGTCATGAAGAAATGATAATTCTTAAATTTTTCAACTGTGAAATATTTTAAAAAAAATGGTCTTGGTTATATAGGTCTGGGTTGTATAATAAATAAAAAGTATTATATATTTGCCGTAACATATGCAAAGCTGAAAGGTTAATAAAAATAAGAATATTAAACAATAATCAGCCTTTAGAACAGAGGTGGGCATTATTTGGCGAAACAAATATTTCCAATACTATTTCATATTTTAGATTTTATTTTGCTTAAAGAAAATAGTATTTTAAATAAGATACACAATTTCGAAAATGAAAATATTTCTATTTTAGCAATCTAAAACACGAAATAAAATATCTCTTTGCTTTGCTATAATACTCTGCGAAACCGTGTAAACATACAGTCTTATCTTATCGTTAAGAAACGATTTACACTCGTACGTTTATTGAATTCGGACCATAATTTTCAGCAATAATATTTAAACTCGATATTGAAAATAAAAAGACAAAACACAAATATTTTTAATATTCTTCAAGTATAATGCTATTTTCAAAAATTACTGACACAAATAAATGATTTTATTTTCAAAAGTTACTGCATAAAATAAAATATTTCATTTTCAAAGTTGCACACATACTTTAAAATAAATAGGATTAGTTATTATTTACTATTTAAAATACTATTTTCGCCAGCTCTGCCTTAGAATTATGCTTGTAACTGTAGAATGACATTTGCAAGACACAAAGAAAGGTACTCGGCCATTATCTTTGCATGAACCCAATACTATAGTGACCGTTACAATGACAGGTACCGTACAACATCACTGGCTGGCTGGAAAAGAACAAGGACCCGTTGAACGACACTGTGGTTGACCAATTCAAGAAATCTAGCAACAAACTGCTGATCGAGATCTTCGCTGATCATCCCGGACAGTCCGGCGGTGGTGATGCTGGCGGTGGCAAGGGAGGTGGCCGTGGTAAGAAGGGAGGTGGTTTCTCCACGGTGTCATCGTCCTACAAGGAACAATTGAACAACCTGATGACCACTCTAAGAGCCACCCAACCTCACTTCGTCCGTTGCATCATCCCCAACGAACTGAAACAGCCGGGAGTCATTGATTCTCACCTTGTGATGCATCAGCTCACCTGTAACGGTGTACTTGAAGGCATCCGTATCTGTCGTAAAGGATTCCCCAACAGAATGCAGTACCCTGACTTCAAGCTACGGTAAGAATCCGAATACTCTATAACTATCCACCATTTACAAAAGTTCAAAATTACGAGATATTCATTGGGAAAATCTTCCAAGTCTTCGTTAAGCTCTAGACCTTAATGGAGTTCAGTTTAGAGGACAGTGTTGAAAAATATTTCCTACAACCGGGCATTTAAAGCTTACGATTAGAACCATTAATATTTTTAGATTCAATTTGTTATTAATTTGTTAGACTATAGTTTAGACTTTATGAAAATTTCGGCAACCTTTGTAGTTATGTCATAGTACGGTCAAACAGGTAATTCACTTTTACAATTGTTATACTAGTGTTTAAATCAAACGCACCCTAAGTTATCAGTTGCCATTTTCCGCTTTTCTCGGATATTGATATTAATGCTTTAATAATGTCGGTGTATTTACGCTCTAGTCCAATTCACTGTTTAATCAATTTCGAATAACTTTCGCGCAACATTATTTTATTTATGAACTTGTCTGTTTAAATTTCGTACATGAGACAGAAGTCAGAGCTAGCTATCAATAAGACAAGTTCAATGTCTCCCGAGAAGGATAAGTTGGGAAGGGGTAAGAATGAAAGTTAGGGACAACTGATGAAGAACGAGGAATGATCTCTATCTTGTGATCGTACAGTTACATGATCTTAGCGCCAGCCGCGATGGCGGCTGAGTCAGAACCGAAAAAGGCCGCGGCAAGGTGTTTCGAGGAAATCGGACTAGATCCGGACAGCTACAGGATTGGTCATACCAAGGCTAGTTCAATACCCTACAAACAGACTTTGCGAGTTTCTTCGTACTGTGCCCCTTTTGTTGCCCCCGCCCCTCACCCTGTTAGAACATTGTCACCCCGTTTAGTCAAAATGTTTCAAGGTGTACACCCCCCTTGCAAGTTGGGACACTGTCTCGAAATCTCTCGGGAACTTCGATTAATTTGCACTTGAAGAACTTCCGAGTCGAAGACTCTTTCAAGTTGGATTCTCCCTTCATTTCACATTTACAATCGTCGCTTCTTCTGCATTTTAATCGAACGTTCGAGAAACGTTTTTAGAATTATCCGCCCCTCCCTGTTTGGTAAATCTACAGAGATCGAAATGTTTCAAGCCCCCCCCCCCTCTTTAATTGTCACAACTGCACGACCATCGTGAAATTCGTAGACTGATTGTCCCACGTAGATAGAAATTAGAAATCCATTAATCGACATGAAACACCGGTCATACATGCACGTATTGCGCCCCGTTGCGTGACCCTCTAGGAACATAATTTAGGAGAGATTCATCAGGATCGTCGGTGAAATGTGGAGGAGGCTAGAATCGATGCTGGAGAGATCCTTCAGCCGAGAAACATCCTCGTAAAACGTGTGCTCTCCTCTCTAGACTCCAATCACCTGTTTTTGCCTTGTGTACCCCCCACCTTTAGGTACAAGATCCTGGCACCAGCCGCTGTCGATGCCGTGGCCTCCGACCCGAAGAAGGCCGCTGCTGCGATCTTGGAAGCGACCGGTCTAGATCCTGATCAATACCGTCTTGGACACACCAAGGCACGTTCCCTTACCGCGATCGTGATCACCCCGGTGCACACGGGGACATTTGTCGATCACTTTCTCAATTTACAGCTGGCTTCAAGGGACATTCTATTGGCTGTCAAACTGTAACTCTGCTACTCGGAAGACAAGTGGAATTTCTGTTGGCAAATTCGTACAGAATTTTGAACAGTAAAAGTGAAAACAGCAATCGCAGATGCTCTTTGTTGTATAAATAGATTCTATTTTGTTGAAAATGTTATGGGAAAGGAATTGAATCGAGGTTTAAAAATTCATTTCAATGACATCAATGAAAAATGCATTCTTATTAAAATTTTTAATAATATTCTGTTATATTTTTAATAATAATTTTTATAATATTTTTTTTAACACATATCCTTTTAAGAGGATAGTTTAAGAGCGTTTATATAAACACTAGGCTTATGGGACCCGTCAAAATGACGAGTTCTAATATTCTGAATTTGCGATTACAGTAAAACCTTAAATACTGTCCGGGGTCGTCTACGTAAACGTTGTCTGTATTTCATTCTGTCCTTCTCTATGCTCGGCTTTCTATTAAAGTCTCGCTCGGCGCGGTCGGCGCGATAGACACAGTCATAAATCAAAGAAATGAAGTTATCTTTGCTAACGCTGTTTGCTCAGAATACGACTGTTGGGCAGTATCTAAGCATTTACTGTATTAAGATTCTAAAGATGCTTCCCTGAGGAATTATTTACCAAATTTTTTTTTTTTGAGTATGCATTATTGGAAAAATGGCAAAACATTCGGATAGACACATACCTGTTATGTTTATAATGTGAAATATTTCATTCAAGTGCTCCGTAAGCCTAGTGTTAACAGAGTTCGAAGATACTCACTGTAGAATCATTATATGCTTCTCTAAATGCTCGAACGCCGTAGGTATCTAAGGGTTCTTGCTACTTCAATGAACAGAAAGAAAAATTTTATTGATTTATAAATAAAGTGTACTATTATAATAGTATTTGAATCCTGAAGAAAGTTTGTAATTGAACAACATCAAATGAAAGTTTAAAATATTCTTTGCACACCAGGTTGTACGAACTGTCTCGAGCAAACTCGAGTTATGGTTTTGATAGTCAATAATGTCTTCTGTAAATGTTTCACAGCGCCGTGCAGACGTGTCTAACCCAACATGAACCAATCCTCCTTGGACGGAGTTATACACTTATGGTTGCCAGTTTTTTTTTGTTTTCTGAAACATTGTGCAAACTTTTAAAACAGATCTCTTTATTTTTCGATAACTCGAATTATATTTGAATGCGGAAAAATGAGTTGAAAATTAGTTAAAAATAAGTTGCTGTTTTAGAAGTTTCGAATATCCTCGTTTAGACACATACCAAAGGGACCTCAGACAGTCCTACCACTCCATAAATAATGTAACAGTTATATCGTATACAAATATCTAACAGTGCGTGATAATCTTGTCTGTTGTGCCGCCTCACCATAAAACGAACCACCGCAGATACAAAATTCTGTGTGCAAATGCCATCAAAGAACCTTGTGAACCACAAAAGGCAACCCAACTGATCCTGGATGCAATCAATTTGGAACAAGACCAATATCGTATGGGTCTCACCAAGGTATCAGACACCTTTGGCTTATTTTCTGAAAAATCTTCGCATCGTAAACAATATAACCCTCATTTAACGGGTATTTTATATCATCATGGCCATATTTAACTCCATTTCTAATTTTCATTATACAAAGAGTTTCTGCAAACACATGCATACATAAGTATATCGAGTAGCGCGTCTGTTCAAACAAATTAATATATCAGTAGTATATTCGTACAGAATTTTTAACTAAGTAAGTAATCTAAATAGATTACTTACTTAGTTAAAATCTAAATAAATTCTATTGTTGAATTTGCACAGAATTTTTTAGTAACAGTGAAATTAAGGGATCAATCACAGATAGCCCTTGTAATCTAAATAAATTCTATTGGTGAATTTCCAAAAAAATTTTAACAGTGAAATCAAGGGATTAATCACAGATAGCCCTTGTAATTTAAATAAATTCTGTTGTTGAATTTGCACCGAATTAGTAACAATAAAATCGTGTATTAATGTGTAGATACCCCTTGTGATATAAATAATTTCTGTTGGCAAATTCGTATAGAATTTTGAACAGTAAAAGTGAAAACAGCAATCGCAGATACTCTTTGTTGTATAAATAGATTCTATTTTGTTGAAAATGTTATGGGAAAGGAATTGAATCGAGGTTTAAAAATTCATTTCAATGACATCAATGAAAAATTCATTTTTATTAAACCCACTAAAAGTTCATTTCATACATAGAATTTATATGTTGAAACTCTTTCACCATGTCATTTAAAGCAAAGGTATACTCACTTTAATCTACTCTATAAATTTCCGTATGATTTCATCGATCCATTAACCACGACGATCAATGTACATGTCCAGCTATGTCTTTCATTAATAGATCATAGCAATGTGCGTACAGGTATATACAGTTTTCCAGTGTGCTAGTATAATGAACTGCGTATCTCCCCGTTATGAAAACGGTGTGGGACGCAGATTGTAATCCTGTAAAGTCTTGCATGCCACCGTCTTAAAAGTAGAGAAACGAAAACTATTCCTATTTTGATTATTTCCAATCGATTGAACGTAACCTGTTCTCCGTAATTCCCACTATTGATAATGTCATCGAATTTCATAAACTATTGCTTTTTATTAGTATAGAAAAGTGTTAGCAGAGCTCTATCCCTTGTAGCTCCATAGTCCAAACCCCAAGGGAGGACAGGTTAACACAGATGAAACAAGTTCAAACAATTTCTTCTTCAATGTTACAGTCTGTATATGTTTTAACCCTCATCCGTTCCTGATTTCACGAACTGAATCTGTCCCTCGTTGTCAAATTGACACAGTGAGATAAAATAAAAAAAATTTCAATGTTTCTTTGGTCAAATTGATGAGTTACCACTTACATCTCAGGTTTGTCTAAATTTTATTAAATAAATAAAAGTCACACCAAGTTTCGGGAAAATTTACCTAGAAATAACAGAACAGTATAACTTTTACTTTTTCAATTCATTTGACCCATTTAACGTGGCATCAACTGCTAATGGTTATTAACGACGGAAATGGTTAACTTATTTCGGCGAAACTGTGTAAAATTGACACGAGGTACGGATGAGGGTTAAGGAATTGTCGGTTGGAAAATAATCAAAGTATAAAAACGGAAAGATAGAAGGATGATTACTAATTGATGTGTTTTGTTGCTCTCCGCCACTTTGAAAAATACAGGTATTCTTCCGTGCTGGAGTCTTGGGTCAGATGGAAGAATTCCGTGACGAACGTCTCGGCAAGATCGTGTCCTGGATGCAGGCCTACATCAGAGGTTACCTGTCCAGAAAAGATTACAAGAAACTCCAGGAACAACGTCTCGCGTTGGTGGTTGTACAGAGGAACTTGAGGAAGTACTTGCAACTTCGCACTTGGCCATGGTGGAAACTCTGGCAGAAGGTCAAGCCTCTCCTCAACGTCACTCGTATCGAGGACGAGCTTGCTGTAAGTTTCTCAAAACATACATTCAGTGTTACACGTGAATTTTCGAGACTGGTATCTCAAAAGGTATCTAGAAGTTATGTTGATTCTCGAAGTGTACATGTATCGGAAACATTTTACTATTTCAAGGTGAAATAGAACCAAAGTTTTTTTATTCAAGCAATGAACTTTAATGAATAAGATATTTGCCAATAAGAATAAATAAGAAAATATTTTATTCATTAAAGTTCATCGCTTCAGTAAAGAAATTCGGTTTTATTTGATCCTGGAACAACGAAATTATTTAAATAATATTATTAAAATACCAATATTTTAACTAAATTAAATTTTATAGGAAACTTCAATATACATCATTCGAATACTTAAATATACTTAGTTCATTCTATTAAATTAAACGGTACCTTGATGTATCTTCAAGATGTAAAGAGCTATTATTATATTATTATATATAATTTTTTTTTCTTACTCGTTTTGTAGCAGTAATGTTGAAAAATCGATTTCCATGAGATACATTACACTTCGTAATCATTAAAATTACAGGAACAAAATTGAACACGATGATGTTCATTCTTTATACAAAACTATACCATTAATTTTTAGAAATTATTTTTAAATATTTTCTATTTTCCAATCCGTGGTATAATGTGTATATTATATACACTTGTTACTCGGACATTCATACCTATCATAAACTTTTAAAAACCGACATAAAATTAGACATTTTCTACAGACCATTATAAAGTAGATTATTCGTTAGTTGGTAGAACATTGTCCCAAATCAATTTTGTTCGAATCTGTTTTTAGTATAGCATTTTGTAATAATTATTTAAATAATGGTACAGCGTTCGATAGCTTCACGGCTTCATAAGCAGTGTTGTATATCGAACTGAGAAAAAGTAGTGTACGATAAAAGTCCTCGACAAACGTAAACGCTGTAAATCGACGTTTCGTCGGCAATATATAATTCGCGATAACACTTCTGCGAAAAATTACACGTATCCAGTTCTCGAGCGTAAGCAGCCGTTTTCTGTTGAAGATCTAAGATTTTAGAACCGCCTGGCAATGTCAATAACGCCAGTTGGTAAAGCACACTACGCGGAAAACTGATTTCTCGATAATTTATGGGGGCCGAACGGAAATGCTGGGCCTCGAGCGTAGAATTTGTTTCTTTGTTCACACAGGCTCGATCATTCGCGATCGCTAAACGCGTCGGCTTCTAACCGTGTGTTTATTTGGCCAACTACGCCATTTACTCTTTTTACCTTCCTCCGTGCTCCGAAACACCGACGCCCAAAAGTTCTTTCACTCGCAAACAGAAGATTCTTACAACGAGATCCTATATCCGAAAACTCAGCTAGAATATCACTCAAAACTTGAAACGAGAACCAACAAAATATCAGTGAACTTTAAAAACCAAAAGTTTTACGAATCAATTAGATTCTGATATAGTCGAATGTTTTTAATATTCATTCCATTTTAATTCTTCTTTTTTTAAATTTTTCTAATTATATCACGGAAGTTTCACTTCTTTACTGAAGATGATTTAGAAATTGGAATAGAATTAACGAATAGACTCTTTAACGAATCTGCATAAAATAATTTATTTATCCTACGAACTTTAGAACACTTTGAATAATTTTAGTATTCGTGTTTTGACTTGAACAAGCGCTTCAAGATTTTGTTATTCCACCAGTTATAAAGTATTTAAACTGATTTAATTTCTTTTATTTACAACTCTAACTTCGGAACCTTCCGATGTTGCGATTACAACAGAAGCCACGCGTTCATTCTAGCTTCCTTCCAGCATTTTAAAAATAAATTTCGGCTTGTCGGTGTCTTTTCATCGCGATTCAAGTGTTCGCTTCTCACTCGTCTATTCGTTTTTTTTAATCCTCTTAAGAGGCCCGGCTATAAATAAACGGAAATACGCTTTTCTGTCGCGCAACGATCATAAAGATGTCCGAAAGATCTCGAGCCCTCAATCTGGTCGCGGACTTGGTGTCAGCGATTATTCATTGTATCTAATTCCATCTTGGAAACGAGAAGATCGCCCTATCGGTATATTTAGTATGACTCCGCTTTAGAGAACTATTTTTAAAAATGCAGCGTTAGAAATGTTGAATCACACCGTGCGAGAGCCCTATATCTTCCAGAACGTTCTCCAAACAGAAAAGAATAGACTGGAACCGAGATCACAAAGCATTAAATTTTCAATTTCAAAGTTATCACAGAACTTTCACAGATCCACATTCGAAATGAATAAATTCGAATTAAAATAAATTAGAAGATGTAGATCGGCATGTGTGTGTTACATAAAGCTTAGCTGACTCTTCCGACTCTCTCACTGAAATATTCTCACAGCAAATCTGGAAGGATCGTTCGAAAATTAGTCATAGTTCTATCTCGGAACCTTCGGTTACGAAATTACAAATTTTTAACTTTGTCCAGCACTCCTGTTGAGTCGTAAAATTTTTAAATTAAATTTCAGATAACTTTATTTTACATCCTTTATTTACAATTTATCGGTCTCACACTTTATTCGATCGATGTTTCATCCATAATCGTGGTCCAAAGTGTTTAAACACACTTTTATTTCAATCACCTTTCTACATGGAACTTTATTAATTTCTTATTAAATTAGTAAAAAATTAGTTTGTTAGACCACATGTTCATATACAGACCTGCACACCATGTTTCTGCATGGAACTTTATTAATTTGTTATTAAATTAGTAAAAAAAATTAGTTTGTTAGACCACATGTTTATATACAGACCTGTACAGCATGTTTCTACATGGAACTTTACTAATTTATTAGTAATCAGTTTATTAGGCCACACGTTCATATAGAGACAGCTCGATCGTCTTTTTATTAACATGTTGTACCCAACAGTAAAAATATTTTACATCAGAATTTCGTGCAGATGAAGATCAACCGAATAAAGATGTTGATGCATGAACCTTTGGGGACGATTATTAAAATTTTCTATATTAGAGTCTGAAGTATTGGAAGAATGGCGGACATTTACACAGAGAGACTTTGGTTTTACATTACCGTGTCAATTACCAGTAGACAAAATCACGTTCAAGAAGATAAAACATCGTAGCTATTTATATTTTCTTTATTTATTTTTTTTACTATTTTTTTTTTTTACTATTTCACTATTTTACTATTTTACTATTACTATTATATAAAAATATATAGTCTATCGTAGCATGTTTGTCGAACTAGCTTTTGGATCGTCACTAGTACTTCAGGGTTGCTACAAAAATGCGAATCACAGTAAAAAAGAATATCGACAATATTCATCAAGTTTGTATTCGATCTTTTCACATTTACAAAGAGAGACTCCCCTTTGGTTTTACATTACCGTGTTAATTGACAGTGGACAAATCATACCGAAGAAGATAAATCATTTGCTACAAAAATGGATTTTTTACAGTAAAAAAGAATATCGACAATATTTATCAAGTTTGCTTTCGGTCTTTGACTATCATATCAATTCGGGAGTAAAGAACAAATCGCATTGAAGAAGAGCCATAAGACGCTCTCATCGACACCGATTTGTATAGAGCAAGATAGATGGATAGAGAGAGAGAGAGAGAGAGAGAGAGAGAGAGAGAGAGAGAGTGGGAGAGAGAAAGAGAGAGAAAGAGAGGGCCGTCCGTAATTAGAGCAGCCTGATCTAAGGTCGCAGCGCGTTTAATCATCGCGATTATCCGAATTTTCTGCCGGGCCAACGAAAATAAAGTAGTTCGAATCACGCCCTATCGAAAATAGTATCATTCGCTATAAATGATGTTACCGTGGCATGAACGTGGCCGCGCCGACGCAGTAAAACGATCCCACCTTTATGCCGGCCCGTGTTCCCAACTACGGGAGAAAGCCGATTCCACCTCCGCAGGGAAGGAGGTCCCTCAGGAATTACGAGGTCCATCGGCGCGGTGTTCCACCCTCTGGAGCGTAAAAGGAGAGTGGAGTTTGACCCGTCCGACCCTCCTGGAACCGGATTCTAATTTCGTCGAGGTGTCCCCTCTCTTTTCCTCTTTCCAACACACATCTAGCTAGCCCCTCTTGTCGGTGCTGCTGCTGCTACGGCGGCGGCGGTGGCGGCGGCGGCTGCTGCTGCTGCAACCGAGAACGGTGTTCCCTCCCTCGTCATCGGGATCGGTTATAAATATTTTTCTACGATGAATATGTTGGCTGGAGTGGGGACGATCTCGCTGATTCTTCTCGGTGACCGCGAAGAGGGATTTTAGGTAGAAAAGTTGAGCCTCTGGTAAACCGGAGACCAGTTGGACCCGCGACCTCGCGCCGAACCCTTCGACATTTTCTTTTTCGAAACCGCAACGAGCTCCGATTCATCCTCCCCTTATCTTCTTTCGAATCGCACCACGTTTTATACAGAAGAAATACCGTGTGCAGTTCTCTCGCTCCTTCCGTCGTATCGAACCGGTACCAAAGAAAGAAACGATCCTCTGATACCGTACTGATATATCGTCGGGTACCAGGCAGATTTTCGATTCTTCGACTCGGTTGTTTGCTACGAGCACTGGATATCGTGACCGGACGTCTGTGAACTGATTCAGAGGGAATAATGGGTGACACGTCGGTCGAGGACCCGGTGAACGGGCAAAAGTTGAACGGTGATGTGGATTCGCAATTGCAGGCGCTCGAGGAGAAAGCAAGGAAAGCACAGGAGGCCTTCGAGAGGGAGGAGAAACTGCGCAAGGAACTCGAGGAACAGAACACGAAATTGCTCACCGAACGAAATGCCCTGCAACGGACACTGGACGGCGAGAAGGGTTCGCTTTCTGAATACATGGAGAAATCGTTGAAATTGGCCGCCCAGAAAGCCGATCTCGAGTCCCAACTTCAGGTAAGTCTCGACGTTACTTCGGAAATTCGGTGTCGAGCTACTAGCTACACGAGGCGCCTGTCGAAATATATATTCGCCGTCGACGTTACTAGATATTCAAATGATATAGCTATCAGTCTCATAGAAAATACTAAAAAAATTATGGAATTGAGAGTTTCGTACAATTTAATGCTGTTTCACTCCGTTTTCAAGTGATCCAAACCGAAGAGCTGTAAAATTGACGGTCTCGTCAAATTTAAGGCTGTTTCACTTCGGTACAAGTGATCGAAACCAACCGTTAAAGCAACGGGATTTTATTCCATCTCGTTTTCATGTGATCGAAACCAACCATAAAGGAAACGACATTTTACTCGGTTTCCTCAAAGTTACATAAAAATCTTCCTAAAGTATTTTTGAAATTCAGGAAAATATAGTACTGTAACATTTCGATTTCAAGTGATCAAGACCAACCATAAAGAAAACGAAATTTTCATTTAATCTAAGTTTCCTGAAACTTACATGAAAATCGTCGTAGAGTTAGGAAATTTAAAGTTTAGTCAAATTTCATACTGTTGCATTGCGGTTTCAAGTGATCGAAATCAGTCGTAAAGGAAACCGAATTTTATTCAACTTTAACTTCTTCGAAAATAGCTGGAAATCTACAAAAATTTGGTAAATGAGATATTTAATCCAGTTTAAAATGGTTTCCCTTTATTTTCAAGTGATTAAAATCAATCATAAAGGAAACAGAATTTTACTTAATCTCATTTTCTTAGATTTTGTCTACAAAATCGTGAATGTAGACAAAAATCTACATTCTAGCGATTAAAGTCAGCCATAAAAGCAACAGGATTTCATTTAATTTTACCTTCTTCGAAATTTCTTACACAATCGTCAATTTATATAAAGAAAACTGCAATCCAGTGATAAAGGCCAGTCATAAAGGCAACATATTTTCATATAATCTCACTTTCCTCGAATTTTGTCAAGAGTACGCTGAATTTATATAAAAATCTGCTAAAAAAAGTTTATTTAATCTGTTTCTTCTTTATAAAAATGTGAATTTGCATAAAAATTATCAATCCAATGATATCACTCTGTGTTCCAATGAAACTATATTATAGATTGTCAATTTTTATGCACACAGAATTTTTTATATAGACGTTAACTTACAGAATGTGAGGTGAAATAAAATTTGATTTGGTATCGCTGAAGTAGAACAAAAATCACATTAAACTGTATTCAGTTTTTCATTCGATTATCAAGTCTGTAATAAAAGTCTTAGCAATGTACTTCTCATTAGATTATCAAGTCTTTATCAGAGAGAAATTGCAGAAAATTCGTGATTACTAGATCTTTTAAGAAACAGCTTCGTCGAATGGTAAAATAATGTTTCTATCTCGAGATTTTGCAACGATTGATAAACAGTTGTAACATTTTATTAGATCGTAGGTCAACGCGACGTGTTTTTGCCGAAAATGTCCGTGAGTTAGAAAGTAGTACAATTGGCACCGTCCACCGCTAACGAAACTCTTCAACGCGATGATAAGCACGCGTCCTCCAAGAATCGCATCATGAATCGAACAACCGATAATTATACCTTCTCAAGGAACAATCGAATGTCGAAACAAATGGGAATGGGGTTACCAATGTTTCAGACAACGATCCCATGCCCCCGTCAAGGCTGATTAGATATTATAGCGGCAGTTGCAGAAACAAGTTTAGAAACGAAAATAATCACGCGTACGAGTGGAATGAAGTTTTAAATATCGCGAAAAGGATAACAGGACGCCCAAGTAGGCGGGACTTTATTTAGAATTTGGAAACGCAAATAACTTCGTTCATGATTTCCTGCATACTTCTCCAGAAATATCTTCGAAACACGTACAACATTGTGTTGCGCTCAGCGGAGTTATCAAAATCCGGTAACGTAACGGAAGCGACGAATTTGATAACTCGAAATCAAAATTCACATTAAAATTGACAACAAAATTGACAGTTTCAAACGAAACAAAACTGGAGCTGATTGAAACCGAAATGTAAGTAACGTGTCAGTATTCGAGTAGATCGCAGGTGTTTTTATGATAACAGTGAAATAACCAGATTGTGATCGCTCACTTTTCACGAAATTTTAACAGGTGCTAGACAAGTGCTTTCAAATTAGCAATTTCATACGAGATTGTAATAATTGCAGAATGAAAACTGCGAAATACCATTTTAAAATTCAATCTGTTTTTTTTTTAACAGAGCACATATTCGATTTAATCGATAATTTCCTAATTTCAACAATCGTAGGACACGAAATCCAGTTGATTTCGAGGGTGGCAATTAATTCTACGCGTTTTTTAGTAGAGCCACGCCCGAACGGATTCCAACGAAATTTTCGGAATCGTGGAAGCTCTGGAGCGGCAGTTTTAGGTGACAAATAATTTGAAAAAGTGGGGATAATATTCCGGGAGGATTAAAAATAGGCTTAGACGTTTGTATCAGTTTTTCCGGCACGGAATTAGAGCCGCGGGCTCAGAAAATAACACGGGGCGGTAATAAAATCGGCGGAGTGATAAATCCTCGACACCGGGCCACCTACGAGTGTTTTCTTGGATAAGTTTGAAATTCGAGCACCGCAGGTATTTGATCGTAATTTATATGGACCTGGCTCGGGTTACCGAGAATGATGCATCTGACAAGACTCTTGATACATCGCCGTTGCGCAAGAGGCACATGCACAAAGTAGCGAGGGCGCATCATTAGTCAGACCCTGAGTCTGACTTCATCGTCGGATCGCACGCTCCTCTTCTTCCGTGACAGATTATTCTGCATCATTCCGATGCTCGATTTATTCCCCCATTCCCATTCATTTATTCCGCTCTATCAAGACTCCGCCAGTTAATTGGACACTTTCTATTCGTCCAGAAATTATTATGTCCCATACATGTTTTATTACGATCGCTCACTAACTCTTCGGCCGGACGTTTACTTTCCGTCCCCTGCAAAACACGCTCCAACTATTCAATTATCACGTAGAGAATTTACTGGGACAGATTTCATACTAATAGCAGCCTTCGAATTTACGATCTGGAACTTTTAAACGAACCGAACCTTCCTCCTCCGTTACGTTGCAACACTACTTCAGCTTTTTATATTCGTCGAGTCGCCATGGAGTTATGCTGTCTTAAATCTGGCCAAGTATAAAAAGTCCGAGAATTCCTGGGGAAACGTGGCCCGCTCCAGAATTCCAGACTATTTTCAGCGATCTTTTAAATTACTTACTGCTCGTGTTTCCTGTCAACGCCGACTTCGTCACCGGTCCGGAGATCATTCCGCTCTGAAATTTTGTTCCCTTCGAATTGAAAAATTCATTTATATCTTCTGCAAACTTGAAACTTTGGAAATTTACATTTACATTGCCACGAGGCAGGAAGATGCAATAAAATACGGAAGAAAGGAAGTCTTTCTTCGAAGAGCATTCGATTGATCGATAAATTAGCGAGTACCTGACCGGGGAAAAGTTAGCTAGCAATTAAGGAAATCCGGAATTAGACGGTACCAAATATGGATGGTGAAAGAAGCGGGATAACGGGTGAAAAGAAATCGTTTAAGTTGGCCTAACGTGCTTACTTAGGAGCGGAAACATTGAATAATATCCCCTCCCGTACGCGGGACCAAATTTAGCTGCCCGTCGATCCCAGATTCCAGGTTATTAAAAGTGGGTGTGGTCATGCGCTGGAACAGCCGGGGAGAACGAACGAGGTAACAGGTGTAAGGTATATTTATACGTTGGTACAGTTTATGCGTCATCGCGCAACTTCTTGGCTGTTCATCTTCGTTCGAGAGATCCCCTTCGTCTCTCATCAATTAAACGATCCTTCAAGTTTAACGTACTTCCGTTCCTCTCCTACTTTAGCAAACATACTTCAATTCGTTTGTTCTAATTTTAGACGTCGCGGCCATTGCGATCTGGAATAAACGCACCGCGACGCGAACAATAAACAATCCATTGACCCTCCTGGCTCAATCGACTTTCTACAGAGAACTGAATTATTTCTTATTTCTCAGAACGACTTTCTAGCCTTCTCCCTTCTTCGGTTTGGTGACAAATCAGTTCGTGAAACAAATTTTATCTGAATATTCAATTTATTCGTTGTGTTTGGATTTAGTGTAATTAATGGATCTTGCTATCTCGATATATTCGTGGATTTCTTGATTTTTTATGATACTCCTTTTCGTATTTTACAAGAGTTGCATCTTATAGGAAAATACAAAAGTGTATTCGTGTGGTTAATGGATCTTTACGCGAAATGAAAATGTTCCGAGTCAATTGTTAGGGATATTATTATTGAAAATTGCAACACATGTATTCGCGGAGTTCGTGATTTTTTATGTTTTCATATTTCACATTTTATAAGAGTAGCATCTCATAGGAAAGTACTTTCTTTTAATAAGAATTTATTTGAACAGTTGAGATAAAAGTTATATATATAATTAAATAATATATATATATATTTCTAAATTTTCCCAAGTGTATAAAATCAGTAGCGCAGCAATTGAACTGTATCTCGGTAGGATCTCAGCTGAAATTTCAATTCAATTAGAAACTACCAATTTTTATGCAAATGTAAAATGTTCTTTAATTTGGATTAATTGCCTGGTATATTTCCAAAATATCTTGTAACATATTTAATACGCGCGAACGACTATTTTGCTTGTTTCTGTTTACACAACGCCCACGTTCGAACAGTTGTTTGCCAATTTCACTCGAGTATGTTTTCGGTTTTATCAACCGCAACCTGTCGTAATGCGATATTAATATCAAGGCTGAGGCAGTGTACTTCTAATTATATTCAATTAGTCAAACCTTCGTTCAGTGTCCTAGGGTATTTACATCATGCCTTGAACTCTTTGAAGATGATTCTGCTATGCTATCGTGCAGTGACTTCGACTACTTCGATATATTAAACATTAGAAAGCAGGCGTGTCGCGTATTTTTGTAAATACTATTCAAGTTGTTAAAACGTTACAAGGATTAAAAGAATTTAAGAGTATCAATATATTAGGTTGGCAAAGCAATGAAAAGTCATTTAAATATATTTTTTAAGCAGGAGCATTTTATATGAAATTAATCTGAAACTTCAGGGCTTTCCAATGATACACAGTTCAAAAGAAATGGTCACTGAATGAGGTTATATAATGATAAAGTAAAAGAATTACGAAACAAAAGGTCGCGAATTTAGTTGCCAGCCTAATACTATCATTAACTTATCGAAGTTATTAACAGTACACCCACCCACTATCAAAGGTGACAGATGTGTATAGCATTGCAAAAATAACAAGATTAAATTTATTTATATTTTGTGCGATTATTACTATAACATTAGGTTGGCAAGAAAGTAATTTCGGTATTTGAAGGTGAAATAAAAGCCAATTATTTTTTATTCAAGCAATGAACTTTGTTCAATAAAATATTTCGCATTTTGTTCGATGATCTCCTGCCACCTTTCTGGTAGAAAGATTCACAGATCCGTGCTCGTAAAACTCCTGGTCCTTATCGGCAAGAAACTGATACAAACGCGATTTCAGGTCATCATCATTACCGAATGGCTTACCATTCAAAGAGTTTTGTAAACTTCGGAATAAATGGTAATCTGATGGTGCAATGTTCGGGCTATATACAGGCCTGAGTAAAAAATATTTCAACTAAGAAATACAATTGCAAATACTATTTCTCACAACTGTGTTGCGTATGTTTGATTTGAAACAGTAATTTAGTATTGGTGTCAAATGAAACATATGTAACAGTTGTGAGAAATAGTATTTGCAAATATTTGTATTTCTTAATTGAAATATTTTTCACCCAGGTCTGGCTGTACGATGGATGTGACATCACTTCCCAACCAAGCTTCAATAATTTTTCACGTGTTATCAGAGATGTGTGTGACAAAACACAATGCTAAAATGTTCACCAATTATGATGACCTGAAATCGCACTTTAATCGTGGAATTATGAAGCTATCGGAAAAGTGGCAAAAGATCATGAAACACAATGGAAAATATTTTATTGATTAAAGTTCATTGCTTGAGTAGAAAAATTCGGTTTTCATTTCACCTTGAAACACCGAAATTACTTTCTTGCCAACCCCATTTTTATACTGGAGTCAAAAAATATATTCAATAAATTCTCATGAAAACACCTTTACAATTTCAATAATTGTCAATTAAAAAATCTAAAATGGGTCGTTTGATCCCTCGTGGAAGGTTTAGTGCAGAGTTGGGCAAAAATTTTATTTAAATAATATTTTCGTATAAAGTGGGTGTAAAAGCAACTTGGAAAAAACTCAGTTTATTCGAAATTTTTTGCCCAACTTTAGTTTAGTGTTGAAAGAAGAAGAACCATTTTTATTACCTTGAGAAAGTTTGACGCGTTTGAGAAACCATTGATTAAACCACTGATTGTGAAAATGTACGTCTAATTATAACCTGGAAAAAGTTAGGCTAGTTAGGATAATTGAGCATTATCTATGAATCGAATAGTAACGATCGATAACGACTGTAGTCGAATCGAAGTGCCTCGTGTTTTGGTAGTCCCGAATTGACTCGGTGAAAATTCGGTAATTGAAGATCGAGAGATAATTTATCGATTCGCTTTCGCCACGATAGGACCTCAACGACAGATTCAAAGAAGAGGAAGACTCGAGGAACAACCTGTTCCAAAACAAGAAGAAACTCGAGCAAGAAGCAGCGGGTCTGAAGAAAGACATAGAAGACCTCGAACTCAACCTCCAGAAATCGGAGCAAGAAAAAGCGACGAAGGATCACCAGATCCGCAACTTGAACGACGAAATCGCCCACCAAGACGAACTGATCAACAAATTGAACAAAGAGAAGAAGAACCAAGGCGAAGTTAACCAGAAGACTGCCGAAGAGCTCCAGGCTGCCGAGGACAAGGTCAACCACTTGAACAAGGTCAAAGTTAAGCTGGAACAGACTCTCGATGAACTCGAAGACTCCCTCGAACGTGAGAAGAAATCACGGTTAGTTCCATTATTTTCTTAATCATCACTTTTTAATTATAATTAGACTGTGGACGTTCGTACACGTAAAATATGCAAGTATGCACGTAAAATCCGCGAATATGCACGACAAAATATCATCTGAACTAATTGAAAGAGATATTTATCAGTAGACTGCGGATTTTATGCATTTATATATTCAAAATAGTCAAAACAACACATTTAAAATAGTTAAAACATTAGAGGAATTTAAAACTACTGTTATTCTGTTTTCAACCTATTAAACATATTTTAAAAGAAAATCATATTCTATTTCACTCTAATTCGTTACTATGCAAGTAGAGAATTTTTATTTTGCATAAAAAATCGCTGTCTATTTATCAGTTATATTTTCATCGACAATTTATTTACACGGAAACACCATAATTTGCGTTACAATAAGTTGCTAGTAATTTTTCCTTATTTGCAACACTTAGTTGTTGCTGTTTGTCAGTTAATATTGACTTGTATGCTGAAAAAGTACGTTCTACATCACAAAATGTAATGAGTGCATATTTACATTTGCTGCAATAGCGTTATGGTACACTAGTTGACACATTTTCCAGGATTCTTTTTTACATTTGTTTTAACACGAATTTGATCACCACATTTACTTCTCAAACAAGATCAAATCACATAGTCCATTATTTATTATGTCCGAATATTAATAGTACTTGAAAAATTATTTGAACATGATTCTATTTAAAACATTGACTATAAAGCCATTTTAAAAAGATATTTTTATCCTATGAGTTCCAGTGAGAACAGATAAAGAAAAGTTCTTGAAGGTGAAACTTTATTCATAGTAAGAATAAATATTTTGTTAACGAATATTAACGAAAGATCTTGGCCATTGTCAAATCACTGAACACTATTCAATGAATGGAATTTCAATAATATGAAATAATCATTATAGTTGAACTGATATTATGAATATTTCATTAAAATATTGGTTTAGGTATTTACAGTTCACAGCTTATTTGTGTTTCTCGACCCAGTGTATAAAAATCATAAATTAGTTGAACGATTAAATTAAATGAACCACTGCTAACGTATCTACAAAAAGTATCTCTAACTATTATACATTCCAGCAATATGTTAAAAAGAATTGACGAATGAATTTAATTCGCGATTGAACAATTTAATAATAACGTGTATTCGTGGTTGCGCAGTGCTGACGTAGAGAAATCCAAGAGGAAGGTAGAGGGCGACCTGAAACTCACCCAGGAAGCCGTTGCTGACCTCGAGAGGAACAAGAAGGAACTCGAACAGACCATCCAACGCAAGGACAAGGAACTGTCCTCCTTGACCGCGAAACTCGAAGACGAACAATCCTTGGTCGGCAAACTCCAGAAACAGATCAAGGAATTGCAGGCCCGCATCGAAGAGCTCGAGGAAGAAGTGAGTCCTCTCCGTTATTGTTTAGCTTCTATCTATGGGGTAGTCTGTTTTTTAAATTCCGGAAAAATTTACATCGAATTAATATCACACACGAAACATTTAAGTCGTTTCGTTCAATCTCAACCCATTGCACTCGGAGTTATTTTAACGCGAAAATGAAACATTTCTTCCGCTTCGAATATTTCCATTCCTAATTCTAATTTCCATTTCCATTTCCATTTCTAATTTATGGATATGAAATTGATATAATACCTCATATCGGGTTAGAACGAAAGTTCGTAGCATTTGTAAATTAAAATCGAATTATTCATAGATTTATTCGATAACATATTTTCTATTCTGCTCTATTACTTTTTCTCATTTTCGAGGTAACTCATGAATAAATATCTTAATTTTATCTTCGATTCTTAATTTGAAAATGCTACGAGTTTTTTGTCCAACCCAATACAATACTTAAATGTTTAATAATTCATTGGGTAACGATACATTTAACCCTTTGCACTCCTTTGTCGAGTATGACATGACATCGGAGAAAGGAAAATGCAAATGGAACGCGTTTTTATATGTATTTGGTTCTTCCTTTATTTGTTTAAGTTGTATTTTTTAGTAAAAAATAAGTACAGTTCTACAAATATAAATTCCAACAAGGTTTGAGAGCTATATTTAATTAATAAACAAAATTGTTTAAAATAAGTAAGAATCAAGGAATTGTCCTTTGAAGTAAATTTCAAATGGAACGCTTCAAATAGTCGAGTTGTTCAGCAACAAAATTGTGGAAAATAATTCGGAGTGCAAAAGTTTAATCCTTTTCGATTCTGCAGAGCTTAATGAAAATTATTTTATGAAAATACATATATTGTATTGTATTTTATCTGAAGCTTGAAAATATCACTATAAGAAACTGTAACCGTCCAATTTCGGTTTGTTTAACTTGTTTAAGATTCATTAGTAGGTCCTTGTACAAAATAAAAATTTCCTTAGTCAATACCTTTCAATCATCTTATCCATTAGTACTTATCCATTAGTACTAATAATGTAAACTATTGTTTAGATTATTAAATATATCGGTATCTAATGAATTACTAAACATTTAGGTATTGTATGTGGTATTTATACCAATTTCAAATACAGTGGACCACGACTAACCGGATCCTGATTATAAACAAATATGCATTCGAGTATGATTATATTAACACTTCAAATAGTAGAGAGTTGTTGGAAAGAAAATTGGAAAATAATTCAGGGTGTAAAGGATTAATAATGTAATGAATATTTTGAATAATGGTACAGCAATTTGTAGTGACGTCTCAGAGTCACCATGCGAGTGCTGAGGGTTAAAAAACAGTTGAATTCAAATCTTGGAAAGTTAGAAAAGACAAATTGAAAAGTAGATACTCGGGTACCCAAGTATTGACGTAATAGTTGAAGTAAGTTGTGTAGCTAGAAAAGGTTTATGAAGTGTTGTCGCAAGTGCGAAAGTGTAAGGCATGCTGGAATATCGAGTTGACGTGTTCGATTTGTTTCTTGAAGATTGAAGCCGAGCGTGGTTCTCGCGTGAAAGCCGAGAAACAGCGCAGCGACCTTGCCCGAGAACTCGAAGAACTTGGCGAGCGTCTCGAGGAAGCTGGCGGCGCTACCTCCGCTCAGATCGAGCTCAACAAGAAGAGAGAAGCCGAACTTAGCAAGCTCCGCAGGGACCTCGAAGAAGCCAACATTCAACACGAAGCCACCCTCGCCAGCTTGCGCAAGAAGCACAATGACGCCGTCGCCGAGATGGGAGAACAAATCGACACACTCAACAAACTCAAGGCTAGGTAAGTCCGAACAACAGACACTTAATTCGAACAAGCTATTGAACTTTTATTCTCACCTCTCCAACGTTCATTCTTTAATTAACCCTTTCACCACCACGGACGCAGTGACGCGTTATAACTAGTTGGGGCCTTGTGCAAAGTAGAATTTCGGGGACCCTAACCAGTAAGACCTCTTTGATCACTGTCCGTGCAGAACGCAGGCTGTTTGACAAGAATCGCGAATTTATTGTATCATGAATTTTTCAAAATTAGAGTTTGAGATTGAAATTTTTTTTTAGAAAAACGAAGAATTTGTATCTTGAATCTTGGTTTGATATATGGTCCATTGTAGTGAAAGGGTTAATATAAAGTTTCAAAACTTGGCCAAACTTCAGTGAACCGAGTGAGTACCAAACGACCTGATTTTTAAAAATCAATTAGAAGCGTTGGTTTACGAAATAATATGGAAGAAAGATTTTCCAAGAATTATATTTTACAAGATCACATGTAAAAATGAAAGAGGTATTAAAAAAAATTTTTTTTATATAGGACCTTAAAGAAAAATTGAAATATATGTTTTGTAGATCTATAAGAGCTACACGCATGCTGGAAAATTCATCGAAATCGATTAACGTACACGCCAGCTTTAAGTGGTTAAAAATAGTGAAAATCATAATTTTACATGACTTTCAATCAGTTTCTGCTTAAAATTTCTTGCGTCAACCGATTTCGATGAAATTTTCAGAATGCGTATTACTAACATAGATCTACAAATAATATATTTCAAACTTTCATTAAGGTCCAACAAAAAAAGTTTAAAAAAGATTCCTCTTTTATTTGTGCATGTAACTTTGTAAATAGTAATTTTTATAAAAACTTTTTTGCATATAATTTCGTAAAGTAATGTTTCTACTCCATATAAAAAAAATTAATGTTTTAGCTAAGTATAAAAAAAATGTTTGTGGTAGTCCGAATAAGGTTTTTAGGGAACGGTAAATTGGAAAATTTGGGAAAAGATGAAAGTGCTTTTTTCTATGGGATTTTTCTCGCTTATATTTTGTTTACACATTTCCAATATCGTTTCACAAATTCACAAAACGATCGCAAACAAATTTATTGAAATTTGGAGAAGACAACGTCTGTCGGGTCAGCTAGCTGATTAAAAAAATCATGTCGTTTGGTAGAATTATAAAAAAGTTATTCTATTTTAAAAAATGTACGAACTATTTTGTACGAACACTTTCTACACCCACTGTATATTGCTCCGCGTTGGTGCGATTTTTTCCATAAAATTCGGAAGAAAAAAGTGTAGAACGAGAAAAATGTTGAAAGACCCGCAATTCCAACAAATTGTTTTCGCTAGGGCCGAAAAGGGCCGTCACGACATCCACTCCGAGCTGAATAATTCTCGTGCTACAACGGATCAGGTTGCCCGGGAAAAGGTAGCTAGCAAACCTTGAGAATGATGCCCCGAGAATGATGATCGTCCGAAACTTGTTTGCCAAAAAATTCGTTTTTTCGTGTTCCTCCCTGTGTCTTCACAACTGTCACCAAAAAAAGAACTAACCTCCGCGATCTTCGAATCATTTCGATCGATCAAAGTCCCCGTATTTGTCGCAACCTGTTTCTCTTGGTCGCAATCGTCAACCTACAAGAATGAGCACGGAAAAATATTCCACCCTGTTTTACACAATTTTTCAGGTTCACGTCAATGAAATATGTATTGTAAAATTGTCTCGATTTAACTGTCAACTGTGAATCCTAGTCACGTATTGTCGACTAATCGTCCTCTTTGCATCTGTTTTTTCTCTCTCGAAAACCAGGGTTGAGAAGGATAAGGTTCAATACTTCAGCGAATTGAATGACATGCGCGCCAGCGTAGACCACCTGAGCAACGAGAAGGTAAGACCACTCTGTCCACGACCAATTAATAGTACAGCAAACTAACGCAACTAACAGCTTCGCCAGGGAGCCGTCGCTGCGGCGAAAGGACACCGAATCCGGAAAATATTCCAACACCTTGAGAATGTTTCCATACGTAATCTCCGACGTTGGAAAGTGTGTCCGGCTTGACAAGCTTGCTCCTCGTTTGTACCTTTGCATTTGACACTGCGATTCATTTTGGAACGATCTCGTCGGATCATCTGAAACATATCAATGACACCTGCTGTGCGAAAGAAAGAAACACCAAGCCATATTTACTAAAAGAGCGTGAAATATCAAGTAGGAACACAGTAGGTTTTGAAAAAGGATTTAAGGATTGAATGAGGACATGTGTTCTTACGGATTATATAATACTTTTTTTCTACATAATGATATTGTATCTCACTATCTTCTACATAAATAAGAAGAAAATGCTGTAATAATTAAGGAAAATGTTTGTAATAGTCCGAAGGCAAAATGAAAGTGCTTTTTTTCTATGGGATTTTTCTATGAACTCAATTATGTTTTTGTTTTGTTCGTTATAGTAAAGTTCTCAGGAACAAGAAATTCGGGACAATTACAAAGGAAAGTCGGAAAATTCGGAGAAATTGCAAAAATCATAATTTTCGAAACGGTACCAGTAGAGTAAATTTATTGAAATTTGGATAGGACAACTTCTATCGGGTCAGCTAATGTCTTATAATTATGCTGGATGCTTCTTTCTTCTGCACAGTAGCTATTCCCGTCGCAACGTTTGATCCTTCCAAAATTGAGTCTTAGTAGCCCGAGCAGCAATGGATCGGTGTTGTAATATTTTGTCTGTTTGCCACAAAGGCCGCCCAAGAGAAGATCGTGAAGCAACTGCAACACCAGCTGAACGAGACCCAGGGCAAACTCGAGGAAGTGAACCGCACCTTGAACGACTTCGACGCCGCGAAGAAGAAGCTGTCGATCGAGAATAGCGACCTGTTGCGCCAACTGGAGGAAGCCGAGTCGCAAGTCAGTCAGCTTTCCAAGATCAAGATCTCGCTCACCACGCAACTGGAGGACACGAAACGTTTGGCCGACGAGGAAGGTCGGGAACGCGCCACGCTCCTTGGCAAATTCCGCAACCTGGAACACGACCTGGACAACATTCGGGAACAAGTGGAGGAGGAAGCAGAGGGCAAGGCCGACCTACAGAGACAACTCAGCAAAGCGAACGCGGAAGCACAATTGTGGCGCACGAAATACGAATCCGAGGGTGTTGCGCGCGCTGAAGAACTCGAGGAAGCTAAACGGAAGTTGCAGGCTCGCCTGGCTGAGGCTGAAGAAACGATCGAATCGCTCAACCAGAAGGTCATCGCACTCGAGAAGACGAAACAGAGATTGTCCACGGAAGTCGAGGATCTACAGATCGAGGTGGACCGTGCTACCGCTATCGCCAACGCTGCCGAGAAGAAACAGAAGGCCTTCGACAAGATCATTGGAGAATGGAAACTCAAGGTCGACGACCTGGCTGCAGAACTCGACGCCAGCCAGAAGGAATGCCGCAACTACAGCACCGAACTGTTCAGGCTCAGAGGTATGTTTCCATTCTTAACCCCCCTCATACGATCCTCAATAATACAGTATTTTATCCATACAAGAGTCAGGCAGGGACAGTATTCTTTGACTTTTGCCGAACGTAGAGAAGGACATAAACATAGCTAATCCACATTTCCAACTTCCTTATTTTCCATTATTTTTTTATGGGACTTTGATGACGATATTTCTGGCATTTTTCTGATAAAGATCATACCAAATGTGATATAATTCCGATGATATTTACTTGTATAATAGACAATTAAAGTTTCGGGCGTGAGGAAGGAGAGTCGCCGGCGACTCTTTCTTTCCCATACGCTATCCTTCCTTGTGCCCGAAAACATTAATTGTCCATTACACAAATAAATATCATCGGAATTATATCATATTTGGTATGATTTTTATTAGAAAAATGTCACAAAAATAATGATAAATAAAGAAGTTAGAAGTGGATATAAATCTGGGACACTTACAGGTCAGACTTTTGGGACATTTAAATACTAGCCCGTGGGTTATGAGGCAGTGGCTTCAGTTAAAAGGGGGGGGGGGGTTAAAAAGGATGCCAATTATTTGAAAACATCAAACATTTTGTTAAGAGATAAAGTTGACAGTTGACTCTTTTTAGTTCTCACTTTTGTAATAATCCAGAAAAGATTTTAGTTTCCTCTTTGATTTACAACTTTAACTTATGCACACTCCACTTGGATTTTTGTCATTTTCTATTCATATATTTTATTTATTTATTAATTTTATAAACCTGACATTACATATTTACATTTTATGATTGTTTAATATCTTCGATTATCTTTTCTCTCTGTTATAATTATAAAATGTAGGCAAATATTACAATAAACGCGTGGATCACTTAGAAAGCCTTCGAGGATCAGTATCTGACCCGTGTGTCATAGATTCGCCACCACTCGACTAAGATAACAATTCACCATTTTTATTTTACACGTTGAATCAACACATTACGCTTCATTTATAGCGTCGCAATTTAAAGAAGTACATCGCACGACGTAGACAGAAAAGGATGAATAATTTTATAGTATGTGATAGTATTGAATGGGTGAATTTTCACCCTGAGGAACGTATGAGGGTTAACGTTCATTCTTAATATAGCTGATCTTGAATGACGACTTTCGAATGCTAGATTCGAAATTGATGCGGATTGGAGATTATTGGTATAATTGTTGTGTATTGAAATCCAGGCGCGTACGAGGAAGGCCAGGAACAGCTGGAGGCAGTGCGTCGCGAGAACAAGAATCTCGCCGACGAGGTGAAAGACCTTCTGGACCAGATTGGCGAGGGTGGACGCAACATTCACGAGATCGAGAAGGCCAGGAAGCGCCTGGAGGCTGAAAAGGATGAACTCCAAGCCGCCCTTGAAGAAGCCGAAGCCGCTCTGGAACAAGAAGAGAACAAAGTATTGCGCAGCCAGCTGGAACTCAGCCAGGTGCGACAGGAGATCGACCGACGCATCCAGGAGAAGGAAGAAGAATTCGAGAACACCAGAAAGAACCACCAGCGTGCCCTCGATTCCATGCAAGCGTCCCTCGAAGCAGAAGCCAAGGTTTGTACAGTTTGTAGAGATTAGAGATCATCGAGTTCGAAGGAAAATTTGGTGGATTTGTGGACTTGCGGGTCTATATGCAAAATCGAAATTGTCCTCCGATAATTGCATGAAATCCGCAGTCTGGACTGATTCGGAAGAGTGACCATGAGTTTCGTGAAATTTCTAGGGCAAAGCTGAGGCTCTGCGCATGAAGAAGAAGTTGGAGGCCGACATCAACGAACTGGAAATCGCTCTGGACCACGCGAACAAGGCCAACGCCGAAGCCCAGAAGAACATCAAGAGATACCAACAGCAACTGAAGGATGTACAGACCGCTCTCGAAGAGGAACAACGAGCACGCGACGAGGCCAGAGAACTCCTCGGAATCTCGGAACGTCGGGCCAATGCTCTGCAAAACGAACTCGAGGAAAGCCGCACCCTTCTTGAACAGGCCGACCGTGGTCGCCGCCAAGCGGAACAGGAATTGGCTGACTGTCACGAACAACTCAACGAACTTGGTGCTCAAAACGCTTCTATCTCTGCTGCCAAGAGGAAACTCGAGGCTGAACTCCAGACTCTCCACGTGAGTACATCCCCATTCGTTATTATGACTTGCCATCAATATCTTGAATATGCTCAACATATAATTTAATCATCTTTCTAAGTTCTTGTTTGTTAATGTTCCGTTGATGCTTTCAGTCTGATCTGGACGAACTCCTGAACGAGGCAAAGAACTCCGAAGAGAAGGCGAAGAAGGCGATGGTCGATGCAGCCAGATTGGCCGACGAGCTCCGAGCTGAACAAGATCATGCTCAAACTCAGGAGAAACTGCGCAAGGCTCTTGAAACACAAATCAAGGAACTCCAGGTGCGCCTCGACGAGGCCGAAGCGAATGCCCTCAAAGGAGGCAAGAAGGCGATCCAGAAACTTGAACAACGCGTCCGCGAATTAGAGAACGAACTGGATGGAGAACAGAGGAGACACGCTGATGCCCAGAAGAACCTCCGCAAGTCCGAACGTCGCATCAAAGAACTCAGCTTCCAGGTATGGAACTCAATATTTCCCCACCACATACGAAATTACATCATCATTACAAAACCTAACAAAACCGTAGATTCAAACATAATGACCGAAAAAATCACGAGATAAATTATAAAATAAAATTGAAATAATGCATTTATCCCTTCAAAATTCACATTTATTCTTTTATGTACAAATTCGGGCTGAACTTTACCCGTGGAAACCAGAAATGTTTAACTTTTTTTCATGTGATTCTGTAGATTTTTGGTGAAAATCATTACTGATAACTTTGCGGACCACATTTCTTTTTTTTTTAAATTGCTTGTATATTTTCACCGCTGTGTATTTACGCCTTTCTTTTTAATATTTAATCATTGAAATCACGTAGCCATACGAGAATTATAAACTTTCTTTTCTCTTCTACGACATTTTTGAGGATAAAGACGTTTTAATGCGGTGTAATTGTAAAGAGGATCATACACAGTGCCGGATTAAACCAGCATGGGGCCCGTAGTAAATGTTACCAGGGGGCCTAGGTTTTTTTTTGCACGATAATATAATGAAACACTATGAATGACCTTTTCTGAGCAAAAATATCTGGGAAGCATTTGCAACTCCTGCTACGGGTCTTGATTCGGCACTGATGATACAGAAAGGGTTTAATGAAAATGTGGGAACACTTATCAGATGGATGGTATAATGAGTTTGTTTGTTTTGGAATGTCTAGGCTGACGAGGACCGCAAGAACCACGAGCGCATGCAAGACCTGGTTGACAAACTCCAGCAGAAGATCAAGACATACAAGAGGCAAATCGAGGAGGCTGAAGAAATCGCTGCTCTGAATCTTGCTAAGTTCCGCAAGGCGCAACAGGAACTCGAGGAAGCGGAAGAAAGGGCGGATCTTGCTGAACAGGCGATTACCAAGTTCCGTACCAAAGGCCGTGGAGGAAGTGCCGCGCGCGGACTGAGCCCAGCGGTAAGACAATAAATTCGAATTAAGACAATTAATTGAATTTGCTTCGTATCTACGCGGTGAATGTACGGGAAGAAAATAAGAAATTCTCCCTTTCGCGCGTCACAAGGATCTCGTCACCTACCTATCGAATTGCCGCATGTCGGTATCCGAAAGAGCCCATATAATGTCTTTAGAGTTTCTTTTTTTTCCGGGATGATAACGAGAGAAAAAAAGAGAATGTAGAAAAAATCGCGTAGTAGACGTGAGAATGCATTGCAGTAAAGGGTCTCTAATTAAGAAATCTCTGTGTCCTTGTATAGCCGCAACAGAAGGCACGCAAGGCGCCCTCCGCAATGGAGTAAAGAACACCGCGCCGGTCCATGTAAGTTGTTCGTGCACGTGTCACACAGTCACGTGTGTGTGTCTCGAGAGAGAAAATAGAAACAAAGCACAACAACAGTTCAGATCAGAAACAACAATTCTCTACAGACAAAAACTGTCGCGACTATCCCCCACCCCCATCTATCGTCTATGTCGTTTTTAGTTTTTTTTTTCTTTTTTTCTTTGATCCTGTGTGACAAGCTCGTAACACTTCTGGAAGCAAAACCTTACAAATATAAAGCTTCGTCCCTCAACATTGATTAACGTTGTGTATCACCCATTCCCAATAGAGTTCACGATTTAGCTGCGCAAGCGGATCCTTCTGTATAGACATTAGATCAGTGATTTGCTTGACTAGCGACACAAGTTACACGTACGCGATCATAGAAACACGCGCACGTACGCGTTCACTTGATCGATTAGCGCACAGGAGCATCAAATAATACAGTATAACTTACTTCGTTTTCTCTTAATCGTTTCGATCACGCTTTGTCTTGCGAACTAAACGGACAAAGCGACTTTGTCGGATTAAGGGAGGCATCAGAACCCTCGGTTCGTTCAGCATCCATTGTTGTTTTCCGAGTGCAAGGCCAATTCACTTCCAACCAGCGCAGAAAGGACACAGGAAACGTGTCATCTGATTCCCATAAACGTCACTTCTTTTTTCTTTTCATATACAAAGTGTCATTTGATCCTTGTTAGAGATGGGATCGAGAACACTAATTCACCCTTTGATGTACAAAGACGTGCTTACGATCGTTAGACCGCGAATATTACTTGAAAAATACAAATTTTCTTTCTTCATAAATGTTCCTTTCTATCGGTTGTATATTTCTTTATAAAAGATGTATTAATGCGCTCTCAATTTTTACTTAGAAGCAATTCTGCAATTTATCAAAATCAAATTTCGACGTTTCGATCTATGTTCGGATCATCTTAAAAAAATTAATAATTATGTCTGTAAATTATTAAACAAAAAATTATTATATTTACTATTGATATCAGTTGATTAACCAATGAATATCTAATTATGAAGTAAATTACTCGCTTGCTTTATGAAAATAATTTTAATTTCTTAGAACGGACAAAACACGTGCTGCTATCTGTTTAATAATTTACAGACGCAATTATTAATTTGCTTGAAGATGATCCGAACATAGATCAAAAGTGCGCCGAGAGCATTGATACACCTTTCTTGGTTGACTTCAAAAAACGAAAGTTCAATGATGATTTACTTCGGGTGTGAAGGGGTTGAAGAAGTATTTTGAATACGTGCAATTGAGAAAATCATGTCTACCACCACTGGATTGAATATTATAACAAAACATATTTTTTTTTGTTGTTCAAGTGCATATCAGAATTTGTGGTTAGAGCTCGATCCCACCGCTAAAAAAAAACAATGTATCGTTTGGAGATCATCCAGCACATCCTCTTGAAGTACAGGGTGTTTCAAAATTGTATGTCGCGACCATTATGGCGTGATTCACTTCATCTCTGGATAGGTGGAGTTTTATTTAAAAAATGGATCGCAACATTGACCTTAACACTAACATATGGTTTCATATCTTTTATGTTGTTTCATGTTAGTTGCACATCTAATTTAAGCTTGTATATTTAATTCTTACTGCATTTAGTGTCAGACGTTGTTCTTCTCACTGCAGTAATGTGTTCAATTCATTTTATTAAGAAAAGTACATATTTTATTAGCATTTCACATGAACTCACTTCATACAAAATATTGGAATAAATTGTAATTGTATCTTTTATTCTCTATCTAGAATATTGTGAACATTGATTTATTAAACATTCAATCGTTATTTATCTTAACACTTTACCTACCGGAAGCCTATTAATAGGATTTTCAATGAAGGTGCTGTACCAAAACAAAATATAGAAATTTTCTTTTACAAAATCCAGTAAAAACCTGATCAGACCATTACAAATTCTTAGACTAATTTCATTAAAAAAAATATCATGTTTTAAATTATTCCATAGTTCGTCCTTTTATAATACTTTATAACAAATAGAATTGAATAATGTACACTATATATATATATATATATATATATATATATATATATATATATATATAATTCAATAATAACAAATCTAATCAAAGTACTTTCTCAAACACTAACTCACTATTATAATTACAATAACTATATAATTAAGGAAAACGGGTTAAGAAATAAACCGAACTGCAGTCTATTAATTTAAACACAAAATTTGAAATGTAAGCAAAGAAGGACGTCGAATTATATTGACAGCTAGACTCGAAGTGAGGAGACGCAGCAGAGAAAAACAAAATAGAACCACACGTTGTTCACTTATTATAAAATCGAGCAGGACTATGAGTTCATTGACCTCTTGTACATCACCTGTTTACAGTGATTCTCATATTTAACCAAATTCATTTTTGCCTTTCGGCTGTCGGAATGTAACATCCAACCAATGTTGCGGTCCATTTTTGTAACAGACCTCCACCGATCCGGAGGTGCCTAATCACGCAATAGAACACCCTGTAGAAACACCCTGTGCATCTCGCCACTGATAATTCGCTCGCGTTTTGCAGAGTCTTTGATCGTTTAGCGTGGACACAGACGTAATTGTGAAGCTTTTCGCCAGCCGTTCTAGTCCACGAAGAGGATCGTGGGAAATGCAGGTGCTGATAGATGTTTGTTTATTTTTTCAGCCACATCGATCTGCGTTCAAACCCCAATTGGATGGTTCCGCATTCCCGCCACGCTTCGACCTGCAGCCCGATGGTGAACTGTAAAGATCGACGCGACCAACGTACCCGTTAGAGACTCGATCGCAATAGCTTAACAAAACGAAGAAGGGATTAAATCGCAACGAGCGAACTTTCATCGTGTCATCTCGCTAAATGTAAAACTTCACCTCATCATCTTCACACCTTATACACCACACCTTTACACACGTTTGACGTACGATGGTACCCACTCTTCACGATCTTTACTTTCATCGACACGAGAGAGAGAGAGAGAGAGAGAGAGAGAGCGAGCGAGCGAGAGAGAGAAAGAGAGAGAGAGAAAGAGAAATGTCCGTGCTTGGTCATTAACATTTTTGCCAGCTAAGTTATCGATTGGGGAAAAAATGATGGAAATCAAATTGAACGGGTTAGACAAACACGACCAAAAACACGTTCCTCGTTTCGAACATTGATCAAATATACTATATATAGATAGATTATATTGTAATGTTAACTTATTCGCGGGCACGAATCAGGGGAAACGTGGGGTGGAAAGCAATCAGAAGCAATCTTAATCTTCACCACTCGCGCTGACGGTCGAGGAAAGAGAGAATGAAAAGAATGAGAGTGGGAGAGCAAGAGAGAAACCGTGAGAAAGGTAATATAAATGCGAGCGGTCGAGGATACGAGAGACGACGCGAACCAGTAAGAAAAATGTATATGTATTACGGACACGTTTAAACAAAAGGGAATAAATAAAAAGCTACTACGTGTACACTGTGGCATACGCGCGAATCAAGCGGACAAATTAAATTATACTCGTTGAAGTAAAAAAATATATATATATATCTCCACTACTAAAGAAAAGAAAAACAAAGAATATCAGACGGAACAAAATAAACGAACGAGATTACACGTTATGAGAAGACGAGCAACGAATAAATGTAACGCTAGTCGCGGATTTGCTCGGCGCGGCGGCGCGCATATTATACATGTCATCCAAATGATAATCCTATCCTTATAAACTTAATTGTAATTTATAAAGAGAGCCGAAATATGTATTTATTAAAGTAAATAAGCAATAAATAAAGTTAAGAACTACATGCTGGGCTTGACTTATCTCTACCAAGATATATCCCGTTTTATTTCTTCTTTTTTTACGTGGGGAAAATGCTAACAACCGCTATATTTGTTTAAAATTGGAAAATATATTTCCTCATTCAAATTAAGTTTCTTAGAAACTGCGTCTAGGGGAAAAATTGAGGGCAAATTCTGATTTAGCGCAAAATACTCTATAGGAATCATCCAACTGCAATTGTTTAACAAATTTGGCGATGGACAGTGTAAATCGAATCGGAAACTTTTTTCCCAGTAACAATTTGTTTATTTGTTCGTTTCTTTGCCATAATAAATGTAAGCTTATGTTATTTTGTTGTGTTTTATTCTTCAATAAGTCCCTTTTCATTTCCCATCAGTTTTAACTCTGTAAAGTAATATTTTATACTTCTAAATTGTGAATGTTTTCTCGAAAATCCGTTTCAATGCCTTCGATCCGAAACATTCTGCCACGGGGTGTACATGCGAAATCGTTTTTAATAAGATACTATCCTCGGGAAAAAATAATCGGCGAAAATCGTAAATGTAACTGTCGAAAAAATTGTTTAAGACTACGACAAAACTTTGTTGTTCTTAACTATTTCCTTTTATAGAATTTCTACCAACAAATCTGTGACATTCTCCTGATTGAAACGAGATAAAACGCGATACAATCTGGACAATATTTACTTGTTTAATACACGACAGTGTAGAACCTCGACTATCCGAATTGGAGATACCTGAATTCTCCATTACCTGACATCGTGTTTCACTTTTTGCCATAGTTGTGGAAGCAAATTCTCAGGTTACGTAGCTTCCATAAATTTTTATAAACGATTAGAAAACACCATGACCGTCTCGAAACTAGAATTTAAAAAAAAATAGGCAGATTTACGTATACAAACGAACTGCAATGAAACTTCCATCTGGATTTATCAAAACACAGTATGGGGTTGACAGCTCATATTTTGCAGAGCATTATTTTATTACATCGAAAGCGGATTACGATGCGTATTCATTCAGATGCGCAGATTTAACAGAATATATTTTAAGCAGTATCATTCATACCTAACAACTGTACCCCATATATATATATATATATTTACACGCGTCATAACAATCGTAAAGATTTATAATAAAACAACACTCAGGAAAGATTTAAAGCTCCTCTGACGATTCATTGCAGTAATTCTAATGAATCAAGGGTTACGATTCGCACATTCAGTCTTCGTTTACATAATTACTGTGTCTCTTTTTATCTGTGATTCTTCTTCGGCTCCATGCGTAACAGCTGCTGGAACTGGCCTTTGACAAGTTCCCATTGGGTATATTTTTCTGTGCTGATGCCAAATTCTTTACACGTCTTCAAGAACGCATCGTTGCAAAGAGGTAAGTAAGTATGGTCGACAGTAGGCAGCAGATGATGCAAATGATGCTGACCGAAGTTAGTCAGCACAAGGAAATCAGAGTCGTCGATCACTTTTCGTTCTCTGACGGCGTCCAACTCTAACAGGCCCCAGTCAAGGTCATTCCTGAAAAAAAGTATGTTTTATTGTTTAAGCAAACGGTTAGAATTTTTAATGAAGCTGAAAGAGCATTCAAGAACTTTTATAAACGAGAAACTAAATATTATACATTATGTAAACACACCTGTATATGTCACCATCATGGAAGATGTCCGGATGATGGTGGGCTGCGTTAAATCCAATCATGGCGAACACAAAACTGCTCACTATAGTAATCAGTAACCAGTACTTTATAGCAAGGTAGACACTCGGTGCAGTGAAACACATTGAAATAGGAAGCACGAATGGCAATGCATCACGGTACTCGAACGAATTGTATTCGAATATTACGGAATAGTACCTGGAACACACACGATTTCACTCGTATACTAATCGAGTAGCACAATCTCTGTTCTAGTTTTATATTTTTCTAATTTTTTTTCCTTATTTAACGTCGCTTTTTTTATTAACTTAACTAGTCGGTCTAACATTTGAAAAGAGTTCAAGTCCATCGGGCCAATTTCAAAAGTGTTATGCGATTTTTAAGAGTATCCACTTAATATTGTCCCCGACTGTATACAATATTAATAATACTAAATATTAGTATATATGCATCAAATTGTTATTAAAATCGGAAAATTAAAAAAATCAATGCATCTTTAGAAATTACAATAGGTGTTAAAATTGAGAAGTTAACTGATATTCTATAGACTGCACTTAGGCAATAGTGAGAATAAAAGCCAAGAACATGAGTGGTCAAACTCGGGGAAAGTGTCGATGGGTGAATCGAAGAAAGGGCCCCCATCGACACCTTCCGAGAAAGAAAGGAGAGAAGAAGAAAATCCCTCTTTAGGAAAAAAAGACGATAGTGAGAATGGAAAGAGAGGGAGATTGGTGTATGAAGTTGAAACCCTGCGGGGACCAAGTATCTATCATACAAATGATATTCTATAACTGTAAATAATTCTATAAAAAATGTGTACACAAACCGTTTGATTAATTGACCGATGAAAAGTGTTGCCCAAATCAAGGGGCTAGTAATTTGGCTGATGAAAACTCCAAACGCAGTTTTATTCTTATTTGGCAGCCATGGAAGCAACGGCTCGGTCACATAAATCTCATAATCCCACATAGTATTTGGATAAGTATGATGACTCATGACATGCGTGATGCGCCATTCCTTAGATGACAGTACAGTCAGATCGAAATAATACATTCGGAAATTGTCCCTCAGGTGGAAAAAGTTGTGAGCGATTATTGCCGTCCACGCAAGGAAAATTCCTGAAAATGAAAATGCGGTTTAATCGAAGATGAATCTCTAAAGCCATTTGCAATTTCGTAGGAATTTTATTCGATCCCACGCAATTAATTAAATTAAAAAGTCATTGTAAACAAATGTTAATAAAACCGGGTATGTAGACCGTGGATTTTGTGAATTTATATTGTTACGTTCACTTCAATTTATGAAAATTATATAAGGAAGAAATACATTTTCATTGGACTTCTGTTTCTTTTATAATTTATTCAGAAATATTCTTTCAAATATACGGTGACTCCCATTAATATTCGGACGCACAGTGCGTCCCAAAGCCCGAAAACGTGGCCAAAACCTTAAGACGATTCTGGATTCAATTGATTTGTGATGCCATGTTTTCAAGGTCCCTGATTATGAATCTGAACTTATAATTTTGAAAAACAAAGTAGCCGATCCAATATGGCGGACGGGTATTTTTAAAAATAATTCGATTTCTATAAAATGGGTAACACGATGTTTTTGGGATCTCTTTTTGGGAAAAGTTCAAATCGTATAGTCCAATATTTAAAAATGTATCGTCTTTCTAAGAGTAAAATACCAAATACACTGTCCAACAGTAAAAATGTTTTCATATAACTGTTGGGTGGATCTGATAGAGTTTTTTGGGCTGATTCCGAATCTGGTCTTAATTTTTTCCCTACACGCACGGTTATTGAAAAACATGACTTAAAAAAAACTATTTTTCAACTTTAAACAATTATTGTGATGTTATAAAAATAATTTGCAGCAAACATGTTTAAACTATCATTAAAGACGGAGAGACACCACTTTACACATGTTTAAACAATCATAATGCATTACTATTGCACATCACTGGGTTCGGGAAAGTCTAGAGAATCTCTTGCTGCAAAGAACAATACAATATCTTTTATAACAACATCACAATAATTGTTTAAAATTTGAAAAATGGGTTTGTTTCAAAGTCATGTTTTTCAAAAACTGTGCGTGTAGGGAAAAAATTGAGACCAGATTCGGAATCAGCGCAAAAAACTCTATATAAGATCCACCCAACAGTTATATGAAAACATAAAAAAGTTTAAGTTTGTTGTACAGTGATATTAGCAGAAGTCACAGTATGTAAAAATAATTTGGTTTTCTTTTCCGAAGGAACTTCGGGTTTTGTAAATTAGTCTCTGCTTGCTGATTTTAACTGTAATCTTTGCGCACTTACCAGCGGCAACAAGGACTAAGTAAGACTGCATAGAGACTGAAAGGAGACTGAGGACAATAGAAGTGGTAACAAGCAAGTCGGCAATAATGTTCGACTTCACCGATGAATTATGAAAATCGACATCTTTTAAGGCCTCGAGTGCTCGTTTCTTGAATGTGTGGTAGAATCCGTTTGGTTCAAATGTTAATGGTACCGCTCTTGGTGAAACTGCATCTCTTATATAATATTTGGATAGAACTCTTGGAGCCTTGTCGGTCAGATGATGCGACTATAGAACATTTAAAAATGATTTTACAAATTAACAGCTGAAACTGCATATTATTTTTTTTTAATTTATAAATGAGCCGTTTATTTTGAAAGTGGCCAAAGTTCATTTATAATAAGTTTACATTCTTAATCAATCAATCAATCAATCAATCAATCAACAAATCAATCAAAACAATATTCAAGAGTTTGCGCGTCAATAAAATTAAAAATATACATATAGGATACCAATGTATCACACTCCTTAAGTGTATCGAAGGGAGTTAAATGTACAATTCCTATTAAAATAATAGCAATTATTAAGTGAATAATATGTGTCTTCTTACCAAAAATCGACTTAAGCCATTTTCAAAATAAACGGCTCAAATATAAATATACAAGCATGTGTGCGCATTACTGTGAAAAGTAAAGGAAACTGTTTATACTGCAGAGAGGTTCAGACCCCTGACTCTTGACTCATTCGATTGTGAAACTGTCTCGTGAATCCATTAAACTACTGAATGTCTCCTTCGAAGTCACATTTTTCGGAATAATAATCAAGATATGTGCGAATATGTTAAACATCTCACAAGTCAATTACTTTTCGATTTTTCAGATTTTTCCTAGGTGTGATTTGAGATTTATAAAACGCCAGAAAAAAAGACCGATTATTGTAAGGAGGCAACTTAATTGTAAGAATGTTTATACCACCGCATCGATGACTCGTATGTTTACCTGTTATTGATTTATATGTTAATTTTATGTTAACACAACGTTTTGTTAACAAATCTATGTTACCATGAGTTTTTGTAAAACAAACAGTTTCCTACGAGCGAGTAAAGGATCTTGATGTGTCAAGCCTCCTTACATTATATAATAAAATCTATTGCGAAAAATGGCACACTTGTAGCGATTAATTTTCGTTGATTGCTATTTTTATCTTAACTCTTTGCTCTCCGAATTACTTTTCAATTTTCTTCCCTACAATTTTAAGTGTTTCATTCGAATTTTACTTTAAAGGACAGTTCCTTCACTGCTATTTATTTTAAACAATTTTGTTTACTAGTTATATTAAATGTTACTTAAACTTTGTTGTAATTTATATTTGCGGAACTTGTATTTATTTCTAACTAAAAAATAATACATTTAAATAAATAAAGGAAGAACCAAATACATATAAAAACTCGTTTTATTTACTTTTTTCTTTCTCTGATGTGTCACACTCGACAAAGAAGCGCAAAGGCTTAATGTAACTATTGCGTTGTAGTTTCACATCATAGAGTATTTTTACTTTGCGAAGTAATTAATTTCTTTTGGTTTGTACAAATTGTATTGTCAAGTAAAAATATAGATTTTATTGCTTTGTTCAAACCACGTCGTTCAGTTTCGAAATTTTGTGATTTCTAACGAAAGAAAAGTACAAAGAGTATGTCAAATTGCAAGACAATTTGCTCATCAAGAATTGCAACAACTGTGAATAAATAAAGACAGTTTAACTTTCATCGCGTTATTTAAATATCAAACACATACAACAGGATAATAATCTTTTTTCGAAAAACACAAGGACCTACAATATAAAATCACGTACACTACCGCTCAAAAGTATGTAAACATTTATCGTTGAAATTGTGTACTATTTAATTGTTATTATATTGGACTCCGTGTTTCGAAATCGAGTACAACACTTTTTATAAATCGAAAAGAGGTTTTATTTAAGAAATAATTACGGTAGCGAAGTGAGGTGCAAAAAATAACTTTCTAATCTTGAATTCGCAAGAGAAAATGGTTAATTGATTAATATAATTTATTTTGGAGAGGAAAATGTGGGAAGGAGTGGGTAAGATGCTTTGTGGAAAGAATGACGTGGAAGAGACAAGGTCTAAGGGTTGTTTGGTCCTATTTGGTTCCAGAGACTTACACATTTAGGTTGATGTGTCTGCAGCTTGGTTATCGTTATGTGATGTGTTGCCGTTTACATAGGTTATCGGGTATACAGAGCTGAATAAAATAGAATTTGAAATAGTAAATAGTTAAAGTATTGTTGTATTGCGAGATACTTAATATATTTTATTAAGTACAATTTCTGAAAGATATACAAACTATATACGAAATACAGAAGACGTTAGTCGTATAAACAAAACTCGGTAAAAACTGAACAGAACCGAATGCGAATGAGAAAGAGAATGCTCGCGAGTAACCGAATTCAACAGAAGATATAATATTCGCCTAATTAGATTTCCAATTAGATTTCTAATTTAATTCCTTCTAATTAAAAGTAAGGAATGAATCATGGGGAATGAATTTCAAGGATGAGTAATAGCAGATACAAAGAGCGAACTGAAACGCTTCGACTACACGAGTGATTATTAATGCTAAAGAAAGTCTGATCGTTGGTATACAACAGTATGCGTACCACTGAAAATGTTTAGAAACGTATTTTAAGGGAGGCTCGTGTAACTTCAGTGGAAAACTGATTTTTACGAATTTTCTTAAGGGGAACTATTGGGTACGTGGAACTAGGCCTTTTCTCAATTGTGAACAGATAGTCTTGAAGTAGAACTGTTCTTGTTTTATGTTCAAAAAAATTGATATTGTTCAGAAAAATATATATAATTACAAATCAACTGTGTAATTATGCAGTAAATAATAATTATTGTTATAAATGCATAAAATTCGCGGTCTACCAATAAGTTATTACTCAGATAAATTCTCCAATACTGTATAAAGCAGACCGCATGAAATTTCATTAAGTCTCTTGAAGATACTTTTTCTTTCCAAGAGGAGAATCGAACGTTACTTTTGAGCGGTAGTGTAAGTAGAAGATCCTTATCAGTGGTCAGACACAGCTAGATCAGCATGAAACGATCCCGAACGATTGCACGATTAGAAATGCCAAGCCTATCATGCTTACAGCGCAAACACCGATCCGATCATGCTCGCAATGCAAACCTGATATCTTTAAAGCAATGTATATGCTCTTGATCCCACCGGCGCCACGACAATAAAAACTGTATATCGTATTCGTTAAGCAGTGATATCGAAAATGTTTGTCTTCGTATTTCAATAGTCTTTTTGTAATAAGAATCGTGATTAACCGGTGACCTCAGTCTTGATTGATCTTAAATCACGTGCTATACATTTTCGAAAATATTCGCAAATGTTTATAATATAATATAATACAATATATATATGTATATATATATAT
>CM052321.1:24923145-24941039 GCA_028455615.1 Lasioglossum zephyrum | reverse complement strand
GTTATATCGGTTCCTTTGGTAAGTTGAATCCACTCTGACCCTCCAGGATGAAACTTGACGAAATCTTCCAAATCATACAAACCGTTTCTAACTCTCCATAAGCCTTCTGCACCATCTACAGCTCTTCTCCCTTCGAGAAATGCATAAGGCGTTCCGAACAATTTGTTTCTACCAGGAAGAGCTAGGAGACCTGGTACCGAGCTCTCGATTTTAGGCATGGCGCTGTTCGCAATCGTCCTGCGAGAGAAGATACTCCCTTAACACTTTATGATTATAAATGTGTACGTATCGTCCATTAATATGGATACATGAATGGATATATAAATGGGAAATTAATGATGATTATAGCGCTACTTCCCCTGGTATTTTATAAGATTTTTTTATCTACCAGAGAATTACAAAACCAGTTGCTCCAATTGTCGTTTATCGTTCGATATGTATTTTATTGAGGGCAATAAGAATTTCTCTGGTGTTTTGTAATATTTCCTATCTACTCTTAGAATTACGAAACGACCGACTTCCGATACACTGCGAGACTTCTGCGACAAGAAACTGTCGAAAATTATATTATCGTTCGATATATTCGCTTTATTAAAAGCGGTGGCAACGACTTCTCGCATTACAATGACTAACGTTTATTATCGAACGTGCGTATGAACGTAGGAAGTGATAATTTAATTTTTATCGGGTGTGTCATAAACACGGGCAGAGTATGTAAATTGTGTGAAGGCTTCAGGCAGCTGTTTTTAAAATTTCTCTCCATTGGCTACAAAAATGTAATAAATCCGAAAAAAAATAAAGAGAAATGTTCGCACATACCTTCACCAATATACAAAACTAAGTTCGAACAAAATTCACTTGATCAGAAACCACAATTATACGTATACATTCTTTGGAGACTTTTTTGCTATCTTGCAAATGTTTCTTTTTTTATCGTTGTACTGTTAAAATGATTGCATAACACGTTCCTCTATGTGTAAATCCAACTTCCGAGAAACAGCACAGCACCCCTTAAAAGTGAATGCTACACTGTCAACAAATTGACTGCTTCCAGTTAGACAGTTCTTAATCTTTATATACGTGAATGAGAATCTTTACCACGACGCACTTTGACCTGGCAACGATAACCCAGTACAACAAATAAAACATTCATGTTACATTAAGAAAACCTAATTTCCTGGGAATAGATCCAAATGTGGAAATATCACGTTTGTTGCAGAACTTCACGAGAGTGATCAGCGTAAATAATAATAAACACATCCCGTAATCAATAAGAAAAATATTCGATCAGATTGTTTATCCACTGATAAAGTTTATCAAACGCATTGAATAATGTAAATTTCCGAGTTCATTGTATTGATTTTCTTTTTAAATTCTTATATTAAGGAAGAGATTATTTTAATGAGCGCTCTCCGAGTACGTACGTTGTTCTGCGATTATTATAACAATTATCGTTGTTATTCTCTTGTACACCGCAATCTTAAGTACAGAAAAATTGAAACATGTATTCTTAACGTATTCTTTTTACGATATACAATTAAGATAATTAATTATCTGAAAGAATTTATTCAAATCAGATTATGTGTTGTATTCTTTATATTTTTGAATTGCAAAAATTATCATCGATAAACACGTGCTATTAGATACATGACTCAAAAGATATTCGGAATCTGAAATTCTCTTTATTTACAGTTTATACCTAAATATACTGGAAAGTATATAATCTCTGACGACAACCAAAATCCTTAGTTAAAAAGTGCTGACTAAGAAATTATATGTAAAGTAGAAGGTTTACGTAATATGTAAATAATGTAAATTTTTTGGTATTCAAGATGATAATGAAAATAATTAGTCAAAATCATGGAATAATTTTATCAATTTTTTGTTAGAGATTTTACAAATAAAAATTAATTTCGTACAGTTGAATTGGGAAACCCAGACCATACCCAGACACATTTAATTGTTTTCTCTGCCGACTACGATGATATGTCATAATATCAAACACTATCAAATATGATAAATAGAGAAACATATTATCTCGATTATGAAACCTTCAGATAAACTGAAACAACATAAACATAACTGTTCGTGCGTTCGCTTCTTGAAACATCGAAGTGCGTCATATTTTCGTTTGATTCATTATTTGCAAAATTTATGATGCCTTTCATAAGAAATGAGTATAAAATACTGTAGAAGAAATTACATTTTTTTCCGTTAAAAAAAGTTTTACGTTAAAGAAAGATTAAATTTAATGTTGCTATCTTTTTCTTCCAAGTCAAAGTCTAAGCTCTTTTATCGTAATAAGATTGTATATATATGTATAAATACCAAAGTGAAAATATGTTATCCGATTTATCACATCATTCATGAACAACAAATTTATATTACACTTTAACGCTAGATTAAGTAAAGTATGATTATACAAAATCTATATATTTAACTTTTACAGTTACATTGAATGTAATATTTTTTATGATTTTCTAGGTCCATAAATGTTTAACATTCAATAAAGTAACAAAGAATGAATTGTTACTTTATATATGCGATATATTGAAAACAATATTTTAAAAATTACGAATGTTTTTGTAACTGCGAGAAATGTTTTCTTAAGAAATCATTTCTTTAATATTATATTTTCGATTTGAAATTATTTGTTCACGAAGTAAATCAATTTTGATTTTCATGAATTCCTTAGAACAAAACGTATACCACATAAAATAATCGAATTTATACTTCGTGTAGTAAATCCATTTTATTAGCTGATTTTCTGATATCGTTCGATCTCAACCATTATTTCGTCAATTCTGCGTTAAAATGATTAATCCTTATTTCTCATGATTTTTTAATTTTTTCATGATTATTTGGTACGCAAATTGTTTGCTCGCAAACGTAATGAATTGAATAATTTATTAAGTCTAATTCTAATAATAATAAAAATTAGTTTTAAATTCTTACACTCACGCAATTAAATTCCTATGTAACTCCTAAAAATGAAGTTTAATCATAATATAGTTTACACACTGTATACGTTGTACTAAAATTGTTTAACCTGTGTCGTTTGTACCCTAAAATATAGCAGCGGAAATTTTTAACAAACTAAATTGATGTAGTCGCTACTCCACGCTTTTATAGCCTCCGATAATGTGTTTTATATTCTCAGCACAATCACGATTGGATATAAAGGTCACAGTTCGTAATCAATGTAAATGATACCTCGTAAAATTGTTTATTGTTTTTATGTGTTCGTATTTGAAATTTCGATTTCAACGATTTAATCAAATTAATTGATGGTGTACGCTGATGATATCAATCATTCGACAATAATATATATATATATACACATAGTAACGTTTGTGTTTAACAATCAACAATTGTTTTGCAAGGTGTTCCAAAAATACAGAATCACCTGTAACACGTACAGTGAACCCACTAATATACGGACACTCTTGAAAATATGATAACTTTTTAAATATCGTACTATACGATTTGAACTTTCTTTGGGGCGCTAGAGCAATTAGTTTGCTACAGGATGTGAAAAAAATTTCTTTAAAATTGCAATTGATGGAAATTATAGAAAAAATATTAAAAGTTATATTTTACAATTATTTTCTGTGGACCTACATTGAAAATTTAAAAAATACGTTTTGTAGATCTGTGTGAATTAAACATATTCTGAAAAGTTCGTCAAAACCGGTCTTACATCTTTCAATGTCTGTCGTTTTTTCCCTGTATTAACGATTTCAATGAAACTTTCACAGTAAATATAATTGACACAGATCTACAAAACGTATTGTTTAAATTTTCAATATAAGTTTACATAAAAAAGTTGTAAAATGTAACTTTTAATATTGTCTCTGCAATTCCGACAACTTGCAAATTTTTTCAAAAATTTTAGTCACGTTGTGCAGCAAACCAATTGTTCTAATTTCCCAAAAAATTTCAAATCGTATGGTCTAATACTGAAAATGTTGTTGCCTTTTTAAAAGAGTCCGAATGTTAGTGGGAGTCACTCACTGTACATATACTGGGGCTTCATTTTAGAGATATTAATTTTTCAAACTTTACAGAGCTTTTTCCTCAGCTTACAGTGATAGACCACAGTTGTCTGCTTGCAAAGTGTGTGGTAAATGTCTTTCTCATTTGTACTTGTATCAAGATAAACATGTTTTTGGTAGCTTAAATTTCTAGTTTCTGTGACATTTCATAACAATACAGAACTACATTTATTATTATTGAATAAATTATACTGAAACTGGAAATATTTTTAACGGTGTGTTTATTTATTTTCATTCGAATGTATACATCGGAATATATTGTTACCGGGAAAATGGTACTTATAAAAATCGCTGTAAGTATAACATCGCAGATTATTTAGTACGTGCTTCAAACGAAGCAAATATCTTATATGACGCTATGCGTCGCAAATTGCTCTACAATTTCTTGTCCAAAATACTGTAACATACTAAAAAGTATTCTATTTTGCCCTCTGTAAAAAAATATTTTCGGTTTGACGCCCGTTTCGGTAGATCCAGGGCAAATAATCAGCACATAGAACGTTTTCTGACGACCATACTTAAAAATGTTCAGAAATCTCAGTAGAAGGCCCTAAAAATATGTGCACTTTAACTGCAACAGCTCTGCGGTGTCGGGTCAAGTCCTGAACGTTTCGTTATGTGTACACGAGTGAATTCTTCCGCGACTGTCGGATGAATGCCGACGGTTTCTTTCAATTTTGGGAATGTTAAGTTACATCTGAAACAAAATAACCATGGTTATTTATTATCATAATTATTCCGATTATTTAATGTGCTTAAGATTGTTCCGGAAAATTAACACATACTTCATAGCAACAGAAAACCCTTGAATGACTTCACCGGCCTGAGGGCCAATAAAGTGTAAGCCTAGTACTCTCTCGTCACCACCTCTAAGGGCAACGACTTTCAGGTAACAGTGAGTGACATCCTTCTGTGGTATGAAGAATTCTGTTGGTTTGTAATACATGTGGTAAATTTCTATTTTATCCTCTCCGTGAATTGCAATTGCAGCCTCTTCGCTCAGACCAACACAGCCGTATTCCAAAGGACTGAACACTGTTGTCGCTACGTTAATGTAATCCATTTGTTCAGTCGAGTTTCCAAATAATCTCCTTGCCAATAATCGTCCAGCATGTATAGCAACCGGTGTCAATTCCGGTTTTTTCTAAAATATACGTATATTTTGTTAAAACTCGCTACCTCGGCTGTATAGGAATTTAATAACTCAAGTAATTAATAACTCAAGCACAAACTCACATGAAGGATATCACCGACAGCATATATATTTGGAACATTTGTCTGTTCATTTACTGCATCAATCTTCCCAGAATCATCAACGAGTTTAAGGTTGATATTTTCGGGTTTCAGTTCTTGCGTAAGTGCTTTTCGTCCAATAGCGAAGAGAACGGTATCGTAAATATCTTGATGAGATTGTCCGTCCTAATACAAATTTTAAGTTTAAGTTTACGTACACTTAAATCTTTTACAGTTTCATGTCGGATTTATTTATTTGACAGAATCTTAAGATACCATACCTTATCGACCCAGTGTACAAGAAGCCTGCCGTCGTCTTGCTTTTGAATTTTCGAGGGTTTTGCTTGGTAAATGAAATGTACGCCGCGTCTTTCCATTTCAGCAGCAACTATGTTTGCCATTTGTTGATCGAATCCTCTTAAGATGATTGAACGAACCATTATCGTTGCGTCGTATCCTAAACCGTTCAAGAATCCAGCACACTCCAAACCAATGTCTATTTATTCATTAAGGAAAATCACAGTTCATACAATATATAGAGAAAAATAAAAATATAATAGTCCTAGTTTTCATGGGGAAAAAAGAGGATACATCCTGCACCAACAACAAGCGTCTTTCCGGGAGCCTTTTTTAAACTAAAAATGTCGTCGCTGCTTATTCCATATTCCAAAGCACCAGGAATATCAGGGTATTTTGGTCTACCACCTACAGCAATTAAAATGTTTTTTGCTGTAAATTCCTTCTCCTCCCCATTCTTCATTTTCCCAAGCACTGTATGCTGATCCTTAAAGTATCCTAATACATTGAAGTATTCAACTTTTCTGTAACAAGGATATAGGTACCGTTATAATAAAACTGAAATTTGAATTTTATGCAATACGGACAGTGACTCCCATTAATATTCGGACACTCTTAAAAAGACGATAATTTTTTTTAATGCGTGACCATACGATTTAAACATTTCTGAGAAGTTAGAACAATTGGTTTGCTACAAATGTGAAAAAATGTTTGAAAAAAAGTGAAAGTCGTCGGAATTGCAGAGGATATACTAGCAGTTGTATTATATGGAAAATTTAGAAAACACGTTTCGTAGATCTGTATCAATTAAATATATGCTGAGAATTTCGGTTGACATTGCGGTCTACTTTTTCCAGACATACAAAAAGGAACACGACACTCGAATTGGTTGGCTGCGAAATAAACTTGATTTAAACGTAAAATTATACAATAAATATAAGATAAAGTAACAGGCCCACGTGGTTGCCTTATGAAACGTGGTTGCATTTTTATAATTTCATTAATTGTGAAATAAAAAAATCTAAAAATTCTTGATGAAACGTTTTATAAAAGTTACATTCTAAAATCGGACATTTAATATGCAACAACCTAATCAACATCAAATTTGATACAAATCGAAATATTTCCTCCCAATTATATGGAAATCGCATTATGAGAGAGCCATGTTATAGGATTATTCATAATAACACTAACTTTGTTCTTAGTTCAACACGTGTTACCCAATTCACAGACTTGATATGATTCTGTACAGCAGTTTTTAACGCTTCCCAATCGTGTACGATAGTTTTTGGGTCTGGCAATTGCCAGCCATAGAAAGTTGATTCCTAAAAAAAGAATGCGATTATGAAAACAAATTACGTTTTAAGATAAACAGATCAGTTTAACAATAAAAAAAAGAGCATACATGGACAGCTTCTCCAAGCAAAGCAGCCTGATGCATCAGCTTCTTCGGTATACAACCAACATTTACGCAAGTGCCACCCAGGCCCCATGTTGTACCCTGTGGCGATGGTGTCACGTAATCAAGGACTGCAACACTTGCACCCAAGTTCACTGCTTCTTTTGCTGCTGCTAAACCTCCGGATCCACCACCAATTACCAGTAAGTCATATGTAAATTTCTGATCAGCTGTGAAAACAAAGGAACAGTGGTTAGAAAGCAGAAATAATACTTAAAAATTTGTTAATCTATCAAGTAAAGATCATTAAAGGATGTACATTGTTTTATCGGTAAATGTCCAAACGTACAAATACTATTACCAATGAAAATAGAACTTCGTTTGGTACCACTTTCTTAAAATTTGTCTAGAAACATTGAAAATTGCGTAGACATCTGTAGTCTATTCATTACACAAATAAATATCATCGGAATTATATCATATTTGATATCATTTTCATTATAAAAAATTCTATGAATATGTTGGTGAAACTCCCATAGAAAAATAAAGAAGTTTTGTTATTGGATTAGTTGTGTCTACGTTCGACAAAAGTCAAAGAATAGTATCCCTGGCCGGTAATCGTTCCTGACAGATCCGTGTTTTGGTCAATTATAAAGAAAACACTGTATATATGTACTTTGTAGTCAGAAACTGTAAAGAGGTTATGTAACAGTACTGTTCTCTTGGCGAAAGTAAATTGGAAAGCCGAATTCGAATGAAACGAAGGATAATCCTTTGAACGAAGTATAGGCTAACAAAGTCCTTAAACGAATCGATAAGTCGCGTTAAACCGTTCGAACGAATGTTAACCTAGCCGGTGAGACGGCAAACTGTCAACACAACAGAGAAACAATTCCGCTGACCGACAATAACGGAATTTCTGCTGCGTTTACAAATAAATAACAGTGGAATCTGGACACTCACTGCACATACAAGCCATTACTGTTTGACCATATGGTAACGTTTTACACCTGGACCACGGTAACTCGCGCAATTTAGCCTGTGCAGAACGAAATGACACAAGCCTCGCGAGCAGTGTTAACGTCGCCATGATTATTGCGAGATTATCACGGCCACGTGACGTCACCCCGATGACACTCGTGTTTCTCGGCGGTCGTTCAGAAATTACACGAGAGAACCGCACTTAATTACAGTATCGCGTTCAGAACGATATCGGAGAAAGCCACGAGCGAGAATGAAGTCGATCCTGATCACTGGTTGCAACCGCGGCTTGGGCCTGGGCCTGGTGAAACACTTGGTGAACCAATCGCAACCGCCGCAGAATATTTTCGCGACTTGCCGAGACGTGAATAAAGCAAGGGTAAGATTAGCCGCAAACTGAATAAAAAAAGACATTACGCAACGGCCGGTCCTGTTTTGTAAGTGGAACTTACCAATCGGTGCCATTGTCGAATTCCCCTATCGGTATTTAATCCACGTTACGTTGAGAAATGCAAACGAATAGATCAATGTTCTTCCGGGAGAAACGTGAACAACTCGACACGCTACACCTGCACGATTTCTTCAGACTGAAAGACAAGAGCGAACTGACGCCGACTTCGTTCATTCACCGCCATCTGTTATACGGTTGCTACAAGCACACGAGTTTTAAGTCCGATTTATAGTGACTCATAGAACGCTCGTTGTTCGATTACGCAAGCAACCGGTGACGTGCAAGTCATCGCGGATTTCGTTATAGAACGCGCTTTAGAAACCGGTTCACCGGCGCTGTTCACATTTGCGAGATTTCGCCGATCGACTTTCATGGAAACCGCTACCGATGCCACAATGGCGAATCTTCCTTCGCCGAGCAGACTTCGAACTCTGTATATTTCCTCTCTGTCTTTATATTCTTGCAATTAGATATTGCAGTTCTATTGCAACGCTTACTTATACATGTCCTTGAATAATTCATGGATTCCTTGCATCATTCGTACTTAGGTTAGATAGTTTCAAGGACTTGTACCCAATCAATGATAATTACACTTCTAAATAGCACCCAGAACATTCTACAGCAGCTTTTTGACTATGATGAGAAAGATCATTGTCTCTTTTTCAGGAATTAGCCGCGCTAGCCGAGGTATCGAAAAATGTTCATATTATAGAGATAGGTGAGTATGATATCATATTGATAAATAGTTTCAAGTAGAATATCTAGACTTTATCGTATTAGGCAATCTGTGAAATTAATAGTTTGATGATCTATGCTACGATATTGATCATTGGATATATCTATGAATTTTATACAATTCATTTAAATGAAATAAAGTCTTGCTCTTTATCATTGCTCTATTCGATCATTAGTTGTTAATTTAATTAATACTTGAATATGAATTATACAGGGTGTATCATATATACAGTGAAAAATCTAATGAAGATATTGACTTAATTTTAATTTTAATTAAGACTTACTTTTTTTAAAAATTAAATTGTTAACCCCTTGCGTTACAATTTATTTTACGATTTCAGAAATTAGAACTTTTTTGTAGACCGTAATTTATTCCTAAAAGAGAAGAAAATGTATATCTATTGTATGTACGTCTATATATGTTCTCCAATAGCTGTACATTAACAAAATCATAATAGAATTTAATTTCGGTTTGAAGGAGAAATTATTAATATATGTATATATTTATTAGGACATTGTATTGTAAGACTGGGGCTAATATTAATTCGATATTGTCATTAGATTCTGAGAAAACAGCTTGTAACACTTTATCTGATACACCCTGTATATTCACTAGAACATATGTATTTCGAAACTATGAGAAGATTATTTTTTTAAATTTAATAAGAAATAAATAGATTTAATCAATTGGTTCAGTAACATCCTTAAAACTCATTAAAAAACGAAAACTGCACGCGCACGCGTCTTATTTTAACTAGAAACTAGATCATATGTCCTTCACAGCTTACGATGGTTTCTATCTGACATAGTATTCCTGAACATTCACAATGAATAATGTAAACATTCCTTTCTGGATTATTTATTTCTGTTAACTTACGCTAATAAATAAAACCCTCTATATATGTATGTCATGCCTGTATCTTACAGCATTTTGATTAAATCGAGTGATTTACAGTAAATCTATTATATGTGCGTAACCAAATATCTGAATTTACAAAATGTAGTTTACTCAAACACCTAAACATCTTTGGCAACAAATATATTTTTCCGTTAAGAATCCAATATTTACACACAATATGATACTTACCACGATCTATTTGGCCGACCGGGATTTGACAATAATAATAACAATTTACAATGAAAAGCAGACAAGAAAGATATTTAAGTAAATTATCGGTATTCTTAATTTTTGTTTAAATTAGTGAAAAGTTGTTATCACAAAAGTGATTGTTCCATTCTCTGGATTGATTCCGATTCTTATAAAAATTCAGCACACAACATGTATTTCTGTAAAGAACATTATGCGAAGATCGAATACGATGACCTTTTCAAGAATTCAATTTGTTAATTTACAGCAACATGAATTAAGTTTGAAGGTATCGTACTATTTTGTCAACAAATATGTCGTAAACATCATTTTTAGGACATTAATATCATATAATATCAGTGTAAATGCCAAATTTCTATAAAGAACATTATGCAAAGATCGAATACAATGCCGTTCATGATTTCGAATGATTAGGCGTTTACACTGATATCGAAGTCTTAGAAATGACGTTTGATGGTGCAAGACTTGTCGACTAGATGATGAGATGACATATTTATCGACTAATAGTATATTGTCAAACTTAATTTCTGTTGATGTACATGAACAAACGTAACAAAGGTCTGTCACAACAATTAATTTTAAAACTTAATGAAAAAAATAGTTAGGTATATTTTTTAAAAACTTCCAAATGAATAAACAGGTGAATTCTTATTACTTGCAATATAAACAGTTTGAAAAAAAAATGTTGGAGCTAAAGAAATATTATCTCATAGAGCGCAATAAAATACGCAATTTCACACGAAAACTAAACAAGTAAAGACGGGATGTTCTTCTTAAACTCGCGAGTAAATAAATAAGGTGTACGTACGTTCAAGGAATATTTAGCAATGGCAGAGCTTGTGAGAAATGTAGAACGTAATTCTATGAAAATAATAGACAGCTATTGCAAAATTCTAATCGCTGGTGCACTTATCGTATTGTGAACCGAAGCAGCAGTCCATATAATCCGATAACAAACCTGGAGAAATGACGACAGTGTTATTAGCACAGCGATATTACTTTTGAACGCTTACCGAAAGTATCGTTTGGTTTTTCGAAATTTTCATCCGAAACAGTCGCGTGATCTTTCGTTTCTTGGTCGCTGGAATCCGAGTCCACGGTTTGCGGTTTTTCTCGGCAGCTGAAACACCATGATTTCTTCTTCGCGCTACGTGATTTCATGTTGCGAGAATTCCGCGATGAAATTATCCACTACTGATTCACTCGAGGCGAGAATTTCATTACTACTTAGCGTGATTTCTATCGGGAAAAATGAGAAAATTTTTAGTGGGACCGTTCTAATCGATATACGTGTCGATTTGAAGTCTGATAGCAAAGTGCTCTAGAGTTTTCAACGGATCGAGCGCCGCGTATTACAACCTTGAGCCAGAACGAGTGAGATAGTCTGTCGTAGAAATATTACAGTTGTACTCGCAGAGGGTTTCAATGATTATGAAGTGAAAGATATTAATAAAGAGAAAGCAGAATGCATGTTTCATAAAAAGGAGAAAACGAAACGAGAGAACTAAGTGTGTTGCAATTTAAAATGAAGTACCAGGCAAGGTAAAAAATATTCTGGAAAACTTAAAAGGATTAGTGACTGAAAAGTTTTAAAGGTCAGTATAATGAAATCAGTAAAAAAATGTTGTATTGTTTGTAACAAAGAGTACAATCATGTAATCTTCAATCTGGCATTTATACGGATCTCTTGTGATAAGATGAGTGCAGGAAGATAAAAATAGTACCTTGTCATCAATTATTTAGAAATGATAAATAACACAGATGACAACGAATTAAGGAAGAAAAATACTGTAACTTACCAACCCCTTTTAAACGAAGTAAATTTTAGTTGAAGCTAGTAAAAATAGTAGCTACAAATTGAGTATTTCTAAGGGAATGAAATGTGGGTGCAGCAAATCTTGTTCAATGCCGCCACTGTATGAAAAACTTTGTTGTATTGATCAGAATAAGGGGCTGTAGTGGCTAAGCAGAACATTCGCTATGTTAATATACTACAAGCGATGAAACAGGATCACTCGCGTGACTATGTATTGCGTATATACGTGAAATATCGTAACGATCAAAATAAATCGGGAAGTGATGACGCAAAACGATCCTTGGAAATAATTACTGTCTTCAAAGTGTAATGCATAAATAAAAATTTGTACAATCCACAAAAAAATAGTTGAATGACTAATATTTAATATAAATTATTTAATAGAACTTGAATAAGAATACTTAATAAAGCAATTGTTAAATCAGACGGTTAAATTAGCATACTAATAAGTGTTATGAATGAGAGAAATATTACACTTTTTAAAACAATACATAATAGTGTGCCGTATACTCGCTTTAAAGTTGTGATATTTGAGTGTAACGTTGTACTTTTTAAACGTGTAAGGTCATTCCAGAAATTTGCGAGTAAAATTGACATCGGGCAAAAAAAATTTTCAATGTTTAAACACTTCATGACTACGAAGAACTGTGTGCAAACATGACCTTTCATACGTGATTATTGATGCATGTACAATCACAGTCAATTTGCCAAACAATAATTGTCACTCCACCCGTTATATTGATAGCGGTGTTATTGTTGATAACCCCCTTAGGTGGTTTAATCTTGTTAGTAAAACTCTCCTACGTTATTTAAACTCAAAAAGGGTAAAGCTAGCACCATGTGGGACTGTAATATTTTAGGAGTAGAAATTTTTACCCCCTAAACATTTTGTTTGGGCTCCTAAGGATTTTTAAAAGGATTATTTCGTATCAACAAAAGATAAAAGGTCGAGATTTGTGAAACAGGACAAATGACATAACGAGTATGATGCCGGAAATATCAAGTTAATTACCTCGACAGCAACACCTGTCTCATCTCCCATTCTCCTATAGTCTTGTCAATTACTGCTATCACCTCGTCTAGTGATTGTTGACTTTTGTTTTATTTCTTTAGATTTATCAGACACAAAGTCGTATGATAAAATAGTGAAGACTGTGAACGAGACTGTGGGCTCTGATGGGCTGAATGTTTTGTTCAACAATGCTGGAACCAGCACGAAGTTCGCACGACTCGGTCTAGTAAAAGAGAACCAGCTCACAGAAACATTTTTCATCAATACTATAGTGCCGATTTTGCTAGCGAAAGTATGTCTGTTTCACAAGATAGATAGGAATTATTTATTACGAGACTGCGGATCTTTATGTAAAATAAAAACTTTCTGCATCAATTTAAAAAAACACAGGCCAAAGAAAAAGTTCTTTCGTTCTTTAAAAATTGTAGTGGGTTGAGAATAATACACTAGTGTTTCCAAATTCTCTTCACCTCTAATCTTTTTTAAATTGGAATCTATTTATTACTAGACTGCTAATATTTACGAATTGAGTAGATGAAATTCAAAGTTATTGGAAAATTTTAAAAATTCAAGATGTCAGTATATGATTTCTACTCCATTAAAATCATCAAGGGAAGAAACAACATTCGATTTAGTTTTTGTATTTCTTGCAATTGATGTAGACAATTTTTATCTTGCATAAAGATCCGCACTCTATTTATTACATATTGTCCAGTTAATTTCAAAATCTGAACTCGTACGATTTCAAGGCTCTTTTACCATTGCTGAAAACAGCAGCCAACAATTGCGAAGACAAGTCAAAAATGAGTATCAATAGGTCAGCAGTTATCAACATGAGTTCTATCCTTGGGAGCATTGCTGAAAACACTTCGGGTGGATTTTATCCTTATAGATGTAGCAAGGTAATGTCTATTTATCTTCATAGTGTTCCTATTTATTTTAGAATGTGAAATATAGAAGAACAATGGTTCGTAAATTTCCATGTTTAATTCTTACATACATGCGAGATTAATGTTTCAGTCATATGTTTCTTACAAATTATTCTGTATAATTAAATATTTTAATAAAATTATTTTATGCTACTGAATATGTTAAACTGTTAATGCTAAACATTGTAATTAAGATATCTTTATCCAGTACATTATTTAATTTTCAGTCAGCACTCAATGCAGCAACAAAGTCAATGAGTGTTGATCTCAAAGAAGATGGAATCTTAGTCGCTTCTTTGCATCCAGGATGGGTGCGTACAGATATGGGAGGGGCCAATGCACCAATGGATATTGATACTAGTATAAATGATATCCTGAATACATTAGGCACATTAACTGAAAAACATACAGGCTGTTTCATTCAACACGATGGAAAAATTTTACCATGGTAAATGCTCCCTGTCTAATTGTTGAAACTTAAAAATACTGCAAGAGCTCTGAACAATATATTCACGTGGAGGTTACTCTTTATTTTACACATTTTTATATAAACATTCTCTTCTAAGAAATCTGTACAAATTAATATAATTTCAATCTCTTTGTATACATTAAATGCAAACGTTTTGTACTGTGTTAAATACAAAAGATTTGTATAATTTGATAAAAATAAATACCCTAGCAAGAATAATAAATTCCATTTCGCAATTAAATATGCTCCTGTACACAATCTACAATAAATGGAAAGTGTTAAACTAATTGTAAATAAAAATTCATACATAGTTATCGTATAGAAGCTATAAGATCTACTTCATGTAATATTTTTATTTCAAAACACACACAGATATCTCAGGGTTATAAATGTTAAGTATAATTATTCTTCAAAGAAATAAAGACAAATTATAACTCGATGAACAGTCTTCTCATTAATTTTAGAAAATTTGTATAAACGTAAATTGAAATGTTCACAATTATATTGTTTTATTTGTAAATGTCAAAGCCTATTTTGTACATGACATGGTGCTATAACATAATCTGAAGGAATGCAAATTTGTCCTAGAATATTAAATTGCAAAAGAATGATATTTCAATTATGTACAATCATGGTCAATTACCAAAAACTATTTTGAACATATGATCATGTTTAGAAGTACAAATACGGTACAGGTAACGATATATATAATGTTTTCGAAATACTATTTTACAGAAAAAATAAAAATACCATTATCTATTTTACACTTTTATGATTACAATGCTTCACTGTTTTGTAATCATTTTTTTTTAAGATATAACTATTCGGTAAATAAAAATGTTGTATGTACCTCAAGAATGAACTAATACTGTGGTGACACAAACATTGTTAAGAATGCACAATCCGTTTTCTTTCTATAATGAGATCTTACACTTTCCTTCAAGTTCTTCACTTTTTCCAAAACAAATCATAAAACGGACTGAACAATCAACACAAATATTTTTTATGGAACTATTATTAATTTTAGTCTCTAAATTGAAACATGAATATTGTAACAAACGCACATATTAAAAAAATAATCAATATCATAAAAGTATTCTTTTCTTCGATATATAAAAGTTGCAACTGAAATACAATGGAAAATGAAGAATGTTCTTTCAACAGAGCTGGTGACAATTATGATTAAAGATAATTTTATCGTGTGCAAATTTGTAAAAGATGTAAATGATTTCCTAAATACCTTAGTTTCCAAATAACAGTCACAGAATAAGTTTTAATCAGTCTTTAACCTTTTAGATGTTGGTTCGCTATTTTGTGAATTTGAATCTTCTGAGAATCCCAGATGTGCTGAGAAGTCTGTTAATCCTTGTGAATCGCTCACTGTTGAAAAGCCTAAAGCAACAAAAAGTATTATCTTTATTAAAATATCTAATTCATAACAATTAATGTCTCGTGCGCTAATATAATTTAACTTACACGTGTTAGAATCTTCTGTAAGTCCAAAGTTAGAATTTGAAGAATCTAATCCACTTTTTCTTGGCAAACCATTTTCTTTGTCCGCGACTGTCTTTCCCTTCTTCTTCTAGAGAATAACACATTTTTATTTTCTATTATTACACATGCCACAAGGTATACTCACCTGATCAAGCGTTGAAATAGGCACCCACTTATAAATCTTCATAGTTGTTTCCCCTATTGTGACCCATTTTTTCTCCCTATAAAAAGTGTCCTTGTGAAAAACAAATTTTCTAGCTCAATATTGGAACAACAGATAGAGAAGTAATATACTCGACTGTTATTAACACTAAACCTACCACAAGGGATCAAATGACCAATTTTAGATTTATTCTTTGACAATTATTGAGATTGTAAAGGTGTTTTCACGGGAATTGATTGAATACATTTTTTGACTCCAGTATATGTTACAGTAAAAATCGTACAAAATTAGAATAAATTTAATTTTGTTATTTTTATAATACCATACATATTAGTCACTTTTGATGGTCGATATTTAGGTTTAGTGTTGAAAAAGCAGACTATAGAACACTGTTTACTCGATCAACACACGTGAAATTTTTCAGAAGTTAGAGACGTTTGTTTACAGTCAATATGCGTAATGCAAAATTTCTGTTCACTTTTAATTCATTATAGATATCCGATACTGATTGACTATGTTCTTTTGTCATATCTTTCTCTGAAAATTTTCCAACGATTTCTCGTGCATCTATAATATATTTAAAAGATTTACCAATGGCGAACTTTGTCAACAACTTGCATTACACGTTTAATATCATCCTTGGCACGACTACGAGTCTCTGCACGCACTGACCGCGACATCATGTTACGTGGTTATAAATCACTATTAATTGAACACAACACGAAACACCGGGACATTCGTCGGTGGAGAGGTTAGGAAACTGACAGCGGTCGCGAATTTCGACAGTATGATCGTAAACGTCTTCGGATTCAAGGCAAGAACAGGAACTACAATCATAACAAGACGATACGACCGTGATAGTTTGCAGGGGTGCGGAGGGAATGGCGGAAACCAGCGACACTCAATACTTGAGTGAACTCTTTCGAATTATATGCAAGAGAATCAATTACATATATAAGAAGTTCACAGTAATTGCAAATATTTCCATGACAGCATATTGCTATTAATAAAAGTTAAAATGTAATATCGTATATTTGCAGCAGCGTGAACGTCACTGGCGCAAATATAAGAGTGCGCAGGCTAGCATGTGACTGTGCAAGGAATGCAGTTCTGATTGGATATTGCACACATGTACTATTTCCTACTGGTTGTAGCGTTCAGTAATCTGACGATCGTGAAGGTAGCTCTGAAATTTTATAATATCAACCAAAAGAAATTTTCTTTCTGTAAAAACGAAGCGGGTTCTGTTCCGTAATAAAAATGCTGTAGCATCGACGAGATATGCGGATAGACCTGTGACCCTATAACCGCATCTTCATTTCGCCTATTTACATACAAATGAAGCGATCCAACACTATATAAATAGTGATGGGCACCATCGACTGAAACTATCGACGAAATCGATAGTAGCCAACTACTATTTTCAGTCGACTGATTTATTTTTAACCCTTCTGTGCTTTCCAAGTCGATTTCAGTCGAAATGAGAAGTCCACTTCGTGATTGTGATTCCGCGATCACTGTAATAAATCACGGCTAAGTGATTTCATATACCATCCCAGTCAGCACGCCTGCTCTGTTTCTGCAGGTACACTAAGTACGCCTGGGCGCGCAGATCACTTGCAGAATAACCGAGCCCAGGCCCTGCAGGCCCGGCACAGATTCTGACCAAATGCAAGGGTACGGTATTAGCGGTGTTATTTGATAATAACACAATCACAGGTTGTTTCAATAGTCAAAAACGCTAGATAAAAG
>CM052321.1:24837146-24923045 GCA_028455615.1 Lasioglossum zephyrum | reverse complement strand
ACGTGTAAGCATCTCTCGAATTGCAGTGGTATAGAAATTCATACAATCCAACCGAATATTACGAGCAACTTCTGAATCTAAACTTACCAAAAAACCTTCACATTCTGGACCAACGTATATTATTTCTACATCAAGTAAACTATCTTTATCATCAATATTTAAATTGGCAAAATCTTTTAAAGCTTCAGGCTTGATAAAATTTTGCCCTATTTGCTGAACTAAATTCCGGCTGTTCTCAAATAATTTATGAATTAGAATATTACGCGATTGAAACAGAGCATTGAAACTATTTAAAAAGTTTAACGAATATTTTAAAAATAATATGTATGCTTTAATACTTTTGTCATTTAAATATTCTACAATAATTTCGGCAGATTTTAATTTATCCTCGATGACAGCTGAAATGAAAAAATGTTTCAAAACATCCCAATTTTCAATTAATCTAACAATAGAGTGGTGCATGCAAAGCCACCTCGTGTTTGATAATTTCAAATTTCGTTTGCGTTTTACGTCAAAAAAATTTTGAAATTCATTCAAAATTACGCATTTCTTTGCACTGTCCGATTCATAAGTGGCAACTTCTCTAATTAAACTTTCACAAGACGAAGGTAACATGTCACACGCTTTACTATATATAAGCGCGGAGGTGTGACATAAGCAATTTAGCAATATTAAATTCGGAATTTCAATTTTCAAACGTGAAGCGAGAGAATTATTACATCTACTCATTACTGCCTCATTGTCGCACGCCAGTCCAACTATATTCTTAATGGGAATTTCGTGTTTTTCAAAATAACTTTTAAAAGCTTGAAAAATTTTACTCGCGGCGCAATCAGTGCTATCTAATGGAATTACATCTAATAATTGAGTAACTATTCTTTTATCGGTTGGTGAAACATACTTCACGAGAATGCACATTAATTTCGTATCCGAAATGTCTGTGCTCTCATCAATTAAAATAGAAAATCGCGTTGTTCTTAAACATTCAATAATTTTCTCGAATTCACGTTTCGCTATTACATTCTTTACTATTTTGCCACACTTTTTCCGAGCAAGCGAAAGATCCTGCACAACTTTTGTTCCGATAGAAATATCTTCTGTACGAAAAGCTACATTGCGCACTGCAAAAAAGACAGGCGATTTAATTTCGACGCGTTTCATTCCATCATTACGTGATAAATAAGTTGAACTACTAGTATTATCATTCTTGGTGGCTTTGTTATTGCACTCTATCATATTTAATATATGTTTGTCCGTTTCTGAATGCCTAACTAAGTCTCTTCTATGACATCTGACAGTCTGATTACATACAATGCAATGTACTCTATCTTCTAATCGAGAAGGAGCTATCCACAATTTAAATTTATCATCTTCCAGCCAAGAATTCTGAAAAACTCTACGCTTCTTTGCAACTCTTTTTCCAATATTAGTTGCCATTATTTAATTAAATATTAACAACACTTACCCTAAATTCTCGCAACCCGCTCGTATTTCGCACCTTGTATCTAACGGTCGTAACGGATACCGCTAGACGTTCGCGCTAATAACAGTTCCCCACTACTTTCCCCTCAATAGTTCCCCACAAATTTCGGACGTAGACACTTTCCTGCTAAAACCCACGTATGCGCGTGAAATGCGCCAAGAATCCCATCACTGGTCCCATGACACTTGTTTTGGCGGGCCTTCGCCCCTGCGTCTACCACTCTCGAATACGCGCCACCGAGAAACTCTCACCACCTATCACCATCAGGCTGCAACAGAGGACAAACCATCGACGAACCAGCAAAACGATCCGGACTTTCTATTGGCTGAGGAAAGGGAACCTGAAAAAGGATATAAACCTCAGGACGAGTCGACGAGCAGATTATTATTCATTTCAAACTCTGAGAATTGACTTTGAATGAAGCCTATATTCAGTTAGTATATTTCTTTGTAAAAGTTATTTTTTCGCAAATTTCCACGAGCAACTGAACCTACGAAATTTCCTAATCCCACTATCCTGCGACGTAACATAGCAGTTTTTGGTGACAGCGGTGGGATGTGAAGAAAATCAACTGGACCATCAGCAAGAAGACGATACTGCCGACTTGTAGAAAGCTTTGGAAATGTGCATCTCTCTCTCCTGGGTTTTCGCACGGTTTCCCCAGGAGCTTGGGTAAATACCAGAGAACGAGTAACGTCAGCGACCGTGCAAGACACCCTGCTTGTCACACGCACCTCTAAAAGAATCATCATCGGGAGAATCCAACGACGAAGCTAATCCAGCCGGGACAATCCAACGGCGAGGAGAATTCACCCGGAGGAACACCCAACGACGAGGCGAATCCAGCCGGGAGAATCCAACGACGAGACGAATCCAACGGCGAGAAGACTTCAGCTGGGAGAACACCCAACAACGAGGCGGATCCAGCCGAGAAAATCCAACGACGAGGCGAATCCAGCCAGGAGAATCCAACGACGGGGAGAATTCACCCGGGAGAACACCCAACGACAAGGAACCAGGAAATCACGTTTGGTGGTGGATCATAGTCGAGTACCCCAGCTGTGCAGTAAGCCTACGATTTAAAAATTTATATTATCTTTTGCCACGCGTAGAATGTCACGTAACTTCAAAATGCCGCGAAGAGGTAGGAAAGTGCGTAAGATCAGCTTAAACAGTAGTGGTAATTCTTTTTATTGTTGACGACGTAGCTTCTCTGTCACCCCCAATAGAATCTACGGTTGTCATCCCTGAAATAGGCACCCCGTTATCTAATAGTATCTTCCCGATACAAGTAACCCCAATTAATTCTCCTCCCCTTCAGGATACAAGCACCTCCCGTAGCACTAACAGTCTCTCGGCTATCGAAATAAATTCTGTTAATTCACCAGAACCTTCTTATTTGCCATTGAAATTTGCAAACAACCTGGTACCCAAATTTGACGGACAATCTTGCTCGGCAATAAAATTCATAGAACGATCTAAACTCGCCAATGATAGAGTCAAATTCGCCGATAGACACAATCTCCTCGCGTTATTTAGAAACAAGATCACAGGTCATGCCAAATGCCTAAATAGTCTCGGATTACCGCGAAATCAATAGTTTAGAAGATTTAATAAAACTCTTGAAAGAGTCATTCCCGCGATCCTTTAAAGTAGAATCAATTCACAACGAGTTTAGAGACCTGCGACAGAGGGACAGTGAGAAAGTCGAAATTTTCGGAGCCAGAATTTACGAAATCAAGGGAAGGGAAGGGAACAGTACACCGCGGAAGAATTTACAGGCGCGAAGTTTATTATTAACCAAGCCACGATAACGGGTTTCGACAAAGGATTGAAAGACCGCATGGCGCGAATGATCCTTGTGAAAGATAATCTGTGAAAGAGTCTCTACAATCCGCGATAAAAACCGCGACCGAATTAGAGAACGAATTCTCCGAAGAACGCCGACACATCCCTTCTAAACTCACCGTACGCGAAGCTGTTTTATATATAACGAATACGCGACCCGATAGGAGGTGCTTCAAATGCAACCAACCAGGGCATGAACGCGTTAATTGCACGGCTAACTTCTCTAACCCCCCATGGAATCCTCGGGAAATTAGATGCCAGGCATGTAGGAAAACAGGCCACGTAGAATCACAATGTCGCGCGAATAAATACAATCGACTCCTGACATCTGGAAACTCGCAACCTTTAAGCCTACAAGGGCCACCGTGGAAAGAAGCTCTTATTGCACGAAGGTCCTCTCGCATCTGCTTAAACCTTAATGCCAGCGAGATTGTCCAGTCACCGGTAATTATATATATATATATATATATAAGCTAGAAGTTAGATATAGTGTACTGTACTAATGTGTGTATATATATATATATATATCCACCAAATTCCAATTAATGAGAAGGCTAAAGCAAAGACTGCACTTTCGACTCCCTACGTTCACTACGAATTTAATAGAATGCAGTTCAGGTTAGGCCTAGCCACATTCCAAAGAATGATGGATTTAGTATTGTCCAGTCTGCAAGGAATAGATGACATAGCCATCTATGCCGACTCCCGCAGGGAACATGCCCTAAAATTACGTAACTTGCTAGCCCGACTACAAAACGCCGGCTTAACTCTCCAGCCGGATAAGTGTTGGTTCCTCCATTAGGAAATTACCTATTTAGGCCTAGCGACGGCGCGAAACCCGACCCGGTTAAAATCGAAACCGTTAAACGGTTCTCCATACCTAGAGACAGGAAAAACATCAAACAGTTTTTGGGCCTCGTAGAATACTACAAGTGATTCATCAAGGATATGGCAAAAATTGCCAAACCTCTTACCCACTTATTGAAGGAAGATGTTCATCTGGTATGGGACGATAAAGCTCAAATTGCCTTCGAAACCCTGTTGACCACCAAAATAATCCAACCCCTCAAACAAATTCAGCCCTGGTCTAGAGAACTCGATGGCCGGCGCAAGGCGCCTGCGAGGTGCTGCTCACGAATCTTCGAACAAACCCATAACCCAGATGAAAGCTTAGAATACTACTGTGAAGAACAGGTTAGTTCTGTTTTCCTTGAGCGTGGGGAAGCAGTAGTTAGAAATGAGGTCGAAGACAGTTGTAATAAATCTAATAGTAAAGATGACGATAACAACGACAATAACGATTACCATACTGCCGACGAAGACGAGACGCTTCTAACCTCAGTAACATTTCATGTAGGAGGGAAGGAACCACTCTCTGAGCTGGACGCGGTCGTTGATAGACACGGCAACCGTGAAGAGAGTGTAGATGGCTGGCGAACGACTCGGGTGTCTGGAAAATCAGCAAGCTGGGACATCCATGACCCTGTTCCAGGCACTGTTAGACAAAAGCCCGATGCTTTCTCTTTAACGCTCTGGTTGCCCTGAGAAAATTGGCAAGCTGGAAAACACCATGACCACGTCTCAGGCAACTATCGACAAGCCAGTAATAGAGACGCAATCCGGAATAGAACAGACCTCATTAAAACCTGGAATAGAGATAGAGAATCTGTATGATATGACGCAAACAGTGAATAATGTATTTTCTATTAGAATCACGAGCAGGACACAATACTCAACATAATCCTCTCCCAAGCTACAAATATTCTAAGGATTACCTTTACATGCATGAGGAAAACGTTATACATTTCATCCTCACAGATTATTCATCTACTATAGAAATCAGCATAGATATCATACAATGATATAGGTCTCTCACCCCCTGTTTAAAACAGGTTGGGATGATTGGCTTAGATTTGGGATGTTTTCATATACTCTCTGTCTCACGTAAGAACATAGTTCTGAAATGACCGGTTTGCGTTGTTCACTGCGCAGCTTCGCCCTAATTGGTAGTACGTGAAGATACGCGTCGAGACAGTGGGTAGCGTGTGGTGGAGTGAGAGTGGGGAGCTCGCTGCGCCAATCGCGATCAGTCAAGCTGCGCGAAACAACTATGTTCTTACGTGAGACAGAGTATAGTACCTCCATACACAAAGCTATGGGATTTACGATTTAAGATCACCACTACGCAAACTATGGCAGTGATAAATTTAAACCGAGCAAAAGAGAGAAGTAAACGACTATACGATAAAAATGTTAATCCTCGCGAATCAATGTAGGCGATCACGTTTATCTAATTAGGGAACCGAGAACGTCGAAATTTGATTCTGATTGGACAGGACCATACCGCGTAGTCAATATATTTACACAACGATTTGACGATAGAAAAAAAAATAGGTAAGAACAAATTTAAAACTGTCCATGCGAATAAGTTAAAACTAGCTTGCATACGATTGAATTAGTAAAACAACTGTATTTACAAGAAACAACTTAACCTAACCTAAATAATTGTAATGTAACCTGTAAATCAGGAACTTTGAATTGTAGATAAATCGCAATAAACATAGGCACCATGCGCTCACACACACCACTGATATTAGTATATCAGTGACACACACGTTATAGGCAGTTTTCCTAACTCTACGGGTGCGCCGGAGTGAAACTAGTGTCGTTAGAGGTGAACTACGAAGCAGACAGAGAGGGAGAGTGTTTCTTGCAGGAGAGGCAAAGACAGAGAATACGAAACAGCTTGTTTTTTCGATGTGCCTATTCCTAATTCATTTTGCGAGGAAACAATATTTTTTGATGCTCTTTGTGTTGATATATTCCCTGAATTATTTCGGGGTGGCATACAGAGCCCCTTTTTGGGAATAGTGTTCAGAAAAAAATTTCTTCGGTATGATAACGTCCTTGCACTCTCCTTTGAGAGTCACTGAGCGTCAGTGATGGTAACTGGGGCGGGTTGGGCGCGTATGCGCGAGTTTTGTCAGGGACGTATCTACGTTTACGTCCGAAAGTGGGAAACTACTCTCAGGGGAAAAAGTAGTGGGGGACTATTATGGGTGACCAAGGTACCCGATTTTCGTACTTCACTGAGGCTAAAATCGTCGCGCATGCGCGCTGATGCGCGCCCAACCCGCCCCAGTTACCATCTCTGCTGAGCGTAGAGGTAGGTTCTTGTCCGGCGTGCGGGCGTGGAGGTAGGAGCTGTGATCCAGGCTAAGCACTAGAGTAGGGGGCAGCACCATAATGGGCACGGCCAAAACCCGGGCGTGAGCACTCTCATCACTCTCGTTTACTCTCTGAGCATCTCTGAGTACGTATATATGTAGGCATTTTGTAGGTACAGTCCAGTACAGTCGTACAGTGGTACAATGATGAAATGAATTCATTCGGAAACGGTACTGTTCTATAATTGGAACTTATAAACATAAGATAGTAATGTTGTTACATAAAACTATTGTCCATAGTTGTATTTTTAAAAATTCACAATATATTGCTTATTTGTATATATAAACCATTGCTTCTGTTTGTACAGTTAACGCAGAAAGTGGTCATTAACCTTAATCTTTCTAAAAAAAATGCCTGAATTAAATGGTACTAGTGAAGTACCATCAATCAAAGATAAAGTCAAACCTGATGAAAAAGTCAAACCTAATGAAAAAGGCAAATCTGATGAAAAAGGCAAATCTGACGAAGAGAAACAGAAAAATGATAAAGAAGACTTGCAAAATTTAGAGTGGATGGTATAATTTTATATTACATTGTGTTTTTCAATGAAATATAAAATGCTGTTTCTATGAAAAACTTACAAATGATCATTCAGCAAAGAAAATTATGGCTTTAATAATTGTATGTTTTAGGTAAGACCATGCGAGATATATAACGAGGAATATAAAGACTGTAAAAGTATAGCAGCAAGGTTTCATCAATACTTCGTTTTTGGAGAATCAATTGATTGTTTGCAATGGAAAACTGACTATCATAATTGTTACCGTTGGGAAAAATATAAATCTGAACAGGCATACGTACGTTGAACCTTCTGATTGTAACCTGTTGATTTTTAATTACATTAGTAAACAGAGATATATTATTATATGTACAGGAAAACTTGATAAACAGTGAGAAGAAGCGTCGTCTAGAAAGGTTACGTGCTCATTATGCAAATGATGTTTGGGACAGAAGGGATGCACCACCAGAAAATTGGAATGCTCCATTGCCCGAATGGTTACAAAAAAAATTAGATACATCCTATCTGGCAAATGTAGCTAGACTGGAAAAAGAGTCCAATAAATCCTCTTGTTCTATATCATAAAGAGCTTTAAAAATGTATATACCACTTTCATGAACGATCATGGTCATTGAAAATTGAAGATCAACTTTTCAGTTAATTCTTATATTAGGAATGTATAGTAATTCTTTGTACATAATAGTTCTATAATTTCTAGAATAAATGATTGAACATATGTACCAGTCATTTTATTTATTTTAATGAAGAGCCGTTTAATGTAAAAAGAAATAGCGCAAGTTAAAGCAATTAATCATCGGATAATGAGGAATTAAGTAAAAGTTTCATAGAATACTATAGAATATCTATAGACTAGTTTTACATTAAAAGATTTAAATAGTAAATATTTCCTTATATCGATCGTAGAGTTGTTAACAACAAATATATTAATGCTATCGGCGCACTGGTTCGGTTATAATATAATATCATAACGTATAATAATTTACAGGCGCAAGTATTTCTTGAAAATGATCTAAAGTAAGATCGAAATGTTGAAGTCAATTTGGTAATTTACAAAAGTGCTTTTAGATAACAATTGATCGAACCAGTGTGCCGATAGCATTAATATATTTGATTTAAATAGTGTTTGAAAAAATGAATATCAAAAGTCGAGGGAATTATAAATTTGTATTATGATAGATCAGAATCATTTTCCAATGTTCAGAATAGCAATATATTTTATATAGTGTGAATTCCTTAATGCTACAAATTGAATCAAATGCAAGACGTTTCGAACGTTGGAATTTAATTATGCAAAAACTTGAAGATAGGCGACAACTTAATAAATTAATTCGAAATCAAAGCTCGATGCGGGCCAATGATGTCGCTACAAATTGAATGAATTGCAAGACGTTTTAAACGATTGAACTTCGTAGAATAATGAAAGAATAAAAACGGAACGCGATAAATTAATTTTAAAACCAAACAGCTTCTCACAAATTGAAAAGCTGTGTGCCTAAGAGTTGTACGCGAATGTGTATAGCAAGGGTAATAAATTTGAAGAGGATTGCAATAAGTGTAAAAATACCTATGCAAGTTTGAAGAATGATAAGAATTGCGTGTAATAAAGAAGGAAAGGTGGTGTGTGGTATATGTGTCCGAAACAAGGAACGCAATGCTCCGTATCGGACATGCGCAGTATACTGCTCGATGAATTCCGTTACGCATTTTCTTCCGTTACGAGAGTCAATCCGCAAGTGGCCAGTGGTAAAAGGAAAGGTAAAAAGCGACGCCGGGAGAGATAGTGTTTTAAACGTCGCGGCAAATCCTCCCCACTTCTCGAAGAAACGCACACCGTAGGGACGCGTCGTTCTTACGGACCTGTAGTGTTACGTGCTTACGCGATGTTGAGCGAGTGACGTAACCTAAATACAAATATCGCCTATCACCGATCCGTTTGATTGCAGGCACGATTATAAAAGAAACCGGCAGTTTTGATCCGGTAATCGTAAACATAAATACAGACACGGTACGCACATACGAATACACGCACTCTCTTTTCCTTGATACTTCCGTTCTGGTGTTTCCGTGTGCGGTAATCTGTAACACTCACCGAGATACACACGCCGAACGCTGTGCTAACGTCTTCTCCGTCAAACGCGGTTCAGAGTCGCTGTCCCGTGGTGAAGGGTTGTGCTCTTTGTGCAGAGAAAAATCAAAGTGCGCGTGTTCTCTCCGTCTCGGTTTGAGTTTTTCGCACAGTGACAATAAACCATGGCGGAGGATTGCATCGATGCCGATTCCATCGAAGCTTACAACCGTTTTTTCATCGAGTTCATCAACAAGGTGGATCCAAACGATCAGCTGCCCGTCACAGTCAGCTCGTACAATGTGACAGACGCCGAGATCGTCGGCGAGATCATTAACGTGACCCTACAGTACCTCAACCAAATGTAAGTGAATGGTCTTTTCGTAGAACGATACATGTACTTGGGTACGTTGTTGTAATGTGTCAACGCGCGTGGGTGGACGTCGCTCGTGTTTATTTGTTGATAGTTTACGCCGCGACCGGCGTCGAATATCAATAGACGCGACATTCATCTTGCAAACTGACCATTTTTCGGTAGCTCCCGCATATTTCCGTTCACACGAGCTCACGCTTTCATGAATCTAATTGTAACTTTTCAATAAAACGACGCGCGTGTTTGTACGTGTGATAGACCAAGATTTTATTTTTATCTCATACACAGCAGCGACGATACAGTCATTGTTTATCCACATTTGTCATCCCGCGTAACACGTGACAAACAATAAAAGAAGGCGGGGCACATGCTCTAAATAACACTGGGAACGTTTACGATCGATCCAGAACTTTTTCCTCCAGAAACTGTAGATACTTTTTTAATGGAGCTTTTTCTCGCGTACTCGCGTGCCTTTTATCGTTCGGTTTGTGCGTTTAAATACTCGGAAGTCTGTCAGGAAGCTGTATCGGCAGGATCGAAGGACAGAAAGCATTGCAGGAGAGTCGTACAAAGAAAGTATCAAAACGTTTTCCCTTTTATCGTAGATGTCACCGTTGCTTATGACAGGCGTTTAAAATAGCGTTTTCCCACTTGGCCGCTGCTTTCGTGGGTCATTGTCTGCAAATAGAGAATGACAGTATTAGTACCCGGAATGACGTATTATTACGCATGTTTACATTGTACGCATATTGAAATGAAATGTTTACTCCCGTGTATACGACATTTCAATGCTGAAATATTTTTAACCACTGGGAGATTAGTAATTAATTAATCGTTAGAAAGTCGTTGCGAAAAGTACGATTAATTCGATCAAGGTGTGACTACCATTATTCAAAATGTTGTTTACATTATTAAATATGTTGATGTTTAGTCAATTTCTAAACATTTAAGTATTGTACGAGGTATTATATCAATTTCATATCCGTAAAATTAAAGACAATAATATAGAACGGAATTATTCTAGGTTGGAAGGAATGTTTGATTTCCGAGTTAAAATAACCAATTTTTTTCGATCGTGAAAAATTGTTAAATGTTTTTCACATTTCGTGTAATTTTGTTTAACATTCTGGGTGTACATTAATTTTAGGAAAAAAAAGAACAAAATGTAAGAGATCAAAGTAAAACATGAAGCTGATTCTTTTATTTTCAAGCAGCACGTGTGCTCTGTTGAAATCCTTTGAAGTGTATTTCGCAGCTTTGTGGAAAGTCATACCAATGCAGATGTAAATGGAACATACCAAAAGAACACCATCCTCTATAATCTCATACTTCCGTATCACTTTGTTGTCATCTGGACCGACTGAAACTGTCACTAGACTATCCCCTTCCATTGTTGTAATGTTCTACACAGAAACAGACGATACACCGTGTAAATACAAATGACAGATATGTATAAACACACGGTTTCTCTGTTTTATTGATGGACTGTCAACTTTACATGCAACGAATTTCGCTATTGAACCCTAACCGTACCACGACCGCTTTCACATTTCTTAGTCCTTAATTACTGAAATTATAAAGATGCTTCCATCAGAAATTATTCAATAAATTTCTTTATGTGATCACGTATTATTATAAAAATTTTGAAAAATCTAAATAAGATTTTCAGCTTGTCATTTTTATAGAACAATGCGTATCCGATAGATTTTGTAGCCGGTACGGTTAATTAATTAAGTCAGATGATATTTTAAAACTTTTTAATCGGATTATCGATAGTGCGTATTATTTACCACGCAACAAGATAGTCTTATAAAGTTCAAAATAAAATAAATTTTTAAATCGATTTAAATGCAAAATACAGATTTTATAAAATCCATAGTGCGTATTATTTATCACTGGATTGTGGGTTGTCATGCAAAATAAGAATGATCGACTTTAATTATGTAATTAATCAAGTATTTATTTTTACGATAGGTATACTTGAAGTATATATTCATATTGTTTATTGTGATTTATCGACTAACTGTAAATAAGAAGAGAAGAACAATAACGTCAAAATACGCCTCGTAACGATGACGATTTATTACAGAGGTCGGCAAACTGTGATTTTTCCACAATTGACATGTTTAAAATAAATTTATCTAAATTTAATATATAATTATATTATATTTAATTAAGAGCAACTTCTACTTCCAGGATTCTTGTAAAGAAATTTGACTCTCAAAAGAAATCTAAATCGTTGTACTGCTTGATATTTGGCTGTTTTGACTAATGAGTTTGCCGACCACTGATCTATTAAATAGATAGAGTCGTAAATGATTTCAATAAACTGGACAACGATTATATGTTCGTAATTAAACGTAACGATTTGTCACCGTGTATCAAGTAGCTCGAGTATGAGTCATTAGAATGATAAATGTGCTCAATTGCAGTGCTTTTCTAGATACGAAAATTATTTATCACTCGACTTAATCTGAAGAATTAAATTTTTCTTGTCAATTGTGTACAGAAACGTTGTGATTTCTACTTTAAAAATAAATGTCTATTTCAAATAAATTATAAAGGTATAAATAAATCTTCAAGAAAATTTTACGCGTTATTTTCAGTTATGTTGTAGGATGACATATATGTAATTCGTTACTACGGTGAAATTACGGTCAGAAGGTCGACGGGTTGTAAAGTTTATATATAAAAGAAGAAAATGGTACAACATTTAGAAAAATAAAAGAGGAGATAGTACTTTCAATGTTACTCCAGCTGGCATGTGTTCCTCGTACTCTTCGCCGAGAGAAAACGTCACTTCTGTCGTGCGAATCATCGAAATGGTTCGAATTGTCCACTTATCATCGTCATTCAGTATTTCCAGTCGCGGACTGGTCATGCACATCATTTTCCGAGGAATGTATGGTACACCTGTGAGCGCATACAATCAAACAGAAAAAGACCGGTTCAACGTCCATATTCTTACTTTACCATTTTTGACGTAAAATTACTTGGACAAAATTGAATTTTCGTCTGTGCAATTGAAAATAGACTCTTGTATAACACGATCGAAAAATTATTTGAAAAGACTGTCTTGTATGCGTCTTCCGTGACAGTAGTAGTATTTTTAAGCAATCTTTTTCACACGTATACAGAATTTTTTTACATTTTCTTTATTGTATTTCATTCGAAGAATAATAACAGGTCGGAAATAAACAAGATCATCGATATATTAAATCTTTATTCAGCTAACTAAATATTCAGTCGAAATTAACAATGACTACAAACAATCAAAATTGTGATATCAATATCCTCGAAACAACATTACAAAAACAGAGTACAACCGTGCGAAACGTTTTCCGATTTTTTAATCTCCGAGAATCATGGCTAGAATCGCTTCTTTTTTATAAATCGTATTTGTTTCTGCTGCCATCGTATGGAGTACCACATTCGTTTTTACTCGCCGCTTTCAACATACCCACAGCTTTGAAATACTCGTCGAGATTTTCGTTGCGTTCGTGTTGGTAACTGCCGACAATCGATGCCATTTCTTGGTCCAGTCGATAATGGTCTAGGATCAACGACGCGGGCTGGTTCGGGGCTCCTTCGGGACCTTCTTTTTCCAAAGACTGCAAGAAGCTATCTCCTTGAATCGCCATTTGCTCGTCCGCAAGCTCGAAAGCTTCCGGATTCAATCGACTTGAAACGCGCACCTCGCTCTCGTTCGCGCATTCGATTGCGGTCAAGTATTTGTTTAAAGCGCAATCCCCTTGTTCTCGTGGAAAACTGCGTTTCCGAGTCACTTCTCCTCTCCACAGGTCTTTCATATCTAAATGGCGATATGCTATCTTATAAACTGCCAGGAAATGCGTATTCAATGCTCGCGAGTATTGTTACGCTGTCGCAGGTGATCGAAAAATATGTCTCATCACGGAAAATCCTTTGTTTTGGTCAAACGTGACTCAACTATCTAGAAATTAATGAAGTGCACACACTTGTGCGGGAGAGTATGATCGCCGAGGTAATGAATGCAAAAATGCCTTGCCAGTAAAAATATAACTTTATATCAAATTCGTATGACTTAATGAACATTTAATACCAAGTTATATGTCCTTGAACGGTTGGAACATTGGGCACGTTCAATAATTTTGTTTTACATATAAAATCATGATTGTGCATACTCGTGGTTCCATTCAACCTATTTGCACTAGAAATGGATATATCCGTTCATTTTTCCTGGCCATTATCACGGAAATTAATGTATATATTTGCTTCTAGTCAATGCTAGCTAAACAAACACGCAGGAATTTGTGCTAACTTGTAAGCGACGCAAACTATTCTAGCAGATCTTTTGCTTACGATTGAGAGAAGTTCGAAGTGAAAAGTCCATGCTTCTATATTTCATATAATTTGGCTCACACGAATTAGAATTTGAAAATTTGATCAGTACTTTTTGCCATTGAGCATCCAATTTTGGTTATTTTATTGTTTCCTATATTCATTGTAGTTTTTGGTATGTGAAGTTTGCTGTAGTAATATTTTACATAAGATGGTATATAGTATTTTTAGTTATTGGAAAATTTTACTATATTCCAGGCAATGTCCACCAAACTTGCAGGCATACTTGCTACATCAAGTGATACAGGAAATCAAATACATGTGTAAGAAACAACCGGAAGATTGTGGATATAAAGCACAAGAGAAAAGTATGCCACTCCTAGACTTTTTCAATTAAATTTTATGTGAATAGTACCTTTCGTAATTTGTACAATTTTTTTTACAGCATATACCTCACTGAAATTAATGCAAGCCATTACTGGCAAAGTTTATAAAATATGTTATCATTTCTTAATCAATACTAAATTACCAATATTACCACCTCCACCTTCTACACCGCTACCGCATGTAGTAGCTGGTGGAAACAAAAATTGTAGAAGAAAAATGGAGGATCGCTATGTAGTCTTGCATGATTTACATGCTACTTTTGGTATCGAGGTGAATATACATACTCTGAATTAGTTTATTATGCCATATGAAAATAGGAATGAACTGTTGTCTTACGCAAATATGGTTTTTAATTATAGGACGACTCCGTAGCAAATTACTATGCAGTATTCGATGGACATGCAGGGCAGGATGCAGCCGTATATTGTGCTTCGCATCTTCATCAGTATTTAGCAGAAAGCAGACACTATCCTACTGATCCAGAGCGTGCCTTACATGATGCTTTTATTACTACAGATACACAATTTATAGAGAAATCTAAAACACAAGTAAGTACTAGAAATTGCTAAACACCAGCATAGAAATTAAGTATATCATAAATAATTGAATACTGTTTTTATATTTCATAGAAAATATGCGGAGGAACTACAGCAGTCTGCACTTTATTGTTAAATAAAAAGTTATATGTTGCTTGGGTAGGAGATTCTTCAGCGATGCTAGTAAAGTCCAACACTGTTGTTCAATTAGTAAATCCTCATCGCCTTAACCGTGAAGTAAGTATATGCTACTCTTTATTTAATTTCATTGCAATGTTACAAATGTATTCGAATGTGTAGTTTCAATTTAAATATGACTTTCACATCGAAGTCTATGGTCATATAATATTACATGTTCGTACTGTGGACAACGTACTCTTATTCTTGTTGTATCCACACCTGGAGAAGGAGCTATGGGATCAATGTTAATAAATTCTCTATCATGAAGGTTTTTAAATCTAAGACCTCGTTTTGGGTCTATAACTGGTTGATAATTGGAAGTTTCGTTTAAACATGTTTTATTCGTTCTCCAATGGTAGTATGCAAGATCGGTTGCTCGAGGCCATAGTTTTTTCTTCCCTTCAAAATATGGGAGCCAATTTTCTTTGCCAAGTCTTTCACAAAAGTCGATGTAACCAGAGATCTCAAATTGAAGTTTTGTATAGTTTCTTATGAAGATAATAGTCGATATAATTTTTAATCTATTTGCACGCTCGCGCAGCGCAAGCTCCTGCATTAATGCATCGGTTGGTGTTACAAATTCTGATGTTAATTCATACGACTTATAAAGTGGGAAAAGTAATTCTTTCAGAGTTTCTAAACGTCGATAAAATACATCTCTGCTAAGAGTTTCTCCAGCACAACGGTATCCAAGCTCGGCTAATTGATGAGCAGTGTGTAAACTTCCTAAATATCCAAGATCAACAAATGTTACCAAAGAATTTAGATAATTTTCATAAGTTCTATATGGCAATAATCTTTTGTCGCTGTCTATCTGTGATCCCAGAGTCGTCATTTTTTAATTTTTACAATCAATGATTCAAGTATTAATTTAATACTATAATACATAATTTATGCACTGACAATGCATTTGACAGAAATTTTTGGTTATCATCTTGAATGCATGAGAAACAATTGAAATTCTGTAGATATAGTATATATTTATAGAGTTAACAGAGAAGTGCAAAACACAACATGGTTCTCTTTCTTAGGATGAAGTACAAAGGATACAAAGGGTAGGAGGGGTAGTGATGCAAAGTGTTGGAATCTTGCGAGTCAATGGAGTATTAAGCGTTTCAAGGGCAATAGGTAAGTCGCTTCTTATAGCTTCTGTGTCTCCCTAAAAACGATACAATAAAAATATAATAAAACTTTGCTTTGTACTATTACGAGAAAGTAAAACAATCTAATGTTAATTCATTCATTTAAATGTTAGGTTGCCCAAAAGTTTCTTTTGGAATGTGTTCCTTTAATGTTGTTAAATAAATACAAACAATGCAATAATTTTTATGTTAACGTTTTAGCACTTCCTAACATGAATTTGCATTATGTGCATGAATTGAAAATCAACTTTTGAGACAACCTAATATTTATTTAGCAATATTAAAGGAACACATTCTGAAAGAATGAACTCTATCCACTTGAATTTCTTTGTTATTTTAAACAATACGGGAACATGTTATTTACAAAAGTTGTAGGGTTTAAGAAACTACAAAATATGGTATATAAATGGTATTCATGCAAGCAGAGGCGTACAGAGGATATAGAGGTCACCTTTGTTTTTTTTTAAAATGGAATGTACTATTTTTTATGCTCGATTTCAATAGATTGGCGTATTCTTATACTTATATAATTTTTGTATGATACTCATAAACATATTAAAGTGAATTTGTTCCAAAACTTAATATTGTTGAGGTATTTGACTCTTTTCATTTGATTACTTTCATTATAGAATGTATTCGAATATGCTCACTACGTCAAATGTAAATTGAATACGTTCTATAATGAAAGTAATAGAATGAAAACAGTCAAATATCTCAGTAACTGTTAGTTTTCGGACAGATATACTTTAGTACTTTTATACTCAGAATTGAACTTGCAAAAATACCATTTATCTTATTCTTAAACCCTACAACTTCTGTAACATTTTATCATATTGTTTGAAGTAACCAAGATATTCAAGTGGACAGAGTTTGTGGGGCTGTATATGTAATTTGCTATTTTTTCGACAATATTTCTTAAACTGTTCTTACATATAAAGAATGAATATACATTTTATTACTTAAATAGTATAAATTTTTTCTTTTTTACTAAACATTTTAGAACTTACTTCATACAAACTAACAATTAATAATAATACAAACATGGAGAGCATATTTATAAATTAAAGATTCACTGCTACCTTATTCCTTCTATTTTTCCTCAAATATTCATATAATAAGTATTTCTTTTTGTAATTAAATTTTAATTATTTTATTACCATATCACGTGTAGTATTTATAAATTTAGCTAACAAATCCATGTTTGCAAGGATCGATTTAAAGTTAGTAGAAATGAATCAAATTATTTTGTTACAAGTAAAAAATCTATGCACTGTTACCGACTGAATAAATACAATAGAAATTCAAGGTTAATTCTGTAGGAGGTTATCAAAGTGTGATTAGTGAATTAGCAACGAACGCAGTTACGACATTTTATAAAAACTCACGGAACAAGGAAATTGCGCTGTCGAAGGCGTGGTCATATGGTTGAAAACTCGAATAATGATTAATTAGTGTTTGTTTGGATTTTTACTTCGTACTTACATTCTTCTCCAAGCACGAGGCACGCGCACTGACGTTTCTTTCACACTGTCTTCCGATGTCAACTTTTCACTTTACATCTGTCGCTTCGAGAATGACATTCGTTGTTGCTCACTCAGAAAGATCCTTGCAATCGCTAGATGGCGATACAAGTACATCTTGAGATCCATACGCCGCATCCGACGCATGTGCTTTCGCTTTACATTGGAAAATTCAAATATTTATCAAATTTACAGTCGCACAATTTTCGTTTCTAAGCTATTTCGTAGAAAGAAACTAAACGAGTATGATGGAAATTATCCACCACTATTCTACTTATAAATCTCTCACTAATAGAATAGAGGAGTACATTTATGTGAGTAAGAATTATTTGCATTTAAGTAAAATTAATCATGTTTTTTCTCTTGATGCTATGATGCCATATGCCGCTATAGAAGCATAAATATTTTTAATTTATTCATTGTATTTTTGAAATGTATATAATATAGAAATTAATCTTGATTTTGTTTAAAAAATTCAAAACATTTAAATTCTTTAATGTGTAGTATGCTGTTTTGACTTTGAAGAATATCGAATATTTTATTAATATCTCTTTCTCTCTCTCTCTCTCTCTCTCTTACAATACGTTCGTACTGGTACGTACAGTTTTTGTCTAGAAACTGGAACATGTTCCCTCATAAAAATGATAAGATTGATTTTATTTAGACTTTGTGCGGCTCTTATTGTAATACGTGCTCTACTAAAGACATCCATGCAATCATTTCTTATGAAATTGTTTTTATTATTTCAATGATTATAAAATAAAAAATCTGGAATCGGTCATTTTGACCGATGGTGGTAGATTTAGTGTTAAATATGGTGTGTATTCAAGTCAAGAAAAAATTAAATCAGTTATCACTTGCTTTCTTTACAATTGATTTAGTTAATAACTAATTCATAATCAGACTGCGGATCTTTATGCAAAATAAAAAATGTTTGCATTTATTGCAGACACGGGAGCCAAATAACAATTTCGTTTTTCTTTTAATTATCTTGTTAAGGTGAAACTAATCTTTTTAATATCTCCACTGTTTTAAATTGTACGTACTCATTTTTGTCATAAGTGCATAAAATCCGCAGTCTATTAATAATAGAATTCTGAATTCCGTAGACCTTTGTACTCTTTCGAATTGCACTCGCCCATTTTTCTGCCATTAATGCATAAAATCCGCTGTCTAATCATTACTTACCTCTGTAACAGATATCTAGGATCACTTCTATGAAGATTTAAAATACTAACATGAAAGTTCATTGTTGTTGTCCGTTGTCAACGCACTGCGCCTTGCCGCGATAGTTCCATCAATTTGCGCTGCCAAAATGTGTTCGCTCAGAAACCAAGTAGGGAGCACGGGTATCACAGCAGCAGGTGTCCAACTATGGGTTAGGTGTCGCTGCGAAAAGGAAAGAAAAAATTCTGGACGCGTGTCGAGTATCCTGTTGGTTCCGTACGACCGCTGACACAATAGTACGTGCAGTCATGCTCCGAGCAATGCACGCTTTACTGGGTGGCTGCTACAATCGCATGCCCGGAATAATTAACAGCCCATTACGCTGTTTTTGCATCGCGAGAAGACGCGTGTCTCGGGAGGTCCCTCGTTTGCGAGGAATTTCTCCTCGGCTTCGCGAAATTTTACGATCGATAGCGTTCTCCTGTTCCTATTACCGGCCGCTTCCGGTAAATTTCACAATCGAGGATCGACCGCGGTCCTCCTACGCTCACCATCCAGCTTTTCGGATGGAATCCGATGTTCAATTCGGTGGAAATCCTATCAGGTTTAGGTACACTTCCGTCTACAAGTCGCCAGACTCATTATCCTCGACGAAACATCAATCGTTGTTCCCCTCCAACCTTGGTTCCCAATTTATGTTAACCCTTTGTCTAGTGATACCATTATCCATTAGCAATCAAATAAGACAACCATTTTGAAGCTTTAGTATTTAAGATTCTAAATTTAAATTGAAGTGTTAATATCCAAAGAGTCAGAGAAATTTTATACATATGTAGCAGTTTTAGAACAACATAGAGGACTATGTATTAAGGAATTATAGTAAATCGGTTTTAATATTATACATAATGGATAACAGGTTTGTAACATTGTATAAAAGTTATACAAATCTTCAATTTATTTTATATATTTATATGTAACTTAATAAATAATAACAATTTTTAAATTAAAAAATTACATGACAGCCTTTCAAACAAACCAATTTTACTATAAAAAATACAATATATGATACCTGGTAACAGCTTAGTATACAACTTTTATCAGTGTTTGTTCACGGTGTTATTTTTATAATGTTGTAATATAACAACTGTCGCCCTTGGAGGGTTAATTATAGAACTTTCTTTAACTTGGAAAACATGTTCATCTCTCCCTGAGGAATATTAATAATTTTTCAAGGTCTACCTAATTTAATATTTCCTACATGTCTATATTACTAATTAGAGGTCAGAATTTGCATGAAAAAACTGCTACATATTTTCTAATTGCATAAATGTAACGCGAAATCAGGATTAAACTTTACTGAAGTTGTTCGTTTCTTGTGTTTTGTATTTTGAAACGTGCTAACTAAGTTGCAATAGAATTCACAGTCTAGTTATTAGTCATTTAAATGTACATTAGCACTGTTCATAATTTAAAAGAAAAGGATTTGCGTAATTACTGCAATGCACTCGCCTAAGTACAATTAAAAAGGAACGACAATAGTTGAATTATTCGAACAATATTTAAATAATTCACAATCATTTTTATACAATTATCATGTAGTTAATGTATTGAAGAAAATATTTACGAAAAGTAGAAAATTGTTTGCATATAGAGGATTAGGAAGTATTATTTCATTTTACAAAAAAGGTTCACTAAACTAAATTGCTTTCATAAGTTCCTAAGGGACGATAACTTATAATTAGAGTCAAATTTCTAATACTTTTATAATTGACTTGTATCTTATATGTGACTATATGACTTTTATATATATATAATGGAAATAGCGTATAAACTATTTAGTTTTAAGATATTATGGTAAAGGATGCAATAAGTGTATCAATGTTACGCGTTAAGGAGAAAGTAAGTCGGCAATTAGTCACGATTGTACAGGTAAATACTTCTGGCTTATATAATTCTTTATTTTGCGTGGAATATATTGTTCTTGACCGACATTGTTCAAGTAACCACTTCTAAATAATTTCGAGAAAATCAATTATTTATAAACGTTGATTTCTATCGTGGATAATACAATAACCGAGTAACTCGTTCAAAACAAATAAATTGCAATCCCAAATTTTCTTACACAACATTTACACATAAATAAATAAATAATTCCTCGACTTAAAAACAAAAAGGCTTGTGTACTTTATACATATTTATCTCCCAAAATAAATAATGCATTTCTTTATTCCTTTGCTTCGAATTTTTCGATATTTGATAAAATCTTTAACTTGTAAAATTTTAATTGCTTTGCATTCTGTTAGTTCGATACTTTCTAATTTGTTTAATTTCGAATAGATATCTGTTTCTTTCATTATCGACAATTCGTATGGCAATTCTGTTGAATTGTTTAAGCTTTCTTTTTCTAATTAGACGATTCACTGATATAAATTCGTCGATCGCGTTCCGCCGAGGCAAAATAAGTGACAGAGAAAGAAAATTTCATTCCGCGTGACGTGCAGTTTTATGGAATCCAAGATAACTGTTACAGTTACCCATTGCGCATAAGCGTTGTTTTTTACATCTGAAAAACACGCGATGATGGAGCGTGGGGGGTATCAGTATTCAACTAGACCGTAATTAACTTTAATTATCTATTTAATGAATGGCGTAACTAATTTAAATAATGGCACTACCGTAACATAGACGCTTCCGGTTATTATAAATTTATGCGGTTTTTTCCATCGCTTTGCTACAACCATGAATGAAACTCGGAACAGTTAGTAATTAAAGGCACATGAAAATTCGTGGTGGGGACGAGAGAAAAAAAGTCCACAGCTTGCCTAGAAAAACTATTTTGCGCTGTCGTTTCAGCATAACAATGCTTATAACATCTCCTGCAATAAACTACATTTTTAATAAAACCAACTATGGAAGTTCAGAGAAAACTACATTAGTGTTATCTGGTACACAGAAATAATAACTGAATGTCTTAAGTATGAAAACAGTAACGTTTGTATAAAAAATAGAATTGTGATCGTAGGGTGTACAATTTTTTAATTGCGATACAACCGTTCCAATATTAAATTTGCAATGTAGGTAAAGAATTCTGCGATTGTTCTCTTCTTTTATTAATGAAACATTATTTTTTCGTTTATAGATGCTACCTACAATTTGATTTTACGTTTAAAAGTGTTTTCAGACTCGATTAATGTAATAAACATTTTAGAAAAATATTGAAAAGTTTCACAGTGACAGATGCTATAGTTTTTGTTCAATTACTAAATGTTGCCGTCTTTTCGGCCGTCACACTACAGGAACCCCATAACGAGCCTATGAATTTATTTAAATCCTAATGGAACCCTTATCAGATACCCTTATCAGAGTATACAAATTTCCCGTGGTACACAAATTGTGTAAATTAGTGCATAAAGACTTATATTTCCATAAAGATCTATCATACAGTTGTTACTTAATAATTACAATTTTTAATACTTTGTTTTAACTCGATGTAATAGTAATCGCAAAGCTTCATCTTTATTACTCGTAAAATTAATAACAAGAGTTTTTATTGCGTGTAAATAGGTTTATCCGATTTATAATTATACATATAATTAAAAAATATATATATTATACTCATAACTAGACTGCGGATTTTATGCATTTATGACGAAAATGGGCACGTACGATTTAAAGCAGTGGCATGTTACAAGTATTTAAGGACATCAATGTATTGGTTTCAGCTTAGTAGGATAGTTAAAAGAAGAATACAGTTTTTATTTAGTTCCTGTGTCCCGCAAACAATGCGTTTTTTTTATTTTGCATAAAGATCTGTAGTCTGCTCATAACATATTTTGCTATTAACCCTTTGCAATCGGAGTTATTTTAACTCGAAAATCAAACGTTCCTTCTGACCTAGAATATTTCCATTCTCTATGATTTTTTAAATTTGGTAGATATGAAATTGATATAATACTTAAATGTTCAGTAATTGGTTAGATACCGGCACATCTAATAATGTAAACAATATTTTAAATAATAGTACAGCAATTTTTAGTGACGCTTCAGGGCTAAGGGTTAATGGATAAAAATCGTAGTCTAGTTATACTGAGCTTGAAAAAATTAATAATTTTATCATAATTTAATTATACAAAATTCACAATATATCATTTATTTTTGGGTTCAATTTTTTAGTTAATTGACTGTGTCTTTGTATTTTAGGTGACGTTCGGTATAAACCATTCGTAACAGGTGAACCGGAAGTGAAGTGCTACTCTTTGGACGGCACGGAGGATTTCCTAGTTATTGCCACAGACGGACTGACGGATTACGTAGGACCCACGGAAATAGTGACCATCCTGTATCATGAGATGCAACGAAGTCCAAGTGAGTACATGTCCGTCCGAATTATCTTACACACCGCGAATCAATTTAGAATAACAAACAGAAGGCTGACACTTTAAGCCTACCAGTGATGTATAGCAGATTGACAATGTTAAAATTTATCGATGTGCATGATGCGACTGACAAATAGCACTCACCAATATTAATGTTACGAACGTTCAACCATGTTCAAATTCTGCAATGAAGCAAATTTGAATGATACGAGAAAAGACATGACAAACAATTTATTAGAAATACATTTGAATAATTTACAGCATCGAAGTAACTATGATATAGTTCACAGTATCGATTTAAACAACTACAATAAAAGAGTGTCACTTGTTCTATACGACCCCGGTACATGATAATGCATTATGTAATCTACCAAAAAATATAATAAATATAAAACGAAGTACGTTAACAATATGTCATACGTAGACAAATGAATATGATGAATGAAATCAAATTTTTGTATTGTTTTTATTTAGAAAGTGTAAGTAAATAAACAAGTATGACGATTAAAGAAGTGCCATACTATACAAAAATAGGTTTAAACGATAGCTAAACATTGTGGGATTCAATTTAATTTATTAAATATGCACAAAATTGAGTAACAAGAAGAAATCATAATAAAGCAGGAGTAATTGTGTACTGTGTAATTGTGATACACATGTGAACGTGGCGTTTTGTCCGATTTCATTTACCATTCCGTACAAAGAGAAAATCAAGAGAGAACGATCGTTTTTCTGAGTGTTCGTTCAACTAGCGTGCTTAGTTATGTTCCATTAATTTGGCCGATGTATCGCTGAAACGCGAAGATTTCCACGTCACGAATAGAACAATCGAAGCGAGTAATTACAGTTATCGCGATGGAACAGATCCATATGAAAGTATCAGGAACCTTAAATCATCTCATTAGATTTAATCAGCGACCGGGCGAATACAATTTCTAGCCACTGTGAACTAACCCGTTGATGAAATGAAATTTAATGGGTATCGATTCCTCGAATATATCACTTTTTCATAGTTATATTACATATTTCATATAATACATAGTGTACCAATAGATGTCTAAGAAATATATTTGTGTAAATTCTCTTAAAAAACTCCCTGCAAAATATGTTACTGTATTTTGTTTACTACTAGTGAGCAGAGTCGTCAGATTAAGACTTGTGTCCCCACTCTACCTTCCCCTTCTCCTCCTGCGTCACGTGAATGTTATGTGACTAATTCGGTCCTGGCAGAAAAAGGGTACTTTGTTTTTTTTTCATTTATTTTATGTTACTCTCAACTCTTTGCTAAGGTTATTTCGCGACGGGACCTACAGTTTATAAAGGTGTTTTATATAATAAAATTTTACCAACAACACGTGAAAAGCACCCGGGAAAGAGAGGGTACCTTTCCCTTCAATTCGAGTAAATTCCCCTGCTCTGGCTACTCTGATTCAGTCTAATAAATGTTTCAACAAATTCTATTTAAATTAAAGATCACAATCTATTTTGTTACATTTACTATACATTGCAGAGATTTTTGCAATTGTAGATAGCATTAATGCATAAAAGTCTAATCATGAGCTGTTGGGTTGACAAGAAAGTAATTTCGGTATTTAAAGGCGAAATAAAACCCAATTTTTCTATGCAACGAATCAACTTTAATAAAGAAAATATTTTCCATCTTGTTCGATGATCTTTCGTCATCTTTCTGGTACTTTTATATATCCGTGCTTATAAAATTTATAAGTTCTCCCAAAATTAAAATACCGAAAGTACTTTCTCGCCAACCCAATATAATATTTTCACCTATCATTAATCTTGCTATAATGATATTACAAAGAAAAATACAATTTCAAAACTACACTTACTTACAAAATCTATATAGATAAAAATTAAATGCTGTTAGTTGGTAAGCGCATCACTTGAGAACGGTTGGACCGATTTGTCTAATTTTTTTAAAAAACATTTCGTAATAGTCCGAATAAGGTTTTTGGGAAAGAAAAATTGGAAAAGTTGCCGGGAAAAAATGAAAGTGCTTTTTTAATTGAAATTTGGATAGGACACAACGTCTGTTGGGTCAGCTAGTTCTACATATATTTTACTCTAGTTAAGAAGGTACTTGTTTCGCGCATGTCGTTGCGCGTCTGCCATAAACTTGAAGATGTCAGCCAATGGCCGCGTGGTCGGCGGAGTACGGAGTAGGGGATTAGCCATTGAATGAGTTCCGTTAGAGTCATTATGCGCAGTAGAGTCTTAAATTCGTCGGCTAGTAAGTAGCTTCTTATCTGGCGTCGAATATAGATTCATAAATAAGTAAAAAGTTTCATGTGCAGTACACGCACAGTGTACACTATGGTGTGCAATATCATAGTCGCCACAGTGTGTCACAGTGTGACGTGACTAATCCAGTGCTGGCAGAGAAAGGGTAACTTTTTCATATTCTAATCTGTCGACTCTGCTAGTGGGATCAACTAGCCTGGCGATTTTAATCTTTGCGATTTGTTGCGAAGAAATGTTAAGATAAGATCAAGTATCTAGTAGATCAGTCGATGACAGACAGGCATGATGGGTGTTCTCGTATCGAGCAATAAATATTTCCATCCACGTGGAATCGGTTCGAGGAGTTTCACACTAATAAAAAATAATTTACGATCTGACATGAAGGAGTAATTATGAGCGTGGCCATTAGTAGCTCAGCTATTCGTCGCTTTTACGGTGGCACATTGCGATATCCTGACCCGTCGTTGGAATGCGATGTACAATTGCCTGTCCATAATATGTATTATATACAGTGTTCGGTAATATTTAGATAAATGATTATTTGAATAAAAATTAAAATAACATGTTATTTGTTAGATATTCAAATAAAAAGCAATAATAATTATTTGAGCAAGTTTAAATCAATTATTTAAAATAATAAAGTTCATTGTTATGTACAAATACAATTTAAGTTATTATTTGTATTGACAAATTATTCGCGATTAAATATTTAGAATTAATAATACTAAATTACTATTTATTATTCATAGTCATTAAGCTGTTCTTTCCAATGTTAATGTGTCGTTTGTTGTGCATTATTTGAGAAGCTTTGGAACTTGTTCAGTAGCGCGTTTCAAGTCGTGCGATTGCGAGATACTAGTGATCCGTATATTTAGAAAACTAGGAGCGAAAAATAGGAGAAAACGAAAAATTATTTATTTGATTTACATCTCAATCCAAGTAAGAAATAATCTATTATTTGCAAATAAGAAATAATAAACAGATCACTTTCAAAAATCATTTAAATGACTTTTATTCAAATAAAAAGTTTAGTTGATATTTGGGATTACAATCACACGTTTATTTATTGTTTGAATAAAAATTTCCTCAACTCTGATTACATATCTGTGCAATAAACGCTCAAATTATTATGCACGAAAAATGATTTTTCGATATTGAAGGTAATTATAAAAAGTAACAATTATTTTTGCTGTAATAATTGCTTCGATTCCTTTCGGTACACTTTCCATACATTTTATACAGTGTATTTTTATCATTGTTTATTGCAATTGAACGGTTAAGTATTTGTTGCTTGTTTGCAAAAACATTTCCATAGATCGAGTTAAGGTCTGCAAAATTCCTAGACGAATCGAGAATCTTGACTTTCTTTTCTGCATGGAATTTAGAAACCTTTTTGGTTTGCAGCAACGTGTGGGATCGTGCATGGAAATAATAAGAATTTCGAGTAGCTAGGTTTCCATTTCAGAATTCATTGATCCACTGTGAAATCATTGATTTCAACTGTCTTCATAATTTGATCAGCGAACGTGTATAATTCGTTGTTTCATTAGTGGCAAGCATTTGACGTCAAAGGATCATCGCAGAGCTTGAATTTTCTCGTGGTTCCCGAACGGTGAGCAAAAGATGACGAGTGGCTGATTGTAGTTTGAGAAAGTAAGGGGAATGCCGTCTCGCAAGGAATTTCGCGGTGGAAAACGCGAATCTCGTTATGATCTTGTACTCCTTCTAACCGGCCGGGCTGCCAACAAACTGTGTCCAGCCGTTCCTCATGGCACTGTCATGCTCTGCTTCTTGTTCGCTTCAGGGACGAAGATCGGAACAGATTGTGCCCCGGCGCTCGTTTCATCAACGTTCCTTTCCTTCGGAAGAGAAGTTCCTCCGTTTCTGCTCGTAGAAATTCCGCGAGATGATAGTTCGTTCACCTTCCGGTCTAGCTAGCCGAATCCACAATGTAGCGATGCTTCGAAACAGTCGATTGAAGCAGAGACTAAATAAACAGGTAGTTTTCATTTTATAATTTTAGTCAGTCCAAGGTAGCATACTACCTCGCGTATTATCTTTGCTACCTAGTGTTCTATATAAAAATGCCATTTTTCTCTTATTGTTAGTAATTTTAGTGAGTCCAAAATGGCGTAATTAAGTTCTACTCCATCTTCTTCGTTAGCTAGTGTTATATGTAAAAATGTCCTTTTGCCTTAATAATTTTAATCAGTCCAAAATGGCGTAATTGATTTTCCCTCCATCTTCTTCGTTAGTTAGTGTTATATATAAAAATGTTCTTTTGCCTTAATAATTTTAGTGAATCTGTAATGACGTAATTGAGTTCTACTCCATCTTCTTCGTTAGCTAGTGTTCTATATAAAAATGTCATTTTTCTCTTAGTAATTTTAGCGAGTCCAAAATGGCGTAGTTGATTTCCACTTGATCTTCGTTACCCAGGGTTTTAAATAAAAATGTTCATTTTATCTTAGTAATTATGCCGAAAATATCATAATTTAGTTCTACTACCCCTGACAGAAAATCGATCGAAACCGCGAATGGGGTTGTTGAACGAATTATTTGAACGTACAATATATTGCATATGAAAAATAGTAGCTAAAATTTACTTGTTGTGAAATTACGTGAATGTACGTAAGAGTAATCAGCAGAGGGGGAGAAGTCTCTTACACTTGCTAAAGCACGACGCAGAATGGAATCCTGTATCGAATTCTGTGGAGGATCCTGTCGCCATAGATCTGCTTGATTTCCTGATCGGCCTGCAATTGGGCCAATTGCTCTCATCAAATTGCTGGCATTCCCATTGTCAGGATTCTATTCGAGGGGAGCAGCAGGGGTACAAGCCTCGGCACAATAGCGATTCCTACGCCTAATTGCAGTCGCGTGCTACATGGGGCACGTGGCGCACGGACACATTGTAGCGTCTGTGGCTTCCTTCGTTCGAGATTTAGGAGTGTTCTAACGACGTAAGCTGTTGAACATGCTGCCAGCAATGGAAGCTCTATGTGACAATCCATCGACAAACTGCGAATATTTATGCAAAATGTGCTTATGGGATTTTTCTCAAGGATAAATAAATACTAAAAAATTCCGATGTTTTGCAGTGATGTTGACATAATTTTTAACTTGTTTCTCCATTTTTGCCGAAACACAATATTTAAAAATGACAGAGTCATTTCAAATCAAAGTTTATCTCAATTTCAGGCTTGAAAATTATAAATAAAACGGTAGTAACGAGAATGGACAATTTTGAAATATCAACTTCTTCTGGACTGGTTTCTGAAAAGATTTCAACACAGTCCCAATGATAATGTGAAAGCTGTCTTGAATTTCAGAAAAATTGGTCATTATACTTCATTCTACAATTAATGGCGATTGGTGGTTTGTCGTTTGGTAAAATTGAAAGTGATTGAATTTCACATAGAATTCTTGTATCAACTATTTCCGTTTCATCTTTATTGCACCCACTAAAATGACTTAACAAGTATTTTTACTGAATAATTTGTTGTTTTGTGACTGCTTATTCTCAAATGAGCTTTTGCTCGGAATGATATTGATTTATAAAGCAGAAGTAGAGACGAAAGCGTGGTGAATCGAAGTTTCTCCGTGCACGCAGCAACGTTCCGATGTGTAATTACTCGAACGCGGTTGTTTATGAACAATTTACAGTTTTATAGACTACCTCGCGAGCACCGAGACCGTAGGAAAATTTATTTCACTTGTTACGGAGTACATTAAACTAACAATAAAGTTAAAAACCATAATAATCTTCTTGTTCCGCGGGGTTTCACGCGAACCTTGCGCGTATTAAACTCGCTGTCTGACGTGTAATTGAATTCGAAGATACAGAATTTTACTTTTCGGAATTTGGAAAGTAGCGGAAACTATTATTCAATTATGTTTCATCGAAGTTGTTAACATCATTACTACAGAGATTATTGGTAACCACGCTAGAAATAGAAAATACTGCTATGCGAGAGAAGTGGAATAGATCAATGATAATATGTAAACGCAGTTTTAGTAAACTGTGCTAAATACATATCCAAACAAATGTGTTTTTTCTGTGTCTCGAGTATTTTCTTCACTTAAAGATTTTAATTATTCGCTTCATCTGGAGACTTCAATTATTGTCTTCATTTGAAGGTTCAATTATTGTCTTCGTTTTTTAAAAGGTTTTTATTATTGTCTTCATTTAAGTATTTCGTAAATTATATCTCTTAATAAAAATAACAGAAGTCACAACAAAAAAATCATTGAATGAGACAGTTTCTGAAAATAGTATAATATCAAAATTCTCGAATTAACCAATTGCTGAATATTGAAAATAAAAACTTGAACATATTAGTAACAACATATAGTAGGTAAATATTAGTTAAAGTTGTTGTTTAAAAGTTGGAAAATACATATGATACCTATAATTTTCAAAATATTTATAGTAATAGTCATATGAGTGATTGCAGTAGCGATATTGCTGAAAAGTATGCGGATTAAATGCAGTATCATTTATAAATAAAATGTATTAAAATATAGTAAGCGTAAAAATTAAATTTCGAATTGAAATGTAACGAAAAAATAAAACGATACACATTGTACGATGTAAGTACACTTCGTGAGAAATAATCGTTTTTCAAAATCATATATGTAGAGCGTTATTTAAATGTATTCTCAGGTGTATCGGACCCAAAAAATCGTCGTATTAACAAATTATAAGATAGAGCAAACGCAAAGGCAATGATGGCGATTATTCTGCAGAGAAAAAGGTACTTGAGTTGTTCATAACGTCGACTGCGGATGTGTATGCAATTCTCAATTTTCGTGGGTTTTCAAGAAAGTGGAATGAAATGAAATCTTGTTTTCAGTGGTGGTAGTAGGCTTTTGTAGATCTGGAATAAATAAAAGTCGTACCAAATGCTATCGAATTTTACATTCCAGCAATTTTTGAAAACTTTCAGATGCCATAAATGCACGAAAAGATTCGCAGTCTATTCATAACTAATAAATAAATTCACGAAGTGTTCAGGAGGTTATTTGTGCATCTAATAACGTAGTTGTACGAAGTTGTTAGTAAAATGTTTAAGGGAACTGCAGGAAGTTTTTCCATCGCGTTGGTATCGCGACAGTTTTCGCGGACAAAGGACCGATCGATCGAGACCGTTTAACGACGCGAAATGTTTCACGCACGCGCCAAAACGGCGCTTTCATTAAGCAATTGATTAACGTGCGCCACTGGCACACAACACGCCACAATTTTATCCGCCTAATGGCTCTTAGAAAATGCGAGATAGCCAGACGTAAGTGTTCCATGGCTGATCAAAATTCTCCTCCGGGATCGCGTCAGCTCGAGCGTGGGTAATTGCACTTCGTCAGACTGCAGTCCGAGTTGCAGTCTAATGCAACGAACGCCGGGGGATCAAGCTCGATTTACAGTCACGAACGCATATCGATTGCACCTTTGCTATATCGTTCGACCTAATATAAAACAATCATTCTGTGAAACCGCAAAATATCATTTGCAACATTCATTTGCAAGACAAATTTAGTGAGAATTATAATGGGTAATTCAATTATTACAGCACGAAAAATATTTATTGTCCAACTAAATGTATGTTTATATCTTACAAATTCACTTAAGAATTGTTTAAATGCATCTTATCATAAAAATTGCATTCCTATCTACACTTGTTAATAAATTTACGCAAACTCTATATACACTGGACAGAAACTAATATTTTCTTATAAGACATCGTATTTAGGTTGTGCGAAAGGAAAGAATCTGTAAGAGAAATTAGAAAAAGGAGAAAAGTAGTGCAATGATGTGAATAAAAAATGGCCGACTACAAAGATCGACAAGTGAGATGCAGTCTGTAGCTGTACTAAATTATACTACATAAAAATATTGTGAAAACCAAAATGTTTTTGTATACAAACATCTGATTCGTGGCCGAGTAATAATTTGAAAATGCAACTACTGTAATGAATTTTAAAAAAACGAGAGACTAGAAATTTGGTCCGAATGAAATGCAATTTATATGTGATGTATCGTATCGTTAAATAGTATCGTAAATCGTTTCGTACACATCGCGTGACCGTTGATGTTTGTTCGATGTTTCATTAACTCGGTGGCTGATTGATTGATCAGAAAGTGAAAATTAGTGGGCGAATGGTCAATGTTTTTTTTCTGGAGGTGGAAGGCGATAATACCCTCCAGAAGCAATCAGGCAGCTAGGTCTAATTAAGGGACCTGCTTCTGAAACCTAGCCACTGCGCGATCGTGAAGGGCTCGTCGTTGGGGTCGCAGTTTATGATAGCATTGTTCCGCTAATAGGGTGGTGCGTAACGGTACCTCGAAACAGATGAACGTGTTAATTGCTCCTCGCTATCCCGTTCACTTCTGGAACATTATCCCGGTTTTCCAGGACGCAAACACCATCTGCACGGAACGTGACAGCTGTCCCTTGGGTCTGACTACTTTACAGTGACTTGGCTTAATTCGGACAGGTTGGTGTCCAATGTTGACGTTATGTCACTATTCTTTATATTTATATTCACATATTCTAATTCAGGGAAACATATTCATTTCACGCGTTATCTACGTTCAATTTCAACAATAATAAATAGATTTGTTTAACTGGGAAGACATTGGAAGAATTTCGGAGTATTATTACACCATTAACCCTTTGAACAGCTTTTCTAACTCGGAAATTAAACATTTCTTTCAATTTCGAATATTTCCATTCCGTATGATTTTTTTAAAATTTTCTGTACAGTAGGACTTCGATTAACCGGATTAACTCGGGAGACAAACAGTCCGGATAAATTATGGCCGATAGATAATCGAGACTCGAGTTCATTTCCCTTCATATAATGTAATCATATTTAATGCAAATCTGTTTATAATCGGGATCCGGGTTAATCGAGGTCCTACTGTATATGAGATTGGTATAAATACCTCTTATAATACCTAAATGTTTAGTAATTAATTAGTAGACTGCAGATTTTATGCATTTATGACAAAAAAATTGTCACGTACAATTTGAAGCAGTGGCACGTTAAAAGTATTTAAGGGCATCAATGTATTCGTTTCAGCTTAATAGGATAATTTAAAGAAGAATAAAATTGTTATTTGGCTCCTGTGTCCTGCAATCAATGCAAACATTTTTTATTTTGCATAAAGATCCGCAGTCTATTGATTAGATATCGATATATTTAATAATCTAAACAATATTTTGAATAATGGTACAGCAATTTTTAGTGGCGCCTCTCTCAGAGTCGTCATTCGAGTGCTAATGGTTAAAAATGATTAGAAGGTATTGACTAAGGAAACTTTTATTTTGCATAAGGACCTACTAATAAATCTCAAACAAGTTAACGAAACTGAAATTGGAAAGTTACAGCTTGTTAAAGTGATATTTTCAAGCTTTAGATAAAGTACAATAAAATAATTTTTCATTAGGCTCTGCAGGATCGAATAGAATTAAACTTTTACACTATGAATTATGTTCCACAATTTCGCTGCGAACCTACTATCTTAAGTGTTTTATTTGTAGATTTATTTCCAAGGACAGAGTTCCTTAAAGTAATTTATATTTGCGGAACTTATATTTGGTTTTAACTAAAAAATAAGAAATTAACGTGCACATTATTTACATTTTTCTTTCTCCGATATCGAGTCACACTCAACAAACGAGTGCAAAGGTTAAATGAGTAATCAGTATAATAAATTCTAACTCTACAGTTGCATTAAGGTCTCACGTTGATCTGATTAATTCCAAACATTCCGAGGATTAAACCGTCTTATAAAGATTGAATGTACTTTGAGCGACTTTTATTTAAATATATATTTCTAGTAATGAATTTTCATGAAGTAGAAAATCAGAGACCAGTCACCGGCGGCGGTACGTGTTAAATAAATTTCGTTGATTTAGTTGATTCCTCAGGGTTGGTGGCTTGGCAGTGAACGCATTAAGGTGTTCGGATGATTAAAATGTGTGTTGCGGTAAAGAGGGATATATGGATCGTGAAGATCATTATTTTTCACCGGCGAAAGGCTGCGTCCATGGAATCGATGGAAACTGGGAGGGCCGCATTGCAGCTTCCACGAGCCGGAGCACGGTGTATGATTGAGAAACGAAATAAAATTGAAAGGCAGCTTGCGCGATCGGGAGGGAAAAAGATGGAAATGTCTGAACCAACATGGCGGGTCGAGTGCATCCTAGCAGAAAGAGTACGGTGGCAGATGAAGCTCTTTCTCTTTTTCTATCCTCTCTTTCCTTCTCTCTCTCTCTCGTTCCACCGTAGAATAGAAACCGTGGATAGAGGAGGAAACTTGTCAGACCGCTGCGTTTTCCTTTTTACGAAAATGAAAGTAAACATGATTGATAGATTTACTCTGATATATTTACAATTTATAGCGTACGCGAGACATTTATTACCGCCGGAAGCGGAGGAAAGTGATATGGTAAAAAGACCGAGTTATAGTCGAATTGATAATTAATGACTATTAACAAATTATGCACAGTATTAAATCTGATTGTTGGATTGTAAATTTATTACTGTAAAAACGTATCTGTTTCAATGGATGCTCGAGTATTTATAGGGAGAGGGGGATGAGCGAACTTGCAATGTGCTGATCTGAAGTGTTCGATGAAGGATGATCTTTAAAATTGTCCACCGTCTTTTGCGGTGGAAGACAGTTTTTTCGTTTAAACTGTTGCAAATTGAAACGTCTGTAAAAGCAATTGAAACATTTTTCTCCTAACGGAATCCACCGTGGATTGAAGGATTGAAGCTTCCTCTTTGCAACGAATGCTTAAAACTCAATCCACGATTTTCTCTAGTCAATTTATTGAGCCCTGACCGTACACTCTGATGAAGGCCTTACACCACCAAACTTATTCCCCATTCTTGTTCTGTGAAACAGCCAAAAGAAATAGTAGTTTTAAGCAGTCTTTGTAAAGGGAAAGTTTTAATTTTCAAATCTGTAATAGATTCATAGAGAAAATATTTTTTTATGTTCTTTCAGACGATTCAATTTTTAGCATTTTGACCAAAACGTGTCTTCGGTTTTTCACCCGCTATATCGGGCACAAATATCCTGGAAAAAATATGCGATGATAGTCTCCGAAAGCAGAAGCTTCGTGCTGTAAAACGAGTCCTTTATCGTTCTACTATTTTTTTTTAAGACATCGTCGTAGTTCAACTTTTTGTTTTCTTAGAATAGAAAAATTAAACGTTAAGCAATAATTGTTATATGAGAACAGATGATTGCATATGTTCCTGCCTGATTTGAAAATAAAATTCAATGGTTAAATTTTCAAGATTGGTTGACAATTTGGGTAAGGATTGGTTAAATTAAAATTAAAAAATGGTTGAAGTTTCTACAATTAGAAAAGAATGGTGACTATATGTATAATTGATTAATAAAGTTGTATTCTTTAACGTTTAACCATTGAATTTTATTTTCAAAATTATATCTACAATCAAAAAACTTACAACAGTGGAGAAATGTGAAAATTTCCGAAGCAGAGATTTTGAGGTGTAAAACGAGTCCAAAATTATTCTATTTTTGTTCAAATATTTACAATTTCGCGAGAACCAGAAATAAGGTGTTCAGATGGTTCTTGGATTGACTGTGGCTTTTGAAAAAAAAACACTAGTCCACCGATGAGGTGTGCAACATTGGAGAAACGTGAAAATTTCCTAAGCAGAGAATTCAAGGTGTAAAACGAGTCTAAAATTATTCTACTATAATTTTCAAATGTTCACAATTTTACAAGAATCAGAATTTGATCGTTGTAATGGTTTTTGGATTGACTGTGGCTTCTGAAAAAGAGTCGCGATTCCGCCGATGAAGCGTGCAACATTGGAGAAATGTGAAAATTTCCAAAGCAGGCACGATCTCGCTCGAATGCCGGCGCTCTGGCCTGCGCCATGGCTCGGTGGCTGCCTCTTCCTTCGTCCTCGGGCAAAAGAGTCGATGCCTACAGGTCCTCCAACCATTCGCTCGTTCGTCACCCGTTTGTAAAGTTGTCTGTCAGAGGCCACACCGACGATTTTCACCTTTCTGTCGTCGTCGTCGTCGTCGTCGTCACATTCGCTTCCGGTTGCTCGCTGTGTATCGACACTCCGGTGCCGCGCCGCTAGTTTTCCCAGGCAGAGTTCTGTCTCTTTCTTTAATTTTATTCGTATTTTTTTCTGTGGGGAACACGCGCGTAATCCCACGGGACCGTGAAACACATCGTCCACGGCGAATCTATTCGCGATTCCGGAGTAATCAAACAGTGAATAGACTCAGAAATTGGCTCGGTTTTTATGGTTCCTTGGACCGGAGAGTTTCTCGATTCTCGCAGTTCCTCGCGCGACTCTCGCAAGGTTCTTCCTATCGCACTCGGCTCGTTCTCGTTCGCGAAACTGTTCGCTCGCTCGAAACTCGAATTTAGTGATTCATAGTGATCTATGGTGCTTTAACTAACACGGGAGGAGGAAGAGGATACCGTCTGCGTCGATCGTTTCCGGCGAGCCCTGCATTGTCTCGGTAAGTCCTGACAGCGTGGGCGTGAAGAATGTTCGTGTTAAATTGGTTTTATCGGCAGAGGAGAAAGCTGCTCGGAAAAAACGTATGTTTTATGCGGTCGGAAGGGTTGGCTGTTGGCACCGCGCATTAATCATTGTGATTCGCATCGTCTTTTTCGTTCGAATCACCGTGCGAAATCGGAACGAAGAGCTCTCTTACACGGAATACAATATACAATTCTAATAATATTTTTATCGAGTGATATGTACTGTAATTATTTTATATATTCAGTCGTATTCGATACTTCTATTTCTTTATTAACCCTTTGCACAATTTTGTCTTTGTGTGTCTCGTCGACATCGGAGAAAGAGTAACGTATATAACACGGGTGTTCTTCTTTATTTATTTCATTATTCTATTTTTTAGATTGATAAATATAAATTCCACGAATATAAATTATAACAAAGTGTGCGAGCTATATTTCAAGCCCTTGCCCTATGATTTTGTTTTCGGTTTCAGTGATTAGAACTTTTTTTATAGTTTCAAATTTCCTAAGAAAGGAGAAAATTTATAGAGTAATAATTATACATTAACGAAATCAGGATAGAAATTTATAACATAAATACATATTATTAGACTGTTCGGAATTTTCATCACGAGGCTGACACGATATTTTACGGCAAGGGGTTAATATAAATAGTAAAGAAAATTGTTTAAAATAAGCAGCGGTCAAGGAACTGTCGTTTGAAGTAAATTTCAAATAAAACACTTAAAATAGTAAGGAGTTGTTGGCAAAAAAATTGAAAAATAATTCGGAATGCAAAGTGTTAACACAGGCTTATACCCAATAGATTGCATGATTTTCATTATTGCTCATGACAGTTTTCCAAATTCATAGAATTAAAGAAAATTTATACTCGCAATCGAGCGAAACCACTTACGTTACAATCTAATAAAATGTTTCGTTACTTGAAATAACAATTTAAAGAAACAACTATTATATCATCTCACAGTATAAAGTTACATGTCTCATAAAATTGATTTTCGAGTTAAAAATACGAGATCCATTTTAATATGTTAATTATCATCCATTATCCAGGCTTGGAAATTCGTTTCTATTTTCATGTGGTTAAACAAATTATATTTTTAATACGACTTATAGGCAGTTAAAGGGTTCAAGAAATAATTATTAGGATAATTTCAACATATGTATTAATGGTAGTACATATTAATTATAATTATTGGTACATTGAGTGTTCACGCGAAATGAAAATTGTCTGCATTTATGCAAGACACAGAGGCTACGTAATTTGTAATCAAACGGAAATAATATATCAGCAGATTTAAATTCTTTAAATATTTTTTCTATTTTGCATTTGACCTACTCATTTTTTATTATAAATGCATAAAATCCCCAGTATAATTATTACCGAGCAAAAGACCAGTTTGAAATCAAATCGATGTACACATTGACGTTTTAATTAGTCGATACTTTAAATTCGTGTTCCACGATCATTTCGTAACGATCCAGCTGCACGAACAAGTTTGCACCGTGGAAGGTCTGAATTTCCAACAATTTCGTCCGGCTCGATTTCGCGGAATTAAATGCAAAATTATCTGGCGCGTATGTGGCAAACAGTGTTTTTTAATCGAATTCAAAGATACCGGAGAAAAGTTTTGCAGAGTGTACGTTCAACGGGATTTTCAGTGTCTGAAAGGAAAGAAACATGCTTTTCGTGGACAGTCACGGGATTTATTGAAGGAAGGTTGCATCGGAAGACTTCCTTTCTGACGTCACTTCCTCTCCGAAACGCGCGCACGCGATTTTAACACTACCAAATACAAATAGTGAAAATATTTCGAACGCTTAGAAATATTGTTGTATTATTCCCATTCTATTAAGATTATATAGAAATTTATGTACATCTATGCAGCTCCTGTATTTTAAAATTTATTCAAACAATTATTGTCTTGCCTGAAGAATCTAGTAAAAGCATTTAATGTTGTAGAAATGTTCAAGTGTAGAGTTACTAGGCAAATATATGAAGTTAATAAATCTGTTGGCACTCGAATGGTGACTTTGAGATGCCACTAAAAATTGCTGTACCATTATTCAAAATATTGTTTACATATTAATTACATGTTTATATTATATGTTTACATATTTATACTTAATAATAATTAATATTGTTACAAATTTTAGTATAATTTGTTAATAACAATAAAATATATCTATCAAATATAATTATTAAATATTAATCGTGTGGAAAACTGGAACGGGAACAATGTTCGGATCTTGAAACTTTCGGGTTTCCCGAAAATGTTCGGGATTTCTTGCTAAAAAACAATATTAAAAGATTCCGTACAGTATTAGAAATTCGAATATTTTCGGGATCCTGTCCCGACCTGATACGAGTCTTCCTATCTCGTCCCAAGCATCGGGTTCCGGGAATTCTCGAGATCACGCACACCTCTATTAAATATGTTTAAAAATCATTTAATCCGGAGGTACATCTGGAAGGTCTTTGGCTTAAAGTTTTATAACTGTCACGATCGACACATCGTCGCACAGTGGTCTGGAGATCCTGTTTTCGTGGCCAAAATTCAGTTTTTAAACTTTAATATATTGAAAATTTTTTTTTCCTATAAAGTAACAACTCTTCAAAGCTCCCAAATCCAAAATATTATTCATTTTCGAGAATTCTGTGATGAGATACAGCGTTCTAAAGACAAAGTCAGAAAATTCAAAGTAAAATAAAACGTTTTAGATTTTAATCATCGAATATCAGAAAACAGGTTTTAATGATGGTTTTATATATGTTAGTAAGCGCATTTCAAATATTTAATCCAGTTTTAAGCATTGTTTAGTCCATACACGAATAGCGTACATTAATAGCATTTCAAACTTTGAAAAGAATAAGGGTGAAGTTTGTTTCTCGATCGGAAAGTGAATATGAATTTATGATTTCGGCGCCAGGTTCTATCAGTTTAACACAAACAGCAAATGTGCAATTAATTAAACATGTATCTCGACGTTTCGATCCCTATGTGGATCATTTTCATAAAGAAAACATACGCTGCATTACTGAACCAGTAATGTTTTATGATGATTTTTCCAATATAATTTAGATTCTACTAATTAACGATGGTCAAATTCTAAAGCATGCTTTGTTAAAGCAGTATGTTGTGATGTAGGAAGAAAAATGTTACGTTTATGTTCAGTTAAACGAGTGTCCAAGTGTCTACCTGTCTGTCCAATGTAAGTCAGATCACAACCCAAACATGGTATTTGATAAACAATATTACAATTTTTTTTTCAAAGCTATTTTATCTTTGATAGAAGGGAACCAATTGCTCAAGTAATACGGTATGTTAAAGATGGTATGAATACCGACTTTTCTAAAGATTCTTTGAATGTCATAAGAGATGTTATCAATAAATGGAATTACCGGGAATTATCGGGACCCCAAAGATTTCCGACTACACACGAATCGACACGAAGTTCGTATTACGAATGTACCGAGTATCGAGATATCTAGAGCGAGAGCGGGTGTCAAGAAAAAGAGACGGCGCATGACGCGGAACGCTTTGGGGTCCCGAAGAGACATAGGCAGCCGGATACTTTCGGGACCCGAAACGTATGTCACTTTCAGGAAACCGACTATTCTCGACCGAAAATTCCCGACCCGACCCGAACCCGAGATTTCGGGTTTTCGCACAAGCCTGGTTCCCATCCATTTCAGTATTGTTTCGGTTTCTGTGCAGCCTCTTGGCACGATACTGGTATGAAAATTTTACCGATGTTAAGTCCCGGGTTTTATAGCTTCGTAAAAAAAGTCCCTGATATTTTATGATTAGCTTTTCCAACGGACTACGCATAGTAACTTTATCATCGAGATTCCAAGTGATTCGTATTTCTATAGCGACAATAGTGCACAGAATGGTTTATTTTGTGGAACAACGGTGCTTACTAAACCATCGTTAGTTTTACCGAAATGTGACAATAAGTATTCTCGGCTCTGCTTCCTGCGCGGAACGTTGACTCTGTAATTAATATCGGCGATAGTTCGCGAACATTGTTCCTCCCTGTTTTATATTCCACGATGACGCGGAGAGCATGCAATTATGCAGTCGTGTACGCGTGACGGGAATTAATCGTTTACACGATTGCATCTTTCCAAGTGTCAATGGAATCGCGTCGCCGCGTTTTACGAGAATAGTATGAACGTAAATAGACAGATTACTATGCTCGACACTTCAATGGTACAGCAAGAGCAAATATCTGCCGATTATAAATATAAATTTACGGATTTTTTTGTACATTTCTAGCTGTCGTTTAAACTCTGCATATAGAAAAATATTTAAAAAGTTCAATTTTCTCAAAGAACATATACGATATACATTGAAGAATATTTTCCTTGATATTCTTATATGGCAGTTTAATTACTACACTGCGGATCTTTATGCAAAATAAGAATTGTCTGCATCGATTGCAAGGAATAGAAACTAAATTGAACGTTATTTCGTCCCTTAATGATTCGAATAATTTAAAAGTCTCTTATTGACATCTTGAATTTTAGAAATTTTCCAACAATTTTGATGTTCATCCACCCAATTTTCCTGTAAATGCGTATAAAGATCCGCAATCTATTAATTACAAAGAATAGTAAAGTTTTCTTTGAGAAATTCCGAATTTATGAGTTGTACATTGTTAGTTAATTTCATTCGTTCGTTGTCAAGTTGCTTTCTACGTTTAAAGCATAATTTTATTCCATGTTTCTCGTGACAGGTGAACGACCATTTTGTGACGTAATGCATTGTTCTGCAAATTTTCTGCTTGAATTCATTGCCTCCTGAATTACGTCGTTTCCACTTCTCATTACTATAGTCCTTTTAAATACCCACTTGAGGAATGCTTGAACGACATGCAAATTAAACACGTTCATTGTTTTACAACTTCTTCTTCCTTAGGACTATATTGTTAATATTTTGTTAGTAGAGAACGAATTTTTATGTTCGTATACATTTCATTCCGATTAATATATTATTTATATGTACATCTAATATGTATTTAGATGTCTCGCAGGTTTTGTCATATGTCTGAATTAAGGTTCAATTATTTCCAATGAAACTCTTCATAGTTTCAACAATTATAAAATAAAAAATTTTAATTGGTTATTTGCTGACAGGTTTAGTGCCAAATATTATTTTATCATATAAATCATTATACTATTACTATCAGAGTTGGGCAAAAATTTTATTTAAATTAAAATTTTGAATAATGTGGGTTTAATATCCACTGGGAAAAAATCCACTTTAATCGAAATTTTCATTTAAATAAAATTTTTGCCCTGATTACTATAATACTGTCAAATATTATTTAATATAATAATATTATAATATTGATGTCATAATCACTAGACTGTGGGTTTTACGAATTTTGTATAAAATATAAGTAAAAACATTTAAAAATATTTTTACCAAGATCCTAAATAGAAAGAATAAATATCTACGTGGCTCCTGTACTTTGTATTTAACACTAAACCTACCGAGCACTAAAAGCGATGAAAATGTTTTGACTAGCAAAAACGAAGAGGCTCTATTTATTTAGATTTCGCGCATTTTTTAATCACAATACGTGCTTGGATAAAGAAATTTATCGAATCAAATTCCATGCAAGTAACTTCATCATTTCAATAATTGTAAGATGAACAATGTAAAACCGGTCATTTGACCAACAGCGGTAGGTTTAGCGTTAATTCAAGCAATTTTTCATAAAAAACAAATTGGAAAATTTCCAATTTGAAAGCACTGTTTTGAGGTATCGTGAAGACGTAAGGGGTCCAACGAAGATAAATTTTTGGCACTAGGCTGGCTTAGTTAGGCAAGGAGGAGAAACGCAAGGCTGATCATCGTCGTGTGAAATGTATATTTTCTCACCATGAGAATGTTGGCCGTCCATTGAAAGGAGCCCGGAAATCTCTTTCTCCGCGAAACTCCGGTACAGTCGTCTGTGAAAATATACTTCTTGGTCACGAACCATGTAATTATTGCCGCTGTTCGTAGACCAGCCGTTCGCGGATCTCTTTTCACCATTTGACGGCCGACGATTAGGGACCCATTCTCTCCCTGTAAACTTCTGGGCCTTTGGAAAAAATGTCCACTGATACATAACATAGAATGAAACGGCGACTCGAGACAGAGAGAAAAGGAGGAGTTCACTTCTACCTAAATTGTCTATAAAATAGGAATCTGGACGAATCTGGAATAAAACTTTATTGAATTTTAATCAAAAATCTTTACGGAATAAGATGACGCAAGAAAGAGTACCGGGACTCACCCTGAACCATGACAAAATGACTAATTAAGTCTTGCAATTAGAAAAATAATTATTGATCTATTGAATATCATCAAATATTAATAACTATTAAAAAAATATATGGAGAAGGAATCACAACTGTTTTAAAGTGTAGCATATACTTTTCCCAAAATATAAGAAAAGTGAAAAATCAGACAAAGTCATTTCAAATACTAGAAAATTTTTAGTAAATAAATGATACTTCAGCGAATAAAAAAGAAATAAACTGTTACCATGATATTTTCTGACTTCTAACGAAGTACACTCTTTTACGAATGCGTAAATGAAAAAAGTAGTTATGGTACGATATTCTATACTTATTCCACTTATAACAGATCAAACTTGGGCGCCGAGATCATTAGAAAATATTGGTTAACAACAATTTACGATCGAGAATAACGAACAAACACGTATTCCACTATCTTATACAACAATAATAATATGGTTTACACTAAGTTTTAAAAAATGACTTTATTCCGATTTTTCGGGCAGATACCCCACTGTGCGGCGGCTGTAGGACTGTGTGCGAAGAAGCTATACATTTTTCACGTTGACTCGAGTTTTTCTCAAATTATATACACGGTCTCTGTAAGAATTATATAGTTTCATGTAAATAATTATTCACAAATTTTCCGTATTTATGACAAGAGTAGATCAAACGTGAAATGGTAAAAATATTTAAAGAATTTGAAAATAGTCTTGTATCTTCAATTTCCAACTCCCTAAAATTATTAACACTAACTGTATCACGACCAGTCAAATGAACGCTTTCACATTCTTTATTTTCTACTTATTGAAATTATAAAGGTGTTTCCATTGGCAATTATTCAACGAATTTCTTTATTCGAGCGAATATTATTATAAAAATCGTGAAAAATCTAAGCGAAGTCAGTCTTGTAATTTTTACAAGACAATATATGTATATATTGAGTGCAAAAGAAATAATTGGGTATGTAGCTGTTGTATTTTACAAATTTTAATATCGCGTAAATAGGAAAGAAATCCTTTAAAGATTATATGGTTTCCGGCAAATTATTAAGGTTGTGTTAAAAATTTTGCTTTATTTATTGCTATACCCTTGAAAATTGTAGTAGATGCAACACACATGTACGTCGTATGCGATAAATGCGTTTGAGCGAAGCATGTAAAAGCATGTGAAAGTTGTGGTAATTAATAATCAGATACAAAAACAATGTGGATCTGCTTCCATCAAGTGATAAGTCGAGAACCATTATAATCCATTGTCGATTTCCTCTTTTCTGGGGGATTACAGGCACATTCACTGTATTTTCTTCATTTAAACAATATATTCGCAGGTGTTCACTTTTACAGTTTCAAGAGACAGGTTATAGCTTTGAAACCAGAAACCTAGCTGCTGAGAGGTTGTGTGATTAAAACTACGAGGTATCTGTCCAATAGAGGTGAAATCCATTTCTATGTTCCTATAAATCATCATATTTATATCTATTCCTAAAAGATATTGCAAGACTCCAATGTATTTTAGCGGATTAATTATCTTGACTGGCACAAGGTAAAAAAATCAAAATAATGAGCAGATAAATATCTAGGCAGCGGATCTTTATACATTGATAACAAAGATAAGTAGGTGTAATTTCAAACAGTGAAAACATTAAAAGAATTTCAAAATTACGTTATATTATTTTCAACCTTTTGTGCGTGTTATAATTCAAGTTTGTTATAATTCAGGAGGAACATATTTATTATGCATACACCTACAGGCTTCATTGAAAACTACAAAAATTAACTTTCTGTGCTTTAGTAGACGAAGGTCAAAAGATTAAAAATCAAAACAGTGGAAAGATAAATATCTAAGCCTTTTCTATATATCTATACGTCCTCCATTAAAAATTAAAAATATTAAGACAATGCTGAAGAAAATTCAGAAATTTCGAACGATTTTTTAGTTTGATCGTGCGCGCGTGCACGGTTTATGGGTAAAGCAGGTGAAATTGATATAAAGGGCGGCTGAAGGTTAAACCGCGGATGATTGAAAAGGCGGAGTGAATAGTATATTCATTGAACGGTCAAGAAAGCGAGGGAAACACGCGATAACGGGAGTATTAAAAGGTTAGAAGGGAACTAGGAAGGAGAAATAGCATCATAACCGCGATACCGATGTGTACAGCAGTGCGAACAAGATGGATAACCGCCGTAATTAGAGTAGGGGTGGCAAACGGAATTATACTGCGTGAGGTATAGCATAACACTTCAATTATCTTATGATCAACGAACGTTTAATTATCATCAACATGCCGTTTCGTAGGGAAATATGTTGGTGAAATAAATAGAATCATAAAGAGGTCAGATGGAATATTACATTTTAGTAGCAGATGTTCCCATGTAGATATTATCCACTTATTATTACTCGAATGTAACATAAAAAAATCACGAAAATGTAAATATTTGCCAGCTTGTCAGATATGATATAATTGTTTGGGAAATAAAATAATACTTCATAATATTAACAATTTACGATGCGTACACATTAAAATTTATGTGAAAACATGAATGAAATTTAATTAAATGAATTATAATAATGCGAAGTAGGATTTGGTTCATATTAAATCTTTTGTAACCTTCATGTGCCAACTTGTAAATTGTAATTTTTGGCAAACCTTTTTTGCAGATCATTTAGTAACTTAATACTTCTAATTGCTTACAAAACATCAGATCGTTTGGTACAGTTATAGAAAAGTTATACTGTTTCAAAGTGTGTTCAAATACTTCCGTGGCTCACTGTACATTTTCATATATGTAGATCAATCACGAGATAAAATACAATAAAAGTCACGTTACAATGCAACTGTTTGCAATCCTGTACACAGGGACCAGAGTTGGTCATTAATCTATTAAAATTTTAACCAAGATTGATTAATTAATGTTTACGATTAAAAATCAACGATTGATTCAGTCGAGTGATGAGGTTAATCGGGAATCGTAGATTAAATAAAGAAATCACCGAAAAATCGGAGACTGATTTAATCAATTGTTGAAGTGAATCGCCACACATAGAGATCGTATTATAAATCAAATGACAATATATCTAAACTCAGTTTACATTTTCTTCAGTATGCATACAGTTTTGATTCGTATTTAACTTCGAAATTTCCGAAGTTAATGATTAATCAATTACCCGATTGACGATTACGATTGAAAAGAATGTAACCATTAACCACAATTAACGATGAAAATAGGAGTTTAATTGTTAATTGCGATTAATCATTGAAGTAGATATTTATTCGTTAATCGTTGATTTAATTATCGCCGAATTCTGACAGAGATTGTCTCGCAGTAATCGAACACTGAGAATTCGTTTTCAAAGGCCTGAGATTGCATAAACAGGCAGACAATTACGCGATACGCAACGCGTGGTAGTTGAAATTTTTCCGGAAATCAGTTCCGCCTCGGGTCACGTATAATCGTCGCGAGACCCCTGAAAATGACCGAGTTGCACGAAAGGAACGAAAAGCTAAAGAGAAAGAAAGAAAGAAATACGCGCGTAACAGACGTCGCATAATGAGAGACGCAAAGTAGTAAACGGCTAGCCGCCACTTTAACCGGACATAGGTTTCTTCCGCTTCTTTGTTTCGCCCTTTATTTTTTAATGCGCAAGCTCCTCTCCTATCCGCTTTCTCCGCGTTAATCCCGGCAGCAGTAGCAGCAGTAGCACCAGTAGCAGCAATAGCAGCAATAGCAGAGCAGCAGAAGCAGCCCTTTCACTCCCCGTCGCGTCTCCCCTTCCATAAATATGCAGATGACTTTTAATTAGACGCGCTGGGAATTCACCGCACGCTCATCCACTTGCAGCTGCACTTTAGACGTCGGTGTCACTTCGTCGGGGGCTTGTTTCTCTTGTTTTCATTACGCGGATATTAAAGCATCCAACGCGCGGCACCGACTTGCCGCCAAGACTCGCGTTGCCGCGGACTTCGTTTCCCTTGCCGTGGACTCCCTTGCTCAACGAAATGCGCCAGCTGTTTCCCCGGAACTCTACTATATTTATTACATACTTCGCGAACGTTCAACGCAACTAAGAGAGGTCCTTAACCGAATCGGACCCTTGCCGAAACTCTTCTCGATCCTACGCTAAGAAAAGAACCTCTTTCACACGTTTAACCCTTCGCATGCTACGCCGAACAGTCGACTATTCGCCTCGAAAAATCGGAAAAAAGCCATCTAAAAATTTTCCGTGAGTCGTACAATTTTCGCTGTCGACGTAATTAACGCTACCTTGATATACATATTAGGTTGACGAGAAAGTAATTTCGATGTTTCAAGGTGAAATAAAACCGAATTTCTTTATTTAAGAGATGAACTTTGATGAATAAGATATTATCTTATTTATTATTCTCGACAGAAGAACATCGTCATAAAGGTGTGAAGAATAAGATTCCAATATTGTTTCTCTTTTGTACACCCGTCAAGTACACCACTTCATTAAAAGTCAAGAGATTTTATAGCACGCTTTGTGTGCGTTCTTAAACAGTCTATGAAACAGCGTTTGTTCATTAGTGACTTTCAAGTGTTTTAAGGAAATTGTGTAAATTTTTCTATTGTGCGCAAGCTTTTCAAGTAGGTATACAGAGAAGATGCTCTCTGTAAAAATTACTGAATGATTGATTGTGTTCAAATATTAATAACTATGCTAATTTAGAAGATAATGCTCATCTTTTTTAGCATCTTCTAAAGAAGATAAGGATTCTGTCTTCTAAATTCTATCTTCTAAATTAGCATAGTTATTAATATTTGAAAACAATCAATCATTCTGTAATTTTTTTTTCACGATTATAAAACTTCATTGACGATTTTGTTAGACAGTTCGACTTCTGAGCAACATCCGGTGCTCCTTCTAGTATTATTACAATCGACAAAGGTTTCTGATCATAGTGCAAAAGGAATTAGTCCCAGATTTGCACAGATTCGTGATTTATAATTAGAGAGCGGATTTTATGCACGTATGACAAAAATGAGTAGACGTAATTTAAACCAGTGAAACGAGTAGAAAAATTTTAAAATATTGTTATGTTATTTGCAACCTATTAACCCTTTACACTCGAAGTTATTTTAACTCGAAAATCAAACGATTCTTCTGACCTAGAATATTGCCATTCTCTATGATTTTTATTTTAAAAGTTGGCAGATACGAAATTGTGTTGTGTAGTGTAGTAATTGGCTAGATACCGATATATTTAATAAGCGAAACAATATTTTGAATAATGGTACAGTACAATAGCAATTTTTAATGACGCCTCAGAGAAGCCACTCGAGTGCCAAGGGTTAAACATATTAAGAAAGAAAATAAACCATTTGACTCCAGTTTGTTGTAAGTCAGGTAGAAAATCTTTATTTTGTTGTTTATTTCGAAACAAGAAAATCGCTATCCCCCTTTTTCTGTTGGTCCATGGGTCATGACGAGAGGGTATGTCATATTCTATACTTTTCCTGAAAAATTGTGTCTCTGCCTCGGCCCGCCATTTTATAGTTTGCCGCTACATTCGAAATACGACGAAAGGCGGTCACGAGCCAGCGTCTTATTTCGAAGTAAAACTGTGCTAGTGAAATATGATCAGAAATCACTCACTGTGTAACAAAAGCACGTCTTGTATTTTTTAGTAAAAATTTCACACTGATTTAATATCCGACCGAACGTGAATATATTTTATTATTTAAAACATATGACGACCCTCTGATGCATTTGATCTTTCAACATTTTGTGCTATTAGTAGACGTAGAAGTCATTAAATCTTGGAAAAGATGCGTGATCGAGCGAAGATGATTTAATATCTAAGTAATACCATGGAATTATGTTGTTACTGGTCTTACATCATACCTTACGGAAACTAGCATGTGACTACGTGTGACTACACATACGTATATGTATAACATAATTCACCGCACCTAAGTACATGACTAACCTGACTTGTTAGCACCTTACAAACTTCATGGAACGTGACTTCCAGGATGCTTTCTTGTATTATACATTCTCCAATGTTGACTGCGTTAAAAACTGGTCAAGTGATTCATACTTAATTTCTTACTCGTCCACGGTGAGCACTTCGACTGTGCAAATACACTGTGCAAAGTAACTTTGAATTATGACAAACGAACGAGCAAGCCTTCTTCCAGAAAATTTTATAATTGCTTACATTTTTGTAGAAATATTATACATTTCGTACATTACAGAGAAAGTGCATTTCTACTTTCTTTCTATTTTCTTTGAAATTATCATACATAACTAGAAATATAATAGTAGTTGTGATATATTAGATCATCTCATGTTTATGCATTTTCCAATTTTTGTCGACAAATTTTAAGTGGAATTACGTGAAATCCTATTTTTTAATGGGAATAGCCTTTGTAGATCCAAAACAAAGATCCAAAATTGTATTCTATAAATTGTATATTCTAGTCTTTCTTTTCAACATATTCATGAGCCATAAATGCATAAATACAGAACCGCAGTCTACTCATAAGTAATGTCGAATTTCATATTCGTAAATACAATTAAGCAGACGGAAAAACAACCAAACAAATAGGTACATTATGCGAACACGAGACTCAATAAATACTAATTATTATATGTACAAATAAGTTTGGTACTTTTTGAGCATACTTTTGATATTCATTTATAAAAACAAGAAATACACGAACGGAAATTGCTTGTTGAGTTACACCAAGTTCCTCAGCCAGTTTTTGTTATATTTGACAAGGATTGTCATTCAATAATTTCCCTAACTCCTCGACCTGCATTTTTCGTCATTCCACTGGCTTTCTCCCCATTACTGAAATCAAAAATTTCCACTACGAAACCATTGGAACCACTTGTTACATGTTTTATCGGTTACTGCATTTTCACCTGACACGGAACAAATCGTTTTCGTAGCCCCAGCAGCAGTTTTCTTTGACTCAAATGCAAAAAGTATACAGTGACGAATGTGCTGTTTCTTAAACGCCATAATGCGAAGTATTGTTTGTTGAGGTAATGTAACAATTAGCGTAAATTTATGTAGCGTGTTTAGTAGGAAAGGTGGATGCGGGAAAAAAATTTCTTTTGTAGTGCAATCTCAATTGAATATATGAGCCGTTTATTTTGAAAGTGGCCTAAGTCCATTTAAGTTTAAATTCAGATATTTAAAAATTTGCGTTTATACGTACAGTATACCAATGTACCACTTCTTAAGTGCACGTAAGAGAGCTAAATTTACAATTCCTCTTCAAATAATAGCAATTATTAAGTGAATAATATGTGTCTTCTTATCAAGAATGAACTTAAGCCAATTTCAAAATTAACAACTAGATTTGCCATAAAATTTGAAACAACCCAAGACATTCGATATAATTTAAAATGCTTCAAATTGAGAAAACAATATTAATTTTTTTTATACTTCATTAGGAAACTTGAAACACATGATTTATGCAATTGAGGAAATCTTCTAACTATATAAATTACGTAATTTACCCCTCCTTTACATTTTGTGTATGCGAGAGGGATTTGAAGAAGTCATGGTGGTATATCCTTGTATTGCGTTGTTGTGATTTGTCTTGTATCTCTAAATGTGGTGTCAATACAATATTTTCCAATTTTCTTAGTCTACCCCGACGTGGTAATAAATTCAGTATTTTAAGCTCTGCGTTCTCATCCATTGATAACTTATAGATAATTTTATATGGTTCATATTTCAAACAACTCATCCAGCATATTTTTAACCAATTTGTTGTTTCTTCGTTAGAATTCTTTACCTTTTTAAAAATTGCATCCTACAAATATCTTGTTGATATGAAATCCTCTTGTTCCATTTCATTTAAAATAAAATTATTACCTTTCCTGCACTTCTGGATAACATTATTCAACAGTTTGGACAATTTTTAGTCACTTTAAAACTACCTTAATATTTCTATTGGAGGCTAGAGGTCTAGGATCTGCTGGAGGCCACTGCCTTAACATCAAACAACTGACAAATGGACTTAAGTTACTTTCGAAATAAAAATTTGTATCATTCTATTAACTAGCTAATTTCATTTTAACAAAATCTTTGTGATTTTAAATATATTAGTTACAATTTGCTTCAGAATGAAAAGATAACGTAGAAATGGAAATATTGAAATTGCTAGCTTAATTTTTTTCAAAATTGACTTGGCTACTTTAAAAATTGACCACTCATATGTAAAGGCACTGATCTTATTTATACACCTAATAAACCGTGAATCTTTGAGCAAATAAATAGAAAGATTATTCTCGTTCACTATAAAATTCTCAACGTCAAATTGGAAGAGAATAAAAATGCTACTAATAATATTAATGCGCACATCTTCTCGTATTCCGCAAATTGGCAAGGGCCATAACTGCGTCCGGAGTTCCGTAATAAGCAGGTTTATTAAAATTAGCTAGATTACAGAGAGTTTCTGAGATGACACGGCTGTCTCCGGCGTTGACGGCCGTGGCTGAGGAAACTTAATAAGACCATTAACGATATTGGCAAAGTCGGTAGCGAAGTTAGGTGAAAACAAGAAGCTCCGGTTTCTCGGCGAGCTACGCAAAAGCAACGGATTTCCGGCGGATATCCGCGAACAGGAATCCCCGCGAGCCGTGGATGGACACCATGGGCGAATCAACTTCGCTCTCACACACCTTGAAAATCTTTTGCATATCGCGCCGTGCGTTTCCTAATTGCGTTAATCGCGGTCGGAAGCTCCTACGGAAAAGCAGAGTGCAACTGCGGACACGCAACTCTCGTGTAACGGCAAACTTCCCAAGACAATGCAAACGAGTTTATATTGTACAAGATATCGAAAAAGTCACGGAGCTTTTACCAGGCTCCTATTGGGACATGAATTGCAGAATCTTTTGGGAAATGTCCTTGTCAAGTTCCCTCTGAACTTCAATATATCTAGTAACAGAACTTTGTTGTTTTTAATTATTTTTCAATGAAACTTTTATCACCATCATCATGTTGGTGACATTCTCCCGATTAAAACGAGACCAAACATGATACACTTTGGATTATATCTACTTGTTTAATCCACGGTTGTGTAGAACCTCGACTATCCGAACCGACGATATCTGAATTCTCCACTAAACAATTCTATATAAAGCGATCGGTTTACGATATGATTTATTTTATAAATCCTCTGCAACCTTATTTTGTAAGATAAACGTAAACTTATCCTCACAAATTCGTGTAAAAAGGTTGTCTCTCCATCTTTAACGATTGTTTATACATGTTTAAAGATTCATAATGTATTAATATTGGATATCACTGTATTCAGGAAAGTCTACAGAATCTATTTCTGCAAACAACCGTGCAATATCTTGTATAATAACAAGACAATATTTGTTTAAAATTGAAAAATACATTTTCTCATTCAAATTAAGTTTCTTTTAAACTGTGCGTCTAGGGGAAAAATTGAGGGCAGATTCGTCTTCAGCGCAAAATACTCTATAGGAATCATCCAACTGCAATTGTTTAACAAATTTGGCGTTGGACAGTGTAAATCGAATCGGAAACTTTTTTCCGGCAGTTGTATCAATCGGAAACTTATTTCCCAGTAACAATTTGTTTATTTGTTCGTTTCTTTGCCATAATAAATGTAAGCTTATGTTATTTTGTTATTTTTCATTCGTTAATAAGCCCCTTTTCATTTCCCATCAGTTTTAACTCCGTAAAGTAATAATTTATACTTCTAAAGTGTGAATGTTTTCTCGAAAATCGGTATCAATCGGTATCAATGGCTGATTCATTGTGCCACGGGGTGTATGTATAAATTGTAGAAAGAATTGAAATTGAAATTTAGATGTGTCTGGAGAATGATCGCGTCAAGTATATCTGGGCGTCGAATTTCCACGGTCGAGTTACGATATTCCAGTTGTACATAAAAATCACTCGAATAGATTCTCCTAAAAAGCTTTGGTGTAATCCCGAAGGAGGGAAATAAAAAAGGAGGTGCGTTGCGTAACCGTGATCGGACAGAACACGATGATTCTCGGGCCGACTGTGGCGACACACGACTAGCGGGATGAACGTGGAGAGCCCGAGAGCCGCATGGCAACAGCGGTACCGTGTTAAAATATCGCAATAAGGCATTAAACAAAGGAATCCGGGAGGAGCTGAACCAAGACCGCGGTTACTGAAGCGGAACGGCTCTCGAGTGTTGTTTCTTCGTCTCGAAAGGACTCGCTGGAACCACCTCCTCCATTCATAACACGCTTTCCTCCGATCAGCAACTCCGAGCGTCGATTTTCGAAACCATCCTCGCTTTAGGTTACATTCAAATCACTGACACCGGTTACACCGACACAGATTTCACCGATGCTAAACTGTTTTGAACGACAGAAATGTTGAATATAACAAGGAGTCTAGATGATATCGGCGCAAAGGTTCGATCAGTATTACATTAAAGCAATCGTGCTAGTTTGGTTAAACTTTCAACGTTTCGATCCCAATATAGATCCTTTTCAAGAAAGAGGAAACAACTGCGTCTGTAAATTTTTTCAAGAGTTTTCAATATGAAAGAACTGAAAAATTTAAAACACAGCATTCTTTATAATAAGTATTTTAAAATAGTTCTTTTTTCATCAAATTTGGATAAAGTTTAGCAAAGTTAGAGCAGTTTCAATATTGAGCAACTTTTGAACTAGCTGTGGCCGCTGAAATCGGATAAATTACCCCACTGTTCTACTTTGAAAACTCGAAGAAGAATCAGCTTGAAAGAAGAGAACACAAATGCGAATTTTTCCCGGTGCATTTTTGTGTAGCCGAAAAAATGGCGGAAGGTGACAAATTAAAACACACTGTATAGGAGAAGGAAAAATGGAAACTGCGTTTAACCTAGGCCTTCATTCATGAAAATCGTGGTCGATTAAAATCTTTGTCGGTCAAAGCTGTCGTCGAATGAGTCTGGTGAATCGTCGTCGCGTCGGCGGAACCTGTATCCGTAGAACCAGTGTCTGCGATTTGAATGTAAACCCCCTCTTCCGCCTGTTCACCTGTCTCGCTGCCGTGTCTAGACACTCGGTCGAGCCGCGGGAGATCCGTTTTTCCCCGTAAAAAAAGAGAAAAAGGAAAAAATACAACACCGTCGACGTGCGGTGCGTAACGATTGCTCGCACACAACTCGCCGAGGGAGTCTGATGTTTCCGGCAAGTCTCTCGGCCTGTTTCTCGAGAGTTTCTTCAGCGGGAACAGCTGGATCGCGCGGGAGCAATGTTTATTCTAATGCAGAATCAGCTGTCATTAACACTAGATTCGCCGGCAATTAAAATATACAGTGAATCACCAGAGAATCTTACAGAACTGGATGACAATGAAATATTTAAAAAAAAAATTTCTAAAAAGCTGAGTTTAGGAGATAAAAAAATCTCAGCAGGAATCAAACTCGGGCCTTACTAAATACGCTCGTTAGTAAAGACTAAAAAAGTAGAAGATGAAAAAACATAAAAAAAGCTTTGTAAAAACCACGCTTATATTGAAATGCATTACAAAGGAGAAAATAATTTTTTTTTAGATATTAGTAACTATAAATAAAAGCGTGGAGGGCCCACGAAGATTACGTTAATATAATTTAGCGCTCCACGCTTTTATTTATCATCACTGATATCTAAAAAAAAATATTTTCTCCTTTCTAGTGCATGTTAATATATATATATAATAGTGCGTGGCTTTTACAAAGTTTTTTTAAAATATATTTTTATAAATTTAGTTATATATAGGGTTGTTTGTTAATTCGCACAGATACATACATACATCATCCTTACTTGAACCATACAATATGCAATGCTAATTGATGCGAGTAGGTCTAATTTGGTTGGCCAGGGTATACAGGGACGAATAGAAAATTCTGAGAATTATTTTCTGAAGAGTAGACCGCAGGATCGTTAGAGGAAGGTCCTAGCCGAAAACTGATTCAAGTGGCACAGTATCATTCCCCTCGGGTAACAAGCAACGCTCTCTTCTCCCCGGCTAGGCTTTCCTCAAATTGGAAACATCAGCGTGTTTCGCGTCAGCGATGAGAACCACTTATCCGTACTCGTCTGGCAACGTGCAGACCGAAGTAACCTAACCGCAAACCTGGTGAATCACCCGAAGGACGCTCTCTTCCCGTCTCCTCGGCCATCTCTCCTCGCTCCTTTTTTTATTCCTTTGCTCATCCATCGTCCGCGATTCAGGATGGGATCGGCTTTAATCCTGTGCTGCACCGCAGCCATAACCCGGCCGATATCGCGGGGAACGTCCACCGCGTCGCTTTCGAACCGTTCAGCTTTCGTTCGTCTTGCCTTTCTCGAGCTAGACGGGAAATGTCTGGACTTAATCCTGATCGAGGAATGCCCGGAGGCGCTTCGACGAATGTCCCGGTCTCCATAAACACGGCTACATCCACCTTGACTTGTTCAAAACAATCACACAATCAATCCCCGTTTCTCTTGGGCCGATTATGAAAATCTTCACTCCAGTTCAATTCACAAAATTTATTAGATTTCTTCGAGCTTTCTCGGATATTTACGTTCATGTTAAATATGCAGGGTGGAGCGCCACATTTTGCCATCTAGATTTACGTCATTATTATTACGCATAAGCAAACAATGTTTCAGATGAAGTTGAATGGTTTTGAGAGGGGCACATTCTGATGGTACAATTTTTTTTGTAGGTGGACGTGTAAAGAACATATGAAGGTCATTAATGTCAAAAAAGTATTAATCTATTTGTGTAAAATATCATTAGTTTAAGAGATATTTTAATTATAATTTGTTAGGAAATCTCGACTCTCTGGTCAATAATATGAATTCAATGTGATAATGTAGTAGGAGAGTGTTCTGTAAATAGACATTATAATTAAAATGTCTACTAAACTAATGATTTTTTTACACAAATAGATTAATACTTTTTTGTAAAGAATATGAAGGAGCATCAGCTGATGCAATAAAAAATATATGATTTCATTTATAAAAACATTAATGACCTTCACATGTCCTTTACACGTCCACCTACAAAAAAAAAATATACCATCAGAATGTGCCCCTTTCAAAACCATTCAACTACATCCAAAACATTGTTTGCTATGCGTAATAATAATGACGTAAATCTAGATGGAAAAATGTGGCGCCCCACCCTGTATTAGTTCATGATGGAATATTGAGAACGATAAAGTTAGGCGATGGATGGACCAACGATGCACAGTAACCAATTCGGACGAAATTTGTTTAAAAATCAAAGAACTTTCGATAGAAATGAGATAGAGCGATGAAATTTTTTTTAAAATTGAAGCTGATACTTTGTAGAATATGGGAAAAATAGGGAGATTATGGTACGAACGTTTTAAAACCTTGATAAAATTCGTTAAACTTGTACAATTTCAAGAAAATTGAAGTAGTAATCACAGCGGAACGACTAGTGATGACGAGATGTGAAGTGCTTCGTGTTTCGTAAGTAACTGAAAACGTTAAAATACTTCATTATTATTATTTTTATTGTGTTCCATGTATGAAAATACGATATACCTTCAAACTAATGTGTTACCAAATCATTTCAACGAAAAAAATGATTTCATTAGTTTTTTGTCACAAAAATAGATTTTTTGCAAAATCCTGATGTCGTCGATTTTTGAAACCAGAATTGAAATCAGCGTGAAAAAATCTCCGGGAAATGATGGATAGCATGTATTAAAAACATTTTTTTCACACGTGGCACTGAAAAACATCAATTTTCTTGAAATTGTACAAATTTAACGAATTTTACCAAGGTTAAAAAACGTTCCTACCATAATATAAAAAAATTTCATCGCTCTATCTCGTTTCTATCTAAAGTTCTTTCGATAAATTTTGAAACAAATTTCGTCCGAATTGTCCACTGTGTGACGTCTTGGAGACGTCATTGTAAGGCTAGAAAATTCGATTTAACCCTCGTCCGTCCTTCATTTCACGAACTGAATCTGTCCCTCGGTGTCAATTTGACAAAGTGGTAAAAGATCGATGAAATAATAAGGTCAACAATTATCTCTCGATGTCTTTTTATTAAAATTGACAAGTTTAACGTTTTCACATTTTAGGTTTTTCAAAAATAAAAGTCACGAAGTTTCGGGAAAATTTCTCTACAAATAACAAAGCGGAAGGACGGATGAGAGTTAAAAAAAAATCGATGTTTTAAAACTGCAAAACCAGAGTATCATCGAGGGGAGGATGATTCCGTTAAATCCGGATTACTTGAATCGCAGCCGGAGGGGTTGAAACAAGAGAGATCGTTTGCGCAATTAATTTTCGTCCGGCATCCCCTAGCCATCTTGGAATTGCATCGTGACTCGTTTATCGCGGAGATGATTAAAATCAACAGACGACCAGGCCGGAGGAATTAAAAGCGACGGCGACGACAGTCTGGAATCCTACGAAAGTTTCGGCAAACGAGGAAGTCGGGGGAGAAGTAAATATAAAAGGGGGTGGAACGGAAAACAAGGGAGGGCGAAACCCACCCCAGTCCACCTCGTCTGCCGATAAGTTCGCGCACAATCCAGGAAGTATCAAAGGAAAAGAGCATTGACGTCGAACAAAACAAAACGTTTCGAGTGGCCGTCGGCCAGACGAAGTCCGGAATGCGCGAAGAAAATGGAGACTTTCTGCTGCTAGACCCAGACGGGCTGCATGCGACAGTTATCGACTATCGGAGACATCGAACGAGGGTGAACGGACGATCGAGTTGCGAAAAAATCTACTTTTGTTGTTTCATTGTTCCGAACACAGAGTACAATGATGGTCATCAGGACTTATTTTGACTACTTTCGTAATCCATTATTTGAGCCGTTCATTTTGAAAGTGGCCCAAGTCCATTTTCAAGAAAAATCAAACTAGCAATTTCAATATTTACATTTCTACGTTATCTTTTCATTCTGAAGCAAATTATACGGATATATTTAAAATCACAAAGATTTTGTTACAAGGAAATTAGCTCGTTAATAGAATTATACACATTTTTATTTCGAAAGTAACTTAAGTCCATTTGTCAGTTGTTTGATGTTAAGGTAGTGGCATCCAGCAGATCCTAGACCCCTAACCTCCAGTAGAAATCTTAAAGTAACTTTAGCGTGGCCAAAAATCGTCGAAACTGTTGAACATAATGTGGAAATCATAGACCATAAATTCTTAGTATCAGTACATTCGTTTTTACCGAATGACGGAGATTTTGGCGTCGTAGAAATGTCATTAAAGAAAAATAATTTGCTGTTTGTCCCTCAAGATTATTATAATGTTATCCAGAAGTGCAGGAAAGGTAATAATTTTATTTTAAATGAAATGGAACAAGAGGATTTCATATCAACAAGATATTTGTAGGATGCAATTTTTAAAAAGGTAAAGAATTCTAACGAAGAAACAACAAATTGGTTAAAAATATGCTGGATGAGTTGTTTGAAATATGAACCATATAAAATTATCTATAAGTTATCAATGGATGAGAATGCAGAGCTTAAAATACTGAATTTATTACCACGTCGAGGTAGACTAAGAAAATTGGAAAATATTGTATTGACACCACATTTAGAGATACAAGACAAATCGCAACAGCGCAATACAAGGATATACCACCATGACTTCTTCAAATCTCTCTCGCATACACAAAATGTAAAGGAGGAGAGTAAATTGTTACGTAATTTATACAGTTAGAAGATTTGCATAAGTGGTGTTTTTCAAGTTTTCTAATGAAGTATAAAAAAATTGAATATTTTTTTCTATTCGAATCATATAAATCATATTAATTTTATGACAAATCTAGTTGTTAATTTGGAAACTGGCTTAAAAGTTCGTTCTTGGTAAGAAGACACATATTATTCACTTAATAATTGCTATTATTTTAATAGGAATTGTAAATTTAGTTTTCTTACGTACACTTAAGAAGTGTGATACATTGGTGTCCTGTACATATATTTCTAATTTCATTGAAACGCAAATTCTTAAATGTCGCAATTCAAACTTAAATGGTCTTATGCCACTTTCAAAATAAACAACGGGCCATTTGTTATATTCTAAATTGTTTTTTCATGAAAAACTGAATACGTGTTTTTTCTCGAATATATTGTACATTGAAACGCCTTCGAATTTTTTTTCGTGGCCGAAACCACCGCTGTTTTAAAGATTGAAGCTTTCCCTTAATAACGATATTTTAAAAATTGATGTTCGATTTTTTTTAGTCGTTTTATCGAGCTTCGAACGAGATTATGTGTTGTGAACGAACTTCGTTTTTATTTCATAAAACGTAAACAAAAAATTTGTACAGGAGTTCTTAAGGAGTTGTTATGAAGGGAATACTTCAATCTTCAAATCTGTGACAGTTTCATTTACGAGGAAAATGTTTGAAAGTTTCTGGTGACACGTTTGAATTTTGCAGTGTTCTTTGAGAAAAGTGGGTCTCCAGTTTCCCAGCTGCTACATCGTGGAAACATGTCTTACAATGTTAGAGGAAAATGAGCACTGCTTTGCGAAAGTATAAGCTTCAAATTTTAGAATGAGTCCAGGTTTATGTTTGTACCATTTGTTTTTACTACTTGTTCTCATTCAATACAAATTGAATTTTGTTTAGCTCGTTAAATTGTTTCAAGTGGTGTGGTATATTACACTGTACCGAAACTTTTTGATTGAGAACATTGAAAATTGTATGAACGAATATTGATGTGGGAGTTTTTAGATATACGTTAAATAATCAATTAACCCAAAGATCATATAACAAAGTTATTTATTATGAACACAATTAGAATTGAAGAAAACATAATACATAAATACATACGTCTGAACGTTGAATATTATATAAGAGGAATGAGCGGTTTAATCAATATTGTCGCAAACGAACGATTCTCTTTTTTATTAACATCTTGTTTCAATGTACTGCATGATCAAATTTAAATAGATCAAGTCAGTCCACAATTGACTATAGAGAGTTGAAAATGTTCTACGGAAGCAGATATGAAGGAATTAGGCGATCGTACTCGGAGAGTCAGAACGATTTAGCTCCGAGATGTTGTAACAGCTGTATTCGGTCTCACGTCATCCCTTATAAAATTGAGTTTAACCAGTGACTCAGTTACAATAGGCTACAGACCTTCTTCCTGGATTCTTACTCTCCAGCACAGCATTACTCACGGGACAGTTGTTATCAGTGGGTGGAGTCCGTGTATTTGCCTTGAAATTTCATTCTTTTTCACCCATCATTCGACAATATTTACAATTTTTCAACTGCTTTTAACTTCTTCTTCATTACAGTAACAGGAAACTTTCATATCACCAAAATATCTTCTTTCTTCTCGTTAAAATACTTTTATAACAATTGAACAATTCCAATGACGGAAGCAGCTTCCTGAGACGACAACTTTCTTCCATAAAATTAATTATATTCTCTTTCGAAAAACTTTCTACCTAAAGAATGCCCCAAGTTTTAATTAGAACATTTCATAATTCTTCCAATCTAAGGTTATTGTTATTACTATGGTTTTATGCGCTTCTGAGAACACTGTAAGGCATTAGAAGAATTTAAGAACATTTTTCTATTATCTTACTAAAATTAATGAAACCAGAAATACATTTTCATTAAACTTCTGTTTCTTACAATTAATATGGAACATACCCCGTTCAAAGGTTTGCGGACAACACGTTTAATTTTTATACGAATCTTTGATGAGTTTCGTTCAGTTTTATGCGGTCTAGTTTACACAGTACTAGAGAATATATTTTATTAACAATCACGTAAGTTTTGAATTTCGAAATTTTTTTCAACCATATGTCGATAACCGGTTACCCACTTTAAATATGTTTTTGAAACTTCTTCAACACTTTGGTCGATAAATAAAGAAATTATTTTTGTCTATGATATATATATATATATATATATATATATATATATATATATATATATGCATTCCTGGTCAAAAATATGTGCATGACACATATAATTTTTATACGAATCTTGATCAGTTTTATTCAATTTTATGCGATCTCGTTTATACAGTTAATAATAAATAATTCATGAGATATCTCACTAATAATTATTATTATTGTCTGAGAAGACAACAGACCACGCTAATGGATCATCAATGAAATAGTACAATTTGGTACTATTAGAATAAATTATATTTGCAACAAAGTGTCCACATACTTTTGAGCGGGAGTGTATATTGCTTGAAGATCCGCAGTGTTGTTGGATAATTAATTATTGTTCTCGTAATACAAATTTCGTGGATTAGGAAAAAGTATAATTGAAAGGTGGATTGTGAAGGAAACAGAATCGCCAGATTAAGACTTGTGTCCCCACTCTATTTTCCCCTTCTACGACGCTATTTCCCCCGCCGCGGCTTTTTTCCCCACAACTAGTGTTCGAACTCCCCATCTGGTGACTCTGGAAGGAAGTAGAAATGGCAAGCAATGCTTAGACATGACAATCTACTCCATTCAGTATCAAGAACCTTATTGTCAATTAATGTTTTCTTGTACAATCGGTTTTCTAAGAGCTTCGTATATGAAGATACAAATGATTAATACGACTTACTAGAGATAAACATTTTAGTGACAAATATTAATATTAATGACTAATATTTTGGTGACAAATATGAACATTAATATTAAATGTTTAATATTCTCGGTTCTACGGTTCGATCAATTACTACTGAGAAATCAAAAAACAATTATATTAATGAATAATATTTTGGTGTCAAATATTAATATTAATTACTTAATTAATTAGTTTATCAATCGTAATTTATCTTTCGGATATTATGAATTTTATTCTCGGCGCCACGGGTCGATTATTTTTCTACATAACAATTAGTTATTTTGTAGGAATACTTAATATTAATGATCAATATAGTTATTAATATTTTCAATCCTATATTAGATCAATTTCTACTTGAACTGATACGCGAAAATACAAATGTTTCGAAAGATTTATAAAACAGGAAGAATTATGTATTATGAAGAATAATGAAAAAATTATGAAGAATGATGAAAGAATTATGAAAGAATTATGAATTATGAAGAATAATGAAAGAATTATGAATTGACAGAAATTAAACAAAAAAATGTTGAGAAGATTTTTCACAACAAAAGGATTAAAATGAAATGGTTCGAAAGTAAAGCAAAATGAAGATTCTAAATGTGTGTGTGTGTGTGTGTGTGTGTGTGTGTGTGTGTGTGTATGCGAGTGAAGACCACACTCTCTTACGAAACGGGATATTAATTAGAAGCTATCGCACGATTTTATACATAGTTCAAGATGATACGAACTTCCCCGATACTTTCTAAGTGCTCTTCGAGGACAAAAAGGAGAATCGTTTGGAAGATTGAAGTTGCTGGAGATGAACGATCCCTGGGATTTCTTCGACGATTCGTCGTGAAGAAATCGCGTGAGAAGAAGAACGGGTGAAAATTTGCGAAGCGCAACGTGCTCCCGCGGAATGTTTCCTCCGCATTCTTCTTTTCCCTGGGTCGCATTAATTGCTCTGCGCTCGTTACTCATTCGACTTTGCGCAAAACTCGAGATGCCACCGATAAACACCGTGACACGGATGAAGCTGTTCGAATCGACCGGATTTTAATTTTCTTTACTTTCCGTTTCCCGCTGATTAATCGGAACACTTTCTTTCTTTCTTAAGCAGCATCTTTTCCTATTTTTTATTATTTGAAATGTGGCTTTCCGCTTAATTTCATGTTATTTATTTATGTAGTACAAAACGAGAGTGATTCTTGGAATAAAAAAAAGTACGTACATTTGAACTCTCTACAAAACGTGCGTAACGAAGCAATAAAGTTTCTGTGGAATATAAATGTATAATATAAAATAAAATATAGAGTGTTTTATATTTAAATACGATATCAAGATCATAATATAAAATTGATTTCGAAAGTTGTCATGAATATTGAAATCTGATAAATCCGTGTAAAGAATTTATTGCTATGTATTGAATATTTTCTGTGAAAGTTAATCACACGTTTTGGAAGCGATTAATAATAATTATGTGACATATTTATGGCAGACCCTGCTTCTCGCACACGTCCCCAACACAGATTCCGAAGTCTTTAACACTTTCCAACGGCTTTCTTTTTTCGTATGCAGCTGTTGTCAATTGTGCCCAACAATTTTCTATTATATTCACATCAGGAGACGTCGTCGGGCACGCTAAAATTACTCATTTCTCGTTGATTCTCGTCTCTTACACAGTTCTTCGTTGCGCGTGTGCTTGTGTTAGGTTGCTGAAACGTGAAATTTCTGCTAACGATTTATGACAATTGACGATATTAACAATTCACGTTGGAAGCGATTTTTCTCATGTGATAAATGAATCCATTTAATCATTTCTTACGGAAGCGCTTATACGTATAATAATGCTTACAAAATAAATGATCTCAGGTGTGTCATTTTCTCAGAAAATCGATCAATGTCGACGTTGAACAATTTTACATTCTTTCAGATTAAATAATGCGAATAAAAATAAGTTAATATTGAATGTGACCAGCACTAAGAATAAACATCGTTAAATTAATTTTGACTATTTGCAATTCTCATTCTAATAGATGCTCAAAAAAGAAATTTATTTTTCTATTTCTTCAATTATTTTTTGAAAAACATTTATTCTGTCATTTCACATAATTTCATAGTTTTAGCATCTACATAAGGCCAGTGTTAAACAAAAAGTTACAAAATAAATAGTAAAAGCCATCGTTCAAATAATGTCATTTATGAAAACAAAAATTTATTCTGTGATTTCACATAATTTCATAGTTCTAGCATCTAATATAAGGTTAGTGTTAAACAAAAAGTTACAAAATAAATTGTAAAAGCCATCGTTGAAATAATGTCATTTATGAAAACAAAGATCTTAATACATTTGCAGGAAATGAGAATTAAATTAAGAATGCAGAATATTACATTAGTAGCAAAAGAGAGAAAGAGAGAGATAGAGAGTGAGACATAACTAAAATGTACTTTTATGAGCAGAAACGTATTCATTGAAAACGATAATTGAATTGAGACTGTAGAACGTAACTCGTTGTTATGCTCCTCAAAAGTGGAATTATTAAAAAGAAGCGTATAGTAGCCGAAGAAGCGGTGGTAACAATCTTTCTCGTGCAGTTTTTTCTCGTCGTCTCGTCGACTGTCTCGTGACGCAGAACAGAAGTCCGACAGTAATTGCTTCAGGAATATCTATTTCTCTGTGCATTCATCCTTCCAGAAGAAGGAGTCGCTTTGACCTCTTCGGATTCTATTTGCCTTCTCTCTCCCTCCTGAACCAGCCCAAAGGGACACGATGAAAGACAGATCGTCGCGCGAATGCACGATCAACGAAAGCACGATGAGTCCAGTTTAAAAGCGAAAACGAAGCTTCTTTATCAGAAGAGATATCCTAAAAGAAACTTCCCGATATTAATTACAAAACCACTGTTCCATGGAAAATGAACAGCGGCTGATTAAAAAGCTCGGACTTGCTTAGCTTCGTCGAATCCACGAAGAAAATTGATATTCTTATTTGGCCATCGAAATCATTGATTAGCTTAAATAAATTTATATTCATGCAATAGTAATTACTAGACCGCGGAAGTCTTTGCAATTTTTCGAGACGATTTTTAAGAAGGGAAAATCAAATAAAATATCAGTTTCAGTGGTGCTAGCCTTTGTAGATCTGAAATATATCAAAATTTCACTAAATTCTGTCAAAGTATATACTCTGACATTTTTTGAACATTTTCAGGAGCCATAAATGCATAAAGATCTGCAGTTTAGTAATCTATCTATCTTCTATCTTCTAATAAATAAAAATCAAATGTTGTTCGTTGGTTAGTGCATCACTTGAGAACGGCTGGACCGATTTGGCTAATTTTTTTATAAAAATGTTACGATAGTCCGAAAAAATGGGAAATTCGGGAGAAACTAAAAGTGCTTTTTGAATCATATTTCAATACAGCAAAAAGACGAACGTCGCGGTTTTTAATCAATATTTGAATATGAATTACATTATCAACATGATCACAGACAAAATAGAAATTTGAATAGGACAACGTCTGTCAGGTCAGCTAGTCACTAATAATTTGTAATAGTTCGTATCGATGATTTGAGCTACTCAGGTAACTATAATTCAAATGAAATTATAGTTACAATTATATAGTTATGTGTATTGTATAACTACAATTATAAAATTATAAATTATAGCTATAAGAAATTTTTTTATCCCTCAGCAGTCGAGATGTGACTCAGACTAAGCACTAGAAACTGCTGTACAATTATTCAAAATATTGTTTACATTATTAAATATGTTGTGGTATCTAATCAATAGACAGCGGATTGCATGCATTTATGGCAAAAAGGAGTAAGTGTAATTTAAGACAGCAAAATCATTAGGAAAATTTAAAAATACTGTTGTAATATTGTAAGCCTGTTAAACATATTAGGAGAGAAAACAAATCTTCATTTTGTTCCAGTTTGTTGCAATTCAGACAGAAAGTTTTTATAATCTAATTCTTCGAAGATAGTATTCTTTAAAAGCTTCCATGATACTTTTTTTTGAAATAATCGAACAACTTAAATGTATATCAATAATTTCCTGTGCACTGCTATCTGCTCTTGTCAGAAATGAAAGAAAATGGACTAATTAATAAATAAACTGGGGATCTTGACGCTGAAGCCATATAAAAATTTCTTTCTACCTCCAACAATTTTAATAAATTCAAAATAACGAACCTTCTTAAATTGTCTCGTGTTTACTATTTGAAACTACATCCACCGATTTTTGTCATAAATGCATAAAATTCGCAATCTATTAATACAATTGCAACGTAAACAAATATTTATTTTACAAAATCTGTGATTCACTGTTCCGTCGAAACTCGACATGAATCATTTCATCGATCACACAGCGACTTCGTGTTCAACAATGTCCGAACGCGGAATAAAATATTTTCAGCGCAGTATTTTTAGTTGGAGCATCACGTGTAGAATGTTGAGAGTAAGCTATCGAAGCGGTTCGAATCGCGTACGATTGATGTTGATCGCGCTGTCTCCTGTGACGGTGCTGTCACGTCGTTTTTTTTCTCTGGAACCACGAAACACACGGCTTCCGTTCGAAATCATGAAGGATCGCTTCCGGGGGTGACGCTCGCCTTCGTTTTCCCCGTTGCGCTTCGGACGAAATAAAAGTGGCGCGAAATCGACGGGGCCCTCGGGCCCTTAGATATGGAAAGGATCGTCTCCACGGTGCTTTTTGCGTTTATGACGCTAACCAGTTCCAATTTTAGGCGGCCGTGCGAACGCGAACGCCTCTCTGACTCACAGGCGACATTCCTCGCATCGCTTGCCGGATGAATTTCATTTTTGCCCAGGAAAAACGAACGAGACACGATTCCTGGAGATACGTGCGGTGCCGGCGATGCTCCTGTTATATACCCACGTGGACAAAGGAAGAATTTCGAATCGCGGATCCGGACACAAATAGATCGGCCACGGAACGGTGTCTTTCCTCGCGTACAACCGCGCGCTGCTAGTTTCCCTACCCGATCGCCGCGCGATACGTTTTCAATAATTGTCTTTAATTCTTCAATCAGAGCATTGTCTTTTAAATCCTCGCCGTATCTTTTTCTGATCAATTTTAACGAGTCACATTCGTCACGGAGATTTTAAACACAGTCTAACCAATACGAATGTTACACTATATCTATATCTTTTTCTAGAAAAGTTGTATGGTTTGAAGTTAGTGAGATTACGGTTATGTTCACCATCGAGTACCAGGCAGAATTTCCTGCCGAAGAAATGCACTATTCACAATGTAGCTACAAACTCTCAAAATATCTCGCTTCAAGATGGCGGATAGAGCAGTCGAAAGTTATGCTCCTTCATCAAGCATCGGAACGCTTAATGTGTTTAGTTAGTGTTACACATGATGGTAAAGTTCTACATATTTATTCTACCAATTTGTAAATGAGGAATTAAATAATAAATGATAAATAAATAAATAATAAATAATAAATGAATTCAACATAATATAATAAATTCTTTTTAAATAGGAAAAAAGTATTCTTTTTGCAGTCTACAGAATAACAGAGGTTCTATTGTAATTACCAGACAGCGGATTTTATGCGTTTATAGGAGATCTCAGACGGAGATTTAAATGAGACAATTTAATTAATTGTATTCAAGATAATTGGAATTAAACGTGAAACTATTGTGTTTGCGGACGTGTTATTTCTAGTTACGACTTAATTCCTACAATACTAAAGAATCTAAAATAGTAATTACCGTATCCCCACCGGAAACTTCATTTTCGAGGTTTTGGCCACGATTTCGCCGTTTCGACACACTGTGCGACGCGCGATGTCCGGTTGATCGAAAACTTTAGGTATATCATTTTTTTTAATGAAATTGAAAAAATTGGGGGGAGTCGTGCCGATAATTTCATGGTCGAAAAATAAGGGCTAGCCTAGTGTACAGCGAATAATTCAGTGTATCGACGACTTCTCGGAAACAAGTCCGATGTTGTAGTTGCCAGCGCCGAAAATACGATTGCCCACGGGGTCCCCGTTGACCATTTCCTTCACCGTTTGAACGATTTTAACAGCTGACAGGCATTTCTCATCGCGGAAGTCCCGGGTCATCGACCTTACACTCGTTTTCCGAGCAAGTGATCCGCTCGCGAGTGAACTCGACCAAAGACAAATTCCAAGTATCGTAAAGTCGCTTCCTCGAAGATTGGCCTAACTAATGCTGCTCCGCTATGTCTACGAGGTTCCACACAGAACAGGTAGACTCCGCGAGCCGTGCCTCCTGCCTGTTCCCACCTTTTTCAACCGTATCGTGCCGATAATTTCACTTTCTTGATTGGTTTCATTTCTAATACCGTTTTCTTTCCTCTCGCCGATCCTCCTCCCTTAATCCCAACCATAATGGGAAGAACCTAGTAGCGTGACCGAAGATTTTCTGCGATTTTTGCGCAACACACGATACACTAACCTGCAGAAGTTTCATCGTTTATTCGTGATCACTGATCTATGTATCTTTACGAAAAATACAAATTTCCTGCGTTTCTTATGGGTAAATTGCGGATGTCTATGAAATTTTCAATTTTTTTAGACAAATATTTTTATATACATAAATATTATACATTTTGTAAATTGAATTACATTGAAAGTGCATTTCTATTATATTTCAGGCTTTCGATTTCTTTTATCATGTATTTACAGTGACTCCCGCTAATATTCAGGCTGTCTTAAAAAGACGATAATTTTCTTAATACTGCGCTATACGATTTGAACTTTTTTCGGGAAGCTAGTGCAACTAGTTTGCTACAAAAAATACTAAAAGTTGCATTTGACAACTTTTCTATGTTGGTCTATATTGAAAATTAAAAAACTATGTTTTTTCAGATATGAAATAATTCGAGTTAAAGGAATTTTTATTTCGATTTACAGAGGTTCTTAAAGTGTAGCGGAAACGAACGAACAAATTTTGCGTCTTACAGAGGTTTCGACTGTAATACTCCGAATATATAGTGAAAACTTCCAATGAACATTTTAAATCGTTAACATGAAAACTAAGACGTTTGCGCCACGTATACTTGACTACACCTCGTACATGGTATTGGATGTACTATAAAAAATTCATTTAATTTCATCAAGTGTTTTGAAAAATTGTATAATACTTTACAGACGCATTTCTAACTAATCTTGAAAATGATCTGAACGAAGATCGAAACGTCGAGTATTTAACTTGGTTGTGTTTGTTGATTATCGATCGTAAGGTAGTTTATAACAAGAAGTATAGATGATATCGGCGCAAAGGTTCGATCAAAAATTAAATTAAAGCAATCAGTTGTTTCCTCTTTCTTGAAAAGAATTTTCAAAAAGAAAAAAGAATCCCATATTGGGATCGAAACGTAGAAAGTTTAACCAAACTAGCACGATTGCTTTAATTTAATTTTTGATCGAACCTTTTCGCCGATATCATCTATACATTTTGTTATTTAACTTGGTAATGTGCAAAATTGCTTCATAGAATAAAGTAACAAAAGATCGTACCTTGCGCCGAAAATAATTAACTATTCTACATTAACAACAAATACGAGCGATAGAAGAATATATTTAACAAGAAAACTCTTGGAAACTGTTCGAGTCAGCGAAGATTCTGAAGTGAATGCCTAGACCACACCGAGCTGAGAATCTCGGTAATAAGCGAGGAGAGCGATGTGATATTAGCATTATCGATTCGTCTGATTCGATTAGGCTCGTCTCCTTGCCAACTATAACTAACGAGACGAATTGGACTCGATAATGGTGGTAAAAGGAGACGAGAGGATTCCATGTAGGGTTCGGGAAATCTGTCGAGCAGCGCAACGTTCCCCAATAAATTAGGCTGATGCCCAGGGTAACCTACCGCAACGTTGAATGCCAGGAAAATAACTTGGAGCCTGGCCAAGCATCGTTACCAATTTTCTCGCCGATGTGTCTGCTGGGACTCGTGCTGTACAGGATCTCTCAGGAATGCGTGTCTATGACCAGAGCAAGTTCAATATCTGCTGGCGAACCCGCCAGCAGCGTTTCAACCTATTCTACGTAGAAACCTCATTTCCTAGAGATACTATTTATTTTACAGTCCTTCCGTTTCCATTCATTTCTAGTCAAATAGAATCCAAATAATTGAAGAGTACACGTAAGACTACAAACATACCTGTGCCAGTATTATTTCAACCTATTCAGTGCTGAACTCATCAACCTCGTTTCCTGTCAGTTTTATCTCTTTTGTTATTTCTTCTCACCTTTTTTTATTGTATTTATTTTTCAAGTTGCGTCAACCTCGCAAGGATCATTCGCAACTCCAGATTTATACACGAGTGCTCGTTTTTTAGATTTCTAGGTAACATTATGGTAGGTCGTAGGCAAACCTCGATAACTCGAACCTCTTTAACCCTTTACACTCCCTTGTCGAGTGTGACTCGACATCAGAGAAAGGAAAGTATTTCGTTCTTTCTTTATTTATTCAATTTCTTATTTTCTAGTTAAAAACGAATATATGTTCGAGAAATATAAATTACAACAAAATTTGAGAGCTATATTTAATGCAATTAGTAAACAGAATTAGTCCAGAAACTGGCCTTTGAAGTCAAGTAAAACACTTGAAATAGTAGGGAGTTGTTGGAAACAGAATTGAGAAATATGTAGTTCTGAGTGCAAAAGGTTAACTCCAAAACCTCGACGAACACAGAGGTGGGCATTATTTGGCGAAACAAATATTTCCAATACTATTTAATATTTTCGACTTTATTTTGCTTAAAGAAAATAGTATTTTAAATAAGATATACAATTTCGAAAATAATATATTTCTATTTTAACATAAGGAACCACAAAATAAAATATTTCTATTTCAACAATTGAAACCACAAAATAAAAGATTTCTGTTTTAACAATGGGAACCATAAAATAAAATATCTCTATTTTAATAATCTGAAACACAAAATAGAATATTGTATATGTCCTGCCTACTGAGGTTTCGTTGATAAACATACAGTGTATCTTATCACCAGGAAGCCATTTCTACTAATAAATCTATTGAATGTAAACCATTATTTTAAAGCAATAATATTTAAAATTGAAATTGAAAATAAAGACAAAGTCGAAATATTTTCAATGTTCTTCAAATAAACTACTATTTTTAAATGCTATTTGCAAAAATTACTGCATCAAATGAAATATTTTATTTTCGAAATTGCACACATACTTTAAAATAAATAGAATTATTTATTATTCACTATTTAAAATACTATCTTCCCCAGCTCTGTAAACCTACCACCAACCGGTCAGAATGACCGGTTCCAGATTTTTTATTTTACAATTTGTTGGAATCATATTTGTATAAGTTTGTTATGCTCGCGTTTTGTATTTACTTGTTTGATGACTATTTCTATGTACTTTCTTTTTCTTCTTTAGTTATTTGAAGTGTACACGTTGTATTAATATTACTAATATCTTAAACCAAGTTCAATTATATTTTATATGTGATATTTATGTAACAAAGGCTGCTACTTCACTTCTGTTGAAAATATTGCGGTGCACTTCCGCTCGACTGTTTAAATAAATGTACAGTAGAGCTTCTGTAATACTTATTTATGAATATTATGATTATTAATATAAACTGATAAATTTAACTCGAGGACAAAATAATTCGTTTCCAGATGAAACTGTTCAAACAAACCGTTACAAGCACGTTTTTCGTTAGACCACATACCACGCACGACAAAATCGGCTCAATGCTGCCAACCTGAGCCAAGATGATGATTATTTTTCACAACTTCCACTTTATATTCCCTGACACAACTATTGAAATAATAGAAATCATTTCAGAAGAAATGATTGTGTAGATATCTTCAGTAAAGCACGCATTACGATAGGAGCCGATCAAAAGTTTAATTAAAATGAATCTTGTCATTTTTATAAGGGAACATGTTCCAGTTACTTTTAAGGCTCGGTAGGTTTGGTGTTAATTACGTTAAATTGTGTCTGGGTTAATTAATTCAAGTTGAGTCTGGCTTTAATCAATTTGCAGTAGTCAAATTTCGGTTAACTTGCGACAGTGTTTCAAATAACAAATCCATCTTTATTAAACATTTTTGTCTATTTTCCACAACCATCACAACAATAACTTGATTATTTTCTATATTATTAATGGTTGAATACATTTGAAATAATATGAGAGAACTAAGTTTTACGAATATTTTCAGTTTGTTTAAAGTTAGTATCTTTTTGACATTATTGAGCACTCTAAAAATGTACATAAACTATCGTATCGTAAAAAATAAAGAGTCCCCACGTTGTCTCTGGAGTGTTAACCGGTTGATAACCAAATTACGTCGGTGTCACGTGGTGAATGTATAAAACTAGACAAATTACGTGTTCTCGGATGACTCAGTGTATTAGCATAGCTTGCTATTACGCGTTACGTCATTTGCGGGAACTGCCGCACGGAAGAATGAATTTCTCTTCGCATCGTAAGTGATTTTACGTATCCTACACGTATATAAACATCGAAAGATTTATCCTTTCTCGTTATTCTCTAGGAAGTAATGTATTAGATTGTGAAGAAAGAAATTCAGGATTTTTGTTACTTCGTTCTAATTGCAATTTTATGCCAACAAATATTTGCCTTAATTTAATGTCATTATGTCATTTTAAAGTTTGTTCCACGCTCTATTTAATTATGCTTTTCATATTTAATTTTGCTCAAATTTTTATTAAATAATTTGGCTTTTACTTCGGGATGTCAAAACGCGATTTTCGCATTATTTTTTTTACGAGTTTAAACTAGGTCGAAGTGAACTCGGAATATCAACGAAGTGTAGGGCGAAGGAAATGTCAACGAATGCACAGTACAGCGCTGGTGTCAGAAGTTTTGCGCTGCTAGAAAATAGAAAAAGTTAAATAATTTCATAAAAATTTGAATAAAATTAAATGTCAAAAGCATAATTAAATACAGCGTAAAACAAGCAGTAAAATGACATGTAACTCATTAAATTAAGTTATATATTTATTGGTGTAAAATTGCAATTAGAACGAAGGAACAGAAATCCTGCATTTCTTTCTTTTCAACCTTATAGTTGCTCAAGTAAATGTGTTCGGACATAGGAGTGTCGGCAAGAATAGGAGATATTGTTATTTATTGGGTGGTGACAGAGTTGGACAAACATTTCACATTTTGCCATCTAGTTTTACGTCATTATTATTACGCATAAGCAAACAATGTTTCAGATGAAGTTGAATGGTTTTGAGAGGGGCACATTCTGGTGGTACATTTTTTTTGTAGGTGGACGTGTAAAGGTCATTAATGTTCCTTCATATTCTTTACAAAAAGTATTAATCTATTTGTGTAAAAAAATCATTAGTTTAGGAGATATTTTAATTGATATTTACATTAAGAATTCTTGCTCTCCTACTACATTATCACATTGAATTCATATTATTCACCAGAGTCGAGATGTCCTTACAAATTATAATTAAAATATCTCCTAAACTAATGATTTTTTACACAAATAGATTAATACTTTTTTGTAAAGAATATGAAAGAGCATTAATGACCTTCATATGTCCTTTACACGTCCACCTACAAAAAAAAATGTACCATCAGAATGTGCCCCTCTCAACACCATTCAACTTCATCTGAAACATTGTTTGCTACGCGTAATAATAATGACGTAAATCTAGATGGCAAAATGTGGCGCTCCACCCTGTATAAATGAAATTTTTGCCCAACTCTGGATGGTGTAAATTTTCTATTTTAAATGGTGCCGCAAGCTCGTGTGGCCCACCCGTTGAAAGCTGTAACGCCCTGTATAATGGTCTGCCGCGCATTCCGCGTAGCTTGCGTCAGGAGTCTTCTCAGTGAAAGGGTTAATTTGAGCAAAACTGACAATCCCCTAGTTCAAGTCCGTCTAAAATACGACGTTCTAGTGCGTTAAACCTGCCACGTCCATTTTTAGAAGCGAGAAGAAAAACATATCGCACGTGACAACTCAAAAGGTATGCTTTCCAGAGGAACCGAAAAACTATTCATGAATCAGTCAGTACTCCGTTCGTTAATCTTATAAACAAGAGGAGCAATAAAACAGATTCAAGTGTATTTTTTCATCGTTTGTACGTTTTAATCTAATAATAGTTAACTGCGACTAAACTTCCATTTCATTTGGAAATTTTAGTTCTATTTGAAACATGGCAAAACTTCTTCTCGAACTTATATGATGTGTAAACATGTAAATTGATGTCTGTGAACCCTAATTTTTCTGGAACTGAAAATATGGACGTCGCTTTAACCATTTGCACTCGGAAGCAAATTTTAACTTGACAATTAAACATTTATTCCGACCTAAAATATTTCCATTTCCTATGATTTTTTAAATTTCATGGATATAAAATTGGTATTATAGTTCATACAATATCTAAATGTTTAGTAATTGAATAAATATTTTAAATAATGGTACAGCAATTTTTAACACTAGGTTTACGGAGCTCTAGAAATAACTGTTTCACATTATTTTATAAACATAACAAGAATGTGTTTATCCAAATTTTTCACCATTTTTCCAATAATACCTACCCAAACATACAGGGTGAGTCACTTAACGTTTGCATCTCAAATATCTTTGTTGTTTCTAAAGATACGTAAAATATGGTAAGGACAAAATTTAATGGTACAATGGGGCTGACACGATGCCAAAAAAAAAAAATTAACATTGATGTGATTAACACTGAACCTACCATGAGGGATCAAATGACCCATGTTAGATTTTTTATTTAACAATTATTAAGATTGCAATGGTGTTTTCATGGGAATGGATTAAATACATTTTTTGACTCTAGTATACAATGGCCGAAATAATGATAGGTCCGTATCATTTTTATGATATAACAGTGTATTTCATGTAATATTTCTATCTTTTATTAGTAGTAAGTGACTCATCACATTGTAATTAGTAGAACACATAACGTATTTGAATAATAACATTTTTATGAATGTGTTTATTAATCAATATTACAAAAATTTTGAATTTTTGTGCGAAATCGATATAGGTTCGCTTAATCATTTTCTACTTGAATTTAAAGAGATATTACAAATGTGATTACAAACTAATTGATTAATCAGAAAACCAATTAATTAACCTAAAAATTGTTTTGTGTGAACTCAAATATCCTTTGTGGCATTGAGACTATTAATTTCATTAAAGTATCTGATCCGGTCTGAGACCACGTCTCTTTGATGCTATTTTTTAATTCATTCACCGTTGCGTATAGTTTACCATTGTTGTAAACTTGTAAAACCTCAACTTCTGCCACCTAAAAATATGTGTTAATTCCTGGTGCATGATCATGTTGGAGGATCAACTAAATATTGAGTTTTCTGGTTAATTAATTAATTTGTAATTACATGTATAATATTTTTTTTATAAGTTCAACTAGAAAATGATTAAGGTTTTTAGGGAAAGAAAAAGTCCGAATAAGGTTTTTAGGGAAAGAAAAATAGAAAATTTCGGCAGAACTAAAAGTGCTTTCTGAATGATATTTCAATACAGCAAAAAGACGAACGTCGCAGCTTTTAATCAATATTTCAATAGGAATTTACATTATTTACGTATAGAAATTTTGACAGGACAACGTCTCTCGGGTCAGCTAGTTGATTAATTCATATTCATTCATAAAAATGATATTACTAATCACAGTGTGACGAATCACTAGTAATAGCAGATAGAAATGTTACATGAAACACGCTGTTACCATGACCATTGTATATTCTAGTAAAAATCGCACAAAACATAAATAAATTTAATCTCGCCATTTTTATAATACCATACACATTAGTCAGTTTTGATGGTGGGAGGATTAGTGTAAAACATAATCAAGGTCATGATCCTTGAAGATCAAGCTTCTTCGTCGTTGTGAACAATGTGTGATAGTGAATATTTATAAGTAGAGCGACTAATGGGAAATTATTATTGCTTGAACGGGTTTCAAGTAACGAAGAAAGTACGATCGAAGGGAAAAAATCATTCATGACATGAATATCGCACCTCGTTGTCCCGTAATTATGTCGGGTAATTAGACGAGGGACCAGCGGAGCTTGGAAATTGAATTGTCTGTTGCGACGTTATTGACGTGGCACGTACACACGTGCACGCGTATACACACCGACCGAGGCTTTAGTTAATTAGTCGCCCGTAGGTCTCTCCGTCGCTTTATAATTAATTTTTTCCCCGTGCGCCGCTTTTCATTGGGCACCGCACCGATGCTCGCGGCCTGTTCATCTCTTAATTTTTCTTCCTCCGTGACTTGTCATAATTGCAAATGTTCAACGATCGATCAATACTGATTGTATTAATGCCTATTCACTAGCTCTGACATCGCACGCACGTTTCGCAATTAATTGATTGACATTCGTTACGCACTTTGCCTCTCGCATTCGGCCTTTCGTGCAGACAGTATTCATCGTAAAAGTATTGAACAATCATTGCATTCGTTATTTTTAATGCATTGTAAAATTCGTACAAAATTTCTACAATTAAATCGTTGTCAAGAAATTCATAATTTAAACAAATTCTACAAGTAAGCAACATGAATTTCCACGCACCGTCTCGCAATGAATCGAATGACATTCATTATATTCACTGTACCTCGCATTCGGGCTTTCGTGTAGACAATATTCATTGTAAACGTACGTATTGAACACTCGATGTAGTCACATTATTTTTTATTGTCACTATATTCATAATTTGAAGAAATTTTACAGTAACAAACATGAATTTTCACGCACGCCTCGCAATTAATTGATTGACATTCGTTACATTCACGAGGTACACCTCGTATTCGAACTTTCGTGCAGACAATATTCATTATAAAAGTACATATTGAACACTCGATGTATTCCTTATTTTTCATTATCAAGAGATTCATAATTTGAAGAAATTCTACAGTAAACAATATGAATATGTTTGAATATTCCGTTTTGTTAATCGTACGAAAAATCAAATTAATCGTGTGAAAAATTCAAAACAAAGCAATTTTGCAATTTATAAAATTTTCCTCAACCTTTCGATCCGATACTGGATCATCTTCAAGAGAAGTTTTTTCATCTAACCTGTGCGCCGATATCATTAATTTCTATGAATATGTTTGTTTGAAAAAAAATGAGGACTGGGTTAAGTGTACTTTGGTCTAATTGTCTCGCATTCCTCGAGAACATTAAATTTCCATTTGTCCAATGAACATCCCACGGGTCTAACAAAAACGAGAATGTTGTTATATAGAAGTAGTTTTTCTACAGCGTTGAGGGAGGCTTCGTGATCGAGTTAATTTTTTTTAAGTAGGTCGCATAACTTTTTTATTTGTAACAAGATACGGTTTGTTGAAACGTATTTAACGCGATCATTAATTACCAAGTCATTGCGTTTTATGTAAAGTTGTAAAATCGCGAGGAACCGGGGGTAGTCACGTGATCACGTGTGGCACGCAATCGACTAGGTGATCAACTCTGTTTCACCGTGCTACTAATACAAACTAAACTGCTTTGCTAACTGATCTTTGCAGAGAAATATCCTATATTTCAATAGTATATAAAATACTTATGAACTAATGTTTTCGGCGCAACGGTTTCGATCAAGTTTTAAATAAATAGCTGTTATGCAAATGTGTCTGACGTTTCGGTTCCCGTTTGAACCTTTATCGAACGTAAATTGCGTTTAAAAAACCTAAGAAAATGTATATATTGAAAGGTATGTAATGTGAATGGATTGAAAAAGAAAAGAAAATATTTTTTTTATTTATAAGCATTTGAAACCCTTCTGGGTCTATTTTGTTTTAGATGAATAATATAAGTGAATAGAGTAATGTAAATACAGGAATAGTACAGTAAAAATTCTATGGAGCTACAAATGGATATAATAGTCATGTCCGCTAATGCTAAATATGTAAGTTACAGTTTTGTTTTGTCTGTATTAAGGGGCAGTTGGAGGCCCATACTAAGTAGGGAATTTATTAGTTTCCACCTTTGTGAATTGTACAATTCGCATTGGCATATTATGTGGTCCAGGGTTTCACAACCCTGATTGCATTTACGTCGGTTGTCACTGATAATACCTACCCTCTCTAGTGAAGCAGCTAGATTGTAGTGATCAGAACGCATTCTCTTAACTGGGACAACTAGACTTCTCTCCAGTTTTAAGTAGGCGTACCGTGGTGTTGGGTCTTCATTAACACTATTCCTACCAGGACCGGTCAAATGACCGTTTTTAAATTTTCAATTGGAATTTCCTACATTTAACGTATATGAATCGCCTTTAAACTTTACCACTTTTCCTCATATATATGTATGATATATTTTTCAATTTTCACTTATTTTTTTATTGTTTATTTTCCGAGAAAAATTTTTAGTCTGTCTTACCTACCACGACCGGTCATTTGACCGGTAGTACGATTTATACATTTTTTTAATAGTTTCTCTCTAAGACTCAATGCCAAAACTATAAAGTCGTTACAAACGAAAGGTAATGTAGTTATGACACGATTTTATCCGATAAGTGCCTTCCAGAAAATGGTTTACGTCACTTCCAAGCGTTTACAGTTCTCGCTCGACTATCGGGTTAGCTCGACTATCGGAGTAGACATGACTTTACGGAGATTATGAGATTTATTCGATTTGACGACAGAAATCAACGAAGCCAACGGTTACAAACCGATAAATTTGCTATGATTTCCGAAGTTTGGTACAAGTTTATTGACAACAGTCAAAATTGTTATAAACCAGGACCATATATTACTATTGACGAACAATTGTTTCCAACGAAAGCAAGGTGTAGATTCACTCAATACATGCCCAATAAACCGGACAAATTTGGTATAAAATTTTGGTTAGCATCCGATGTACGTAGCAAATATATAATAAACGGCTTTCCATATTTGGGAAAAGATGAAAGTAGAGAACCCTCAGTTCCTCTTGGAGAGTTTGTTACTATGAAATTAGCAGAACCGTATGTAGGATGCGGAAGAAATATAACCACAGACAACTTTTTTACAAGCCTACCTTTAGCAACAAAACTTTTAGCAAAAAAAACTACGATTGTTGGGACAATTAGATCAAATAGAAAAGAGCTACCAAGACTGGCAAAACTGAAAAAAGACAACATGGCACTTTTTTCAACCAAACTCTATCGCTCAAATAATTGTATGTTGACAGTTTACAAAGCCAAACCAAAAAAGAAAGTTCTAATTCTCAGTTCAATGCACAACTCCGTACAAATTGAAAAAAATGACACCCGAACACCGGAGACAATTCAATTATATAATAGCACCAAGTTTGGCGTAGATGTGACCGACCAAATGGCCAGAAATTATTCGGTAAAATCTAAATCTCGGAGATGGCCTTTGCAAGTATTTTTTAATATCTTGGATTTAGCCGGGATAAATGCATGGGTGTTATATAAAGAAACTACGGGAGGAGAAATTACAAGACAGGAATTTCTATTTCAATTGGCAGAAGAACTTGCCATCGAATACCAACAAGAGCTCGGCAAAGAAAATCAACCAATACCCATCGCAAGTACAAGTACAGGTTCTCGTGAACGGAAAACATGTCAGATAAGGTATTGTAATGATAATAAGACGAACAAAATCTGTCTAAAATGTAAAAAGTACGTATGCGGAAAATGTACAGTTGAGAAGCCCATTTGTAAAAAATGCGACGAAAAAGAATAAAATGTAAATTATGTACTCTTGAATAAAAGAAAATATATTTTTATACTGGTAAGCTGGCTATTGGTCTGCATTCAATATTGAAAAATATAAGTTGTGAAAGACCGGTCATTTGACCGGCCGCGGTAGGAATAGGTATACGTGAAGTGTCGGTAGGAATAGTGTTAAAGAATGAACCGGAAGATCCAAATCCGAATTCAGCGTTTAGTATTCCTACAAAAATAGCCAATTGTTGTTGTAAATGATTGTTAACAGCTTACATCTGAATAACTATTTGTTTGCGATATGCGGTTCCTTTCGCACTTTTTCTCTTCTCGACGAGTAGAAGCTACTGATGTAAAAACAAACTTTAACAACAATGACATCGGTACAATTTCAACCAGCATCGTGTTCAAATCAGTTCTCAATGTTCAATTTACACAATTAAGTTTATACATTGCAAACGCAAAGTTCTTTTGCAAAGGATCCAAACCAGGACCGAAACGTTAGGAAAGAAAAAGATTAAATTGCTAATTCTAATAATAATTCTAATTCTTAATTGATCGAAACTGTGTGCCAAAATCAGCAACAAATTAAATATTTAACAATAATTTTCATTGGTAAAAACAATTTTGCGTTTCCAACTTACAAATGTCCACCGATCCAGAGGTAAATTCACCCCTACGACGTATGACCGTTACTTTTTATACACTCTGTACATAATAAATGAATTTCTATTTCTCAGTACTCCTAAATGCAAGTAGAAATGCCACAACTGGTCGAATAATTGAAATTTCAGAAAATATAAAAGTTTTCTTTATAATTTAGATTAAAAATTGTTTGATCTCCTATGATTCACCCGACAAGATTATACGTGATAAGTAAATTTGTGTATTTTGTACTCACTTGTTGAAATAAGAAGTATTGGAACAAAATAAGTGATGCTTGAATTTCGTGTCCAGAATGTACTGTTCGCGATTACTTATTTTCTAGGGCATCTATTAGTCAGTAAGTCACGAATTAGATGGTAACTGTACTACTACCGGTAGTCACTTCCGTTTAAATTGATCATGAAAACAGACTAAAGACGATATGTTCATTCAAACAATGTTCCACGTTCTTCCACAAGGAATTCATTCCATGTATGGCCGTCTTCGTGAAATTGAAGCTTACTGGTCGTCGTACCGTCGCGCCTCGTCGTCTCTATCCACTAACAAGTAAACTGCGGATTTTATTTATAGCGAAAAAAGAATAGATCAAGTACAACGAACGCATTTGAGCCGTTTATTCGCAGAGTGGCTCAAGTCCATTTAAGTTTAAATTGAGATATTTAAGAGTTTGCGATTCTGTGAAATTAAAAATACACGTATAGGATAAGAATACCAATGTACACTAAGAGAGTTAAATGTATAATTAATATTAAAATGACAGCAATTATTAAGTGAATAATATGTGTCTTCTTACCAAGAACGAACTTCTAAGCTAGTTTCAAAATTAACAACTAGATTTGTCATAAAATTAATATGATTTAATATGATTCAAATAAAAAAAAATAATATTCAATTTTTTTTTATACTTCATTAGAAAACTTGAAAAACACCACTTATGCAATTGAGGAAATCTTCTAACTGTATAAATTACGTAACAATTTACTCCTCCTTTATATTTCGTGTATGCGAGAGGGATTTGAAGAAGAGTCATGGTGGTATATCCTTGTATTGCGCTGTTGTAATTTGTCTTGTATTTTAATAAAGTGGTGTCAGTACGATACTTTTGAATTTTCTTGGTCTACGCCGACGTGGTAATAAATTCAGTATTTTAAACTCTGCATTCTCATCCATTGATATCTTATAGATAATTTTATGTGGTTCATATTTCAAACAACTCATCCAGCATATTTTTAACCAATTTATTGTTTCTTTGTTAGAATTCTTTAGCTTTTAAAAATTGCATCCTACAAATATCTTGTTGATATGAAATCCTCTTGTTTCATTTCATTTAGAATAAAGTTATTACCTTTTCTGCACTTCTGGATAACATTATAATAATATTGAGGGACAAACAGTAAATTATTTTTCTTTAATGACATTTCTACGACGCCAAAATCCCCGTCATTCGGTAAGAACGAATGTCCTGATACTAAGAATTTATGGTCTATGATTTCCACATCATGTTTAACAGTTTCGACGATTTTTAGTCACGTTAAAGTTACTTTAAGATTTCTACTGGAGGCTAGAGGTCTAGGATCTGCTGGAAGCCACTACCTTAACATCAAACAACTCTGAAGTGGACTTGGGACACTTTCAAAATAAAAATTTGTGTCATTCTATTAACCAGCTAATTTACTTTTAACAAAATCTTTGTGATATATCCGTATAATTTGCTTCAGAATGAAAAGATAACGTAGAAATGTAAATATTGAAATTGCTAGTTTGATTTTTTTCGAAAATGGACTTGGGCCACTTTCAAAATAAACGGTCAAATATTTTAAATATTAAATAATATCGATCGTAAATTTCTCTATGCATAAATTAATGATATCGGCTCATAGATTCGATCAATTGTTACTCAAACACTATTTGCAAATTAGCACTATATTATTTCTCAACGTTTCGATCTGCATTTACATCATTTTCAAGAGAACCAAATTAACATTGCGTCTGTAAATTAATAATAATTATATATATATATATATATATAACTATTATTAATTTACAAACCGTAGAAACAGAAAAAGAACAACAGTATAAAACAAAAGGAACCGACCAGGATTTTTTTATAAACCAAAGACCGAATTGTTCATTTCGATCCTGGTTTTTACGGCAGTCTAATAGCAAACTCGGTAATATAATCGGCCATATCGTTCGCTGGCAGCTTCCTCGAAGACGTGACCTTTCGTTTGCACTTCAAATCGCAATATAACAATGCCGGCATGCACTTGCCGCAGATCCCGATCGTCCGGGTTGCAGAGGCCCTCTCTCTCTCGCTTTGATCTCTGTTCGCCACACAAGATGCATGGAACTAATCTTGTTCCCCGGCCACGGTGAAAGGCCATCGTCTCGATGAAGCTGGTTATTGCCGTAAAAATGTCGATTTTCTGGGAATCGGACGGGCTGTGTTCGCCACACCTACGCCCGGTGCAAGAGTGCAAGGCGCGGTGCATCGTTTCTCTTGCGGCTTCACGAGCCTGGCCCCGGGAACCACCTTATACTCGTTCCTTTATTTTTTCCACGGGTGTCTTTGTGTTCTGATAATACGCTGATACCAAATCGCCAGACGGTCGTAACCGTTTCTTTATTCGCAATCGACTGATACAGGACGCCACGAATGGGACGTTTTTATGGTTAATTACCCTGCCGCAGGTATTTATACGCGCATAATGTGTGCGGCGCATATATGCAAACTGCCCCCGCAACAAATAACGAACCACGCATTTTATCTTCGGGGAGGGAAGATTCACAATTGTGTTCAACTTACTTATTTAACATATGCAAATATTATGTGCATATTATAAATATGATACGAGGCAAAATACACAATTGTAACTTTTCTGTAATTGTAACATTGTTTATATATTATATATTATCACTTATTAATATCGAAGTACCTACGTGTATACTATACTAGTATATTATATATCACGTAATTTCGAAGATTGATTTTTATTATATGTGTACTAGGAAGACAAAATACATTTGTGAGATGCTGTAATTGAAAATTCAAATACTCTACTTCTTCGAAATTATGTAACAACCAAATCAGCAAAGTGATGACTGTAAGAACACAAATAAAAATAGTGGCTAATAACCATTTGTGGCCGACGTAATTTAAATAAAATTATCGAAAAAAAGTCTTATTACTGGTGTTTACATTACCAAGGACACTATTACCTTGAATGCACCGGTGCGTAAAAGTCTCATAAAGTTATCGTCTAAAGAAATGAAAATGGGTGAATCGTAAACCGCCTCGACCAGTTACAGGTAGCTTCGTGACATAAAAATACAATCTGCTACTGGAGTATTCGTGGCACATAAACGAATGATGTGGTAATTTACGGTACAAGAAAATTCTTTACTCATCGATCTGGTTATGAAGCCGCTAATAAATGAAAAATTCGAAGATTGCATTTTAATAAATTTCTTTAAAGAGAAAATTCACAGGTGTCACTCTGCGACTGTCACTCTCAGGCTGGGAAGTCTTCGATGGCATGCGATTTTCAAATTCCATTTAGCAAATGAAATTCTGTCAGTCTGCCTAGTTGAACACGTCCTGAATATTTCGACGACGACGACGTTAGAGCTTGCAACTCCAAGAGTCGAGGAAATTTTCTGGCACCGGTTGCGAGATCAATCTCTATTTAAGCACGACAGGGTATCGATCAGCGCTCCGTGCTTTCCAAGATGCTGATACACGTTCTGCCGTTCGATCTTTAATAGGTTTCGCTTTGCTAGTAACCGATGACTCATGATGTAATTTGAAGAGTTACGACTCCAGACGCCGGTTAACGACCGTCAGGGAATGTTGGGGTTTTCTGGTTCTAGCATACTTCTAGTGAATCGCACGAACTCGGACTCAATACAAACGTTTTCTCGAAATCTGCACAGGGCCATAGAAATTTCTATAGAAACACTACAAAGTGTTCGTACACTTTTTAAAATAGAATAACTGTTTTATATTGTACTATATTATTATTATTATTATTATTATTATTATCGTTTGGTACAATAAGTGCACCAAACGACCTGATCTTTTATAATCAATTAGATTTTGCAATTTTATTTTATTTCAGCAAATATTTCTGTGAAACTTATAGTTTCGAAAATATCCGCTGACCAGAAATATTTCTGTCTTGTTTCTGTCACGACATGTCCCCCTCTGTATCGTGAAAATTTTGTTCATAACATTTTTCCATATTATTACAAATAACGGAGATATTCAAGGTGAACATAGTTATTACCCCACCCTGTATAGGTTAATATTCGGACGCGCTAAAAAAGACAATAACTGTTTAAATATTGTACTATACAATTTGAACTTTTTTGAGAAGATGGAGCAATTAGTTTAACTACACGATGTCAAGAGATATTTTTTCAACAATTGCAACTAATCGGGACTCTAGAAATAATACTAAAAGTTACATTTTACATCTTTTTTATGTGAGCCTATATTGAAAATTTAAAAAATACGTTTTGTAGATCTGTGTCAATTAAACATATTCTGAAAATTTCGTCAAAATCGGTAAAGAAAGGAGATGTGAAATAGTGGGGAAAAGGGATGTTACTTATTATTCATTCAATTAATCATTTGTTACTTATTTTTAATTCAAGGCCTCGGTTTAGAGGAAATCGAGTTGAAAAATCCATCGAGTTCACAGTAGAATATGCAGGAAGTAGAATCGGTTGGTCATGATCAGACGCGTCCCACGATTTCTATCGAATGGCATGCGTATTCGCAGCATTTTCAAACTCGATTTTCTCGAAAACGGAGGTTCCAATGAAAAAATGAAGTACATTTTCTTGTTATTTTTTATGCAGAGTCAATCTTAACCGGATATATTGCGATTTCTAGTATACATAATATGGATCGCTTTAGATTGAATTGCTCAAGGCGTAATCGCGAATTTAGATATCAACGGTTCGGATAATCGAAGTTCCATTGTATGGTGAATTAAACGAGTAAACACACCCCGAATTGAATCGTGTTTGGGCTCATTGTATTCAGAAAAATGTAACGAATATGTTCCGCAAAGTTCGGAAAACGGAGCTTTGGATGAGATAATGCTATGACACATTTCCTTCTTATTTTTCTGTGCAAAATCAACCTCGCCCGGTTATATTACGATTTTCAGTATATATGGATCGCTTTAGATTGAACTGTGCTATGCGTAATGGAGAATTGGGATATCAAAGGTTCGGATAATCGAGGTGTTAGTATACGGTGAATTAAACGATTAAACATGCCTCGAATTAAATCGTGTTTGGGTTCATTTTATTCAGAAAAATGTAACAAATATGTCCGGCAAAGATTAATAAAAAAATAATTAAAAACAGTAAATTTTTCTTATTGCATTTTTCCAAACTTTCGTGATCTTACTATTCGTTTTAAATTTCACTCACATATTCTGACCATAAACGCACTAAATCCGTAACAATAAGCAGAGTGACAAAGATTAATTAGAAAACATTGTTTAAATAAAAAGCGACCAATCGTTGGTGTTATTTCAAGTTGAATAGTTTGAAAAAGGGGCCAATGCAAACTCGAAAAAACTGTTCGAAATCGATATTACATCGACGTTTTGCCGGGGCCGAGAAAATAAGTGGAACGTTCGAAACGATTCAAATGATTCACAACTTTCTTGAACTAATTTACGTAGAAACAGCAGCCCGATGAAAAGTTTCAAATTGGATCGACAGAACTGCAATTCATCTGCCTCGTATTTTCTAGCCTGCCGCGCGTTTTCTAGTCAGTTTAACGGCCGTAATATTGCCTATGATTCTCTCTCTATCTCTCTCTCTCTCTCTCTCTCTCTTTTCTTTTTTCCTCTCGTCTATTCTTTCTCTTACTATGTGCGTTCTCTCTTTTTCTTCGCGCGACGGCAAAGAATTCGAAAATGCAGCGCATTCATGGCCGAGTGAGTGAGCTTGTCCGAGTTTAAACGCCTTTCTCTGTGCTGTCCAGTTTCCTATTTGCCTGTGTAGACGCTCATAATGTTCGGGGATCATTACCTGCGTTTGATTTATACGAAAACATCGCGATCCCCGGCCGAAACGCGAACCGCAGATATGAAATGTGCGAGAAATTAACGAAACTTTTAATACATGCTCGCATCAAGTCGATTCTGACTTGCTGAACACACTTGCGAGAGTGTGATCAGCAGACTGCGGATGTTTATGCAATTATCAATTTTGTGTAGGCAAATTGTAAGAAGGTGGAAACAAATAAAATTTTATTTTCAGTAGTAGTTGCCTTTGTAGACCTGGAATAAATGAAAATCGTCTTCAATTCTGTGGAATTTTATGTTGTAGAATATTTTGAACATTCAATAATTGCATGATGAAAAATGTAAAAACAGTAATTTTTGACCGGCAGTGGTAGGTGCAGTGTTAAAATCGTATATCTGAATCTCTCAGTTTTGTCCTCTGATTTTTGGCATGAAAGGAAAGAAGACAATTAGGATGATTCAGCTAGCTCGTGTGGTCGATAGTGGGTGGTACCGATTATAGTAAGTCAAAGAGAAAAGTGCACGGCGCCGATCACCATGACGCGGCGCTGGTAACGTTGAAAATCCTCGGTGCAGCCATTGCAATTAGAAAAAGATGCTTTCTCTTGCGAACTTTTCCCCTCGAGGATCTGATGGTTGTGTGCGTGTGTTGTGTGTGCGTCTCTGCGGAGGTGGCACGGCGC
>CM052321.1:24732760-24837046 GCA_028455615.1 Lasioglossum zephyrum | reverse complement strand
TCATACTATGTCAAAATGTCCAAATAAATCATTTTTTGAAAAAAAATGATTTATTTGGACATTTTGACATAGTATGAACATAGTTTTCAATCGATATGAACCAGTGACTTTTCCGATTTTTGTCAATGGCTCGTGACACTGTGCGGCGCGGCGTGGCGTCTGGACGAAGAGCGTCTGGACGAAGAGCGTCGCGAGAAACCGGTGATCGCACGTTTTCGCGTATCAACGTCAGGTTCTTAATGATTCATTCCCGGGGAATGCAATGTGGCAATGCACTTGGGGCGAAGCGAGACGGTGGAAGTCGCCGAGAGAATAACGGGGAACAGAAGAAGAGGCAATCGACGTGTGGTGTCTGCACGCTTCGCCGATTCCCTCCGAAGCAGCGTTTCCACCTCGCGAGAAGTCGTCCGGATATTACGTCACGTTTGACCCGCTCTGCCCGTTGCTCGAACTCGATGGAGCACCGTTTCCTTTCGCAGCTGTTGCTCGGGGAAGCTGCAGCTCCCTGGGAGTCAATTCGATTCGATTCGACTCGATTCGATCTGAGACCCTACGAGTCGATACGAGTCGATGCACGACGCAACTCTCGGTGGCCCCTGTGCAACTTCGTCAAATTGCTTCTTATCGAGTCTCTAACTTCTGCACAGTGGGGAAACATTGCACCGGGGGGGCCGATCGCCGATCTAGCTGTTCAAAATTCAAAAAACCAACGCGACCAAGACACTGTTCGCGTGACAGAACAAGTACGGTTTCTCTGCAACCCCCTCCACTCCTAACTTTATTTAACAACAGAATCTTTATTATTATAAAAGAGAATATAATTGTAAAAAGAGAAAAAACGAGACGTTACGATCATTACATGTTCTTCGGTATAGAAATTGAAAAATTCCTCATTGTCAAATTGTGCACATTATGCATATGAAACTGATTACATCTAATAACGAAGTAATCCACAAAGGATGAGCAACCATGTTTTTGAGGTTACGATAGGTTCGAAGCATGTTGCACGTATCTAAATTTTGAAAAGGACTGTAATTATCAAAGAACTAAGTAACTTACAGTTCCTTATTTTCGAGAAACTGATGAAACAGCATTTCAAAGTTTTAAGATTATGGTAGGGAGACCGTTGTTTTAAACATAATGCCAATAGCTGCTCGTATTTCTTTATTTTAAGTGAAACAACACATGAAAGAACATCCTTTTGGATTAAAAAAAGCTTTTAACTTTTTTTTTGCAAAAAAAAACAGAAGTTGCCTATTTTTTACATTAACAAGATTGAACTAAATTATGATTGTAATACAGAATAACTGTTAACTCAACATTAAATTCTACTTGATTTCTTCTTTAATACGAAATAGACAACTCAAAATGTCCAAATTTCAAGTTACCTAGTTCTTACATTCAGGCGGCGATATGATATAATACTTACGTTCCTTTATGTAGTCCATAGCTGGTGAGAAAGGTTTTGTTACTCAATTGTTAAGAGAGCACTACTAAAAGTAAAGATTTCACTAGTAATTAATCTGATACTGACCGGAAGGATTAGCAGGCGCTTCATTCTTTACTTAAAACCAGTTCAAGGTCACTTTAGCCAAATATTTGTTATGCTTCGAGCTTTCAAACATATAAATAATTAATAATTAATAACACAAGCGTTGAGTAGCGAAGTACAATTTTCATTTTGAGACTTTTGAACAACTAGATCGGCCCCACTGTGTGCGTTGGTCACTTGCGGAACACTTGCAATGGCTTTTCAGAAATTGAGGAATTTGTATATTTTTTTATGCAACATTTTATGCAACGACTTGACCGATTAGGCTAATCTTTTTTTTAATGTTCGTAATAGCTGAATAAGGTTTTAGAGGAAGAAAAATTGGAAAAAATGGAAAATTCGGGAAAAACTAAAAGTGCTTTTTGAATTATATTTCAATAGAACAAAACAAGTTCGAAGACGATCGAATTGGTGGAACATTGTTGAATAATTGAAACACAAATGAAATTACGTCATCATCATAGTTGGAACGAAAGTTCTTCGTAGCGTTTGTAAATTAAAATTGGAAGCTGAAATTCAGATATTTATTTATAGATTTATTCAATAAGATATGTTCCATTCTGTTGTATTACTTTTTGTCATTTTCAAGATAACTTCTCGTGTTATCAAATAAACATATGAATAATACCTTAATTAATTTATCGCCAATTCTTAATATGAAAACGCTACGAACTTTTTGCCAACCCAATATTATAATTGCTTATACTGCTAGGCCCTTTCGACGCATGTCTGAATAATAATCGATTTCTAGTATTTACCTAGGTGTTTATAAACTCTCGAAGACTTCTGATACGATCTGAATGCCGAGCAGCAATTCATGCATAACGTTGAAAAGCGAAAATTGTTGTTTAACCGGGTTTATGATTCACGTTTTTGGAGTCTCGTGAAAAAACAGTGTGGAATTTCCATGTGTCCTTGAGCCAGTCTCTTACTCTCCGCCCTTGATGTTCTTGCTGACAATTAGAGAACAGCGACGTGCCATTTTAAATTCAGCAGCATCAGAAAAAATCACCATTGACCAGTTTATAAGAACATACATTACCCAGCCGATTTTAATCTCTAAGTTTCATGATGTGAATTTAGAACGGTAGATAAATTCAAAAAGATAAATTCATTAAATATTCTCTCGAAAGAATATATGGAGTTGGCGAAAAAGTAATTTCGGTATTTTAAGGTGAAACAGAGCCTTTTTTATTCAAGCAATGAGCTTTAATGAATAAGATATTTCCCATTTTTTGCGGCAATCTTTTGCCAAAAATAATAAATACGAAAATATTTTATTGATTAAAGTTCATCGCTTGAATAAAAAAGATGAGTTTTACTTCATCTGAAAAAATGTAGTAAATAATATAATAGATCGTTTTTCGTTTGCAGTTTCTATTTTATGTTTACACGCTCGTTCTAGCAGAGTCCCTCATCAAAAAAAACCTTTGCTTAATCTGTATCTACGGAAATCGATTTACATACATTTAAATTTACATAATGATGCACAATATAGTAATGGAGCGTAATTACTATAAATGTAAGTTAGTATAGTAATTACTATAAATGGAAAATCGGAAACTCCTCACTCACGGCGTAAAATTAATATATTTTAGTCTCTTTAGATTGCGACAAGTTATAACAGGTTTTTAATCACAGCCTGTCGAACGAGCAATTGAATTTGATTAATCCAGTGTAGCATCTTCATTTTGAAACTTTCATGATGACGTTCCATATTCATTATACATTTAGAATAGCTCCCTCAGGATTAGACTGCGGATCTTCATGCATTTATGTTTTGTTTAACACTAAACAAAAATAAAAAATTACTAATATGTATAGTATTACAAAAATAACAAGATTTATTTATATTTTGCGCGATTTTTGCTATAACATATACCTAGAGTCAAAAGATATATTCAATAAATTCTCATGAAAACACCTTTACAATTTCAATAATTGTCGTATAAAAAATCACAAATAGGTCACTTCACCCCTCGTGGTAGGTTTAGTGTAGATTTAGTTATATAACAATTTAAAAAACTAGCTTTATTGGAAAATGCATAAAAGATTCTACTTTTGGTATTGTCGAATTTGAAGAAATTTTGAAGAAATTCTGCAAATTAAAAAAATATTGAACGATTTCTGAATTTAGATGAACTATTGACTAATGAAAACTATTGAAGAAATTCTAAATATATTGCGAACTATATTCAAGGATTTGTGAATGTAAAATTTTAATGAAATATGGAGTAATGAAAAATATAGAAGAAATATTGAAAAAATTCTGAATATTGCGAAGATATTGAAAGAGTTCTGAATTTTGAAGAAATATCGAGTAATGAAAACATATGGAAGAAGTGCATTTATGACAAAAATGGGTACATATAATTTAAAGCAGTGGACATGTTAAAAATATGTAAGGACATCAATGTATTAGTTTCAGTTTAATAGGATAATTAAAAGAAGAATGCAATTTTCATTTGGCTCCTGTGTCCTGCAATCAATGCAAACATTTTTTATTTTGCATCAAGATCCACAATCTAGTTATTATTAATGAAAATAGAATTTTATTTGGCTCCACTTTCATAAAATTGTCTAGAAAAATTGAATATTGATAGTAAATCGGATGATAGCATGAAAAATTATATTTCTTATTTTTCGAAAGTACATACATTTTTTTCGATGGATAAGAAAAATTCTGGTTAATTATAAGACAGAAAATTTTGTCGTAATTCTCTCGCTGATTCTAGAGATGCGGTCAGTTTTCACCATATGGAGTGATAGTCGGCTCAAACATAATTGACCGCTCAAGGCCACTTCCCCGACAATGAATCACACCAGATATAAGTTCCACGTTTGCTTCGTGCCAGCTGGTTTGCCCGTTTGACAGACATACTGCGTGCGCAGTGCCTGTAGACTCTCGTCAAGAAGCACGAGATAGAACGATGGCAGTCAGAGGGTAGTCAGAGTGCAGGGGTGGGAATAACCCCTGAACTGACTTGAACGGCCTGTTGATAGTGCTATTCGACAGCAGTGACTCATTGTTAGTGTTACTGGGCAGAATCCTATTTCCGAAATCTGGAAACCAAATACGCCGAGACTGAGGCCACCTGTAGACAAACGGTCGCATTGTCTTCCTCGCTTAGGATATTATCTAACAGACATTGTACACATAGTGCATAAGATCTATGATCTTTATGTCAATACTCAACATTTTCTGTGGAGTTCAAAAACATTGTAGTCGGTAAACTTCATCATTTCAAAGCATGTATCTTTATACCTCCAATGTTCACACCTTGCTCTACGATTTATTTTATGGTTTCAGTAATTAAAACTTTTTTTCGTAGATCGTAATTTTCTAAAACAGGAGGACATTTATGTCTATTGTATAGCTACCAGGGCAGGGGTGTATATTTTTCTCGGGATCGGGAGAGAATCACGAAAATATCTGTGATTCCCGAGATTTTGAAGTTTTTCCACACTTCCAATAATTACAAGAATCCGAAAGCTATTGTGTTCTCGAAGAATATCTTATTAGTTGATTAGTACATAGCTGAAATTTTCAAGAATAACAACACTTTCGGGAATCCCAAATATTATTCTATATCCCGCACACCTCTGATGCCTACATCTTCTCCAATAGCTTATAGCTCCAATTAACAAAACCAAAATAGAATTTTATTTCGGTCTAAAGGAGAAATTATTAACATATATTTTTATCAAAATCTGTTCAGAAAAATCATCACGATCCAGACACGATATTGTAAGGCAATGGTTTAAATTCATTTATAATTATTCAAGAAAGTAGGGATGAATCTACACTTCTGGATCGGAGGACATTTGTAACAGAAACTTGCCGCAAAATTGTTTATACCAAAGAAAATTGTTGTTAAAGGTTTTCTTTATATCAACACCTTCCGCTCATCGAAAAGAGAAAAAGTTTGAAAGGAACCATGTGTCGCAAACAAATACTTATTAATAGACTATGGATCTTTACGAAAAATAAAAATTGTCTGCAACTATTATTAGAGATAGAAACCAAATTGAATGTTATTTCTTCCCTTAATGATTTTAATAGAGGTGACGTCATATATTGAGGTCTTGTATCTTTTAAATTGTACCATAACTTTGAATTTCATCTACACTCAATTTTGCTATAAACGCATCAAGATTCGCAGTTTAGTTATCAATATATAAGCTGTTAAAGATTTTGCAAAATTTGATTGTGTGAAGTTATACGTATACATACATCAAACTACATACTTGGGGGTGGAAAAGCTCATGCAACACTTCTTGATGCATTATTTTTCTGGTACGTAGGGTATTATCCAACAGGTGTCCCCGATATAGTACCAACCAAAAAATTGTAGAACCTATAGAAATAGGATTAAACCTCATCACACTGTAGCCAAGAGAGATCAGTAATAAAGGTGAAAATGGGGGTGATAAGGTGCATATAAAATTTCTCGACATATTATCTTTCAATAGCGTATTATCCAACAGATACCGATGACATAATGCCTAGGACCCCATGAAAAAATGATAGCGTCTATAGAAACAGGATTAAACCTCATAAACCTGTAGCCAGAAGGGTTCAACAGCAAGGGTGAGAAACAGGGGTGGTAGAGCGGGTTCTAAAGTGCCTGCGGCCTACAATCACCCTGATACTGTCCTAAGGCAATGTATGAATAATTTTTTGCTGTTATTGTTTCTAGATCCACTTCTGTGTGACGAGGAAATTTCAATTTGTGGTTTCTCAAATAAATTATTCATTCGTTTGTATGTCATTGACAATCAAGTTTATTCTTTATTTAGTTTCGATTTTCACAAAGCTTTCGTAAATCAATTAACAATCCATCAACACACAAAACCTTAAATTTTATTTAACTTGTTAAGTGATGCAAATCCTGATGAGACCATGCAAATTTACCAAAAATTCAATGAAATCGTTTCGCAATATCCAAAAGGAAAACAAATAATTTCACCCTAAGTACAGGGTGAAATAATACTAAATACAACTTTTAGTATTTTCCCTGTATTCCGACGACTTGCAATGTTTTATACAAATTTTGTTCACGGTGTGTAGCAAACCAATCATTCTGACTCACAAAAAGTTGAAATCGTACGGTTAAAGATTTAAAAAGTTATCATCCTTTAAAGAGTACCCGAATATTAGTGGGAGTCACTGTAGTATATACTAATTGTTCGATCCCTCGTCTTTTTTCTTAAATTTTGAGAACAGCCGGTTCCCATTACATAAGAAAGCCTCTTTCCCGATTTCACGCTGTCCTTCGTTATTTAGAAGAATGCTAGCCTTTGACGTGTCGTATACGATACTCGAGGGTTCGAGCTGACAGCATGGGCAAAGTGGCAATAAGTCAATCCGTAGGCCCGTTCTTAAAAATAAACCGTTTTTTGTTACAAGGGTCTCGGATTCGGACACTAACGGGCCTGATGTTTAGCATCAACGACAACTTGATTCTGGCTCAGCCAATGGCGCCGCCACGCTAAGCGGGACCTGTCGCTGAGTCGGACTCCGTTCGCTATAGCCGCGCTCTGATTGGTCCGTGTTTTTCGTTAATAACTCCTAAACAAAGCCGCTGACGTCATTTTTGTAAAGGAAAATGTCGCTTCAAATGACCCAAGGAACCTCCCATTTCCGGGAACTACACGAATTTTGGGACACCCTGTAGCTGCCTTCTCGAGGCACCCTCGGACCGCGAGCTCCGAGGATTCGTGCGTCACATGGCCGACCATCCGTGCGCTGGTCAAGGGCCATAAACCCGCGGTGGTCCACTCAGGCCCAAGTCAACACGCTGCTTCGAAGAGGATGTCACGCGAAAATTTACGATGATTTTCCGATATTGACTTGAGGGTGGGGCCTTCCCACTCCGCCGAGGAGAAGTATCCGGGAAGTTCCTCCTCCCTCAAGTCAACTAACGAATGGGGTTGCCTTTACCCCCAAAACGGGGCCTTATCGAGACACCCGCGAAGCGACGGCTGAACCTCTTCCCGAAGCAGCCCGTCAGATTCGAAAAAGCATCTGAACCGTCAGATTCGAAAAAGCATCTGAACCGTCAGATTCGAGAAAGCATCTGAACCGTCAGAATCGTTAAAACCTTCAAGTTGTTCGAGTCTCAATCGCTAAAGTCTTCGAGTCGTTCGAAGCAGTCTCTAAAGTCTTCGAGTCGTTCGAAGCAATCTCTAAAGTCTTCAATTCGTGCGAAGCAACAACACTAAAGTCTTCGAATCGTTCGAAGCAGAATCAAAATAGCCTTCGAATCGTGTGAATAGAATCCTTCAGTAAAAATCGTCCTATTACAATTGTCATCTAACTATCGGTTAGAACATCAAACTTGTACACTCGTCGTAGTCATCTCGCTTACCGCTTCGGTCTCTGTTCCGAGAAAAAACTAATCGACTAAAGTTAATTCGGCAGTCGATATCGATCTTGTAAATAGTTGACATCGAATAAATAATTTAATTGTTTATCAAACAATTATTCTTACCGACACCTTACAAGATAATTCACTAATAGATAGTATTATTTTTAAAGATTCATGTGTATAGTGTTTTTGATGACCATGATATGTTCATATTATTTCGAATAAATAAAACTCATAATTTCTTGACACGCCCTGTCGCCTGACCAAGGACGATAAAAGTCAGTCGAGTTTCGAGTTTCACACCCAACCGCCACATACATACATTCATATGGACGTGCGCACAGAAAGCTACAACACAAATACTGTCACGTGACGTGGATCAGCACTTTCGACCTATACGATTCGCCCCCTAATCCCCCCCTGATGCCCCCAATCCTTTTAATGTAATTGTCAGATAGCAGACGTACTCGTTAGCGGCCTTTGTTTGGAGATCTAATAGCCGTTGGTGGTTCACATTTTAATTCGAGAAAATGTACACATCAGTCGGCCTGATAAGAAAGCTATTTGGCCACACAACATCGGAAAACGATATTCGAAATGCTTCCGAACAATTTGCTCTCTCGTGCAAAAACTGATTCCTTTGATTCCTTCGATATTTACACTTTCTGCAATATTTCTTCCACATTTTTTCATTACTCGATAGTTCTTCAAAATTCAGAACTCCTTCAATATCTTTGCAATATTCAGAATCTCTTCAATATTTCTTCCATATTTTTCATTACTCAATAGTTCTTTAAAATTCAAAACTCCTTCAATAACTCTTTGCAATATTTAGAATCTCTTCAATATTTGTTCCATATTTTACATTACTCAATAGTTCTTCAAAATTCAGAACTCCTTCAATATCTTTGCAATATTTAGAATCTCTTCAAGATTTCTTCCATATTTTTCATGACTCGATAGTTCTTCAAAATTCAGAACTCCTTCAATATCTTTGCAACATTCAGTATCTCTTCAAGATTTCTTCCATATTTTCCATTACTCAACATTTCTTTAAAATTCGAAACTCCTTCAATATATATTACAATATTTAAAATTTCTTTAATAATTTTCATTACATTCGATAGTTCATAAAAATTCAGAACTTATTCAATATTTTTTTAATTTTCAGAATTTCTTCAATGTTTCTTCTTTAGTCTCTTCTTTAGGCTACTTTTTTTATTGTTATATTAACACTAAACCTACCATAAGGGATCAAATGACACATTTTAAATTTTTTATTCGACAATTATTACAATTGTAAAGATGTTTTCGTGGGAATTTATTGAATATACTTTTGACTCCAGTATATATTACAGTAAGAATCGCACAAAATATAAATAGATTTAATTTTGTTATTTTTATAATAGAATACATATCAGTCACTTTTGTTGGTCGATAGGTTTAGTGTTAACCTTTTGTACTCGGAGCTATTTTAACTCGAAAATCAAAAGTTTCTTCAGGCCTAGAATATTTCCATTCTCTAGGATTTTTTAAAATTTGGTAGATATGAAATTGATATAATACCTCATACACTACTTAAATGTTTCGTAATTGGTTAGATAGAGACGTAGCGACGTCTCAGAGGCTCCATTCGAGTGCTAAGAATTAAAATTTATTAAAACGTTGATCTACAAGATTTTACTATTTCATCATCTGAAAATTTCAAGTCATTGTTACTTCTTGTGCGTAAAACGTATATGTTTATTTGTTGCATGATGACCTTGAAGAAACCTTCAGATAACTTTGAAGGAACAATCTGATGAAATTGTTAGAAGTAAAAAAGATTTCTTTTAATTTTCAGTTTTATCAACATTACATGAACTTGTAGTGCAGAGATTGAATACACGAACAAGAGGTTCCAATTAATTAATATACAAACTCATGAAAAACCGAGTTTGTGCAACCCTAAAACTCGCAGAGAGACTTTTCGGACACCGGAATATGAACTTCGCGATTAATTTATCAGTTTAACGTCGTTGCGACACTTCTTTCGTAATCCACGCAGCGTCCGACTGTGATAAAAACCTCGTGGATTTTATATTCTGCGTGTTCGTATAAAGTGTGCATCAAGAACCAGAAAACCGGTACGACTTCTGTTCTCGGACGAGCAAGATAGGTCCTTTCCTCCCTTTCCCTTCCTCTTCCTTTGCAGCGATACCTTCTTGTTAGTAATACCTTCTCCCGTTATTAATCGCATAAAGAGTTGCGCCAAATGCGCCGAGGTTTCCAGACAGAGAATACTTTTAATTGTTGGTCTATTTATATACGCGTTCTGTTATTACAAAAATTATTTTTAGCAAAAGCGAATAATGGTTTTGTCTGACAAGCTGTTTCTGAGAATATCGAATATTTTATAATTACAAGTATAATCAACAGAATACGAGCATAACAAAAATTGTATATACGAGAAATGCAAAATACAATGTCGGTAAATTAATTGACGATAAAATTGTCAACATATCGTTAAAAATAAACATTGTCTGTGGAATCGTGTTGGTGATTTAAAGATAATCCGACAAATGTTTAGCTCTGAATTCAAATTTGTATTGTACATCATTAATCTGCAATATATACTTGTGGACGACAGCATCCTGAAAAGTATAAAGTATAAAGGTGAAACAGTAGGTGCTTTTTTGGCACACGACAAGTTGAAACGTTAATAGCACATACATTGACTCCCATTAATATCCGGACGCTCTAAAAAATACGATAACTTTTTTAATATTCGACTATACGAATTGGACTTCGATAGTGTTGTGCAATATGTGCAATACTACAATAATACATTATTATTGTTTAAACACGCTTCACTGGATTCGGAAAAGTCTAGAGAATCTTTTGCTGCAAAGATCAACGCAGCAATATCTTTTATAATAACATCACAATACTTGTTCAATGTCGAAAAATACCTTTTTTTTTTCAAACTAAAATTTCTCAAAAACCGTGCGCCTAGGAGAAAAGTTAAGGCCAGATTCGGAATCGACACGAAAAACGCTGTAAGAATCGCATAGTGAGAATCAAAAGGTAAAAAAAAGTTTGAATTTATTGGACCGTGTTGTCCATCGGGGCCTTAATTTGTCCGGGCTGTTTGTCTCCCGATCAAGTCGGATAATCGAGGTGTCCTACCGTACAGGTGAAGAGTCTTTCATTTCGTTCCTTATTCATAATATGAATTCCAAGTTGCAAAGTTATTTGCACACCGAATAAATCGATTAATTTGTTCTCGAAGCGGCGCGGCGGCACCTGTCTCGAAGGCTAAACGGTAGCAAGAGAACGCCGCGAGTACTTCCGGTCCCGATAATTCGGTTGACAGCGAGGAAGATTTTCCGTCGTCGAGCGTGGTGCAATTGTGGATGCTTAGCAATTTCACGCTCTATTAATCGGTCCGTAAAAGCATCGAGGATGGCGATCGCAAAATTTTACAGAGCTTATCGTCCTAGATGACGTGTCCCGTGCACGTACACGCCGCTCCATACATATGTAAATAGACGCGGAATAAACGGAACGCTATAATAACAATGAGCAATGGGATACCGGTGTGTGGAGGGGGCTGGGGAAGGGGGCAAAAATAGCAGGGTCCGGTAAATGTGTACAGCGAAAGATGAAGGGGGGCAGTGTGACGCATGGTCTACAGCACGAGGGAACACCATTATTCCCCTAACGCGTCGAGAATGCTGAACACTAATCCAGAAGAAGGAGTGGATTGACGAAAGTTGTTTGAGCATTGCGCGTATCAATATGCATGAGCCTGCTTGCCAGCGAGTTTGCGATTCCTTCGTGATTCCGACCATCTTTTGTCCCAGAAAACACAGTTTCGAGATTCCCCCACCTTTTTTTAATAAAGCTCATCGATGATTATCTACTTCCGCATCTTGTTGCGATAATCATAATCATCGTACTGCGGATCTTTACGCACAACTAGCTGACCCGACAGACGTTGCCCTGTCCAAATTTCCTTTGCAATTGTCTCGAATTTTTTCTCCAGCAAACTATTCCAGGACCATAACGAACAAAACAAAAAAGGAATTACGCATATCGAACGAACAGCATTTAATTCTTATATAAATAGAAGATAAATATTGACGCACATCTATAATATACAGAAACCACTCAGGAGTTTCTTTCTTTTTTAAATAATTTTAATACGTTAAGAGTTATATATGAGAGATACTCCTAAATTCTTGTAATTTTTCTATCGTTTCGAATTGCAGTCGCGGCACGATATTTTTAAATTTCCAGTTTGTTGTATATCCATTAGATTTTTTAATATTAACACGAAACCTACCAACACCGGTCAAAATCACCGGTTCCAAGATTTTTATTTTACAATTAGAAAAATGATAATACTGATTTCGTAAGAAACAATTGTACAGATATCTTTAGTAGTGCATGTATTACAATAGGAGCTGCACAAGGTCTAAATAAAATCAATCTTGTCATTTTTTATGAGGAAACATATGTGCCAGTTACTTTCTCAGTCTAGGTAGGTTTAGTGTTGCACTATGAATTATTTTTCAATTTTGTTTACTAATTGTATTAAATATAGCTCTATCTAAAGCTTTGTTGAAATTTATATTTGTGGAACTTGTATCTGTTTTTAATAAAAACCCGTTTCATTTACATTTTTCTTTCTCTGATGTCGAGTCGCAGTCGACAAATGAGTGCAAAGGATTACCTTTGCTTTTACTTAGTTCGTAAAACAAATACTCAAAATTAATACGAATAAAAGAACTATATTTCGAAGTAAAACACATCACTTTTATTTATTCGCGTATGATACTTACAATCTCAAAACTTTAAATTTAGTTTTTCAAGCGTAAACAAAGGTGTTGACTTCACTAGCAAATATTTATTTTGCATTTTGTAGTTATTTTATTCTATAAACATCTATTTAAACAGTTATGTAACAATTATGTAGGTACAAAATAGGAAAGTAATTTGGAATGTAAAGACTTATGGTTCTTCGACATTTTCGAAATAGAAAAATTTGAAATTTCCTATTTCCACCGACCTATACCACAAAATCGAACCGCATTTATTGAATTAACCCTTACATATATACTTCGGAAATAATTGTATAATAACTTGATGCTGCGATCGAGTACACGAAATTACAACACTGTTGTAGAGAAATCAAAGAGATTTTTTTTCTACTATATATAGAAAAAGAAAACGGGAAAATTTTCACCGTGAAATGTATGGAGATTAAAATAGAAAGTGAAAATGGAGGAAATATGATATGAACAGCTCTTGTGCAACTATTACTCGGAAAGGATTAATAGAATTCGTATTTTCTCTAATAAATTATTAACGATAGCTTTGACGAGCGCAGCCGTGAAAGAGATCATAAAACAAACAAAATGTAGACATGGGGAATATATTAAATATATAATATATTATTATTAAATAATTTCATTATTATTATGAAAATACATTATTATTAACACTAAACCTACTACGAGGGGTCAAATCAGAGTTGGGCAAAAATTTAATCAACGATTTAGGATTAACTTTATACTTTAATCGTTCATCGCAATTAACAATTAAACTCCTGCTTTAGTTGTTAATTGCTATTAACGATTACATTCTTTTCAATTGTAATCGTCAATCAGATAATTAATTAATGATCAACAGATGAAATTTCCAAATGAAGTACGAAATCAAAACTGAGTTTAGGTACGATATTGTCATTTGGTCTATAATACGATCTCTATGTGTCTACTTATTACAAATGTGGCGATTAACTAAAACAATTGATTAAATCAGTCTTCGATTTTTCGATAATTTCTTTTTTTAATCAACGATTAACGATTGAATCAATCGTCCATTTTTCAATGATTACCTTTTTTAATCGTACACATTGATCAATCAATCTGGTTTAAAATATTAACTGATTAGTGCCCAACTCTGGGTCAACGACCCATTCTAGATACATTATTTGACAATTATTGAAATTACAAAGGTATTTTCATGGGAATTTATTGAATATACTTCTGAATGTACAGAAAATATAAATAAAAATCTTATTTTTATAATACCATACACATCAGTCGCTTTTGATGGTTGGTAGAAAATATCCGTGCAACGATAAACCAAGAATGTAGAGATGAGTAACCCTTCTGAGAGTTTGATGAATATTGAAAAATGATAAGGGTGCTATGACAATTAAATAGATAATTTCATTAGGACTACGAAGAATACATTATTATGAAAGTCGACTAGCGCGAAACTGGTGGATGAAAGATGTGACACGGGTAGCGTTGGATATTCGGCTGAATGGCGAACGTTCGAGGATCCAGCGATTTCATGGATCCTGGCACGCTACGTACCAGATCGCTATCTTCACGAACGCCGCGCCGCGCCGCGCCGCACCGCGCCGGGCAGACGGTCGGCCGAAATGAATACGGGTGGGGGTTGAGAAGGGCGAGAGGGGAGGCGAGTCGTCGAGCGATGACCGTGGCCGCGGGGTGGGGTTTGCGAAGGACCAATCAAGCCGAGAGCCGACGAGGGTGGTGTGAGTCATCGGCAACGGTCTGGTGGCGACATCCGGTGGCCAGCAGTCTGCCAGTCGGTCGCGAAACGCCACGCCCGCTGTTTCAAATCTGCAAGGATTCTTCTCTTGTCTAGCCGTGTGTTCCGATACACGGGGCCCTCGTACGATCGTTTTGCGAACGCGAGGGGAACCGGCCCGAATAATCTGCGCACGCAAGCGAACGCGCCGCACACCGCACCGGTCGCGAACAATTTACCCAGCTGACGGACCGAGAGCCGGCTCTTCGTCGAGTGGTGTTCTCTCCGTGACGGCTAGATACCTGCCTGGACCACGTTTCCTCCCCGGTGCCGGTATACGATATACATAGTGAGTTTTCACTTGTTTCTGTTCTGTTCTGTTCTGTTTCGTTTCGTTCCGTTCCGTTCCGTTCCGTTTTGTTGTTGTTGTTCTTTCGCTCACGTGAAGGATTTACCCTCCAGTGTTCACACTGTGCTCTAGTGTATTCAATCGCTGCTGGAATACGTATGTATAGTCTGCGCTCGTGAATTTCACCGGCCGGCGCGGCGTGATGGGGCCATCTCGCTCACCGGCCGGATCTCCTCGTGATTCTATCTCGTTCACGTGCATTGTAAATCGCCAGATTGGACCGTGTTACCGGAGTACAATCGCAGTAATTAGCACGGCACTGGACGAACTGCCAATCCCTCGTCACTGTACACGATTTATGGGTGCCGGTTTCCCGAGATCAAACATGTCATTAATATAGGGCGTTATTACGCAGGCGCATCAGACCAAATCTTTTCTGCTTGACGACCGTATTTCATTGGGAAAAAGCTGTCGAGTACTTTCTATTTCGGAAAGGATAAACATTTTCTATATGTTGCAACAAACGAGTGAAATAGAAATGTGTTTTTTTTCTCACTTAATATGGTTAATACGCTGCTGTGCACAAAGAAGAACAAACAATAGCTTTCTGTAGAAATTGTATCGTACAATGATCGAGTCGTTGCATTTAAATTATTAGATAATCCGCGGTAACACATATTCTCAGAACTATTCGATTAAAGAGCGGTATCCTTTTTCAAAACTTACTGTGTTCTTGCCGGGGTTTTTTACGCTTCTCTATTAAATATGGCCGTTTAGGTTCAAATTAATATGATAATATTTTCAAATTCTTCCGATGTTTTTACTGTTTTAAGTTACGCCTGTTCATTTTTGTTGTAAATGCATAAGATCCGCTGTCTAGTAATAATATTATGAAACTTATCTGTATTAATTTCAAACCAAAGAAGTTACATGGACATTTACACCCGTTCCGAATTATTTGATAAACGTTGAAAAACAATGCACGACAGTATTGAATTACTTAAATATTTTTACTGTTTTGCATTTGATCTACTCATTTTTGTTATAGATGCATAAAATGTAATGATTAAATGTAGATCACATTTAATCATTACTAGTATTTATGGTGTTACTTTTAAAATTCTATAAAACTGTAAAGGAATCGAAATTCCTTGAAAATTTTATTATGGGGCAGGCGAAATTTACAAAAAAGTCAACCAAATATTTTCGAAGCCAGCTCGGTACCCGCATTTTTTCTGTTCGTGTCTATCGATATTAACTCTCGCGCTTTTTCTCGCTAATGATTATCCTTAAGCGGCGTCGGGATACGGAGAAAGTTTTTCAAACCGGATCTCGAAAGTGTTGTGAAACTTTTTGATTATGTAGGGGTGTCTGGACGATATAAAGCATAATCTTTTTTTTGTCATTTAACGATGCCAAAAGTGAAATTTTACGTCTCGTTTAAATGTTGTTTTTTTTTATTCTTGGCGTATGGTTAAAAAGAAAACTTAGACGATCATGAACTATGGTAGTAGGGAGGGCTGTCCCGTAGTACATAATTTGTACGTCAGTTGGTACAAGCATAGAAAATTGCGTAGACAGATGGACGATGGGAATATTTCGGGGAATTCGTTAGGTACACTTCCGGTCTGCTGTTATAAAAGTGGTAGTTTTATTAGATTGCCTGACAGTGTTATGAACATTATTTGTATTGAAAAAGGAGTGATTACCATTTAATGATAGTTCTAGAGAACAAAATTGTTGCAGTGTGCGATGTGTATTTATTTAAACTGTGTTAAAAGTGTAATTGTGTAGTGTAGTGAAATTTACACTTGTTTAGCCCCGTTTGCCGTGAAATAATAAAATTTCTATTTTTCACGCGCGGTTATTCTGTTATGTGTGACTCATTTATCATTCGCTTCGCCAAACAAGTGTACATCGAAATTACGTTACACCAAGGGAACAGGCGTAATTCACTATACTTTGATATTTTGTTTAATTTTGCAATTTTACAAAGTGATCAAAAAATTAATTTTCTCTTCGAAAAGAGAAAGACACTTTTAAGACAATAGACCTGAAAGCATTAATTTTAAGTGCTGCTTTTATCCAAGAAACTTGAGTGAAAAACATTTAAAAAATTATAAATTACACAAACTATTAATGATAAAGGTGAGAGTTTCATTACTCAATTTAGATAATTATTTTACTGTTCGTAAGTAGAATCGAATCCAGCAAAAGAGGAGGAATGTTTGTGAGTACACTCGAATCTAGCTGTTTGAACGCTTTCTAAGTACTTTGAGAAATGTAAGCGGTACTTTCACATATAATCGAACCTTGACTAAGTGGATTGAAACCTTTTTTTCACGTTACTCGAATAGTTGCACTATTTAGTAGCAAGTACCTTTCCTTTTCATAGAATGAAGAGTATAATATTTATCTTACTGTTTCTACAACGTATTATAGTAGCTTTTAATTTGTGAAAACTCACAATATTGAAAGTCTAGAGTTATTGGAGTGAAGGACATGGACAGCCATCAATGACCTCTGGTGTTTTCTCTTGTCATAAAACATAAGTTACGATAATATCCAGACGACGAATGTTTATACAAATATTACATTTTAAAGAAATTTGATAACTAGACAGCGGATTTTATGCGTCTACGACAAAAAGATGAGGAAGAGTGCAAATTAAAAAAGTAAAAACATTTTGAAAAATTATAAAATACTTTTATAGTATTTTCAACCAATTAAACATACTTGAGAAAGAAAATAAATTGCAATCTCACTCGAGTTTGCTGCAATCTACGTGGACAAGTTTTATTTCGCATAAAGATTCGCCGTCTGTCGATAAAAATTAAAAAAGCAAATCAGGTGGCAGTATCAAATAATCAAACAGGAACGCATTAGCGAAAAAGCTATTTAAAACATCGATTACAATTTTTCATGAAAGAAACGTTTTTCGTATCTGTAAATTCATCGTTCGATAAATACCAATGCATTTTTCTTTGGAACATTTGTTGCTTAATTCTCCGATTTGCAGGAATTGCGTCTAATTTCACCCAGATTATATAGCCCCCCATACTATGTGATCGAAATAACAGTTTAGCAAACGTGTGTATACATATGTATGTGCCAGCAAATGAACAAAAAATTTGTTTCGCACAAGCCAATATCGGTTGACGGAATCACGACATTATTCCGGTCATTTGGTATCGAAAGATATTTATCAACAGAAAAATCTGTTTCTATAAATGTGCCCTACGCGACAGCAAATGGACAAAAAATTGTTTTGCACAAGCCAATACCGTTTGACGGAATCACAACATTATTCCGGTCATTTAGTATCGAGAGACATTTATCGACAAGAGAGAATACATAATCAGCACAGAAAAATCTGTTTCTAGATCTAATTTCAACTTTTTCGAAACGGTGCAACCTTTCTCCATTTCTCTAGGACAAATACGATATTTCGGTGATCCGATTTAGCCGGTTCACCGGGTATATCAAGTTTCCTGCATCCCTCCAGTACATGGTAGAATATTCTGGTTCGAGTCCCACTCGATTTCTAAGAAGTACTGGTCCCGGTTTCGCGGACGGTGCCAGCCACGGTACACTTAGAGGATATCGAACACTTTTCAGACGGTTTTTCGAACGCGGCGCGGCGGTCGGGTTGATTTTTGTCGTTGTTTTTCTCGGGGAGTAGTCTGTTGTGTCCAGCCGCCGCGCCGTACGGTGTTGGGTTACAAGGGCTGCGGCTTACCGCATTCGCTCTGCTTTCATTCCTCGCCCCCCCCCCGGGACAGAGATCGACACTTTGCTGCAGCGCAAAATGCAATTAAGCACGGCGTCCATCGTCCATCGTCCGTCGACCGTCGTCCGTCGTCCGTCGTGCGTCGTGCGTCGTGCGTCGTGCGTCGTGCGTCGTCGGTCTGCGGTAACAGCGGCGCGGCGCGGCCGTCCCGCGAGCACCTAGAGTTACGGGACCGAGGAAAATTCGCGGCCACCTTTCTCGCCGGAGTCTCGATTTTACTTCCTGTTACACATCGCGTTCGCCACGAGCCGCGAGCTAATTGGCGAATTTCGCGAACGCTTCATGGGACGCGACGCCACCAGTCTCCTGACCTGCTGTTAGTCGTGAAAGCAGCGCCTCTTCTCTTTCCATCCGATCTGATATCGCGGCGATACCATCAGGGATATGCATCACTACTGTCCGACGGATTCTTGCGTTTTCGCTGCCGGAAGAATTTCGCACCGTTTTTCCATCGGAATAATAACTCGCCTCGTTCCGAGCGAACTCTTTGCACCGTTGCCGCAGCAAAAACTCATGTAACTCGTCGTCTGCTTCGCACAGAGCCAGTTTATTTATGTAGCTGTTGTTTCTCATTCATAGACAGCAGCGGATCTTCTTCATGCGTTTATAGCAACATTGAGTAGATGAAATTCAAAATTGTTGTAGAACGTATCATAATATCGTGCAGAGAAGGAATAACATTCAATTTCGTTTCTATTTCTTGCAATCAATCGCTGTCTACTCATTCACGATGTTATTTTCCAATGTCGATTTCTTCCATTTATTATACTTGCAAAGTGAACGGGAAAGAAATTCAAACACCTATGCAGTAGGAACGTAAACTTGGAATAATAGCACTGGATAAGGAAAGTTAGATTGACTACAAATTTTTATGCGAAATAAAAACTACATACGAGAGCTATAGAGAAATCGATTTCTTTATCGAACAATTTTAATCAAATAAAAATAATGCTACAGTAGGTTTGAATTTTTAAAATACTTTTACTTTTTTGCATTTATCTATTTTCTTTTTATTAAGTTATTTTATTAAACCTCTATGACATTATTAGCAACATGCACATTGGTTTAAAGGGTTGACTATAAGGTGGAACATTTCGGAATACAACTCTGGAGGTGCGAACTCTGAGACTTAAGGAATTTATGGATATTGAAGTAAAGGGCACATTAAGATCTATTTATTCTTGTCATAAATGAGGTAGCAAAATTTTATTATAACACAAGAAGCCTTTCGTTAATTATATGTACTTACAAAAATATTTCATAGCGATGGAACACAAATTTTCCAATGTATGTACAGGTCAGCATAACACATAGCAGTTTTAGAATTGTTTCAGTACCGTCAGCGAAACTTGCAGCGAAAGATTGTTCCCTATACGGATTTCGTTTCTCCCCCTCGCACGAACCGCATACATCATCGTCACTCATTTTTCCCCTCGTGTCGAACATCGTCGAACGAGCCAAGTACATACTGGAGTTCGAGAAACCTTGGACCCATCTGTTCCATCCCGTTCCTTTTTTTCACGCCATTGCCCACGTACCAGCACGGTAAGAACTCGAAAGTAATTCCAACTGTTTCAATATTATTGGAAGACTACTTCTTAATTTATTAAGTTAGTAATTTCTTGGATATTTTCTAATATTTTCTTCTGCTTTGAAAGTGCGGATTGCAACCCTTATCGAATTCATTATTTTCAATCCCCTTCGATTGTGTCAACCAATTCTTCCAAAGGCCCCACATTTTTCCGCAGATTCTAGAATTTATAGATTTCCAGCTTTTTCTTAATTACTACAATTTTTCGTTGGCTTAAAAATTTCTTCGACACAATTTTTTTATGAACTTTACGATTTCTCCAAAGACACAATCTTGTTTGGTAGATTCTACAATTTTTACTAGCTTTTACGATTGTTTCGTATTCAATGGTTTATCTAAAATTCCTTTATAGTAGACGTCACAGTTTTATCGGAAACATTGCGATCCCTTCAAAGACCCACAACTACATTCATAGGATTTACACTTTTCCCGAGGCTTCGCAACTGTTTCGTAATTACCGCAACATTTTCATCAGCTACAAAAACTTGATCCCACTGAAAATGAAAATTTTTCATGAATCTTATCGTCTCTTCAAGGACCCCAAAATTTTATCTACAATTCTCCCTAGGCTTCGCAACTGTTTCGTAATTACCACCACATTTTCATCACTCCAAAAATTTAAAGTTAGTCAACATAAAAATTTTTCGTTAGTGTTATAATTTTTCATAAATTCTACAATTGCTTCAGATACGGAAAATTTTTCCCAGACTCGATCACTTCTCACGTATAATTTACAAGTTCGTCCATTGGCCACTATAGTCGTAGGTCTCTGACATTGTGGTGGGACTCTGGATACGTCTCTATCGCGCGCACCCTTGCAGAATCATGAGGCAATAAACACTCGTGGACCACGCGGTCGAAGCGATCCAGGAATGCGCGAAACCCGAGCGAACAGCGGTTTTTAACACCCGACTTTATTGCCGGAATTAACATGAGAGCGTAACACACAACGCGGTACGTATTGCGTTCCGCGGCGGGTAACAGGAAAGAAAGCGGATCTCCGCATTTTTATGAAAATGTATGCACGTAGCGGCAACGGATACGCGGTCTCTAACGAGCGCGGTGCATAGATGCGCGCACCGTTCATTTCTAACAAGGGAACACGTCAAAACGACAATCGCCAATTTTTGCTCTAATCTTGGTAGACGGTATCTCGAACAAAAATGCGAGGCGCGTTCAAAAAATAACGAGAATTTTCATTCGTCGGGAAAAACAAAGTCACACGGGGCCATTGTCTGGTGAATATGGAGCAGAGCAGGGGAAAATAGTATTTTAAATAGTGAATAATAAATAATCATATTTATTTTAAAGTATGTGTACAATTTTTAAAATAAAATATTTTATTTGATGCAGGAATTTTTAAAAATAAGATAATTTATTTGAGGCAGTAATTTTCAAAAATAGTATTTTATTTGAATAATATTGGAAATATTTGGACTTTGTCTTTATTTTCAATATCAATTTTAAATATTATTGCTGAAAATGATTATTAAATAAAACGAAAATGTGGCGAATGATATAGTTTCTTATGTTAAGTACCTTTTCTTCTTTAAATTATTGCTAAGATAAGAAATATTAAATCACCTATAAGTATTGCGAATTCTAAAAGTATTAGGTATAACGACGTAAAAGAAAAAACAATATTCTATTTTGTGTTTCAGATTATTAAAATAGAAATATTTTATTTTCTGGTTCCCATTGTTAAAATAGAAATATTTTATTTTCTAAATTGTATAGCTTACTTAAAATACTATTTTCTTTAAGCAAAATAAAGTCTAAAATATTAAATAATATTTGGAATATTTTTTTCGCCAAATAATGCCCACCTCCGATATGGAGGCTGGAGCATCATTACAGTGTTAGTTTGGCCAAAAATCACGAACAACCAATGAAGTGTGCATTGTATCGTGATGAAAAAGCCATGAATTGTTTCGCCACGAACAATCGCTTATCGCACCAACGAAACATATGTAACCTTCTCGAAAGCTGACAATAGACTAACATCCAATACGACAATCAATGTACACAATAAAACAAAAAAGAAATGGCGTGGATCGGACTAATACAAACCGCGAAATGACAAAATTCCCATTATTTTTTTAACACACCTCGTAAGTACATATCATTATTTTATAAATATTAGCACATTTGCTTACCGAAAACCCATTAACAGGCTTTTGGATGTCTCCATCAAAAAGAAGCTTGGAAATCATTTTTTCGCATTTTTTTACTCGTAATTATTGAAAATACAAAGACGCTTTCATTCGAATTGAATAAATTGCATGAACATATTGTTGTAAAAATTGCGACAAATCTAAATAAATGAATTCAGTGTTTATAAAACAGACGCAATACCAGTTACATTTTTTGCTCGGTAAGGTTAGTGTTAATTAATAATCATAAGAGGAATGACGAGGTTATAAATTGCGACTGTTATTAAAAAATTAATTTTGAAATCCTTAGCTATGAGTCTTACATTTGTTATTATGAAGTTGTCGTATTAACTTAGCGGAAGCCTATTAGTTTCCTCAATGACTAAACTACATGTAGAAAGAAGAAAAACAGCTTCCTTTGTAAAAATACTCCCGAGAAATTGTCGTTGCTGTTAATTAATTTTACAAGATATTCTCGGATCTTAATCAAAAACGTTTAAAATCGATTAAATAGTCTATAAGCAATATGTTGATATATTCTTTTGGATCCGAAAGAAATTTCAGATCTGAAGTAACAATTTGAAAAGAATTGGATTTCTTTCGCAAACAGGAATTTACACTGCTAAAAATACGGTGTAATTACATATAATGAGATTATGGATATTTGCGTGTTTCCTGGCATACCTAAGCCTGCAAAACGCATTAGCATACGAATTGGATAATACTTAATCACATATATACTTCATGATTAAGCTAATAAAACGTGTATCTACGAATTTGCATAAATCTAATGATCATTCGCATTGAATTCCTTCAATGTATTTCGTTACAATTATACGGAGAAATTGAAATTGCGAGAATGAATTTTCCATACGAATATGATATCATATAGAAATGTGAATAGAATCTGGTTCGAATTTTTCCATAGTGGAAAGAAAATAATTCATCGGGCATGTGTTCTGTCGTATTTTCAAAGTGAATAAACAAAAGTACATACTAAAAAGTGAAGAAATTTATATTAGCCAGTTGTTTTATTTTCGGCGAGTAAATATGTAAAGAATAATCTTCGTGAGACGACCCGGCCGATTTTTCTGTTTTTAAGTTCTATAAATAAAAATGATCCGGACTCGAATCGGGAATGCGCGCATACTCTTTCGCTTATCCAAATCGTTGATAGCTATTCTAAAATTTGCCAAGGCACATGCCATGCGTGAAACGCATGTTTCTTTTGCGTGCTATTACCACATCCTCTAACAGTATCTCAAATTCCTCGCAACACTTGTCTACAGTTGCTAAGCGTAATTTAACGTGGTTCACACAAAAAATTATTGATCGGTCTTTGCGCCCGATATCGAACATTAAATATGTGACACGGTTCAGTTCTAGCTGCGTGGCGATATCGAATAAATTGTTTCAATTTTGCCGCAATTTTCACAAAATAGGCTAGAAAATTGCATACATAAGAGATATTTAGAAAAACGTTGCATTTCAGTATTTTATTGAAAGATCAGCGAGAAAATACTACCCTAAATTTTTAGTTATTTAATCATTCCAAGCTGGCTGTTAACATCTTGCGTCTTCCTTAAAATTGCTTGCCTTTTTGCTAGCCATGTTCAATGTTTGTAGAGTAATTTCGAAAAGTCGTAAATTAAAAATATATCGATAAATTTTCCATTCAAGCATCCCGTGTGGAGAATCAGCTAGTAAAATTTAGGTTTTTATCCGTTTTATTAGTTTTAGTTTGTTTGTCAATTTGTAATTTCACGTTTAGAACTTTTATTTGAACACTGATATTGAGAATTTGGAAATTTTCAACGATCTATTTCACATCTTCCTTAAAACTACAATTTGATAAGGGTTTGTTTGTCTATCTGTAATTTAGTATCTAGAATTTTTATTTCAAACCTGACATTGCAATGCTCACAATTTTGCGGAAAATAATGTACATGTATAGAAAGTTCTATCGCAAAAGTCTAATTTCGGTAATGTAATTTAAAAACTGTTCGAGGTTGATGGAAAGTATCGAAGTTCCATCGATGTCTGCAATGTTCCGCAATCTTCTATAATCTTCTGCTTGATTGTTGGTCATTACAATGCGACCTGGATCAATTTCAGTAGCATAAAGCAATCCTGTTAGCGTGACGACGATCAATTTCCTTATAATGTGCCAAGTGTCCCTTTTTGACGATTTCTGACAGCTTGCAACAAAGTATGAATAGTCCTTTTCATTCTCGGGTATGAATGCACGTCAAAATGCACTTTGCAGTAATGGAGGACTCGAGTGACACTCTTGAAATATTATTATATATTATACAACTGCAATATTAAATGTAAAAAGAATTGATACTCTGAAATTTTACACAATGTAGAAAAATCATAAAGCGATACAAAGAAATTTTACATGGTGTAGAAAAATCTTTAAAGGGTACAAAAATAAAAATTTTAAAACCATTTTGAGTAGTTTTATTTTTCATTCACTGCCATACTTTACTGCTTGAATTTTTAAAAATTTAATATTCAAAGCATAAATATTTTTATATGTTATTACAACTTCAAAATCAAATGAAAAAAGAATTATTACTCTGAAATTTTACACAGTGTAGAAAAATCATAGAACAAAATCATAGTAAAAAAAATTCTTAAAAGGGCACAAATAAATTTTAAATTTATTTCCGACGTTTTTAGAATTTTGTTATTCATAGGATAAATTATACATGAATATTTTGCCTAGAAATGTTGATCATCCTGTGAGAATTTTGTAATAAAAACCATTGGCTCTTGGTTCGTTATGGTTTTGTACAGTTGCCATTGCTTTTACGATCTACAGTAGTACCCAATGCAACCCTGCGCTGTTATGTAGAAATTTTCGACATACATTACTGTTATCATGGGAACACACCAGAATGATTCATAAAGTGTTATGAAAACGCGCTCGCGGATACACGATCACACATGAGATTAGATCCACACATACGAAATTAATGAGTTTGTTAAGCGGAAACTAGTGGAACACATAACCGAGTTCAGTTCTAATAATAGCTGAACATAAATTCTGCTCGTTCCTGATTATTTTTATGGGAAAGTCATACTTTTCTTAAAATTAGATTTTCGAAATTCTCGAAGTAATCATTTTCTAATAACGTTCTCTTGCTAATTAGGCCTTATTATACTTTCCTAATCGCAATTTCTAAAGTTTGCTTCTTCATGCAAATCATAAAAAACATACAAAAAATTGATTTCGCGTAGTTAAATGAAAAATTGTGGCATGACAAATTATTTGATTATGCCACTTTTATCGCTGGCTAATTAAGAGATTAAATAAGTAAATCAAATATTAAGAGTCATGCGCGTTCAGACAGTTATCCCATTGTGTCAGTATGTATAGCGCGTGAAATTCATGTTTCACGTTCGGAATCGTGAATGAGCCGAAATAATTAGTTCGTAATTTTTCATGAAATTTCTAGAACGTATTTTCACGATTTTACTCGGATTTTATCACAGCTATTAATGAATATGGTTAATGAAACAAATTAACACATTCTTGTGCATTTTCCCAAAGAATTCTCGTATTCACCTGTGAAATGCCAGTGATCCTGGCAGTAAAATTAAACGAGGTATTATGGCATACCCAGCACAGTTTTCACGGACGTAAAAATATCTATTGTCTATTGTTTAGTGTTAATAATACATACCTGTAATCTAAATTGATATCTGCAAAGCATCTGCAGATTGTTACGAGATCGCGACTCAGAACGCAACAAGTCGAAAGAATTTATTTAAGAAGTGGGTCATGCGATATAAAAAGTCGAAAAGTGTTGATCGGTGATTGTACGAACCACCACGGTCGAAAAAGAAACTAAAATGACCGAGTAATTTTATGGAACGATACAGACGTTATCTGCGCTATAACCTCCAGCAACCGAATAGTCACAGTGACATAATGCGAGACTCATTTCACTCGAATAAATTATTCCATCAAGTATACGTACACATAGTGTTCATAAAATGAATATTTTTATGCAAATTCACATATTTCTAAACTCTGACTCTGGAAGATGATATTTTTACATATTGTATATAGAATAATGATTTCAGTTCATTTAATTTCACTATTGGAAGTAGTTTAACTAAAACTATTGGTTATCTTCGACAATGACAGTTCATATTAACTTTTACCTATTTTTATGCGACTGAAATGCTACTAATACTAAGAATCAAATGTAATTCAAACTGAAGTAAAAAATATTGGCAACCTTTAACCGTTAAAGTTTATATTAAACGTTATACTTTTATACTTCATTTATTATCACATTTATTATCACATTTTATAGTGAATATATAATTGACAGATAATTATAAAATGAAATAAGAAAAGAACTGTTAACATGCACAAGATATACAGTTCATTAAATTTATTAAACTTTAAGTTACCGTTAAAAATGAAAAATATGAAGGTAATAAATTGATGAGGTTATTGAATATTAAAATGACAAAGTAAAATATGAAACAAATTTAAAAGTGATATATTATAATATTGTTTTGTTGATTGAATATCGCTCAGAAATAATTATTACAGAAATTAAATGGGGCCATTAGATTTTTGTTGCGACAGTTTTCTTTAAATACACCCGGTATACCGATGCTATAACAACAGAAGATTGTTCGGCTGCGTCTGGTATCGCTCTGCGTATTACCAAAATAAACGTCTGAATCATAAAAACGTCTTAATAGGCTTAATATACTCTTATGGCAACTGCGATTTGGGCAATCTGAATTCCCGATGGAGGAATATTTTCTGTACTGTCCAGTATACTTGTAATTAGGATCTTTATGGATTTATGGCTTTTAAAAATGTTCAAAAAATGCTGGGGTATTAAATTCGACAGAATTTAGCATAATTTTATTTATTTTGAGTCTACGTATGCTACATATACTAGTAGACTGCGAATGTTTATGCAATTTTTGTAGAAACGAATTGTAAGAAACTCGAATCAAATAAAATCTTATTTTCCGTGGTAGCGACCTTTTTCAGTTCTGAAATAAATAAGAATCGTACTGAATTCTTTCGTGTTTCATATCCCAGCATTTTTTGAAAATCTTCAAAAGCCATAACTGCATAAAGATCCGCAGTGTATTGATCCCAGTGAAAATAGGATTTTATTTGGTCCCGCTTTCTCGAAATTTACCTACAATAATTAATTAATTTGTTATCGATCGTAATTTATCTTCGAGATATTACAAATTTTTATTCGCGGCTCAAAGGTTCGATCATTTACAACAACAATTAGCCATATTTGTGAGATACTAAACGCTGGATTCGGATTTGAATCTTCAGATTCGAGAACCACGTTAGCTATTAAAAATGTTTTAATCAGTTTTAAAAGAAAGGAGGTTTTTCGTCCTAGACCCGCGTCAGTAAGGCTATCTAGCGGGCCCTGCCTTATACACCCCAGATGTTCGAAGACAATTTGAGAGACGTATTTATGCTGAATGGTGACATATCAGTAACTAGTATCTCACAAATATGGCTAATTGTTGTTGTAAATGATCGAACCTTTGCGCCGCGAATACAAATTTTTCCGCAGTCTACTTTAACTTATATAAGTTATAACACTCGAGCATCAGGTTGTGAGATTAAAATTTGCTCTATACTTGAAAAAAGTATCTTTCAAAAATTAACTAATACAGTATCAATGTTCACGTGTTGATTATCATTAATATGTAGATTGTTAGGTATGCATGTAAATTCTTATTTTCGTGTATCATTTTGTAAACATATTTACATGTTTTACGGATTTGCGTATACACAATAAATAATGCACGTGCAAGTGTAGTTTGTAATTGTGGATTCTCTCATCCATCGATTGTTTAACAAAGTAAATGAAAAATTTTTATGCGAAGTTGACAAGAAACTCTGTCATTTTCTTTAAAAATACTCTGACTAACATAAACAAATTACTTATTCAATATCAATAACGAGTAATTATTAACTATGTTTGTCATTAAAAACGTATAAAAATCTCTCTCGTTACCAATAATTTGTATACTTCGCAATCGAACTGAAAGTTCCTGTTTTTCCCGTAAATCGAACGTCAACTTGTATGCAACTTAATTGATAAAACCCGGACGAAATCCCAACAGTGAACAGGATCAATTAGTCTGAAATGTAATATCCATTGTAATGATACACGGGTTGTTAAATGCGGATCGAATTGCAATTTGTATCGAATGACATTATTATCTGCAATGTTGCTGCACCGGTATGTGATTAATCATGAAAATTAAAAACCTTTGATCGAACCGTTTCGAATTTCAAGCTCGAGTAGATCGGGGAAACGGGAGCAACAGGGGATTGACAGAGTAACATTTTATCGCGGGCGAGCAGAATTTTTTCGTAGAAAAAAAATCGCGAAACAGCTACTAACACCGATCGTCAGGGCCGATGAGCATTAGTTCAACGATCGTTCCGCGAGCAAGCCTCAATTTATGCGCGCACCACCTCCATAATTCATATAGCTTAGATACAGTAACAGTTTGAAGACGGGAAAACTTCGCGGCAAAAGGTTTTTCTTAAGATCGGAAACGGACTGGCCCGCTTTCGCCGGGAATGAATAAATTGTGTTAATTATGCTACGGCGAAACGGCGAAGGTCATTTTCTCGATGGTACGAGGGAGTACACGAACATTGAATCACTTGCGAAAGATCGAGTAAACCAATGCTTCCCAGGCTTTTTTTACTCGCGTCGCACTTTGCAGCAAATGAAAAAGTTGCGGCACAACTGTTATATATGCATATGTTTTAGTAGCTAATTCAGTAGTCGAATGATTTTACTCATTTTTTATATAATTTTAATTATTGCGCGGTGCACGGTTTGGGAAGCACTGGAGCAAACCTATACGACAATACTGCTTCGATATACAGTGACTCCCATTAATATTCGAACGCTCTCAAAAAATCTTTTTCTTCATCGATAACAGTTATCTTTTGGACACTAAAAGTGTTATTTCGATCCAGAGCTGGGGAAAATAGTAGTTTAAATAGTGAATGATAAATAATCCTATTTATTTTAAAATATGTGTACAATTTTAAAAATAAAATATTTTATTTGATTGATGATGAGCGATGAAGTAGTAATTATTAAAAAATAAGATAATTTATTTGAGGCAGTAATTTTTAAAAATAGTGTTTGAAAATAGTATTTTATTTGAAGAATATTGGAAATATTTGAACTTTGTCTTTATTTTCAATATCAATTTTAAATATTATTATTGTGTTTGTTGATTATCGATCGTAAGGAAGTTTATAACAAGAAGTATAGATGATATCGGCGCAAAGGTTCGATCAGTTCGATTTAAGGTTTGATTTAAATATTATTGCTGAAAATGATGAAAGAGAAATAGAAGAAAGGATAGAAAGAATATTGGAAATATTTTGTTATTATTAAATAAAACGAAAATGTGGCGAATGATATAATCTCTCATATTAAGTACCATTTCTTCTTTAAATTTTTGCCAAGATAAGAAACATTAAATCAACTGTAAGTAATGCGATTTCTCAAAGCATTAGGTATAACGACGTAAAAAATACAATATTCTATTTTGTGTTGCAGATTATTAAAATTATTTATTAAATTATTAAATTAATATTTTATTTTCTGGTTCCCATTGTTAAAATAGAAATATTTTATTCCGTGGTTCCTTATGTTAAAATAGAAATATTTTATTTTCGAAATTGTATATCTTATTTTAAATACTATTTTCTTTAAGAAAAATAAAATCTAAAATATTAAATAGTATTTGAAATATTTGTTTCGCCAAATAATTCCCACCTCTGTTTCGATCGATCATAACAGTTATCGATGGGAGAAATTTATTTCGATTGCCCATAACAGTTTTTTAATGGGAGAAATTTATTTTCATCGCCCATAACAGTTGTTCGGCTAAGGTTTATATTGTAGGTAGTATACCTGAAAATAGTTTGCATGCACAGTCACATAGTTCTGCGAGCGATCGCAGAACTTTGAGAAATATTCCTCCCGGCGTTGGATAATCAGCCTTCTGAATTATTACTAGGATTAGCGAAACTATCCTTACACCGTCATTCCAGGAATCATTACTCACTAGGCGAAACCTTCCGTGTTAGGGGCTAAAATTCGTTGGCTCTGCGCATACTGACAAATTATGAGTCACTGACTGTTAGGGCTAATGTTATCCTCCCCATCGAAATCCTGGATATACAGTTCCGTTCAAAAGTTTGTCATTGGTCAGAGTAACACGTAAGAAATTCACTCTACAGAATTTTTTACTACATATCATTCAACTGCGGATTTTATGCATTTATAACTGAAACGAGTAGGTGGAACATGAAATATACGAGAAAGATAGAAGGTGTTTAAGAGTGTCGATATACATATTATCATCGCTGCTTATTAAAATTATTAAAGAAACAAATTTTTATATCATTCTAGTACTTTTTAATTAATACAGACAATGTTTATTTTGCATGAAGATCCGCGGTCCACAAATAATACGTGACAAAATCATTCTACAGATTTTTTTATTGACAGCTAATATATTAAACACAGTACTTCAACACTACCTACTTCTTTCTCTAATTGTGACAATTGAAAAAAAACAGAATATAAACCACAATGTAGTGATACTGAAAAAATGATGCTGTAAACAGTAAAATGTACAGATTGTTCTATCTAAGATGGAGTACCTATTTTTTCTCTAATTGTGACGACACACAAAATTGTAAGACTATAATAATCTGATTCATTATTATTCTTGAAGCAGTTAGATAATTAAAGACGCTTTTGGAAAAATGGAATTGTAAAATGATGCAATACGTATACGTAACAAATTTTCAAGATAAAATTGTGAATAAAGTATAAGCAACGAGACTTGTGCACCAACGTAATCACATTCTTTCGATTTATCGGAGCATTAATAAATAAAAATTCAATCGATTGATGAAGTTAATCGTGAATCGTTGATTAAAAGAAGAAATCATCGAAAAATCAGAGACTGATTTAATCAATTGTTGAAGTTAATCGCCACACGGTCTATCCATAAATTGTAATAAGGAGGGGGAGAGAGACAAAGAGCGAAGATGGAGAACTGACAGAAATATATCTCAACGAAAACCCAGTTCATTTTTTCAGTATGCATACAGTTTTGATTCTGTATTTCATTTCGAAATTTCAGAGAAAGATTTCACAGAGAGAAATTTCTTAAAAGAGGCAAGTAGAAAATTAATCGTGAATCGTTGATTAAATGTTTGCTCAACTCTGCGATTTATATCTAAAAATATAATAACATTGTCAGTTGAAGATGCGAAGACGTCGAATTTTATCGAACATCGCCAGAAACTATGGCAATTGGCACGAGGATTAGACGACTCCTAAAGGAATAGGGCTTGGCAGACTCGCGTGAAAATCCTCCACCCTACAAGGAGAATCATCCCCCAGCGAGACCCGTTTCGTGACCGATCCGAAATCGTGTTTCGCCTTCCTTCCGCGTAGAACAAATTGAGAGTGATGTGATCCGAATGTAAGGGAGCTGGCTATCGATCGGTCGAATGTCCATCCGGTTCGATAGGATGCGTGCTAGAGCCAGCCGCCTGTCACACCCGTTTTGCCAGCGGGCCAATCGATAATTGTACTTTGTTCACAACTATCCACGAATTTCCATGGACACGGCATACGCATCGTGTACACTGCCTGTAGAAAGTTGCTCGTGCACGAGCTATTCCTTTAGTGTAACGGAAAATCAACCTTTTTGCACTTTACACCCTAACAGCATTCGATAAAATAATGAAGTTAGCGTGATGCGTCGAAGATCAGCGATGAGGATGATAAAAAAAATTTTAATCGAAATGTGAGCGAAATTCATTTAAACTATGCATACAAAAATAAGGATTTTGCTGGTAAGGTTCAAAATTTTCATAAGAAACGTTTAATAATAACTGAGAATTATATATACAGGGTGTTTCAAAAATTCCTTCAACATCCGGAAATTGGAGGTTCTCGAGATCATTTGAAGCAACATTTTCGTTTGCAAACGCAGCATCCGCGGCTTTGTTAAGGAATTATTAACGAAAAATAAGTATATATAGAACAATAAGACTGTACCAAGCAGCGTCTAGGTCGCGTTGTGATTGGTCTGTGTTTTTCGTTAATAACTCTTTAACAGAGCCGCGGACGCCATTTCTTCAAAGGAAAACGTTGCTTCAAATGAACTCAAGAACCTCCAATTTCCGAATGTTGAAGGAATTTTGAGACAGCCTGTATATTTACATACTATATTACCAAAATATTTAAGTAAGAGTTTTTACAAACGAAACCATATTTATGTGCAAAATCCGTTAAACGCACATGTACAGAAAACAACGTAAAATAAACGATACATGAATATTACTTTAATAGTCTGGCCGCCATTGCTTTGAATTAAAGCGAAAATTCTAATGGTCATTGAATTTACAAGATTGGTAATAGTGGTATTAGGAATTTCTTTCCAGCAGCGTTTAAATTTCTTCTTTTAAACTGTCTATATTGGCGAACTGACCATTATTATTGGCGATCCTCCCCAGGAGGAAGGATACTGCACCTCAGCATTAGCTATAGCAGTATGGCGAACTGACCATTGGCATAAATTTTACCACGTTTATTTTCTTACCAGTATAGTCCATAAATTCTGTATTGGGTTCATGTCAGTGCTACAGTGTTGGCCATTCTATTATACGAACGTTTCGTGCTTCGAAGGATTCACGGGAATATCTTAACACGTGAACCGCTGCGTTATCCTGCTGAAATATATATTCGTTTTCTCCAGCTACATCTTCTAAAAATGGTAAAAAGTTTCACTTTTACAAATGTTGAAAAAGCTTCCCAAATCATAACACTACTGGCGTTTTTGTCAGAATTTTTACACATTTTTACACACCACTGAAAAAATTATGCCTTCCAGTTTACTCCATAACTACCTTCCGGATCAAGATATTAAATTTTGCACGTTATTTCCAATGTTCCATCAAATAAAATTACCATTGTATTTATTCTATATGTCAATAACAATACGCGGCTTAGCGCGACAAGTTTTTCTTTTACGATCTCGCAAGAACCAGAGTGATGAGTTGCTTTTATTCAAGGCATGTTTGAATGCTTCGTGTAATTGCTGAAGGTGATAAATGGGAATAGTGATCCTTTCACTTATAAATGCATAGAAATGAAAAATCACTCGTTTGTAAAATTCAATGCGTGACTAACACTTTCCGGAGCACGGACTCGGGACTTTCATAAATCGGCGCGAAAACACAGTTTAATGGAAAAGATGAAATTTTCATGGCAACGCGGTCCGTGTGTAAATACCTGCACATTGTACGGAGGTACGGCATTATGCATTTCGGATGACACGTTTCGCCATCGTTTGGCTTGGTTTTCCTGGCCCCGAGGACTTTCCAAGTAATATTTTACCGGGTAGCTCTATAGAAAAGTTGGGCAGAATAGAGGGCCTACATATGTGGCATTAACACAGCCGTTTATTGTTCAGCCGTTGTCGCAGTATCGTGGCACAGGTAACCCAATATTTCCGTGTAATTTAACCTATCCTCGTCTGTAAAGTGCGTTGCTCGAGGAAGGGGGCAATATTTCACCGTCAGGTTAGAACTTCCTTTCTGTCGTTGAAACTTCTACCCGTTCCAGTCGGGAATTTATTGCAAAAACTTAGCACACAACTCATTTTTATAAAGACCCCCCAGTGGTTCACTATCACTACGGAGTACAAGATGCTTGAATAATTTATGCTCAAATAAACAAAAGATTTTTTAGAATTTTTTCAGATTTTTTTGGTTGCAAACTGTGGTCGTAAAAAATGAAAAACCCCAAAAAAATCGGAAAAATATTTTTTTCTCAAAAATACGAAAACATGTCATTCCAGTTTTTGATTCCCTGATGAACTACCATAACAGGCAGTGTTGTCAATTTTTATTAGATTTTTTTGGGGACATCGCTGTCAAAAACAATAAAAACCGAATTTTTTCGACGTTTCTGCTATTTAGAGGAAAGTTGTACGAACAGTAAATTAATTTTCTTCAATGACATTTCTACGACGCCAAAATCTCCGTCATTCGATAAACACGATTGTCCTGATGCTAAAAATCTATGATCTTGCACGCTGTTACTGAAAAGGAAAGTTTTCGATGTACTTCCATACACGTGAAGAAATACGAGGGCCGATGTACAGATTTGATAAACGATCGTTCCGCTGTAAGGCTCAGCAATTCTACGATCTTCTCTTGTACATCAATGCTTCATCCGAAATCGATATATCTCGGGACAAGGTGCGTTTCGAGTCGCAGGTTATGGGAATTGCACTCGCGAATTGATTCTGATTACACGTTACGACCCGTTTGATCATATACGTACCGAGAGGATGTTAGTAGCCGATGGATGTTGGATAATTCGTAAATATTATTCGAGTCACGACTCGTGTTTAAGCGAGAACCGTTTGCCAAGAGCGGTGATTTTAGTATTGAGCTGTGCCGGAATCAGTGGTGGCTCAAGGAAAGTGGAGGCCCCAAGCGGTAAAAATTATGGGGCCTTCGAACTCAAGTTAGAAATAGGGTTACAAGAAAACTCCCCAAAATTTATTAGCAAAAAAGAGAAGTAATGAATACATTTCATACCGTTACACATTAAATAAATTTCATTCATTTAAAAAATTACAAATTAATAACAAAACATCCCGTTCGTTCAAACGCATACACCACTATGCAAAAGAAAGAAGCACCGATATAATTATAAAATATAATGACAATTATTTATTAGATATGAGTTCGATTAAACAGCGGAATCCTTTTGAAAATTTTACCGTGTTATTATTTAATTTTTTACACTTTTCTATGAAATATGACCGGGCACTTCTTTTCTTTGCACAGTAGTGTATGTTCATAAATATGGATTCATATTTTTATATTGAAATGTTCGACAATGAGAATATACGATTTTTATTAATTTTGTATCTACAAAGACCACTGCCACTGAAAATAAGATTCTACTTGATTCCGTTTTCTGAAAATTTGTCTACAAAAATTAGAAATTACAGAAATATCCGCAGTCTAGTAACATATTCTCTTTAACACTACATCTACCACCACCAGTCAAAATGACCGATTCCAGATATTTTGGTTTACAATTATTGAAATGATAAAACTGATTTTAGAAGGAATAATTGTATAGATATCTTTAGCAGAGCATGTATTACAATAAGAGCCGCAGAAATTCTAAATAAAAAAATACTTTTGTAAGGGAACTTTTAAGGTTTGGTAGGTTTAATGTTAATAAGGGTTGAAAAATATTCGAAATAGTGCTAAGACTTTACAGAAGTTCATAAAAATGTTTCGTTATATGTTGAATACGTGTACATAATGGAAATATTAAAGTAAAACTCGAATTAGGCTAATATACTTTTTCAGTTAATTGTTTAGTAACTGAATTTTGTTCTTGATTTATTCATTAAAATCACAAAGCTTTTGAAAAGTAGGGATACCATTAACATTCGCTGCGCGAGAGAATGTTAAAGTCTATTATTTAAAATTCTATCATTACTAGACTGGATCTTCAAGCAAAATTAGAATTTTTTACGTGAATTGTTATTCTTCGGAACATGATCAATTATAACAAGTGCAAAACCTTCGTTTTTCTGAAATATTGAGGTGGGCGTATGTAGGCTTCCGTGTCTGACTGTAAGCAACTCTAAGCAACAGTTTCGTATGTGACAACAATAATTTAATAATTAGTCAGCGATTTTCATTCGAACAAAAGCAGCCGGGTCGCGTGTTCTAAGCGTGTAACACGCATACTTCTCTTACTCCCTTTTTGTATGTAATACCATTAAGAGCCGCCGGAGTGCGCAACACACGAGTACGGGTTATAAATAACTTTGAGAGCGAGTCGGTGAAAAAGAGCGAGGCAAATCCCTGTAGGAATAATCCCGAAAGGAAGAAAAGAGGGTTGGGCTGGCGCGACGGTGGAAAAGCAGACCGAAGGAGGAGAATTAATACGGTGGGGAGAGAGAGGATGGTGGATGGCGACTGGTTTTCGTTCCAATAAAGTCACTGGGCGCAAACGAAGGGCCGAAATCGGGTAGCCCGAGACGATCTTTTCGAGCAGGGTGAAATAGGAAAAAATTCGATGGGGAAAGGAAGAGAGGGTGGGCTTGGAAACTTACGCAAACGTGGCGCACAGGTCATTGCACTTGCATTCAGAGACACGCATTCAGCCGCGTGTACTTTTCTGACTATGTGCCGCTGCTCAAAGTGACGTGCAGTGCCGTGCGAACATGGCCCGTCACTATACGCGTGTCCCCGTAACAACCATCAAACGCACAGTATTACGTATTCTACAGTTTACCCAATACTTTTTCAATACCGCTCAAGAATATGTTCCATCTTCTTCTTCTATATAAATAAAAATTAAATGCTGTTCGTTGGTAAGCGCATTGATCACTTGAGAACGACTGTACCGATTAAGCTAAATTTAAAAAAAAATGTTTGTAATAGTCCAAATAAGGTTTTTAAGGAAAGAAAAATTTAAAAAGTTTCCCGGAAAATGGAAAATTCGGGAGAAAATAAAAGTGCTTTTTTCTAATTTGAACAGAACGTCTGCCAAGTCAGCCAGTTTTAAATAAAATACATCACTTTTAATTATTCGCGCGTACTTTACTTACAACTTGAAAACTTTAAGTGTTTTCACGCGTGAACAAAAGTGTCATCTTCGCTAGAAAAAATATTTATTTTGCATTTTGTGGTTACTTTATTTGATAAAAATCTATTTAAACAGTTACGTAGAAAGTGCCTTTTTCTATGGGATTTTTGTATGAATCTTTAGACTTCGCGTGGCCCCTACTGTGATACACGCTTTACTAAAGACATCTATGCAACCATTCCTTATAAAGTCATTGTTATTATTTCAATAATTGTAAAATAAAAAATCTGGATCGAGTCATTTTGACCGGTGGTGGTAAGGGTTTAGTGTTAAAGTCAAATAAGTTCCTAATTGCACTCGTATAAAATTTAAGAAACGTGACATATAGACGTGACTTACAGATAACCTCTCAATTATGAACAAGCACTAATGAACAAGCATTAATGATGCAGTTTGCTTCCTGGTTCCATGGTTCCTTCTTCTGATTCAGATTCGGCTACCTTGAAACGACCGACCGACCTTGAACGATGTTTTGTTTTGTCCTCAAGTCGAATGAAGTTCGCGTGAATATCGTTAGAGCATTTTGTGAATTGATCTCGACTAAAAGAATCTCTTTGAATTACAGACGGACTGGAACGTGCCCATCACATCCTGCTGCAGTGGGCAAAGTACGCAGGTTCGAAGGACAACATCACCTTGGTTGTGGTCTTGTTATCCACGGCCAGCGAGATCGCAGCCAGATCGCGAAAGGCCCCTTTGTACAATCGGTTCTACAGCGTGCGAGTGCATGATATACTGGAGAAAATGAACTCGAAGGATAAACCGCTGTTCCTGGACATCGACGACGCTCACAACGCGATCAACTCGAACAACCTGAAGCAGACGATGCTGTCGCAGGAGTCGCGGGATCACGGAGACGACGGTATTCTAGCAGCCAGCAACGGAAAACATGAAAACGGCGACGCGGACTACGATTACTCGGATTTGGGGCCAGAGACCGATGTCGACGCAATCGACGAAGTACCAACGATGCCCGTGAAGAACCTCTCCTACGAATTTTACAAAGACGACAACGATTCTAATCCCGACGAGGAACATCGTGAAAAGGACTCGGACGTTCTCGACAACATGGGCATCAACGCACCCGAGATCAACCCAAAGTACCAGCCAGACGCCGAGAACAATGTACACGAGAATCGCGATGAGGATGAGGATGATGAGGACGAGGACGACGACAAGGTCCTCGATGAGTTTGCGGCGCCGCAAGTGGTCCAGAAAGTAACACCAGAATTGATACACGAGGACAATTTCGCGATGATTCACGACGTGGTTCGCGAACAGATTGAGGAGAGCGTCGACGATGAAGAGATGCCGATGAAGAACGATGAGGAGGATAAGGCTGATGACGCGCAAGATAACGTTGATAAAACGGGCCCCGTTCACTATGATGATTCTCCACCCTCGCCGCAGGCTGACAGTAAGTGTGAACCAAAAATTAAGCCGCGATTCTACGAATCCATACCCGGATGGATCTTCAGGTGCGCGATCTTCCTGGGCAGGATCGTTCTTTGGAGTTTTCTCTCGGTGTACGATTTTTCGAGGTTTTCAGCTAGAGGTTGAACAGGAGAGATCGAACAATTTGCTTTGGAATCATTCGGAAAACTTTCAGTTACGATAACTTCCTAACGAATAAGATTAGGGCGTAAGTAATGTTAATACTTTTTATGTAGAGCACAAACAACAGCTTCAATCGGTGCAGTCAAAAACAATAGGTATTCATTTTGAGAAAAGAGGCTGTTGCACTTCTGATACACCGATGCACAAATATTAACTATCAATGGGCATTCGACTTTCGCATTCTTAAGCGTTAGATAAATTCAATTGTTTAGAGGTTCTTGTAATAGTTGGTACAATCGAGAAGGTAAATCTCAGGGTGAGTGATGCCTGAACGGGCTCGAATTTTGCCCTGTGGGGCACTGGCCTGATTTCACGAGAGCAACGAAAACACGCTTACACAGAACACTATGAAATGTAGTAAGATACATAGTTTTTATGATATTTGCCCTAAGCGTCCCCGTCAGGAGCAATTTAAGACGTTCACAGAGCTTAAAACATTCGTCTATAGAATCGATATGATATATTCAATTCTATGTGTATTAATATCAGAGCAGAGTTGTGTTGAATTACAATTGAATTATTTTACGAATTATATTTACAAGGTAATTCAATTACATTGTATTGAATTATTGCGTGATACGAAATTCAGTCGCTTCATTTAATTAAATTGCGATGTAATTTGTAATTCTGGTCTCTTATTCAATTAAATTACAATGTAATTTGTAATTCTTGTCGCTTATTCAATAAAATTACATTGTAATACGATTTGACAATTGAAATACAATTACAAAGTACAGTATAAGCAAGAATTATATGTACATAAGAAAAATAAGAGGTGGAAAAAGAAAAAGTTTAGTATCAGTGATGAACATGGTATTATTCATAAATTCATATTGTGCGATTAAAATAAACTTGTTTATTACGTTTCAGAAAAGAGATATATATTGTAAAAAAAAAAACAGAACAAAATTACTACAGAAAAGGAAGTAACACTATTCAATAGAAAAGATCTAGAAAAGAACATTCTCGCAATTGTCAGCAAGTTTTAATTGAATTTTAATGAACACTCTTTGTTCGAATATCTTGTCACTAAAGTTGCTGCATTTTTTAAGGTTGGTCATTGTCGTATAAGAAAACATAAGAATGCGAAATTTAAGGAATACCGATAAAAATGATAAATATTTTTCACATTAAGCGAATAATATACACACTGAGTAATTCACATTATATTGTATTTCAATTATACTCACGAAAATGAAGTGAAAGGTTCGAATTATGTAATTCAATTACAAGGTATTTAAATTAGCACAACTCTGTGTGTGTGTGATTATTATTATTACTAAGTAAAGTGATATTTTTCTAAAGTTTATATATGCACATTATCTTTTTTACTTGCATACTATTTTTACAACAATTTTGTTTGCTGTTTTTACCATTTGATATCAGTCTATTACAACAAATACAAAGATGCGTATAAAATAGTCGAAATAGAAGCAAAAAGTAGAGTAAATGGATAGTGAGACATCCTAACAGGTCTTCCTTTGAACTTATATAAGTCGTAATTTTCAATTGTATAATTAACAGTCTGATTAACGCATATAATTGTTATATATTTCCTATTTGATAAAGGTTTTATGATATACGTTTGAATTTCGCGCCTATCCTTCTTAGTATCTTCATTTCTACATTGGAAACTCTTGAGGCTATGTTCACGGAATACTATTTCCGTGCGCATGCGCACTAGACATTTCTTCTCGACAGATGCCGGTGTTTCGTGTTTCGCTTTTATCCGAGTCTTTCGTGTCATTAGCCTGATGGTTTTCATTTGTTTATACGCTAATACCGTGTTTATCGGTGCTCCAATCTATTTCTTAGTAACATATAAAAGTGAATATGCGTTTATGCATCTCGTGTTGCCCGGACAGATCGGAATAGAATGACAAATTCAAACAATTCAAACATAACCGTTAGAAAACGTGCTCCTAATGCACAACTGATATACATAGAACAGTCAGTTGATTAATAGTCGCGCATTTTGAATAAGATCATTCTTCCTGTTCGAAAGTGTAACGGCTCGATATAACTGTACACTCAGACGCAAAAGTTTGTATAGACCTGTCGAATATCGACAAGGAATAAAGGTTTTGAATACATTAATTCATTTATTCTTTCAAAATAAATAGCTTGCAAAGCAATAATGATGTTTATAAGCATATTATATTTACAAGGTAATATAAACTCATTCAAATAGGTAGCATTTTAACTGATGACTTTGGAGAGATTACATATTATACCATACATAACCTAACTCGTGCATTCCTTTCTATATATATGAATTCATCGAAAAATAGTCCGTTCCATTTTAGATAAAAAAGATTTATTCGAGAAAATTGAATATATTTAATGAACCTGATAATTAGACTCCGCATTTTATGTATTTATAACAGAAATGAACCAGTGCAACTGAAAACAACAGTGAAAATATTAAACGACTTAGAATATTAACATATTACTTCCGCCACGTTAAAATTATTAATGAGGAATACAAATTTATTTTTTTGCTCCTGTGTCTTGCAATTGATGTACAAACTTTTTATTTTGCGTAAACATCCGGAGTCTACTGATAATAATTAAACGTTCCTGCACTACCTAATGTAAATCTTTTGAATGCTTTCCTAGAAAGTTACGTAACGCATAAGAAATGTGAAGGCCGAAAATGACGGTTTTTTAGAGGCCATTTTTTCCTTCTTCTTTCATTTACCTTATACCGAAGAATAGTCGCCTTCTCGATTGTACATTCCAGGTAGAAATGCGAATGCTTTGGCCACTATAATATGGCTTGAATTGGTAATGTAGTATTAGCATAGGACTGATTTGAAACTATAGCCTACCGAATCCTTTCCTACAGTAAGGTAGAAAATTATACGGACATTAACGTGCTCAGACTTTTTATATGAATGTACATCAAGGAATATTAACAGATCTCGTTCCTCGATTTATACATTGGACGTATAATTAAATTTATTTATTTTCATGTTGCATCGAAAAATCGTTACCGAGTGTAATTATCGATTTCGGCATCACGATAAAGTAAAATACCGAGGAACCTGTGCTCGCATCGAAAATCGAAAAGAGGATGAAACAAGAATCCACGAATTAAAACCGTATCTTGTATCTGAAATTTCGCGGGCAAGGCAGCCAGTTAATTTTCTGATAACACCATAAGGTCCCGTGGTATTACCGTGCTTGTTCACGCCAAGAGGTCGGATCCCGGTGATTCGAAGGAACCGGTTGGTAAGAGAATCGATACGGTCGAATATTTTCGACCGGTGTTGCACCGTGCTGCATCGTGGTGTGGACAAGTCGAAACTGTGCAGGAGAATCTTTATTTCGATTGCAAAAATCGTCAAACATCAACGTAATTCCGGCTTTAGACACTTAGTAACTGTACAAGGAGTATAAAAAGTAATGGTCATCCGTCCTAGGGGTGACTACACCTACACCTGTTTTCTTTTTTAAATCAACGCCTTCTACTCATCGAGAAGAGAAGAAGCAAACAAATAGTTATTGAGATATGAAGCTGCTGTTACCCGAGGCCGCAGTTGGCGCAACCAAGTTGCTGCAAGTTGCATAAATTAATATTTATTGAAAGAAACCACTCAACCGTAAATACATTTCTCGCTCTAATGTTTTACATGCGTTTCGTTTGTCTCTTTTTCCGAATCTTCTGGGAAAAGAAGGCTTCACGTCAGCTGTTTGTTTATGCCGTTGATTACGTTTGCAATCGATGTATCGCATCGATTGACTCACGCATATACACACGATACACACATACAGAAGATTTTCAGAATCTCGCGCATACATATGGGAGCCTATTAGACTACTGTTTATATGTAACTATTTGTTTGCTACATGTGGTTCGTTTCAAACTTTTTCTCTTCTCGATGAGCAGTGGGCGTTGAAATAAAAAACAACTTTAACAACAATTTTCCTTGTTACACTGTACAGTTATCAGTACACCGAGAATCTTCATGCAAAATAAAAATTGTCTGCATTGATTGTAAGAAACAGAAACTAAATCGAATGTTATTTCTTCCCTTAATGATTTTAAAATAATGGAGATATCATATATTGACGTCTTCAATTTTTTCAATTTGTCAACCATTTCGAATTTCATCTACTTAATTTTGCTGTACAAGCATAAAGATCCGCAGTCCTAGTTATTAGATATGCAATGGAGTTTTTATTTTCGAGACAAATGCTAATAGATCATTTGTCTATTAGAAAGTTTGATTATAGTGGGAGGGCTGGGGTTGCACCTTGATTTAATAATAACGATGACTTGTTTTCGGTATAACGATCTAATAAATTAATATAAGAATCTTGATAGAATTAATAGTAACTTACTCAACCCCGACGAATATAAATTATTATGCGCTTCCATATGTACATTGAACGAGTGCATATAAACAAGTTACAGGATAACAACAAAATATACTTTCTGTTAAAATTTAAAATTCTCTGGAGGCTATTAGTAGACTGTGGAATTTAAAAACGGTACATTAGAAAGAGTACAGAGATTAAAATAAATTTATTGTATTTTTAGTTCTGTGAAGTTATTAGAGAAGGGAAGAAATTTCTACTAGGTTCTAATTTTTTACAATTGATGTAGCCAATTTTCGTCTTGCATAAAGATCAGCAATTTAGTTATTAGTGGACTGCGGATCTGTATGCAAAATAAAAGATGGTTGTATCAGTTACGAACAAGAGGAGCCAAGTAGAAATTCTTTTTTTCTTTTATAGACTTTAATCAGCTGAAACTGATGCATTAATACTTTTAAATATATTTAATTCGTCTGCTGCTTTAAATTGTACCTGTTCATTTTTTATCATGAACGCATAAAATCGACAGTCGTATTGACATAGTATTAGCAACGTTGAACGATTATACTCCATTATATAGTTGATTAATTTTGATTCTTGGCTGAAGTCGAGTAGATGAGATTCCAAGTTCTCTACTTTTGAGGAGTCCGCAGGAAAATGATAACCGAGTCCTCGATATTTCTTCGAAATTCGTTTCGAGCTTCGTCGACAACGTAGTTGTGGGCTCTCCTGAAACAGCTTGCATGGCGTGACTTTTTCGAATTTCCACATTCTTCTTCTATTCCCCACACACGTGGAGTACCGGAAATAGCTTCTACCCTCCTGTAGTACCGACTGTCTCGACGCGTTTAGCCACCGCGAACCTCTTATCCTTCTACTCCAAACTTATGCGTTCAGAACGTCTGTGCACCGACGAAATTACATTCTACGTAAAATTAATACCGCTGAACCCCGGAGACGTTTTGAAACAAACAGTTCCCGACGTACGCACAGCGTGGCAACTAAAATCCACAAACTTGTTCAACCTTTTTTTATTCTCTCTCTCTCTCTCTCTCTCTCTCTCTCTCTCTCTCTCTCTTTTATTACAAATTCAATAAAAAATAAGATTTTTACTAAGAGGACATTCTGAGCATCATTGTAGTAGATATAAAGTGAGATAGAAACGTTGAAATTACTGTGCAAAAGTGTTCTTAAATAACAATTTATTGAACGAATGCGCCGATAGCATTAATATATTTGTTATTAACAACCCTACGATCGATATAAGAAAATATTTATGATTATAACAGAGTTAGGAACGTGTTGACCTGTGAGAGAATTTTAATAGTATACTAACAACACTGAGAAGAACGTACCCGGAATTACATTAGAAATATTCGTCTCCCGTTTTTCTTAATAGAACTGGTACAGATGAAAGGTGAAAAATAGTAAACATAGAAGAAATGACATTTTTGGGGAAGAATGAACTAACGTGTACACAAATCGTAAATATTTTACTCTGAAAACGAGTTCCATTCAATGAATTGTTGCTGGGTGAGCACTCGAAGTATTAGCCGAAGCGAGCTTAAAAAAACCTACAAATCATCGCAAACGCGTGTCATTAAGAAAGTTGTTACCACATCGCTCGAGTATGATTCTCCTGAAACGATCTCCATTAGCAGCGAAGTTCGTCTCGTTTTCTCGACTCCAGATGAATCCGACACCGACGCTCGACGCCGCGCAACATGACGAATCCTTTAAATGTCCTCTCCGGGTGGTCCATCGAAACGTTTCACTTGGAGGCACAAGTAGAAATCGGGATTAAATCCGAGACGACCTTGAAATATGTTCTCGCAGAAGATTGAAAGTATTTTTGGGCTGTGGATGACCAGTTCCAGCAGCGTGGTGGGAACAGTCTGCGAAAACAGCGACTCCTTGGGAAGGCGATCGTTGCTGTAGCACCCTATCTTCGTGGCAAGTGTGGAGCAACCGTGTTAGGTCTCTTTAAGTCAAGTTTGAGTGGACGAATTCGCGTCGATATAAAAGCAGTCGTCCAGGTACTTGCCATCTTCATAAATATGAATGTCAAACGTGGGACGTCCGAACTCTTATGCGTTCTTTATATCGTTCTGGAACCCGGCCCACTTTCCGCTGCACTTCGGCTTTCACCACCTCGTGCCAGTCACTGCACTTCCTGCACTGATTGTCATCCGCCTCGCAAATCTGCCAGCCTTCTTCCTAGACCGCACTCTTTCTTGTCCCTTCACCTATCTATTTTGCATCGAACTTCTGCAGCCGATTTATTGGGATTGCTCTTCCCTATTCTACTCCGCTAGCCTCTCCACGGTTCGCCGAAGAGAATATGCTGCATGTACTTACCTTGTATTACACTCATCACGCGAAGAATGACTCATTCAGATCGGATCACGGTCTTTCGGCGTGTTTGAACTGGAACTCAGGCCGCTTAGGAAAGTAAAGTGCCGAATATGTGCATCGTAATGTTAGTTCGTTAGCTTTGAAAAGATAAGTAACTTGTCCGTATACACTGCCACTCAAAAGTGTCTACATATGTGGACGCTGTCTTAATTACGATCATCTAAAAATCGTTACGCAAACATTAATACAAGACCTATCAAGCATTAAAAGTGTAGGAACTTCAGGCAAGAGAGATAATATATTTTTTTATATTTTGTATTCATGATGGTTCCAGCAATCCCCCCTCTAACATTACTATAGTCAAGTAGTATTGTTTCAGCTAAGATATTTATTTCACCCTGAGAAATTTCACAAATTAATGGTATTTGTCTTTTAAACTATTTACGTTTTGCTAACATTACATTATGATTAGACTGCGAATGTTTATGCAATTTTCAATTTTTTGTAAACGAATTTTAAGAATATGGAATAAAATAGAATCTTATTTTCCGTGGTATTAACCTTTTTAGATCTGAAATAAATTAAAATCGTACTAAATTCTGTCATATTTTATATCCTAACATTTTTTAACAATTTTTAACAGTCTAATTATGATCTTGCAATCAGCTATTATTACTATTAATACTAGATTGCGATTATAGCATATACAAGTGATAAATTTTATTTTATTTTTACTATAACCAGTGGTTATTAACCACTAATGAATCGAGGGGAGAATTTAGAACACGTATTGTGACGTCCTTAAAATGTTTTTAAAAAATAGGACAATAAAAATGAACTATGCAATAACTACTACATAAAAATTACGATAATTTATAGTATTATCCAACTAATATAGTAATAATAATTAATGAAAATAACAGTCAATTATCATACTGTCGACATTGTGACTGCTTATATTTCATAAAATATTTTCAATATGGCGGTAGTTGATAATTTGTTTCCAAGAGGCAAAGATTTTAAAATTCGATTATATGCTTATTCGACTATGAATTGCATTAATTATCAACCTATGAGTCATTATTTCCGGTTACGTTCTTGTATACACATAAAAATGGATGATGGTAATTGAGAGTATCTCGAGTATACTGCACTATGTGCAAATTTCATCGACATGATGATATCTTGATCATCAAGTTCGGTGTATTTTACATATTACTCATTTCTATTTATATTAACGCATGGGTTATATATTGTTGCTCGAAATTATACGTGCGCACGCTTATCGAGTCCAATTAGTAAATGAATTTGGAACGTAATTATACCAAAGAGTTTCATAATATTCTGATATTCAATTTCCAATTTGATTAGAAAAATGTATGTACTTGTGTGTGTGTTAACCAGTGAGATACAAAATCATAAAATCTTAGAAAAGTACAATTTTTTCTAATAATTCAAAACAATATTACATCAACTTTGCAAAAAGTATAAATAAAAAATAAGTGTACAAAATCTGTTTTTACGTAACCATTTTTCTTTCTTCTTCCTTATAAAATATAAGCAGATAATGAAATTTTCACATTGTCTTGATACAATAGTATTAAACTTCCAGCTAAAGCTTACGCTTATGTATAAATATTGGCAATCTTAGCTACTATATGGATACGACTTGACCTACTGTATTATCAGATTTCTCTTTTTACAAGCTTCTGTTATGTAGTTTTATGAATCTTGATACCTTTTTACTTGGAGATCTTTCACTACGTACCTGTTCAGAGTGAAGTTTATCTCACCCGTTGTCACATTATAGCTTACTTTTTCATAGAATTCATGTTGTACAGTGTTAATTAAAAACTTTGCATTATAAGGACTGCAGATTTCTCTGGGGATATCTGAATCTTCTATAGTTATTCTGTAAGAAACTTTTGTGTATTCATTTCTCAATTTTCTGATGCAAGATAAAAGTTTTCTACACGTTACAAGATTTACGTGAAATGTGACCTGGAAACATCTATTTAGTTATTTTATTATATGTTATCACCATTTTATTGGTATTGTATTCTTTGATGTACAATGAATTTATACTGTAAGCATGATGTATACATTTTGTACTCCAGCTAAATCAATTATTCATGCAAGTAGTTGTCGTGGTGACTTTGTCTTACTTATTATTGTAATTTCTTTGAATTTTTTGTGTAGCATTGTCTTATCCTTTACAAGACATGCTGTCAGTATTAAAGGCTTGATGTTGAACTTGCAAGAAATGATCTATGTATTAACAACATGGCTGAGTTGCGTATCGATATACAAATCCATACGATTCATATGCGTTTGATACAATTTCTCAGTCATGATTACTGTAGCATTATTCTTATTTCCTATTCTAAATTTTCTATTTTTGACATTACAGTGCATGGAAAGTCAATTACAATTTCTTCTGTTATAGCCTGATTAAAATTATTTACTATTACCGGTACTAAGTATGATCTATTTTTAGTGCTCCCAATATGATCGTATATTATACGTGGACATTGGATTTTATAACTTTTATTTTAAAACTAAATCATTTTCAATTTATTAAACATATTAAGAGAAAAAATTAATTTCTATGTCACTCCGGTTTGTTGTAATTCAGCTGGGAAATGTTTATTTTGCATAAAGATCCACTGTCCATACACAATGACATAATTGTCACTTTTTGTTAATTGTATCATAACTCTCTGGATTTATTTTAAGGTAACGTTATGGCTATTTAGTAAATATACGTTGCATGCACATGTAATGTATCATTGAAGCAGCTTCAATAGTAACATTGTTATTTTATTTCATTGCTAGTATGGTTTTATACTAATTTTATTTCTGTAAACTGTTTTGTACCCCCTTGGAAATATTTCTTCAAGTCAAAAAATGATAGAAAATTTGTTTATGATAATTACTTTGCAATGCACATATCTAGTGTTTCTCTATTTTCGATATTGGATATTACCAATTACTCTCTTTTGTGTGTGGAAAAGGTCTAGTTTAATTTAAAAATTTAGAAATAAGTACTAAAAACTAAAAAGAATTCTGAAGTGTCCGAATACTTTGACGAGGTTACAGAAGTACCAATGACCAGTTGAAATAAAATCGACATTTTTGGAAGTTGAAAAACACTTTAACAAACTTAACAAGGTACAGGTTTAAGGTGAAAGCTTCGTTGTTTTCGATTTTCGGTGTCGTGTATAATGTCAGCTCGTATTTTTTCTTATTGGCTATCTTTAAAATTTATGGGGTGACTAAATGATTTCTATTAGTCAGTGGGTGGATGTAGAATATTTATTAAAACATTCATTTGTTAACAAACTTTTACACAATCATTTATCATGAATGAAATTTTTTTTTGTTTTTAGTACTTCTTTCTAATGTTTTAAATTGAACGGGACCTTTTCCAAAAGAGAGTAATTGAAAATATCCAAGGTTTTATCATGGTTTGTAATGAATAAAATGCTACCGCGCGAGGAAGATAATATTATATATTACTGTTCAGATTCTTGTGTTTATAATTATTTAGATGTATCTAATAATTAGACTGTAGTCTATTAAGAGTTTAATTTGTTAACAAACTTTTACAGAATTATTTATATTCCTCGCGTGAGATTTTATTTATTAAAAAATGTGTAATCTTTCTCGAAACATACGTACATTCGAATAAATAATTGCAAATAAACTGCAGATTGTGCTGTCAGAAAATCTTGATCAGGTATATATTTCTTAGCCACTGAATTTTATATATTTCTAGTGTACATGTACAGTTTGTACGATGTATACGTAATAATATCCGAAAGGAATTTCTTATATAGGACTGTAATAAATTGTTTAAAAGACGAGTAACAGTTGCCGGTGTCGGCGCACATGTCCAAATTTGCCGCCAGTGGAAAGAAGTATCTCGAAGGGTCGTGAGGCGCACGATTGGCGAACGCAGTTGCGTCGCGTGCCGATTGGCGTTCGGCGGGCGTCGGCCAATCGCGCGACGTGCCGCGTGGGTCGTCTGGAAGGGGGTTCCGGCAGTTGGACTCGAGCCCCGAACGATTGCGAATGTGCGTCTTCTTCGATCTTCCTTGAAGTGTTTTTCGTGGGTGCGTTGTACACATTCGCATTTGTACATTGTGCATTCCCAGAAGAAGTTTGAGAGTAGCTCGATTCGGGGCGTGTGTCGTTACGGAATACCGTATAGAATATCCACTCGGGAGCAGCGAAACAGGCAGTGCCAGCGAAAGAGCGTTCTGCAAGGTACGTTAATCACGTCCACCATGAACGGGTCTGCGGCGAATTTAAATTTGGAACGGATGCCGGCCGGCGTTGAACGTTCGGCCGGGCGATTTCGTGTCATTCTGTGGATTCCTTCGCGCATTTTCGAACCGTTGCTCACGGAATGACAAACAAGCGATCCGACAGTCAATTGTCGCAACGTTTAGTTACCCCGCAAAACCGTCGTGCACCGACAGTTCTTTTGTTTGTCTCGCGAGAGGCTCTGCTTCGTCCACGGGATTGGCTACATTTCTTGGAAGCGAATTCGAATGGATTTGCCGGTGACGTCTCTAGCTAATCCTCGTTCCGTGCTTCTCCCCTCGATGCATAAAACCCGCGGGGAACAATTAAATTTTTGCGCTGTTGTGAATCGAAACCCGAAAGATCTACTCCGTTTTCATCAATTTTCGTACGCTGCACACTCTTTGTCCGATTGACTGCATCATTTCTTAGAAGCGAATTCGAATGATTTGCCGGTGACGTCTTTCGCTAATCTTCGTCCCGTGCTTCTTCTCTCGATGCTTAAAACACCGGGACAACGAATTTTTCGTCAAGATCTACTCGGTTTTCATCAATTTTCGAACGCTGGCCACACGTTCGCCAAATGACGTATGTTTCTAAAATGGTTCCTAGGAAAGAAAAAAAACGTTTCGCCCCACTGACGACATATCCTACGCACGTCAGGCGTGTGCAGAGTATGTAGGTATCCATGTTACGTAGCTGCGTTGCGACGTTTGCGAAATCGCTCAATCCCGAAATTATATCGCACACCTCGATGTATCACGGAGATCGCGTGCGATCTAATTATGAATTTCACAGTACGTGCAATTGTTTTTCGGATGAGTTGAATGATTGACTGGTGTTGGTTCGAACCTGTGTTTTATCTGATCTGCTGGATCCAGATCTTCTTGACGTATGTGTGTGTGTATACCGTATGATTGTGTTCTTTTTTTTAATGATTGAGGCTTATTAAGACGATTATACGTGCTCGTTCTACGTGATTGAACCTTGGATAATTTTATGAAATTAAACAGGAATTATTTGCCTGTTGAACACGCAAATACTTTGAGCAAACTTTGTCATTAGTTGTCAATTTTGATGTACGTTGTAATTGTATTGTGTGGTAACCAAATTGCACATTTACAAATCAATTGATTAGCTATGATTTACTATTGGTTTGTACGTTGAATCTTTTACTTAATGTTTTAGTATTTCAGTAATTTTGTTTCCTGGCATGTAATGTAACAATTGAAACGTATTTAAGTATAATTTTGGATGCTATTAATAGATAAACCAAAATGCTTGCAGTTCAATTTTGATAGTCGTCCTCCAACTAATGAAAATCTCTAGTCTGTTTGGTGTTATAGTTACTCCAATTTTTTTTGCTTCTATTGTTAACTATGGTAATTATTTATTTTCGCTTTGAAACTGATATTAAAAGATAAGGTAGCATTCAATTTATTTTTTAAATTGGCAGTATTAGTACAAGTTCAGTCCAAGAATGGTGTTAAATTTAAGTAGCAAGAGCAACATAAATTCACTGTAACTGGAAAAGATATTTTTTATGGTGGTTTTACGCCGCAATAATTGCGGAAAGGCGTTTATCTTTTAAATGGAAAAAAAATTATGGTGCTGTATCCGTCGCGCAAAGTGAACTTTTATCTTAATAAAAAAGTGATACGAGTACCGCAAAAATTAGCATTGGGCTCATATGTGTGTAGATCTATTGAAAAGAAAATATTTTTATCGTGTGTCGCCCGTATTCCACTTCGCCACGCGATTACTGTTGGCAACCGTGGAATTCGAATACGGGTTGCCGCCATCTGCAGCCGCTACATAGTTACCAATGGCGAATTACTTGCAGTTTTACTAATCTGTAAAGATTATTGAAAACTTTTCGATAAAATATGTCTGTACCTGCATGTTTCTAAATTAAAACATTCTATTCTCTATTATTCTAGCGTATCGTTAGATATGTTTACATTTTCTGAAGGCTCCATTTCGTTTAAATGAAAGCGCCATTATATATATTTTTCTTTCAATGATTATAAAAAATAAAATGTTCAACAATTCAAGAACAATTTGTTTGCAATATTATTTAGTAAAATAATCCTTCCAACATATCGAAAAAGTTCGAGTCGTTTGAATCAATTAAAAAAAAAAGTGTTCTTGAATGGTGCCCACTTAATTTCGTGCTCGACTGTGTAAAAGAAAGTGCACATGAAAACTTGGTAGTAAAAGGATGGTAAAGTTAGCCCTAAATATCGGTATAGTGTCCGTTTGAGCTCTCGAGTTTCGTGCTACTGGCCGTATTTGCCGTTTCGAATTCACGACGATACACCCGCGGTCGATTTTCCGTGTCACAACATTAGCATGGTACCAGCCGATAATTGGATATGTCGCGCGTTCCCGGCAACACGGATCGGCTTACTTCAAACCTAAGTAAATTACACTGGTCTACGTACGAGGAGCGATGCCGTGTCCCTCACGATCGCGATCTTCACCGCGCTAATAATAAGCGCGGGGGCGGGGTGGGCGCGGGATTAGCGCGACGATGGCCGAGCTAATTTTATAAGACTTTCTTCGAGGGTCACGCTAAGCTTTTTCTCATAACTCGCTTAATTTTGACCGTGAAACGGGAAAAATTATAGGACAGAAACAGTTCTTAACAAATTCTGTTCAATCATCTAGCAACGGTGGTCGGATATACAAGTATTTTCACTAATTATAATATCAAAATCGTCATACGGTTATAATTTTTCCTGTTCCACGATAAAAATCTCAGGACAGAGGCAGATCTTAACAAATTCTGTTTAATCAATAATATCAAAATCGTCGTACGGTTATAATTTATCCCGTTCCGCGATAAAAATTCCAGGACAGAGACAGTTCTTAACAAATTCTGTTTAATCATCTAGCAACGGTGGTCGGATATACAAGTATTTTCCACGGTATACAAGTATGTTCCACGGTAAAAATAAAAATTATAACATGAAAATCGTCATACGGTTATAATTTTGAAATGTTTCAATGCAAAATGTTAATAATTCTTTCTATTAATGACTAATCGAAAGATATTGTAACCGTAAATACGTTCGGTTGCAAATATAAACATGTTCTAATTTTAGCGATTTAGTTATGACTCATCCCAAATACACATAAGCGTGATTAAATGAAAGATACATTCAATGATTTTATAGTCGATTGATTGTAATTTTCTACTTCATTAGACGAAAATAAGATGCTGAAGATAACAAAAGGAATTTATGTTACGACCCAGTGTAATTTAAATTCCATTTCTAAGATATGATCCACGTGAATGTTATAATTTGTTTTGCACTATTAAATCTGCGTAACTCGGTCGGAAAATAATTGTTATAAAGTGTGTATTTACTCTATAGATTGCACGACTAAATGATCCAATGATTCTCTCTCGTCATTCTTACACACAGAATCATTAAAATTTAGAGTAAGCCGGTTTAGGAATGTAAAAACTGAAGTCCTTTAAGGTCTGAAAGACAAATGAGGTATATTGAGATCAAATGAGGTTAATAAATAATAAAATAAAAAGGAATATGAAAACAATATTTATTCTTGTAAATTGATGACTGGGAGAATGAAAATAATAATGACGTGATGGGGTGAGATTCAACAAGTTTTAATGACGTTGTTATTAAATATAGCCCTGGCATACAGCGTGGGCTAAATAACCTGTTGCAACTTTGATACAGCAACGAGTGCCTACTTTATTTTCTCTTTTAATTAATTGGAATCGAAACTTGATTACTTAACGTGCATAACATTTTTTTCACATTAACATTACAATGAGATTAATTTCATTTTTTCTAATAGATAGCATAGTATGTTATTTATTTATTCAAATAATTTTTATTATATTAAAAAACACTCGAATAACTTTTTGAATTTTTCATATTTATGAAACCTTCATGAACCTTCAGTTGATTTAAGATAGAATGGCATATTTTTTTAGTCAAATAGTTTTTATTCAATTAAAGAAAACGTATCCAAGCAATTAAAAAAAATTTCATATATGAAACTTGCAATATATTACTTATTTACGAGATTTTTCTCTAACGTTGGTTATAATTACACTGCGGATGTTTGTGCATTTACAGTAAAATTAAGTAGATAAAATTAAAATTTGTTGGCAAATTTAAAAAATAGAGGATGTCAGTATATAATTTCTCCTTTATCAAAGTCATTAGAGGAATAAATAATGTTCAATTTAGTTTGTATTTCTAGCAATCGTCGCAGACAATTTTTATTTTGCATAAAGATCCGCAGTCTAGTTATAATTAATCAAGCTAGGACCTACAATTTACATTTCAATTTCTTGTCACAAAGAAGCCAATGTCACGTCACATACAGTTGGCTGACACTGAATAGCGTGAATAACGTTTGACAGTCGACAGCTGCTGCAATTTGTCATATCATTTAAGGGAAATTGTACCATAACTGCAAATAGAGACGAAAACTGACGACGTACGTTTAAGCGAACTGTAAATATTTTGACAAGTTAATAAATCTGAGTAATTATAAAGTAATTACACTAAATAATAAAGTGTTGTGAAAAAAATACATTCAAACAAATTAAAATAGTACTGCTTACACGAATTTGTTTTTAGTTTATATTTACACTAAATTTAACCTCGAATATACCCACATGTTTTGTTGCGTCTTGACACACGATTAATGATATTTTCCATTTGTGTAAATGATATATCTGGTGGAACGGTATTTTACTTAGATAATTACTTGCGTGTATAAACATTTGAATAGCATTATCATAACTTATTAATTCTGCGGGTAATAAAGAACATAAGCAATACCCGTTCTATTTTTCAGAATAGAATCGTAATTCTATTCTGTTATTATACTCATAAGTATATTTATGCTAAAAATAGAAATACTTAAAGATATTTATTGCACAATATTTCATGATTTATATACACGCTTCATTTGCGTAACTAAATACAAAATTCAATATCACTTTACAATTCAATTCTTATCGAATAATTATCAATCACTGAAATGTAAATTACATTTTATGTAACAAGTTAAGCCAATGCATTGAGCTGTTAACTGACAATTTTACAAACAGGGAAATATTCTTTGTTTAATTTTTTCTAGAGTTCCCATGATATTTAAAAAAAAATTTATTCGATCACTTTGTATTGTCAATAATTGTATATATCTGTAAATAAGTGATTTCATATTTCACAAGAATTTGTGTTCAACTTAAAAAAAACCCGTACATCAAGTACTAAATTGCAAATTGATTCTTGCAGCTACGTTCTGCGTTAAGCCATTGCAAGCAGTTAAAGATGATTATATTAGGCTTATACCCGGATATTAAACGTTGTATCAATTATGGACCTAATATCCGGTTGGTTATCTGAAGCTCAGATTCATGTGCTTATCAGCAATGTATTAAGAAAAAATAACAGATTCCACAGCGAATGGAAAAATGTAATTCGATTTTCTATTTATAAAAGTTGATCCATAAGAATGTAATCTACAGTCCATTTATTGCACTATTCACTATTAAATCTGCGTGACTCGGTGTGAGAAAATTTTTGTATTATGTATATAGTTTAAAGATTTCAGGCGACAGATTTATTTTAAAAAAGTTAAATTTAATCAATTAGTACACAAACATGTCTATATATTTTAACGTACTGTTTTATATACTCGCGTCGGTGAGACAATACTAAAAATGACAAAACTTCTTTATCTTTGATTATTTTGTACTAAAACTTATAATCCTATTAAAAATAACCATAATCGCAGCACATTTAAAGATCGCTTTTCACACTAATTGCGTTGCAGACGCGATTCGGCGATCTCCACGCTGGGAAGATCAATCGCACGACTGGGCTGAGAAATGTAACATGATACGAGTCAGGTATATCGGCAAGCCATATCTACTTGTTTAGTTTCAATTTAATCAGAAATATTTTACAAAACTGCTGGCAAAAGTTTTATAACAAAATAATGAAAAATAAAAAAACAGTTGCATTTATCACTCAAACAGTGATCAATGCTTTGATGTGCTCTTGAGTTCTTGTCTCTCTTCTCTCGATCTAAATTATGTCGTTTAATTAAAAAAAATGTTATGAACATGTCAGTAGAAATTCATGAAAAAATAGTAAAAACCAAAAATTTTTGTCATTGCATTGGTATTGGCTCACGAATATACCTGACGATATTATGTTACATATTTTTCGACCGAGTTGAGCGGTTGAGCTTCTACGGTTCTCGAGGAATATTTTTTCACACTTATCGTGTACTGAAACGTGTAAGAAAAATTTCTGTTCGGCTCCTGATCATTACTATCGATGCCAACAAATTTTATTTTGCATAAAAGTCCACAGTCATTGATAACGCCGTTCGCTTCAATGAATGGTATCAATGATTTGAAATTTCGGGCAGGGCAACGTCTCATTATCTCATTGATCAGTACATTCGTCAGCCGATTTGTATTCCGAATGACTGGACCGTGCGCGGTCTAGATCTGGCGATCCAGAAATTAGTTAATATTCAATGACCGCGTACGAACTAGAGCAGAATGGCTAACGCGATATCGGTGATCTTGGCCGGTCACGACGCGCGGGGAAACACAATGAAACGAACCGGTAACGATTTGAATCGGAACCTTGTCGATGTTGTATACATTACGTCGTGAACGAATGTAATCGTAGTAAACGACCACGGCGACGCATTCATTGTTCCTGCGTAAAGCCGATACCCTGTGTCCGACAACCCTTACGTCGCGTCGTCAAATCATTGTTATCGGAACTGCAGCCAGCTGTGACGTTTCATTGACTCGCACGGGAATCACGTGACATCGATCGCGCTTCAGTACCAATACACCAGTGCCTCTCATTTTGTATTTATACCGCAGTTGATATTGGCCTGACCGACGAATTCGGTGTTTACTGATATCTTGAAAGGTTACATATCTTTAGCCATTTTTCAACACCAAACCTACCACCACCGGTCAAAATGACCGGTTTCATAGTTTTTGTTTTACAATTATTGAAATAATAAAAATGCACGTGTTACAATAGGGGCCGCACAAAGTCGAAATAAAATGAATCTTGTCATTTTTATAAAGGAATATGTACCAGTTACTTACTTTTAAGGCTCGGTAGATTTAGTGTAAATATAGAAAATTAGGTTCCTTTAAAGAATTGATATGTACATCTTGTTATGTGATATTAAATAGAGCTCAATATATTGCATTAGAACAGTGGTCGGTAAACTCATTAGTCAAAAGAACCAAATATCAGCAGTACAACTATTTAGATTTCTTCTGAGAGCCAAACTCCTTTACAAGAAGTCAGCTTTTAAAAATCGGTTAGAACTGGATGCATTGGATAAAACTGAAAATTGTATTAAAACACTATTCAATTAATTTGTGGAAGAACCGCACTCGAGTAGCCAAAGAGCCGCAGTTTGCCGACCACTGCAGTAGAAGGACGTGGCAGTGAGAAGATGAGTGGTTTTAAAGAACTATTAATGAAGAAAAAATTCTTTGTAGTTGAACTTTTTATAAATTCAGTTTTATGTTTGTTGTTGCAGTAAACATTCTATGAAATATAATTTTTTCCAATTTTCCAATAGCGAGATATCACGTATGATGTTTTCATGGTTAATCATCGATAATGGTTGTTTTATACCACACGCAGAAATTTTTATCTATATTTTAAATTTCTTTCGAAAAGAAAATGAGTTGGTATGGTCTATAATAGTATTGTTGTATTCTCGTGGAGTCGAGCGACTTCTGCATCAAAGATTTCTTTGTATTTTGAAAAATCAGTTATTTGTCGAGATGACTTGTGATCCACCCTATGCAACATGTGAGATAAACGTTTTTATTCACTGGCCTAAAGTGACGCCATTATCAGCAGCTGCGACTTCGCTGTACAGAATGTTTCCTGCAACTTCCTGAAACATCTCCATTATTTAAAATTTTTTCAACATTTCAACATGTTATCCGTAAAGAACTTCATTTCTTTTTTACATTAAAAACCAACATCTTTTTTTGGCCCTTGATAGTCGAGTTAAGATGAATTCAGCAACTTATGTAAAGTCTTTCAAAATAAAATAAATAGTAGTTGCAGTCAATTGTGGAAGAGTATTTAATGAACTAATACACATCATTTGTGCACATTCCGGACACTTGATTAGCAGGCAGCAAATCACTTTCTTATCTGTCATATTACCAGATTTATCACAGTCTAATGAAATGCCACTCATAACAACAAAAGTTATTTGGAAAATCTTGATAACACTGTGAGTCAAAACTGAATACAATCTTAATTTCAATTTCTCCTTTTATACTTTCTGCAACGATTATATAATGTTGGTGACATTTCTGTAACAAGGTTCTCTTGTTAGCAATCAGTTATACTTTAATTAACGATTGGTCATAATTTTGCAATTCCAAATTATTGCGATATTGTAGATTGTTCACTCTTGATATGTAGTCAATTCTAAAAGAAGAATACTGTCTGAAGTATATTCTAAAAAATTAGTTTCTTTGCAATTCGATATTTCCAGACCGTTGTAAACCGTAAAAAGATTCAATTAAAATTTATCATATAAATTGATACCTATTTTCAGTCCCGAGATTTTTTCACTCTTTTCATCGAGTAAGAATAACACTATGTAATTTCGCGACTGCTCAAATAACGAGTATTAAAATATCAAGTGAGTTCTAAAAATAACTTCAAGCTATCATTAAATATAAGAGTATATAGGAGGGAGAAAAAGAAAAAATATAAAATACTACTATTGATTCCACTCGGTATCGGTCAAGCATTCTGTAACACGTGAAATTAAAATATGGTAAAAATAAAGTTTCATTGCTTTCACAACAGTAAGACACTTAATAATGAAATTGTTCAATTTCTTATGATTAAAATAAAGATTACTTAATATTGAATCAATTAGAACTTTTAAGATATCTACCATCAACCATGGCTAGATTTGTTGTAAATAGAACTTCAGTGTTGTTATTTTAATTAACAAGGTTATTTCAACGAAACAGTACTCATAATATTTTTGATTAATGAACTCTATCGAATTTCATAAATCCTCACAAAATTGTTCTTATTCAAGATTTACTTTCGATTCCAAACCGAATCTTTATTCATTCATTTATAATATTACCATAGATTTCAGAACTCCAGCAGACTTCTTAGTCGAGCTCCAACATTTACATGTTATCTTAATTCACCATCGATCACAATGACCTTTATCACCGTTATTCCAAGATACGCAGCTATCTCTGATATAGCATACCCAATAAATTATCACCAGAAAAATTCATGAAGCTCGTCAAACTCACCTGACACCAGCAATCGGTGCCGTCAGGATGCCACCGAGCAGAACTCCTAGAAATTCGCAATAGAAAAAGAACGACCGAAAGCCGTTTCCGCACAATCGAAGTGTACCGTTTCCGTTGAACGGAGTTCTTCTCGGATTTGTCACACGTCACGGTATCGTCGAATATTTTTGTAAGCGTGTTTTTCCCCGGCCAAATCCCATACTGCGTACCGAATCACGTTTACGTCAGGTGCAGCAGCGAGGAACCAAGGAAGAGAGATAGGCTAAACCGAGAGAAGGAGAGCGAGAGAGAGAGAGAGAACTCACGAGAGAGGAGCCTCGAATAGCAGAGGGAAGAGTGTCTCGGTTCGTTTTTACTTTTCCTGTCTTCATCTTCTTGCCTGCTGTCGCCGGGCTAAAATTAACTCACCCTTGCTGCCTATACACACGCTGAACCGATACACAAGCAGCACCGGTACGGTCGAAATAAAGAAAGAAGGACGAACGGAACGAAAAAGGAGGGAAGGGAACACGTCCAGGGATACAACGGATCCTCTTTCGGGTCGAAATCTTCAGCGGGAGAGAGAGTTCGCTCTCTTGTCTTCCTTTTTCTTCGTGCTCGCGAGATTCTTCTGCGCCAACTCGTCCCGATCTACCGTGGAGAAATCCGTTTAGTCTCGGTCAGCTATATGCTTGCTTTGAAACAGAAATTAACGATCGAACGTACACGCAGGAATGTAGAATCACGACTGGGAACGCACCCGGTTCGAGTGTCTCTGGTTTTATCGTCGTTTGACCGCGAATGTTGCGAGATCATACGACCAGCAGGCGCCACTCGTTCCTAAGAGGACGGGGAATGGCCCTTTCCAACCCTTAACTGCCGTAGCGAATCCTGCTGTATCTCGATCATTTCCCGTGGAATCGTGCAGGGATGCACGAGATGGGCGAGATGGGGTCTAGGAGTCTTCTGGGAATTCCGAGAATCGGTGTGCGTTTGACCCTGAAGTGGCATACTGTTCTCTCAGACTAACGGAATGTGTTTTCTATATGCTATAGTTAGTTGCAATGCAGCAACATATGTGTTAAAGTTGGGTCCAAAGCCGAAGTGTTTAAAATGTCCATAAAAAACGATGCCGATGAGTTGAAATACTGCAATGATACTGTCCATGTGTTGGTAAAGAGACTGATCTCGTAAAATCAGAAATAGATTAAATATTTTTACTTCTCACAATCTAATAGACGATTAGGCAGCGGATGTTTATGCGAAATAAAAATTTTCTTACTGAATTGCAACGAACTGGAGGGAAGAGGAAGTCTTTAATATGTTAGCCGGTGTTGGAAAGGTGGGAAAATGTATCGTAAGTGGTAAAGTAAGGTCTCGCAGACCCAATGATATAATATATTGCATTATAGAAATAAATACCTTTTTTATAAATATAAGATTACATATTGCTTAAGAGGCTTGTAATTTTTCAGAGTAAAAACGCAGATCCAAGGAATTAGATTTTTATTATTCAAAAATACTTAACTAATGAAACATCTTTATTGAAGCTCCGCGTGTCCGTGTAATCTCCGTGGTCGTCTGTGAGACCTCACCTAACTAACGCCGGATTAAATAGATTGAAAATAATGTAACAGTGTATTTTTGAATTTGTCTAATGGTTTTACTCTTTTAAGTTACACCTACTCATTTTTGTCATAAACGCATAAAACCCGCTGCCTATATATGACATTAAGACTCGCGCACGATAAGAATGAAGGGTATTTTCGGATCGAGAGTGAAGATTAATTATTCGTGACATGTGCTGGATCATCTTCCTCGAAATGCGTTAATCTTACCCTTCAGCGAAGAACGAATAGTGCTATTATTGTTAAGAAAGCAATTGAAACTGGTGATTGGAGTCAGTCCATAGCTGCTTGGCAGTACTGAAACCACGTTCCAAGGGAGATCGGGGTTAACCTAACCCAGCTCAACAATCTCAACTTCTGTTTATTTGTATTGCTTATGCAGGCCAGATGGCTTCGAGAAGTCATAATATTCGAGACAACAAAGAGTGCTACTATTATTACGATGGGGTTAATAAGCTGGCAGCGGTACCAAATGATCGTCTACAGAAAGTACCTTGTAAACCTAGACCCTCTTGTAACATAAATAAACGTGAAACAATTGAAGGATTACAATGTGAACCATTGGTTTGAGGATCTGTTGATAGATACCTGTTCAATCAATCTATTTGTCCCAGCCTCGTCAGATAGGTGTTGTGGAAACTGACCTGTAGTACCAAATAGTCAACTACAGAAGTACTTTGTAAACCTAGACGCTCTCCTAACATAAATAATCATGAAAAAATTGAGGGACTACAAAATGAGCTATTATAGTTTGATGATCTTTCCATAGATACCTAATACCTGTTTTATCAATCTATTTGTCCCAGTATTGTCAGATAGATGTTGTGGAAACTGACCTGTAGTACCAAATAGTTATCTACAGAAAGTACCTTGTAAACCTAATTGATGATTCTATAACATAATTAGATAATCGTAATAATTACAATATGAACCACTATGGTTTGAGGATCTATCGATTGGTATCTGTTTAGTCAACCTGTTTGTCGAAGTCGCGTCAAATATATGATGTGGAAACTGATCTGGAATAACAAATGATCATCTACAGAGAGTACCTTATCAACATATTCGACGATCTTGTAACATAATTCTGTAATCGTGAAACAATTCAAGGATTGCAGCATAAACCATTACGGCTTGAGGATCTGTCGATTGATACTTATTTAGTCAATGTATCTGTCAAGTGATAGATTCAGATAGATGACGTGGACACTAAAAGTGAGATCTGCCGCAATTCAATGGAATTTCTTAAGAATAATAGATGTTTCGGTTAAGCATCAGTATTTGATTTTTTCATTGAAGTTTAAAATGATTTCGACGTTTAATAATGTTCTTACCCGCGAAATAGATGACATTAGGTGGAATGAAATTTGATCTTTGGAGGCTATCAATCATTATAGCAGAGATGGTTGTCGGAGACTCACGGCAGACCACTGAAAGAGACAGCTGCAGCTCTAGTTCACATTTGTCTATAAATCAACATTTATTATACAACACTCGTCGCCAACGACCGTGGTCCCGTTGAAAGCACCGGTTCTCATTCGATTACCGAAGTTAAACAATGTGGAGCGTGGAACGGACTTGGATGGGTGACCGCCTGGTAAAAACCCGGGAAGTGACTCCCAGGTACTTTTCACGTGTTGTTGGCAAAGGTGGTTCGGAACCCACCTTAAAAACAGTAGGTCCCGCTGGAATTGGTTGCAATTAGGCGATAGGTGAAATTGGAAAGAGAAGGAGAGTGGTGTATGGACTTGAAACCCTGAGGGGACCAAGTATCTATTTCCTATTACACAACACTCGTCATACAAATTATCGGTTAATTTTTAAATCTCATGCTTTAATTATAATTCTCTAATTATTGGTTCATCGTAATGATTAAAATCATCAATACACTCTGGATTTTATGCATTCATGATAAAAATGAGTTTTTCCAATTTTGAACGGTAGAAAGATTTAAACAATTTAAGGACATCAATGCATTAGTTACAGCTTATGAACATTATTTAAAAAAAGGAAAAAACTTGTATATGGTCTTCGTTTTCTGCAGTTGAAGCAAACCATTTTTCTTTTGCATGAAGTTCCACAGTCTAGTTATAAACCATTCCAGCCAAATTCTAGTTGTCTAACAATCAGTTGAAATTATTTGAAGAGTTGTTTGAAAAAATATAGTAATAAGTAAGAGAAACTTGTTCTTTGAAGATTAGAATGGCTGGTTACGGCTGCCATGAAATCTTCAGCAGTGTCTGCCGTCCAAGGGTTCGTTTGTACGTGAAGGGGTTTTAGATTATTTCACTCAAAAAATATATAAAAACTCTATGTATAATCGAATCTCAATGTCCCAGAGAACCATAGGTCGCATAGTGGGATATTTGGACTCAAGGTCATAATATAATAGGTCGTTCAATTCGTCTTAACGTCAGCTAATAAATCAGAATGATTTTTATTATGTGTCAAAAACATTTCTTTTTCGAAATTTGATATATAGAAGTTTATGGGTGTTTAAATACTGTGCCACCTTTTGTTCGAAACACTTTTTGTTGTTTGAAAAGCTGGAAAAAATGATTTTTACACATAAATTATTTTTAATGATGTAATTCATTATTTCAATACTAGATATGTAGATCACGTAACGTTTTAATAAGTAAATATATATTTTAAGAAATTTTACTATTAATTAATTAATCCTTACTATTAATTTTCTACTTAAATTAGTAATAAATCCTCGACCTGTGCAGATCTGGGACTAATTTCTTTTACACTGTGATCATTAAACAGAGGATTCTATGCATTTATGACAAAAATGAGTAGGTGTAATTTAAAATGGTTCACGCATTAGAAGAATTTAAAACTACACCCACAATATCTTCAACCCACTAAACATATTAAGAAAGAAAATCAATTTTTATTTCGCTCCAGTTTGTTGCAATTCAGATTGAACATTTTTATTCTGCATAAAGATTACCTACTCAAAAAACTTCTGCAATTTAAAAATTATATAATTTCTTTAAAACACTTGAAAATCGCTAATGAATGAACGCTGTTTCGGAGTGTTTAAAGTTTAAATATATAAAATAATGAATATATAATAATATATTGTAAAAATATTCTGAATATATAATAATATATGAATATATAATATAAAATAAAGATAATACAATACAGAAGCCTTATTCTTCAGACCTTTAATTATGGTACAAGTCAGATAGCAAAAATTTCACGACTTTTCTGACCAAATACCCCAGTGTGCAGATCGGCCAAAATTCTATTCACTGGTCTCGAAATGACCGAATTGAAAGCACTACGATAAATAGGACCTGCATTACATGCCAATTAATTTCGCGAATATGCAAAGTCGGGAAGTGGAATCCTCGGGCTAACCGAGAGAATTTACGCGCGGACTGCCCCCCAACCAAGTTATACGATACCCAGCGAGACTTAACGTCGAAAGTCTCAATGACATATCCCACTTTGACTTCCCTTCTGACGATACTCTGCGGCTTAGGCGACTGTGCTCTGGTCACCAGAGCTTGTCGTGCGTGTGTCGGGGCATTTAGGACGTGTGGCGCAACAATACCGCGTTTAAGTTGAAAAACAAACAGCCTGGAACGGGCTCCGGTAGCGGTACGATTTATCGAGGCGCCAGGTGTCGGATCCATTAGAGATCCATGGGAACTTCGTTTCTAATTTGGGCCTATCATCTGTGAAATCACTGATTGAACTGCATTTAGCTGGAGACTTAACACTTCTACACTTCGAAGTTTTCTTCTATTCCGTTCCCAATAACTCTCTGCCATTTTAAGTGTTTTATTTGAAATGTACTTTAAAATGTTTCTTCTTGTTCGATACTAATTTTAAACAATATTTTGTTAGTTTAACGGGCAAGATGTTAATACAAGAATTATCTGTTCAGTACAAATCGGTTAAAAAATTCCTGAACCCTCTTCAAAATTATTGCAACATGGTTACTCTTCTACATAATGACTAATGGTGTTTAACTTTATTGTAGTTTGCGTACGTTAAAATCGAATTCGAATATTAATTCAGTTTAATATACAAAAAATTAATACAAGAATTATCTGCACAAGGGTTAAAGAACTTGTGAACCACACTTGAAGCCATTGCAGAGTAATAACATCTCGTAGCCAACACTTCTTCTCGTTGTCACCGGTGTCGCAGCTCCACGTTCTGGAGTTCGCTCATATGATATAACGATGTAATTAATTATGATATGACGGCCGACTGTCCGGAGGTCTGCTGACGGAACAAAATAGCAAATCGACAAGCTGAAATAGTTCTCTCCTTTCGAGAAAAAGTACATGATGTATATGCACATAGATCTCGAAAGTTGCGTGGATCGATCGTTCGAATGAATTCGCGTTGGTGGTGAAGGAAGGCTAGAATTAGGAACGGGTTAAGACAACGTTCTCCGCGTGGGTTTCCCGTTTTTTTTTGGCATCCCTTAAGCCTGTTTCTATCTGGATGGGTTCTAGAAACCTCGAAGTAGTCGCTCCGAAGTCTGTTGCAGACGCCCATTCGGTATTAATATTATTGGCTTCGAGATACACAGAGATGCGCATAATTATAGATTCAAGGGAATTCCGACAGAACCTGCTCAACACTGGGTTCACGGAGGCACTAAAATTGACCATTTCGCATTCCTTTCTGAAAATAACAACAATGTGTCTATCCAAATTTTTCGCTATTGTTTTGTTTAACACTTTACCTACCCAAAGCCTGTTAGTAGGATTTTCAATAATTGTGCTGTACCAAAAGAAAGCATAGAAATTTTCTTTCACATTGCAATCTTAAATGAAACTATTAGATGACGTTATTGTGGGCGACTTGTTAGTTCACAATAAAAATTGCTGTTGCTATTGAAGGTTCCATAAAAAAGGGTTTAGTCGTGTACCATAGATTTTTCAAACTCATGCAATAATCGGCAATGTGTTAATATATACCCAAAAAAATAAATTTATCGAATAATTCCTCATGAATGCACCTTAGCAAACTTGATAATCGTAAATAACAAGTTAATCGGGCGATTCGCCCATTCAACACAGAAAAGGCTTGTTACTAAGTAATATTTTTTAAATATTTGATATGCCAAGATTTAATTTTCTGCTGATTACATGTGGCCTCTGTATACTATTTATCTAAAATAGTACATTTTTCTTTACATGTCACCCATCTCTGAGTATAACATCAGCATCAAACTGATCCATCAGTTGATGTGCGTTTTAGTTTGAATAACATTTTAGAAAAACCAATAAGATTCACTACTTACTATCTCTTGAGATAATTCGCACGTTGGTGGTCTTTGGCCAGGGGATGGTCATCTTGAAAACAAATACAATCAGACGGATACCATTGAATAAAATTTTACAGCAGTATAACTAAAAACTGGATTCTTTATCATTTTTTATAATTGCTGTCAGAAACATTTATGCTATGGATTAAGTAAAAAATAATTACGCGGGACAGACAATATGCGCGTGTTAAATGTGATTTTAATTGAAATCTCGTTGTGCATCCAACACAATTACTTTCGAGGATGAATAAATTGTATCGTCAGTTTTGTTGTGAAATGCAATCGAAACACCACATAATAGATCGGGAGCGCATTCTAATTAAAAGCGTGACGCCATCGGCTACGACAAAACTCTGCTGTTCGTGACAGTTTCGCTTGCTTAACGTAGCGCACTCTACCGCTCGTACCGTCTATTTGTGACCATATTTTTTCCTAAAAATATAAACAGTTGACCTAAAATTGATCGAACGACTTCCACTGCTTTCAGTCGTTCTTTTTTCCATAGTTCTCTTCCATCAAAAAATTTCCGATACACGTTGATGAAAGTATGTAACTGCAACCGAATCCTGTTTTTGATTTTCACAGCACAAATTATAACCAATTCCATTCCGCAAAATATTTAATACATGTTTATTGTAAATATGTATATCTGTATGAACGAACACCTTATCCGATTAGATAGTCTACGATCGATAAAGCATGATATTATGACGTTTACGATAGCAAAGTGAACATACACCGTTAACGAGTCCTCCCCTTATAACTATCTTTATAAACAATTGGTTTCCAATGAGAGAATAATTATTATGCTGTATTAGCGATGTATAACGTATTATAGATAGGTGGTAGCGTATGTAGCCGTAGACTGCTATTCGAAATGAATTGAAAAACTATTTGCCAATAAACGAAATGAAGAAAATCGATCACCGGAGTTTCAATTAATGTCAAACCTGTGTTTAAGAAGCTCGCATTCGCATCCGAGGCGTCCCGAATTCCTTTTCACATCCCCGATCATCATTACACTTTCATGAGCATGATCGAGAGCCGGCGATCGAGCAAATACTTTTTCATTCGATTCATTAAATCACAGTCGAAGTAGGTACGGGTGCATGAGTTCATTAGCTTCTCGAACTGTCGTTTTCAGTCATCAACGATCGTTCAATTTGTCGTTTGTGCATTGTAGAAACCACATTTGCTAGTTTGATGGTTGTTAGATAAAAAACTGTAATCTGCAGAGGGAGAAAGTGATCCATTGCATTCGGTGTTCATTCAGTGTGCAATTATATAGTACTAGCTTTATTACTGACGTTGCAACTAAACTGCGGCTGGAGATATATTTTCTTCATTCTTAGATGTCGCTTTATATTTATTTGCACATGTATTATTCACCGCGTCTCTAATATTTTTCGTGTCGAACAATTCGACAGAATTTTGTTTGCATTCGGTGTTTATTCAGTGTGTCATTATTGGTCTCCGGATTTTATGCATTTATAACAAAAATGAGCAAGAGAAACAACGAGAAAATACTTAAATGATTAAAACAGTGAAAATATTAAAAGACTTTAAGAGTATTAATATATTATTTTCACCACATTAAAGTTATTAATTAAGAATAGAAATTTATACTTGGCTCCTGTGTCTTGCAATTGATGCACAACCTATACAAGAGTAGCTTCATAACTAACGTTGCAACTTAACTGCGGCTGGACATATATTTTCATCATTCTTAGACAGTTGCTTTGTATTTATTTGCAGTAATATTCACCACGTCTCTAATATTGTTGGAGGCGAACAACTCGGCAGAATTTGTTTGTAGTCGGTGTTTATTCAGTATGTAATTCTACACGAGTAGATTTATTACTGGCGTTGCAACTTAACTACGCCTGGACATATATTTTCTTCATTCTTAGACAGTTGCTTTGTAATTATTTGCATCTGTAATATTCACCACTCCTCTAATATTGTTCGAGGCGAACAATTCGGCAGAATTTGTTTGTAGTCGATGTTTATTCAGTATGTAATTCTACACGAGTAGCTTTATTACTGGCGTTGCAACTTAACTATTGCTGGACATATATTTTCTTCATTCTTAGACAGTTGCTTTATATTTATTTGCAGTAATATTCACCACGTCTCTAATATTGGAGGCGAACAATTCGGCAGAATTTGTTTGTAGTCGATATTTATTCAGTATGTAATTCTACACGAGTAGCTTTATTACTGATGTTGCAACTTAACTACGACTGGACATATATTTTCTTCGTTCTTAGACAGTCGCTTTGTATTTATTTGCACCTGTAATATTCACCAGTCCTCTAATATTAATGGGGTCGAACAATTCGGCAGAATTGCAAGACGGGTTGCGCAATTCCCATTGTGAAGGTTACAACACGGGGTCTCACGGATTCAGCGCATTAGCCGCAGATCCCTGAACTAGCCTAAAACCTGTGCAGGGAGAAGGTAGGGCGTGCCATTGGGGTGGCCACCCTTTGCGGGTCAGTGATGGGTCAATCACCTAGGGAGTGCTGCCATCCGAAATCGGTGCAGCGAAATTCATGGAACACCGGTTGCTCGTCCTCAACCCTTGCGAAGCGTTTCGGAGACCCTGTTCATCAAATTTTCGCGACACCGTTTGCAAGAGTATGCAAACAAGAGTGCCTACTGTTTCGCTTCGATGACCAGACCAGTTTCAAAGAAGTCGGGTGAACTGATCCCTTTTCTATGTATGTGTCAATGTGTCTGTCAAACTTCATTGTTTGCCATTGCCCGGCAACTTCTGGATGATGAGTAATTTCACAGTATATGTAAAAGTCAGTCTCATAATTGACGACACACCCTTTAAATCACAGAAACCTTTTTATAAATGGACCAAACGACTTCGGTTTTCCTGGAAATCTAGATGGATTAGTTTACCGGATCACAAAATGTTTATCAGGCCCAAATGAAAAAGTTATGACGAGCAACAATCGCTTTCAAAATGTCCATTGCACGTCTTCGCTTGGCAGTAAAACTGTAGTGGTACGGTCTGTTTGTGAAAAAAGGGTTCTTAAAATAGATAGTAAGATATCCGTTTTTAAAATAAATGGAATAAACGTCCTTATTCGATCGTATATTGCAATAAATAATTCAGCCGCGTTCAGTGTTAAGGGTGTATCACCCTCTACAATCACATGCTTGAACATGCTAATTGTTTCTACCGTTAAACGAACGTCACCATTGTTTTTGGAAAAGTGCACAAATATATTGTATATAGAAATCGGTGGTACACTCTTCACAGTCGACGTCGGAAGAGTTCGTATAGCCCTAAAAACCACACCCTTTCACGGAAACTTTTAAAATATCAAGCAACAACGAACGAAATGAACGAACCTAAAAACTCACCCACAGCGTAGAAAAATGTCTATGATGCTCCGGAATTTTGACATCAGCAATATGCTAAGCCAGGTGTTTTCGTGTGTCGTTTCGAATTAGCCGCGAACACAGTTTCAAGTGAGCCGTCACTAATCGCTCGGAACGTTTCCGATGGTAGTTAACGACCTGGGTCAAGGTAGACCCGGAGGCCGCCGAGCAAGGGTTAATGGTCGAATTTAATGTCCCGATGGTGCGTCACTTTGTGTAGGGCCAGGACCAATCGCAGGAGCAGAGTTCCTGTCGGAGATGAGGTGCGACTGTTGCTATACGGTGTGGTACAGGTGGGTGGTGGCAGGGTCGGCGAGGAAGGGGGTGCTCCGGGGGCTCTAGACTAGATCGATAATGCATCTCTTGGCGGGCGTAGTTCCTCTTAGTCGGCGACGATCGCTCCTGCGACCAGATATCCTGCTCGTTTCCTTCTGAAACTCGTGAGTAACCGGCTCTCTTCGACACCGCCAACCACACCGTGTCTCTCCTCGAACAACTTAATTTTTTTTTTCTCTCTCTCTCTCTCTCTCTCTCTCCCTCTCCCCCTCCCCCACTCCGTCTCTCTTGTTCGCTTTGCATCCGCGGTTTTTCTGCGCAGACCAAGCTGATCCGATCGAACTCGGACGCGGAATCGACTCTCGGTGTCCGGTCTCGTCCTTTGGACCCCTCGGACTGGTTTTTCTCCGGCTCCGTCACGGTCCGACTCTCTCTCTCTCTCTCTCCCTCTCTCCGTATCCGTCAATGATTTTTTCCGGATGATTCGGGCGTTTCTCTCTGACGCGCGTTTCTGCCGCACCCCTGTCTCGCGTTTTCTTGCCAGGATCCAGTGAAGTGTCGTGCTGTGCACCAGAAGTTGCGTAACCGCGTCCGAAAGCTCTCGGGTCGTTGCTAGGTTGCTAGGCCACAGTGATGCTGCTGCGAGTGTATCATGTAAGACGAACGAACATGTTCTCCTATGGAATTTTCGATTTCATCCGTACGCGGAAATTTGCGTTATTCGAGAATTTTGTTGGATCGCGAACAAACGTTTTCCAGTTTCGTTCGAACAATCCTATTACTTGTGAAATTCATTTGATTATCACATCCGCGAAGCCATTTCGTTCAAAGTCGAAGCGCAATTCGCTTGATAAGAAAGAGGATTTGCATACCTCCCCTCCTGGTAGCCGGGTAACGATTCGGAATTGTACGCGTGCTTCGTGAATTCTTTATGGATTACGAACCCGTAAATGAAAGGTCTCGTCTTTCCGTCATCTGGTTTATTAACGTGGCGGAATTGTAAGAGCGAAATGCTTTGGATTTTTGCGCCGACTCTTATTCGACGAAGTTCTTTCCTGGTTACGTATATATCGGCTAAAGAAAGCCTGCGAAGTCATCGACGAAATGAGATTTGCGAGAGAACATTTTTCTCGATTTTAGTAAAATCCATGCTAGCGGTGGTAGAAGTTCTTAGAAAGATATTTGACATGTATACTTCTTATCGACCATCGGCCATATTGAAGGACCATTTAACTCGGGAGACAGACACCCTCTTTGAAACCCTTTTTCTTTTATGTATTTCTAAAACTAGAATTATAAGAATGATTTGCTTTATTTTAACCGTTCGCGATTCCTTACGATTTTAAGCGTTTTATTTGGAATTTACTTCAAATGAAACACTTAATTTAATTATATTAAATACAGCTCTCAAATTTTGTTGTAACTTGTATTTGCTTTTCACTAAAAAATAAGAAAATAAATAGTTAGAGAAAGAGAACCAAATACGTATAAAAATTTACATCTTTCTTTCTCTGATGTCGAGTCACACTTGACAACGGAGTACAAAGAAAATTGATTTTTATGCGGTGATTGTATGGTATGAAGAGTTCAATTACACTGCACCTCGATTTAGTTTTCATTCGGAGGGTGTGGAGTGTGAATGAAAATCTGCTTCAACGGATGATCAAACTCAGAGGTTAACTTTTATTTATAATTTTCAGAGCCTCTTCAGCATGCGCTGATTCCTGAAGCGGATAATGTAGCGGACAGCGAGGATTCGGAAGACGAGTGGAACTATTATCGCGTGGATCCGAACAAAGAAAAGGAGTCGACGACGCCCGTCGACGACGAACCGCAACAATCTAAAGATCTTAAGGACTTAAGCGCTGAGATTAAATGGAAGGAAGAGTCGCCTGAGCTTATTAACACGGAGGTACACGATGATTAACAATTCTTCCCCCCCCCCCCTATTTAACGTCGCTTTTTGAATTCTTTTTGAGAATTATTTCGCGACGGGGACCTACAGTTTAGTTCAAAGGTGGGTTCCGAACCACCTTGGGGCACCACAGTATTAGTTGGCACATGGAATATTGCCAGAGGTGCCGGCGGCAGGATCGAATCCGCGACCACGGCGTCTGCAATCGCGCGCTCTACCCACTAAGCCACTGTGTGCCCATTAACATTTTTCTCTTATACTTGTTACTTCCATGAATTTTCTCGTTACAAGATTCTAACGACTACTCCTGTTGCAGATTAGAGGCAATAAGAAAATTATAAATGCACGCTTGAATACCAATGGAGACGTTCAGTGCACTATAAATACCAAGATAATCATAGCCATTTATGGTAGAAAACATTCACACGTGTTATATTTGAAGAAGCAAGAGTATAACTCTGCGTTGGAAAGAAATATTTAAAAGTGATCGGATCAGAATAAAAAATATTTCGCATTTCATTTTATTAAAACGTTGCACGTTCCTAGAGCATGCATAAAATCATGTCTTTTTTCACTATGGTAATTTGACTTTGTATGTGTTTGTACAATTTAAAATCATTTTAATCTGTAAAGGAGTTTGCACATACATTAGATTAAAAGATGTTAATTATTAGTGTTAATATAAAATGTACTACATTTATCTTTACCAACCAATTACTTGAAACATAGGTACATATGTAAGCTGTTACTTTTTACACTGATCATTATAAATCCAAATTGATTCTATTGATTTTCAAACTCATTTAGTAGACACCAGATGTTTTTTTCCGTGCCTGTTAAAAGATAATACGAAGTAGTCTTGTTCGTGTATGCCAGCAGATAATGTTTCATATTGTAGTCCATGGAATAATGTTCAGGTAACACGAACCGTACCATGACCGGTGAAATGACCACTTTCTCATTCTTTATTTTTTAATTATTGAAATTATAAAGATGCTTCCATTAGAAATTATTCAATAAGTTTCATTATCCGAGCACGTATTATTGTAAAGATTGTGAAAAGTCTGAATAAATTCAGTCTTGCCATTTTGTTTGACACATTTTGTACTCGGTACGGTTAGTGTTAAATCCAAATACAGTATTTTATGCATATATGTCCCAAAAGTCTGAGCCATAAAAGTCCCTGGTCTGTCCCCACTACTGCGGGGTATATCCCCTTGAGGGGCCGCGAAGCTCGAGAGGCCTCGGTCGCCGAGAAGTAAGATATCATGCGGCTCGGGTGTCTCGGTGAGACCGCCTAATCAGAATTTCCAACTTCCTTATTTTTCATTATTTTTTATGGAACTTGAAGTTCCATATTTGTGGCATTTTTCTGATTAAAATCATACCAAATATTGTGTCTGTGTAATTGTCTATTACACAAGTAAATATCATCGGAATTATATCATATTTGGTATGATTTTAATCAGAAAAATGCAACAAATATGGAACTTGAAGTTTCATAAAAAAATAATGAAAAATAAGGAAGTTGGAAATTCTGATCACATTGTGTTTACACTTAAGTGTTTATCTCGGCGACCAAGGCTTCTCGAGCTCGGCTGTCCTTCTCTACGTTCGGCAAAACTCAAAGAATAGTGTCCCTGATGCATATATGTCCCTCGGCAGACCAGTGCTAGGGACTTATATCCATAAAATACTGTACATTTAAAGGCGCGTGTCTATGTCTTCATTGGTATTCTATTGGTGTCGACAACTTGTAATATCAGTAGGAAAGCATTAGTAAAAATTAGTATTCACCATTCTAAGTAATCGATGTTGGTTCACAGATTAGCGCCGAAGAAAAGAAAGAGGAACAGCAGGAGGAATCTTTAGAGGACGAGAAGGACAAGTTAAAAGACATGGATTTTCAACTAAACCCGGATGCGGCAGAATTTGTTCCCGTTTCTCCTCAGTTTGCGGGAGCTCGAATAAACCTCATGGAAGATTTCCCTATCTCTGGTTCGCCTTTCAAACAGGTTTCGCAAATGGATGACGTCCAGGTGCCCAGCCAGAGCGAATTCGACGAGGAAATATGTCAGCGACCGCGAGAAGTCGAACTGGAAGAAAAAGAATATCGGAACGGAGTTCACCTGCAATCTAACAACGATGACACGGATTTTATCACTGAAAGACAGAAGGTGATCGGCTTTTCCGGGAACATGGACGACTCCGTGGTCTCGTCGACGAAGGCAGAGTTCGGCGACGTATCGTCTGCCAGCTTTTTAACGACCACCGACTTCCACAGAACCGATGTCTCGACGATCGACGAATCGTTTTCTAGTTACGAGCGCGACTACGATATCGCCAAAGACCCCATGGCCATGTCGTTCACGCCCAGCGATTTTGAAGCAGCGTTCGACAAAGGCGCTGATTTCGAGGGCGAGTTCAAGAAGGCTGTCGACTTGAATGCCGTGCACAATCTCAGCAACACCGATCTGGACGACAAGAACAGCAGCATGGAGGAGCAAGGTCTGGCGGCGCAATCCCCGGAGTTGCATCCAGAGCTTACAAAGTTAGCGTCGCCGGAAACTGAACAACCGTCGCACACGCAAGCCTTCCCCGGAGAGCCCGCAGAGCTCGTGAACCTCTCTTCTCAGCAGGAGGACAACATTTTCATTGAGCACGCGGACAAACCGAAATCTCCTTTCGACTTACCGAGCATGCAATCGGAGTCTTCCCAGGCGGAGCAACAAGAAACCGTGAGATCCGAGCATTCTCCTCTGACGGAGAATTATTCTGCAGAGTTCGAGTCGGAGAAAGAGCAAGTCTCCGTCGACAAGGAGCCCTTTGACGCCGAATATGTGATGCGGCCGTTACCCGTCGATAACGAGCCCATCTTTGACACCGAACAAGTTCTGCGGCCGTCCGCCGTCGACAATGAGCCCATCTTTGACATCGAACAAGTTCTGCGGCCGTCCGCCGTCGACAACGAGCAACCGCTGTCGCCATCCACCGATGACATCGACAAGACCAACCTCATAGACGAGGCCAGCAAAGATGCGTTGCTCTCAGGAAACGAATTCCAGAAAGAAGAAACCGACGTCAAAGAAGCGCAGACGCCTACGTCGCTGTCGCCAGAACCTGACGCGATGGAGAGCGACCTCGTTGCCCCTGTCGAGAGCGATAAAATCGCGTCTGCACTGCCTACATTTAACACGATACTCGATTCGAATATGTTCAGACCTCCACAATACGACTCTCAATCGTATTCGAACGAATCCGGCAGCATTGGTCAAACTCAGGCGATAGAATCAGAAGATGTTTGTCAATCCCCTGTCCCAGAATCGCGTGAGGTTTGCGAATCACCGGACGCAAAGTCTGACGACATCCGTTCAACCACTTCCACAGAAGCGTTAGACGTTTGTCCATCAGCTCCAACGTCTCAACAAATAATCGATTGTTTCGAACCATCGGCAACGACAGGACGGTACGAGATTCCCGATCTATCGCCAGTGGAAGCAAACAACGTTCGCGAATCCCCATTGCCGACGACCGATATCTGTCAATCCCCAATTGAAATGGCAGGTGATGTCCTTTCAGCTGCTTCCACAGAAGCGCTCGACGTTTGTCCAGCCACTGAACAAGTAATCGATCCTTTCGAATCATCGACCTTACCTACGTACGAACTTCGTACATCTTCACCAATGGTAAAGCATGATGTTTGCGAATTGCCTCCGATGATGAGTAACGACGTTTGCGAGTCTTCGTCGGCGAAGGAGAATGACTTTAGCGAATCGCCAAATGTGGAGGAATGCGATCCGATTGTTCAGATTTTGGATTTACAACCTGCCGAAGAGAAGCGTACTGAATCTCCGCAGCCGACGCAAGAGAATCTGTTAGACTTCGCTGAAGAGCAGGAGGTCTGTATGAAGAAGGATGTGGAGGCTGAATCGACATCGCAGAATGTTGAAGAAAAGATTGCATCACCTGTCAATGACACAATCTGCCGCATGAAGTCTGCCTTCGAACAGGAAACCGAAATAGTTCCTGAGCCAAAAGAGTCCCTTCTGGAGCTCGAGGTTACCGAAACAAAGCCGCAGGAAGTGGAAGAACAGGTGAAAGAACCCGCGCTTAGTCTGTCAGAGTCTATGCAAGAGTTCACAGGTTTGGAATGCCAGTTGCAACCGAAATCGGATGATGTTCCGTTGAGCAGCCCAATTCCAGAGATCCAGGAGGAAATTTCAAAGAAAGAGGAGGCACTGGAAGTGAAGGAGTCCGTCGAACCCGAGAAACCTGAGGAACCCGCTGTCGAAGTAGCGTACCAGCTGCAGCAAGTGGAGAATGTCGAAGCAGTTCTTTCGGAGATGAAAGAACCCAAAACCGAGAAGGTACCAGAAGCTTCTGATACAAAAATCTTAGAGATGACCGCGGTGGCGGCTGCAGCGGCCGCAGTTGGAGCAAGCGCAGTGGGCGCAGTCGCTGTAACGCAGAGCAAAGCGAAGATGAAGATAACATCTAAACCGTTATCGAAAACCGCGGTGCCGAAGACTGGGCAGAAATCGAATCCGACATCGCCCTCGAAATCGGTGACTTCCACGACACGAGGATTGGCCGGAGCAGCTAAGAAACCGCTGGCATCGTCAACCCCTCGTCCGAAGGATCTGGACGCGCCGAAGAAGACAGCTTCCGCGATCGCAACGAGCAACAGATTGTTGGCCGCGAAGCCCACCTCGAAAACAACCACCACAACTGCCACAACGAAACCCGCTACCAAGTTGAGCGCGAACGCCACCACGAAACCAAAACCCGCCACGACTGCTTCGAAACCGACTCCGAGCGAAAAGAAACCGACGGCGAACGGCGACGTCAAGCCCCTGAGCAAACCGGCCGTGCCAACCAAGACTTCCACCACCACGAAGGCTGTGCCGACGACCAGATCCGCGATGCCGAAGACCACGACTACGAAAACGTCAACCTTGACGACGACAACGAAGACGAGACCCGTGTCGGCCACGACCACCGCCAAAACCAGCGCGACCACGAAGTCCAGCCCTGCTACTACCACAACGCCCACGACTATCTCGAGACCGAAGAGCGTTCCGACTACTGGAATCGCGGCGAAGCCTCGTTCGTTGTCAGGAAAGTCCCCGATTATCGACAAACAGGTGAAAGAGACGGCCAACAAACAGATTTCCATGGCGCGGACCACCACCAAGACAACTCGCTCCTCGACCAGCACCACCACGACGACCACCGCTAAACGCGCGTCCTCGACGACGAAGACCACCACAGCAGCCTTGCCTATCAAGAAGGTCACTACCGTGTCGAAAGTGTCCAGCCGAAACACGGCCGGCGCCAAAACGACCTCTGAAAAAGCCAAGGTCCTCCAGAACGGCGTTTCCGAGAAGATAGAGATGAACGCTATCATCGACGACGTGCCCAAGAAAGACCTGTCACCGGTGGTCACGCCGAACGACAACCAACTGATCATGAGCTCCGACTGAATCCACGGTGGTGGACAGCCGGGCTCTCTCGATCCTTAGCTTTATGTTCATCGTATGTCACGCACCGAAAAAATGTTGTTCTTTCTTTTTTTACGAAGAAAGGAGCTGAAACATCCGCTGAAGTAGTTGATTAGGGAACATATAACGAACCGGAAGGAGTTTTTACTAAAATGGCTAGCGTAAAGTATAAAAGATAATATATTAATGTGTACATGTACCGACGAAGTGACGAGTGCGTTTATCTATATTGCCGAACGAGAGAGCATGAGAACGAATGGTTGAATATAGAAAGAAAGAAAGAAAGAAAGAGAGTGATAGAGAGATATGGTGTGTATGCGTGGGTGGATGCGCGTGAAAGAGAGAGAGTGAGAGAGGGCATATCCTTTAAACAGAAAAAAAAACAAACAAAATATATGCTATCGCTTCTGACTGCTTCAGTCGTGTTGGGAAAACAATGATGTCTCGCTGGAAGAGGAAGATAAATCGAAGGGAAAAACAAGAAGAGAAAAAAAACGTAATGCGGAAAAGGATATCGGTTGTTCTGTAAATAAATCGAATACGTTTCCAAGCGGTCTCTGAGATTACCGGAGGAGAGAGTGTCCACGTGGTGCTGCAACTGGCCTGTAAAGAATCGTAACACACACACACGACCGTGGAAGAGAGGAGAGAAAGAGAGAAAAATACAGGCGCAACCAACTAGACCGACGAGATGTGAAATTCGAGATCCGAAGGAAGCGTTACGCGTCACACATTTGACCGCATGAATCGGTTTCTTAAACATATTCTTATTGTAAAACACGAAACTGGACGGTCTTTTTATACTTTTTAATTTTATATGTCCATTATACTTGATAACTGATTAATCGTCGTAATCCTTATAGAAAAGAACTTATTTACACGTAACACAGCATTCTGTATGTAGGAATGCGTGTGCACACGCTACGCTGAACAGACACGTACACGTACAAGCATACACACAAACACATACACGCGTATTAGAACATACGTGTATTACATACACAACCACTAACACACGAACAACAGGTACTATATATTTATTTTTTTTGTTTGTTCCTATTCCGAAGTTGAGTATACTGCAAGAGAATATTATACACTTGTCATTCATTAATACCATTCTTATGTATTCTCTATCCATTCATGTACAGCACTTTGATGAGTTAATGTGATACATATTATTATTAAATAAATTCGAACAAATACGAAACGAACGAATGAACAGTTTGTACATGTACGTACACGCGAGATCCGCTGAATCGCGAAAGCTTATATTATTCACCGGCCGGATGAGTATAGCGTCAGCGAAGGAGGAATTATCAAGATCATTCTTAAGACCCCCTCGGATGATAATAAACGTAGATAAAATTGTTCCATAATCGCCCGCGCCCCCCCCCCTCCTTAAACTTTGTTGCCACTTTTAAGGATGTGATTGATTATACATTTTAAAACAAGTATACAATCTCTACTGCAACATAAATAATATGAATAAAGAAGTAAAACAAGTGTTTTAACAATTTATAATACAAACGCAGAGGTTTTTAATTGTCGGAGAATGTTTATTGTGCAATGAATTATTTACTTTTGATTTTGTATCGTTCATTATATCTTCTGTTTTTATGTGTTAAAACTGTAATCCCTCTTCTTTTTTTTCTTTTTATTAATGATTGTTCAATAGTGTCCTGTTTACTTGTAATTGTGTATGCGTAAGACTAAATTGTGCTTGCGAAAATGTCTATCAAAGAAACCGGAAACGCTTGATGAATTCCAAATATTTTGCTTGGAACACTTACTCTTGCGCACTCGTTTGCAACACGTTTAAATGAAAGTTATTTCGTTTTTGTCCTCCATTTTTGTCCTCCGTTTTGCGCGAAACAAAACTCTTATGGATGGTATAAAGAAAGAGCAAGGATAGAGTTGTAAAAAATTCTTTATTTTTAATTCATATTGAAGATTGCCCGTTATTTATTTATCTAAATATTTCTGTTATTTAGAGCCTCTTGTATGTACGTACTGCCGTGGCGTCGACCGTGTTAGCGGACAGGTGCTGAAAACGAAATTTCAAGAATTAAAATACGGTTATTTAGAACAGTTTGCGATAAAGTGCATTATGTTTTGATTTTTTTTTACGATCGATCATATCACTTCCAGACTTTTTTAGTATATGCTTAAACATTTTCGTTGTTTCGTTATCAGTTTATTATTATCTCGCAGCTTTAAAGAGGATCAGTCAGATCGCAATTGAACAGTTTAATTTGTGAACCGCAATTAATGTGCAATTTCTCGCGTCAACCACAATTTTATTTTATTCATATATATATATATATATATATATATATATATATATATATATATATATATTATTTATTTATACTCACCACTTGCATTCCGGTCTCTGTAAACTCATAGACGCGGGTGATCTTGAGACCGTCAGTTACAGTTGTTACTACTTTCAGCTTATCGCCTTCCTGCGTTGCAATGCTCTGCAAACGAACAAATACAAAAGTCATACTTCGTTTTCGTGAAATTCCTGAGTTTTCGTGTCGGTTACATTATCGTCGAAAAAAAAGAGTCTCAATCGCCTAATCAATAAAACAATTCGAACTAACTTATTTGTCTTAGCATAATCAAGGTAAGAATAGAACCTAATATCTTATCCTGTAATTGTGTTACATAATTTATTTAAGTTTTATTTAAGTATACGCGTTTACGAATAGTAAATTAAAAGAATCATTAAACCGCTAGAATGCTTTAACACGATTCCTCAAGTGCATTCGTGCACTAATTACATACACATATGTAATTGCAATCCTAAAGTGTAACATTCAGTTCCCGTACTGTGTAACCGCAGAACTAATTGTACCTTGTTTTTTTTAAATTTCGAACAGTAAATCATGCAAATTAGTCTAGCGTTCGTTTCATTTTATTTATATACGCGTTTCGTGAACCTGACATATATCGTTGGCCCAAGGGAAACTGACGTTGAAACATTTAAAAAATCCCATACTCTGTCCAGAAAGATATGTTACATTTTGATGTGTTATGCATTAAATCGAATCTTTGAGTTTCTACGATTGTGTTGTAATTTGACGTGTTTGTTTAAATTATGGATAAAACAATTCTAATTGCGAGAATTTATTGTTGAGCTTGAAAATCTTTTAAATAACAATTCAAAATGAAATTGTTAAGCCACATTATCGTTTGACAATTACAAATATGTTATTTCTACTGAAAATTGTATATAAAAAAGAAGTTCAGCTGTGGATCTTTCTTAAAAAATTTTAGGGACCATTAAACAACTACTGGCAGGTAATGTGTTAATTTTTTTAGACGCTTTTTCTGTATACATATTGATTTTCTCGTTGTATCTATATAATCGAGCAGTAATAAATTTAATCTCATTAACATAGACAGGGTATAATTGTAGAGTAAAGTAGAATATGAAGTCTGAGAATTAATATTTGCAGTATCATTTTTAAATTTTTATTCTCGATCGGAGGTATACCTCAAAGAGTTCGTACAGTTTTGTTGAGTGCGCCGTGTCATGTTTCATTCTTTATTATTGTTTTGGGAAGTTAGTGGGAACTAATTGTTGTTACTCAATTCATTTATGTATATATTGTATATTTTTGCAGCAAAAACGTGACGAGAAATGAAGGATCGCTTTTCATTTAAATTGATCCAAACAGTTCATGAGGGTTAAATGATGTTCATCATTTAATCATGCATCGTTAGGATGTGGGGGAGGAAGGATGCCGCTCAACTTCATATGTTGGGATTCATGAATGATGCATCACCGTTTTAGCGTTTTATAATTCACTGATGCGCACAGTATACCAGCAAACGGTTTCAATTCGATCCGTATAGTTCTAAAGATTCTCAACAGATGCCAGAAGAGTGTTGAAAAACTACCCTTTCTCTGTTATCATAATTTTCTTAAACATAGAAAGCGTTCAATAAATCCTAGCGTTTATTAACAATATGTTAAATTGAAACAATTTTTCAACATCTCCGATGTTATGCTCCATAAAAGATTATATGTATTTCTTTTATCTCGAAAGACTAGAGATCACATGGTATTATGTTACAATCAAGAATCAATGAAACAAATTACAAAGAGCGATCAATTCTTTTGCATTTTGTGCATTTGTGAGAAAAATGAGTAGACGAACCGCAAACAGCAATTATATGTTATCGTTAGAAATGCTTAATGACATTATTCTCTGCGTATCAGAATTATCGAGGATAGAAATGGATTTTTATTTATTTATTTTTAACTTGCGCTTGTTCTTTTTAAATTGATGCAAGGAATTTTATTTCGCATATAAATCACTGTACCATTTTAGAGCATTATCTCTTGTGTCTGCAATTTGTGATACGACAAAAAAAAACAGAGTAAAGTGACGTTACGATAGAAGATATCTGTTCTTGAGCAGTTTTGAGTCGAAAATGTTGAAAAGCTCGTTAACAAGACTATACTTAAAGACAGAACATCGCCGAAACAATCCCTGGTATATGTAACACGAAACAGGTAGAAACGAGCTTTCATTAGAGTGAATATTTATGACAGTGGCAGACTTTTGTAGCATCAGAAGTGAAAGTGACTCTTGTTTAAAGGGTAGAAAGCACCGCTACGTTAATCACACTGTGAAATTAACTATTCTACCGTAAGCTTCTCTGTCGGAATGCGATTATGGAATACACATAGCCAGTAAACAAAATGCTCGATTTTTGACGGGCATCTGCGTCAGCAGAAGTATCGGTTACTGCTGGCAGTGTGTGACGGCACGGGTCCCATGGAAATCACCGACACGTTCACTGACAACATTTCATCGCCACCAGATTTGACCGACAATACGTTGGCCGACAACGATTTTAGATTCGTTGTCGATCAAATTCGTTGTCTGTCAAAATCGTTACTGGTTAAAGGGATTGACCACAAAAGTAGTTGTCGGTCAAATCTGGAGTTGCGGAAAGTGTCGGTGATTCCCATGGGACCCTGCCGGCACAAGTTGACGGCAGAATGCAGGCAGCTCGATCCTGAATTCGGTGCTGTCCTCTTAATCCTCCTCTGTCCCACATTTCACGAACTGACACCTGTTCCTCGGTGTCAAATTGACACAGTGATAGGAAATATAAAAAATTCCATGTTTTTTAGTCAAATTCATGAGTTGACATTCAAATCTTAGGTTTTCCGATAATGTGTTCTGTATTAAAAAATATATAAGTCACCCAAAGTTACGGGAAAATGTATCTAGAAATAACAGAACAGTATAACTTATTTTAAACGAAAGCAGAATGAGGACCGAGCTGCCAGCATTCTGCCGGGCATACCCTGCTAGCAGAACGCCATACATCTGTGTCACAATAAGTATCGACAGGATGCGCTGTTCAAAATCGAGCAGATTTCGAGCATCCTCTGCTTCGAGCAGCGTTCTAACAGCATAATGCTCGCCATCCACTGGCATCGTACGATGGCAGGCTGTGCTCGATATCTTCTCGAGGCTGGCCTGGCTGACTGGGTAGCAGACCTCGCAGAAATTAAGTGGATTAAATGAAATGAGATATTTGGTAGTATCTGTAGGAGCCGAAAGACACGACTGCGTACAGTGTATGAAATATTGTCGCATACTATAATTATTATTTTTAAAATAATAAAATGCGAACAGGTAGTCGAAGTAGCAATTTACAGTAAGCGAAAACTTAAGCACTAGCCAATATTCAGGGATTAAATTGCTTCGAATAAAAAACTTTGCAAGGCTATTCCAGCGTTCGATCATTGCAAAGTTCTAGTACTTACTGAATTGTTTATACCAGATTACACATTTGATAGGCGACGCGTTACATTTGGTCACAACTGAAATCTTCTGCATTCAGTATGATAATAGTATGACGATATTACGATCAATATGATAATAAATATTTACTGTAGTATTTTATAAAAATTATCGTCATATTTCTGTATTTCAGATGAAGATCAGTTTTATGTACAGGGTATATAAAAAGCAATGTTTATCCGTTCCAGTGGTGAATCCACACCTCTGGATCGGTGGACATGTGTAAGTCTATAGAAAATATACTGTACCTATACTTGATATTAGTATTTTATAGCCCAGGATAATAATACCCATGATTCATCCCTTACTAATCATTAGACGTCTTTCTCAGTCTCATTCGCTTCTGTTCAGACTTTACCAAGTCTTGTCTAGACGACTAACATCTTTCGTATTACGTCTGTAGTGTGTATTTCATTCAGAAGTTGTACTGGTTAATATTGCGAAAGGGTGGCCGTACTCCGGTTTTGATGAAATTTAAATATGTTATGCAGCAACACATTTTGAACAACTTTTTCCTTTTCCAATATAGGAGGGTCGCGATAATTACCATTGTACTTAATAAATATATATACTGGGTGTCCCGAATTTAAATGGCAAAACTTCAGGAGCGTGTAGGGGACCGAAAAACTAAGACAAAAAGTCTTTTAGAGATTTGCTCGTTTTCGCTTCATTTTGGAAAAAATCGCAAAAAAAAGAAACAAAACAAGTTTTCATTTTTGTACTTATTTATTTACGTTATCATATATTTAATGTACTTGAAGCAGGAAGTTTATTCGTTGCCAATCAATTCAAGAGAGCAATTAAGAGACCGAATCATGGACGCAGTGCACCAAATATCACCAGAACAATATTTAGCTGTAATTTATCAAGTCAGTGCTAGATGCAATGCTTGCATTGCTACAAGGGGGTAACATTTTCAACAATATCTACATTAAATAGATGATAACGTAAATAAAAAATAAATAAGTACAAAAATAAAAACTTGTTTTGTTTCTTTTTTTTGCGATTTTCTCAAAAACGAGCAAATCTTTAAAAGACTTTGTGTCTTAGTTTGTCGGTCCCCTACACTCGCCTGAAATTTTGCCGTTTAAATTCGGGACAGCCTGTATATTAAGTATCCGGAATACAACAAAATGGATATATAGTATTCTCTCATAGTTTGCTACTTATTTGTTATCTGAATGGGCAGGGAGAAGATCAATTGGTACGGGCCTAGCGAGGAATGCTCCTTTAAATTACGTTTGGCATGAGGAGCGCACACTATCATGTTCTGTCTCATCGACACGGTCGACCGTAGCATGTACAAGGCTTTTGACTATACGACAACTCCACATAATTAAATTTTGCAAATATTTTAACATCTTATACTTAATAACTATTTGTTTACGATATGTGGGTCCCTTCAAACTTTTTCCATTATCGATCAGTGTAAAACTTCTCTTATCGAGAAGGTGTTGATGCATAAACAAACTTTAACAACAATTTTCTTTATTAACAAACAGACAAAAAATGTCAACCATATTAAAGATTTCTATGAATACGTTTATCAACAAAAGTTGTATAAGCATTTATTAAAAAAGTTCCAAGCGCCTGACATATAAACATTGCAAGTCTATCTCATTGTGTATTATGTACATAATTAATTTTTATATTCTTCTTTTCCTCTGATACACGCGTGCGATAATTCATCAATGGAAGATAATATAGTTTTATGTAATTTTTTTGCTAGCAACCTTGAAGACTCGAGGCATTGTTCCGATACCGATAATCCGTTTTATCAAAAGCTCGGTTATCTGTGTTAATTGTAGATCGGTATTATTGTTTGTTCGTGATTAGACGACATCTAGATTATAATATATTGCAAGCAAACTGATGTCAATTGCCGCTCGAATTACTGCAGCAGTCAATCTCCCCGGGTTCGACGTTCGATGTGTAACCAGAGATTCTCTTGGGAAGGATTACTCGATGTCTATGTATGGCGTTCATCAGCCTGCGGATCTTTGTGTGAAATATAAAAATATCCGAGGACATGATAATACAGTCAGTCTCATAAATATTCGTACGTCCCTTAAAACAGAATAACATTTTTATAATTGTACCAAGCAACCTGATTATTTGTGAGCAATTGGATGCATTGGTTTACTAAATGAAGCGCAACACAGATTTTCCAAAGATCACAATTTACAAAGTTGTATGCAAATATGAAAGAAAAGGCACTTTTTAACACTCAGCCTACCGGGCACTAACAGCGATTAAAATGTTTTAGCGTACAAAAGTGACAAGGCTCTTTATTTATTTAGATTCTGTGCAATTTTTATCCCAATATCTGGTTGGATGAAAAATTTATGGAATCAATTTCCACGTAAGCAACTTCATAACTTCAAAAATTATACAATGAAAAATATAAAACCGTTTATTTGACCGGCAGTGGAAGGTTTAGCGTTGAAACTTTTTTATTTGGGTACTTTATGGAGATTTAAAGTATATGTTTTGTAGATCTATGGTGTCACACACATGCTGAAAATTTCATCGAAATCGACTGACACACGCACGAGCTACTAGTAGTTAAAAATATTTTTTTGTTTTTTTCAGTTTGATCAGTTTCTGCTTTAAAATCCACAGAATCCTGCGTCAACCGATTTCAATTTTGCAGCATGTATACAACTAACATGGATCTACAAAACATATACAATATTTTAATTTTTATTAAGGGCCCGAATGGAAGTTTTTAAAAATGCTTTTTTCAATTTTTTCATGTAACCTGATCAGTTGTAATTTTCGGAAAATCCTTTTTCCACATAATTTAGTAAGCCGATGCTTCTAATTGTTTACAAACAAACAGATCGTTTGGTACAATTTCAAAAAAGTTATTCTGTTTTTACTGTATATTAATCTTTAATAATAACTGTATCGCGACCGGTCAAATGACCGCTTTCACACTGTTTGTTGTTTTTTAATTATTGAAATCATAAAGACGCTTCCATTAGAAATTATTTCATACATTTTTATATTCGAACACGTATTATAAAAATTGTTCAAAATATATTAAATCTTGTACTGACAAAAAATATATATCCGACACATTTTATATTCGGTACGGTTACCGTTGATCATTTCAATAAATCGAAAATGATAATGTCGCTATTCTAACATTCTTTTAATCTTTTGACCATCGTCAATTTTACTAATTTTCGTCATTGATGCACAAATTCCGCAGTTCGATGATTATAAGTCAATTCAAAATCAAATTCATACTTCGAACCTATAGATATAATTTGAAAGAAGAAACTATCTACTATTATCGATGACAAGACTGTAGTTACATTATCAATCTGATACTAGATAACTATACTTAAAATAGCGTAAGATAAATTAGAAATTATTCAAGTCACTAATTTTTAAGACTAACGATATCGGTATGTAGCTCGATAAACCTAAAAAGGCGAAAATATGTTTGAAAGTATTTAGTCATACGCGTTAACTTTATAAAAATTATTTACGTATACAATTAAATATATATAATGTGAAGGATGTAATAATTGTAAAATAAACACTATATATAGTTGCTTTGATTATATGTATATTAATGGAACATATCAGTATTAACACTTTAGCTACCGGAAGCATATTAGAGAGTTAACAGTAAAATATAATATCAAATATTATAATTACTAATTAAAATTGAAACACCGTATATTGTACCACATTGCGGGCGATAGAATTAAAGAAATCTGTAAGATACATATTTCACAGTAGACTACATGGAATTGCAAGCTCATGTGATTTATTTAAAACTTAAACTCATCTTGAATAAAGAAGTTCATTGAACAAATTAATAACACAGCGAAATCTATTTCATTACAACAAATTAAATAAATCACATGAGCTAGCAATTCCATGTAGCAGTTTACTGCGAAATATACATATCTTACAGATTTTCCTTAATTCTATCGCTCGCAAATGTGGTATAATATAAGATGATTCAATATTAATTAGTAATTATAATATTTGATATTTTATTTTCCGTGCAACATTAATAGAGCAAGTACAAGAAGACATTTAGAAAATATACGTTATAGTTTTAATATATTGAATCAAGTTTTAATATATTGAATCTTCACGCAGAATAAAATTTTTCTAACGCGGTTTTTCTAACACAAATTTCCCTAACACGGTTTTCACCGACAACTATTTTGGCCGACAGCGCATTTAACCGATAATGATTTTGACCGACAACGATTTTAGATTACTTGTCGGTTAAAGACGTTGTCGGTAAAATATTGTCAGTGAAAACCGTGTCGGGGAAATTTGTGTCGGTGATTTTCATGGGATCCAATTAGTAATTATAATATTTGATATTTTATTTCCCGTGCAACATTAGTAGAGAGCCAATACAAAAAGAAATTCTGAAAATATACTATGTTATACATGATTGATTTTATGAATTATTATTAATGACTAAACCATCCGACGTGACACTGCCAACGTCTTCACAGTTTGGTCTTTCCGCTAGTCATTTATTATATACATAAACGTATAAAATCCGCAGATCAATAGATCATATATATTATCATTTTTTTTTTGTTCAAGGAGCTTCACACTCTTTTACTTCTGTAAATTCCCGGTTCGTTTGCGTAGACTTATCAGTGCAGGTGTTAATGATCGGTATCGAATACATACATCGAATCATGTCTAAAGATTTATATCAGAGGTACCATGAAATGGTGAAAAGTGAATGAACATATTCAAGATATTAGATGATTGCACAAGTTCGTGCCAGATTTTTCATAAATGTCGCAAACTGTACTACACGGTGGAGGTAGAAAAAGAAAGAAAAATTGTATAGTCACCATTCTTTTCTAATTGTAGAAAAGAATGGCGGTGACTACATAATTGATTGATAAAGCTGTATTCTTATAAAATTTAACCATTGAATTTGATCTTCAAGTCGGGCACGAACATGTGAAATCATTTGATACTTTGCAATATTGTTCGACAGAGTTGAGCATTGATCGATTAAAATTTTAATCAAGATTGATTGATTAATATGTACGATTTAAAAAGATAATCGTTGAAATAATCGACAATTGATTCAATCGATCGATGAAGTTAATCGTCAATCGTTGACTAAAAAAGGAAATCTTGCACAAAATCGGAGACCCGTTTAATCAATTGTTGAGGTTAATCGCCACACGGTTTATCCATAAATTGTAATAAGGAGGGAGATACTGGTGATGGAGAATTGACAGGAACATATATCTCAACAAAAACTCATCTTACATTGTTTTCAATACACATACAGTTTTGATTCCGTATTTTGATTTCAAAATTTCAACAGTTAAACATTAACGCTCTTCAAAAGTAGCTGCATAAAAAAGACTAGGGTAACAATTCACCCATTTTTATTTTAGACGTTGAATCAACACATTTCATTTGTAGCGTCACGTTTTAAAGAATCTACATCTCACGACGTAGACATAAAAGGATGAATAATTTGACAGTATAGTGAAAATATTGAATGGGTGAATCACCTTCACCTTGACGAACGTATTACCGTTAACCGAAATTAAGTATTAACGACTAAAGTAGAAGTTTAATTGTTAACTGCGATTAACGATTCAAATAGACATTTATATAATAGTAAATCGTTGATCTAGGTGCACTACCGTGCACCAGCCAAGTTCTCACACTATCTCTCCTTTTACACAAAACAACTTAGCCGTTTTTTAGAGACTTGTAACTCTGAACTGGAGGCAGATGGAAAGATGTAATGTCGTACACTTGTTAAATGCTATCATGTCTCTATATTGACAAAATATTAATCTGCCAACATTAGTAGATTCCGAGATACAGGATCTCAAAAATCGCTAAATTTCGCACTGACTGACTGACTGACTGACAGATCATCAAAACCTTTTGGGTACTTCCCATTGACCTACAAGCTTGAAATTAGATACGTATGTCCACCATAACAAATCATCAAAGGAATAATTATCAAAGTTTGAAATGTTAAACCTCAAAAAAAAAAATGGCTGTATCTCGGGAATGGTGCGTCCTATCGCAAAAATGACGAAATTTCCAAAAGGCTTAACCCAAAGCGTATATGGTATGCCCAACCACATGACATATGTAATCTTAAATTCCTCAGAAATAAAAAAAGACGGTATCCCGGGAACGGTGAAAAAATGTTTAGGATTTAATGAATCAGGGATAAGAGTAATACCTACTTGATAATTGATAAAATTTCAACAAAAATTGATGAAATAATCCCTACAAAAACATGTTGTAAATAGGAGCCAAGTTCTCCATGATCGTAAAAAGTTGTGAGATGAAACAAAATACGGGCAAGTTTGTTAGCTTAGAAATACCTGTTGCAATACTGAAAAAGAGCGTTTGTAAAAATTAGTTTAAAAAAACGCTATTTAATTTTTAAAGAGTTACACGGATGGCTAAATTATTGAAACTTGGCAGTTACCTAACACCTTTTATGGCCATTGGTTTAAAAAGTAACGGCCAAGTTTGAATAATTTAGTCCTCCGTGTAACTGTTTAAAAATTAAATAGCGTTCTTTTAAACTAATTCATTACATCGCTTTTTACGGTCATAGATAGATAGAGAGAGAGAGAGAGAGAGAGAGAGAACTTGGCTCCTGTTTACAGGATGTTTTTGTTGGGATTAAATTTTCGGCGAACTATGTTAAGGGGGTAAGGGATAGGCAGAATATTACTAGAAAAACAAGTGAAACATGTTAGCGAGATCGAGCTGTGTGAAGTCTCACTGTAAAGAGGAAGGTTGATTGTAGCTTGTTTCCATCATGATTTAACGAGATTACGTTTATAATTAATAATATGAGCGTCTAAAATAGGGGGAAAAATCGAGACAACCACCCTTAGGTTCCCATGTATTTTTCTAATACAAAACGATTTTGTTTACTAAAATCATGAGTGGAGCTTAGAACAATCAACCTCCCTCTTTACAATGAGCCCTCACACAGCTCCTATTATGTTCGTATAAGGACAAACAACTCGATCCCGCTAACATGTTTCACTTGTTTTTCTAGTAATATTCTAGTAATATTCTGCCTAGCCCTTATACCCTATGCGGGAACGTCGTCGATGCTCACCGGGAAGTTGCGGTCGAACGACGGCAGCTTCTCATCGTAGGTCTCGTTCAGCTTGAAGGTGGTGGAGCTGGTCCTCTCCTCGGAGTTGATGACGACGGTCCACTGGTCGCCGTTCTGGGAGATCTCGAGGATGGGCTTGGAGGTGAGCAACGGCGCGGCCAGCTCCTTGTGTCCAAGCACGTTCACGAACTCGTCGAAATTCTCGTTGGAGACGTATTGGTATCTTCCAGTGATCTGCACCATCTTCGAGCCGGTTCTGGGTGATATCACACGAGAGAAAGACGTTAGAGGATATGAACACGTTAGCACGTTAGCTGTTGCTAGCAGCGAGATGCCGGTGCCCCGGGCATCGGCCGCTTTTATAAGATCACTGGTGGGATACGTGTCCCCGGCTGAGCATTGTGTGCGTGCGTGCGTGCGTGCGATCACACACCCGCGCCAGACAATCTACGATCGGACAGGACAAAGTGTCGAACGGATTATCGTTAACCGGCTGGCCAGCCGGCGGCGACGTCGCTTTGTCATTTCACGAACACCCTCCGTGCTTCCCTTGTGAACGCGCCAGCGTCAATACGCACAACCAAGCGTCTGTCTCTTCTCCACAGAAAACTAAATTACACTAACGCCGATTTTCTCTTTCAGTTTCAACAGTCGTCAGTTCAAGTTTTACACTTTTCAAAATAGAATCAACATAACTGTGAATATGCTCTACCCTGGCCCTGGGGTCTTTCGTTAGCCCAGCAAAACTTTCCGTACACTGCTTTTTCGCCGATGCATTGAAGGTAGAGATATCCCTATTTCACGTGTACCTAGATACACTTGTATTTCACTTGGATTTCAAGTTCACGGGTACATGTGTACTACTTCACGTGTATTAACGTATCCGCATTTTAAATTCGTTTTAATTTTTAGGATACAATTACTAATTTTCGATAGCAAAATATGGGTATACATAAATTAATATGAATGTTCTAAAAATTGTACAAATTTAAATGAGGGTCCATTAATACACGTGTATTCAAATATATACAGACGTGAAATATTACACGTGTAACCATGTACTTAAAAGGGCATGTACTGAGGTAAGTATAATACGTGTAGTGAAGTATACGTGAAATAGTACACATTTACCCGTGTACTTGAAAGGACATGTACTGAGGTACGTGTGTTGTTAATACACGTACAAAACCACAATCTCTAATTGAAAAATAATGGTAAATATGAAGTTTCTTTCTCTGAACTATCATATACTAGTTCAAAGTACCACAGTACAGTTTTACAGATTTCAAAATAGAAACAAAATAACTGTTTTCTTTGATCACGATCACTTATATCACTGAAACAGTGTGACTAAACTATGAATGCTACCCTGAGGTCTTTCGTTAGCCCAGAAATACTTTCCGTACACTGCTTTTTCACGAAGGATAATTGCAAATATGAAGTTTCTTTCTCTGAACTATTGTATACTTGTTTAAAGTACCACAGTACAGTTTTACGGAAATTTTAGGAAGATTTTAATGTGATGATCGCATTCTGAAAAATGGTAATAGTTATTATAATTGAAGTATACCAGTACAACATACTGTATAGTAGTTAGTATATGTAGTATACGGGTGATATCATTTAACACTAGATCTGCGGGAACCTTCGAAATAACGAAGTTCGAATTTTTTAATTCAGCATTGTTGGGGCCCCCACTCTCCCCCAGAAAATGACCCCAAAAAAATTTAATACATACGAGTCTAACCCCTTAAATAATTTTCTGCTTGTATTCGCTCCAATAAGAGAATCAAAATGATTTCCACAGATGTTGATAGAAAAATTAAGATCTATGAGGGTTTATATCAGAGGTGCCGTAAAATGGTGAGAAGTGTTTTTCGATTTGAGTTTGTTGAATGAACATTTTCAAGATACAAACTTCATAATTTCTACTAATATCGCAGTTCGGTATTTACGCTAGTCATTTGAACCATAAACGTATAAAACCGCAGACCAATGATCAAATCATTATCATTACCACGCTTGTCATCGTTGTTGTATGCGTCAAATCTTGAAATCGAATTTTAAATCACTTCCTAATGAGCTAGAGACTTGAATTTTCAACATAGCTCAGAATTGGATGACATTTAGTATTGGCGATTCTCTTAGAGAATACTGTTCCTCGGCTTAAGCCATACCAGTAGCGCCGGCCAGATGTTCGGGCCACCTATTAGTTTCACGTATTTCGACGGGACCTACTTTTTATGATGGGTTCCGAACCACCTTTTTGCCAACGACACGTGATCAAGGCTGAAAATAAGCACCGAATGGAATATACTCGTATACCCATGCGGTCACCCATCTTAGCCCGTACCACGCCCTGCGCTGTTTAACTTCGGTGATCGGACGGGAACCGGTGCTTGCAGCGAGGCCATGGTCGTTGACAGAATTGGATGACAATGCAAAATTCAAAAAAAATTTTTTTTAAAAGACTGTGGGTTTAGTATTTAAACAATATTTTTAAATAATTCCCTTCGCCGCGCGACGTTCGGTAGTACGTCATCGCGTGCAGCGATCCCTACTCCGCGCACTCCCTACTCCACTACGCGTTCCCACTCACACTCCGACCCCGCTCTACTGGCCCACTTCGCAGCGAAGAAGCTCAGTTTACTTACTGGGTTGGTTTGAATTAGGTCGGGCGGGGGGTGGGGGCGACAAGGACCGGCGGTTCTGCTCGGTAAGCGGGTCTTACTAAATATGCTCGTTAGTAAAGACTGAAAAGTAGAAAATAAAAAAATGACTAAAAAAACTTTTTAAAAACCACGCTTATATTAGAATGCACTAAAAAGGAGAAAATAATATTTTTAGATATTAGTGACTATAAATGAAAGCGTGGAGCGCCTACGAATATTACGTTAATATAGTTTGGCGCTCCACGCTTTTACTTATAGTCACTAATATCGAAAATATTATTTTCTCCTTTTTAGTGCATTCTAATATAAGCGTAAGTTTTAAAAAGTTTCTTTTATTTTATTTTTTCAAGGAACTTGATAGACTTTTACTTCTCTGGATTGCTATTTCGATCGCATAGACTTATGAGTGCAGGTGTAAATGATCGGTAGTTCGATAAACGTTATTTATCATGCCTAACGGTTTCACTCGCAGGTACACCATGGAAAACCGTATATCGTCGCATCTCAACGTCGATCGGAGAGTTCGTCGATTCGCTAATTCGACTAACTACTTTAACTGGGCAATTAACGTTGCGCATTAGCAAATTGGACCAACGAGTTGTGATTGGCGGCTGGGAACCCGCGATGGGGCAGAGAGAAAGCACGCGGAGAAAGCGAAATCGGTATTTTCCGCGTCCCACAAAAGATGTGATCGATCTAGTTCGAGAATGTGATTTTACTGGCCGATAGTCAAAATGGTCATTGACGCTTTCTAAAAGTTGGTAATGGGATGTTTTTGAGATCACTAATAAGGAATGTGACATAAAAAATTCAAAACCGTGGATTCAATACTACTATGCACATATTTTCTGGAAACTCGTTTTTCGTGGTCAAAATTAAAGAGACACACGTATGAGCCGTTTATTTTGAAAGTGGCACAAGTCCATTTTCAAGAAAAATCAAGCTAGTAATTTTAATATTTATATTTCTACGTTATCTTTTCATTCTCAAACAAATTGTACCTGTTATATATAAAACATATCTTCAAATCTGTTATATAATTCTCTATAATGAGTTCGTAGAATAATTATATAGTTTCATTTTGAATTTCAGAATTGTGTCTTTAGAACATTTCCTCGGTTTCACAATTATCTGAAATGGATAATATTTTGTATTTGGCTGGTTTCAAGTATTGTTAATTTATAGGCAAACAATGTTTTTCAAAAGGTTCAACTTCGAAAATTGACTTTTGGCCAGTAAAATCGCGGACTACTGTGGCAATCGAGCAAAGATCGAGTCGAGATCGAACAAAATCAGGCGATATGACGACAGATGCTCGCGGTTCCTCTCGGATCGATCGATGATCCAGGCTTGATTGCTTCCTGTTATCGTCTGACGAAACTTCGAAACGTGATTGTTCTGCAGGCCGGATAAGCATCACCGGAAAACAAGGTTGTTTTTCGATGATAGCCGTTAAAACCAGCAGCGTCGCGTTGGATTAACGTGTATTTCATCACGACTGGCTTATTCCCTATCATATTGTGCTGTCCGTGATTTTAATAAAGTGAACAGGAGATGCGAGTATTGGTACGTGTATGAATTCATGTCGGCGCGCGCACTTATTGAAGTGTACAATCGTCGACTGTAGTCTGCGTTACCATACCGCATTCGACATGCTCGGACTAGTTATTGGCTTGCTGCGGTCTTTCTGCCGCATTTCTCCTCGTCAGCACGAAGAGGTGGGCGAATTATTGCAACGAATGTGTTCTCTTCATAGTTTTCAAACTTTCTTTCTAAGCATTACCAATGTGTTTGCTACAAGAAAGCATTGTTATCGTATATACACTTATATAGTTAGTCTGAGGATCTTTGGCGGAGTAGAAAAATATTTTTTTAAGTTAACAGTCACAGAGAAAGAAATTAAATAAATATATATTTCTTCGTTTAATAATTTCAATATACCGATGATAACGTAACAGTGAACGAAAACAGTTAATTAAAAATTATATTTCTTCGTGTAATAATTTTATCAAATCGAAAATAATTTACCAGTAAAAGAAAAAATTAAATAAAAATATATTTTTCCATTTAATAGTTTTATTAAGTCTAAACACGACATAACAGTATCCTTAAATTGTTCTTGAAGGTTTATTTGTAGATTGTAAATGGTAACAATACAAATTACATTTTATTCGGTTTTGTTTTATTCTGATACACAGTTTAATCGAAATGCATAATTTTCATGATATTTTTCATTGATATCGAGTCATGTTTTTTCCACGTCACTTTCATATTGCGGGATTACGTTATCCTAATGCTTTTAATCGGTGTAATCGCTAGCCAATCGAAACAATTGTCTTGTCTGATACGTGTAGCATTATCGTTTTTTTTATCGAAAATAATGTCGTTGCAGAAATGTAATTAATTTTTTTCTCGGTAGGTGTTCGTCAAGGTGACTTAACAAATGATACAGATCGACTTTGTCATCGTTTCGAATCGAAAGATGTAATTAACGCTTTTTTTATAGTATGTTAACAAATATTAAGTTAATAAAAACAGTACCTTGCTTTTTTATAGTTAACAATTAATTTAGTAATTAATTGTTAACATAGTTAAAAATATTAGAGATATTAGCAAATCAATCTTTCTAGTTCCGCGTGAAATATTTTTTAATACTTTCAGTACTTTGCAATTTCAATTACAATACAGAATTTGATCGATTATTTTTAATTAAATCACATCGAAAGAATAAATCATAAAAAAAGTTGTTCACTGTAGCATTCGAGAAAAGAACCTTGAAGAATGTCTGTGAGATTGTCTCCCTTCAAATAAATTGAATCTCAGGGGTACTGGAAGGCATCCGGGGCCATCAGACATTTTTAATTTATTAGTTTCGAGGCACGGAACAACCATAACCAATTGAAAACAAACACCTAAAGGGTTTCGACTCCCGCGAAAAATTATTTGGCTTTAACAAATATTGCGTGATCTATTATTATCAATCGAATTAATTACATTCGGTGTTTCCATCCGATTCGTTATTTGTTAGCGAATCTTGAAAAGTCATTATCTACTGAGATTAAAAAATTCGTTCCTGGATTATACATACAATTAAGCGTACTAATTAATGTTTTTGCAACAGTCATGCTCGTTGAATCATATTGATAAAATAACAAAGGTGTTGATAAATAACTGTTCAGAGTCAGAGTTTAAATTGCAGAAGATGGAACAACAATCTTGATATTGAAACCTGGACAATCTAAAGTACCATGTAGCAATGCTTTTTAATTTTATTTATTCTGTGTTTAGTTGGCTCACTATTACGTAAACAATATCATTTATTGTTATATGATGTTTATATTGTATGAATAACATTTGTTGGCTAAAGTAACTATGCAATTTACATATGTATAACGCATGTAAATAGCCATTGAAGCAGAGGGAAGTGTTAAATTATAAAAAGGAAACGGATATAATGAATACGTCGCCTCTACATATACAACGTTGTCCAGTATGTATTAACCCTTTAGAGACGAGCATCTTTTAAAACACTGAATAAACTCGTAAATACCGAAGTGTGCAACTAATAAATTCAACTCTTTTATATGCACGGAGTTGTTTCATCGAATAAATATTAACTTTCGCAAATGTGATAAGCGAGGAAGCATTTTCTGCGTTTGCGAATCGTTTGAAAAATCGTAAACTTGTAGAAAACGATAAAATGTCAGCAAAAATTGAAATTAACTTTTTAATGTTGTTTTATCCTTCTTGTTGCCCTTTCGTGGGAATTTTGTAGGAATATGCTTAACTTTCACTACAAACATTGTCACCAATTCCAATAATGAAATGTTACTTTATTAATAAGTCAAAGAAATTGCAAGTAACAGGAGCTGTGTAGACATTGATTCGTCCTCTTAACAATTACAGTCAGTCACAAAAAATATGTGTGAATGCTTAAAATCTTTTGACATTGTCAGTAATTCTAATAATAATATTTTACTTTATTATTAAGTCAAAGAAATTGCAAGAAACCGGAACTGTGTAGACATTGGTTTCTCCTCTTAATAATTGTAACGAGTAACAAATAATATGCGACAATGTTTAAAAACTTTTAACAATTTTGTCACTAACTCGAATAATTACATTCTACTTTATTAATAAAAGACAAAGAAATTGCAAGAAACCGAAACTGTGTAGACATTGGTTTCTCCTCTTAATAATTATAATGAGTTAGAAATAATATATGGAATGCTTAACATCTTTATAGAAATTGTTACTAATTCTAGTAATAATATTACTTTATTAATAAGATAAAGAAATAGCAAGAAACCGGAGCCGTGTAGACATTGATTTCTCCTCTTATATAATAATTCTAACGGTAACGCTTAAAATCTTTTGACATGAATTGTCACTAATTCTAATAATAATATTATTTGATTTAGATAAATAAATAAATTGAGAATAGAATGCGTGTTTCGGACAGCCGTTTGCGCGAGTGTGTCAAGCGAGTGTCGTGACAAAGTTATTGGTGGGACGATTTTGTTCCCATCGGCAAATGTTACGGCACAGTTTTGTCTTTCTTCTTCGGGGATGATTGCCACTCGAGACTTAGGGATCGGGGTTTCGGAGACACAAGTACGGCCTTGAATTGACAGTTAATTGCCAGTGATGACCATACATCAAAGACCTAGACGATCGGAGGTCACGTGATCTTCCGTTTCATATGGGATGAATGAGCTTATTCCCATTAAGAACAGGCCAGTCCGACGTACACATGTGCATGTGCGTAGTACCTTTAGCAGTGCTCGACGACCAATTGAACTTGTTGGAAGTGCTTTCTTCTGTTCATCGGTGCAAATCACACGATCGATCATCGACCGCATCCTGAAGCGTGTTCGCGGCAAAAAAGCTCTGCTGAACGCTTTCACAAATATTATCAATTCGGACTGTTCAACAGGAACGTAATGTCGAATCGTCCAAAATTATTTTTCCTTTTTTCACTATGCGTTTTTCGAAAATTTAATATTTTAGTAAATACCTTGGCTTAGGGAATAACACAAGCAAAATTAAATCCCACTAGAAATGTGAGACAGTAAAGACTATTATTATTAGAACTATAGTTTAGAGTTGAGGTTTATATACATGATCATGTATTATATATATACATATATATAATTTATTAATCAAATAAATTTATCTATAATAAATTCATAAAATAAATTTATTTCTAATAAATTCATGAAATACACTTATTTATAATAAATTTATAAAAAGTTGAGTCGTATGTTTGTGATATATGTATTACAAATTTATTTATAATATATTATATATATTTTTTTGTTATACCAAAATTAGGGTATCCTAAAAATCGATGATACCCAGGTAGTAGTCACTTTGTATTTGTATATGCACAATATTAATATAAAATAATAAGAAGGCAATGAAAATTTAATGATGTCTATTTAAGACAATGAAAATTATTACACAACTGTAAATAGTTTTAACATAAATTCTGACACGATGTTAATTATACAACTCTGTAAATATGCGAAAATATATAAATATATATATATAAATACTTTCGAAAATGGCAAACAAGTTTAATAAAATCTGTCATAATCTTTTTACTGGAAACGAAATTTAGAAAAAATGTTTTGTTTAATTCAATATATTTGGTTATGTACTATTTTAAATTTTTTTGATCGGAGTCGCTCTGTAAGGACAATAATGTAGAAAATGTATGGACAACAAAGTAGATTGAATTTATTCTTTATTTTCTATTCGTACCTAAATTATGAAAAATATGAATTTGTCAATAAATCTTCGACTATTAAACAGTAGCCTAATTACTCCGTGATAATGCGAGAATATGCAAAAACACAATAAAATAGATTTTTCGTAACATTTGGCAGAGTTATTTTATTTTTAATTTACTTACTATTAGAATTAAGACGCGCGAAAGGAATTTTTTAATTATTCTGCGTTACTGTTTTTGTTTTATTGTGTTTTAACAATTCTATTTCAGGAAGTAATACACACAGATTTAACAGCGACAAGTTAAAACTTGAAACACTATCTGGAAACAAATAATTAAAACACTGTACACTGTTTCCATTCTTATTCATGTATCAATAAATATTAATATTCCAGTGTTATCTTGGACACAGAATGCATCAAAGAAATAGCGAAAAACAAAAGCAATACAAATTTTTTGTTTAAGTCAGCTATGCCACACAAAATAAATTATAAGAACTGCAAACATACATCCAAATTTATACTACCTATACAAACATATTGAAAAAATAATAATGAAATTATCAAACTAACAAAATAAAATAAAGGACAATTTATCAAAAAAAAATTTGATATATATATATATATATATTTCGTACTTCGATCTTGTATATTATACTTAATAAACAAACAAAAACTTAATTTCCAAAACAAAAAGGAACAAAATTGTAGAAAACGTAATTATTAATACATGATTCAACATTCTTAACATAAATTATGACGTGATTATAATTGGTATATCGAAAACATATTATGCGTAAATTATGAAGAGAATAATATTATATAGGACAATATTAACAGCTTTATTTACTCTGATTTGCAAAAGTTGAAAATTCCTTTGGTATTTTGAGACTGTTGGATGCTCTTCAATTTCCAACAGAATATGTGACATAGTGAATGTGAAACATTTCTCGTACAACAATTATTCTTGAAACGGACGCAAAAATGAACAAGAGAAAGTTCAACGAAAACATTGGACATAGACCTAACAAAAAAAGTACTTGAGGCGTGTTACACTTTTGATCGTTCTTCTGCTATCGTGTTCAATTACAGAAGAATACCGCGCGTAGATTGAAAAACTTTATACATTTGTTCAGGAAAAGACGAATGTGTGCAAACCTTTGTGCTAATTGCCAATAAAATGTTAACTATTAAGTAATTGACCAATGAACACATAAAGTGGCAACGAAAGTCATGATTGCACAAATCCTCACTTTTCAATATGTTCTCTAACTGGTACCTAATTTGAATCGTTTGTTACACAAAAGCATAGATATAGATATGTTGATTCGATTAAATTAATAATAAATAGCTATGATAAAGTGTGTGTCGACGTAGCTCAATAAAAAAAAATCATCTTTCTATGTACAATGACCGATGCTTGCGTGTTCTCACACGCTAAATTCACCTAAGCTGATTAGAACACTATTATTATTAAATACAAGGCATTTCTGTGCAGAAAATTTCACTGCCTATAGTTTACAGAGGCAAAATAGTAGAGGAATAAATGCCCCGATCGCTACAAAAACTGGCAACATTACTGAAGAATCGTCAATCGAATACGGATCCGGAGTTCTAGGGCCACTTGTATGTCGACTACGCACTGTAGACTCTTCTTCGTCTTCTTGTATATTCTGATACTCCTCTGGTTCTTGAGGAATCGGACCTAACTGTGGTATATCTGAAAAATACAAAAGTTGATTACACAATGTATGTACTCAACAAATTTTTAAATACATTCAAATCTTAAATAGTACCTTCTAAATTTCCTTTTATAACAACAATTGCATTTATTTTTGGGTTATCTCTGTACCCCTGCAAATAATTCAAGTAAATTCATTAAATTTTCATCAACAAACCGAACAAACTGAACTCCATTAGATACCATAAATAAGAAGACCAGTTGGAATACCTTTATAAATTCAACTCGAATTTTTCCTGCTAAAATATCCGACTCTTCATCATTGTATATTAATTTTCCAGCTTGAACTTTAAATGGAATATATTCGTCATGCGCTATACCACGTCCAACTCTTTCAAATATATCTAAGTCAGTAACAACAGTATGGTCTCCATTTAGAACCACATCAAAGACCTGAAACAAATAGTTGAAAGATGAGATTAGTTAATGTTGTATTAATAAAGATGCATTTGAATATTCTTCGGATAATATTACATTACAATTACATTCCAAAATACATTTCTTATTATTAAAGAGTAAATATTTCAACCAAATTAAATTATTTTACAGGTAATATACAGTAAAAGTAATTTAAATCAACTTTCTTAAATTTAACCAGATTTAATTGCCTAAATCTTACTCGCCTGCTTCCTATTATTTGAAAAATACGCTAACAACAATTGCTTCTAGTCATCTCTTTAAATTTTATTAACGTTATCAAACAGCTAGCACAATCACAACATGGTTCTTCACATTATTTTAATAAAGATGCATTTCAATGCTCTTCGGATAATACTGCATTAGAATATTCAGTTCAAAAATGCATTTGTTTTTAAAGAATGAATACTTTAACTAAATTACTATTTTCTTAAATTTCAGCATATTTACGCAAGTAAATAAATATTACGTCGTCTTTTCATATTTTATGAAAGTTATCGAGAAGCTACCATACACAATCGCCACATGGTTTTTCTCTATCTTATATCACATCTGTTATCGTTATTGATAGCTTATCTATTCTTTTAAAATGTTATGAACCAATTTGTAAATTGTACTCAACCCTGCAGTTGCTAAATCTGTTAAGAAATATATTTTTTTCATTACAGAGAAACATTTACATTTTGTTTAATAATTACATGTATACCCTGTGACGCACTGAAGTTACGAAAAAAATTTGTTTACAAAAATTGTTCAGTATGAATGGAACAATTATATGGTGTAATTTTTTTCACGACTCAAATTAACTTTTTCAAATGGAATTGTATACTTTTTTTGTCATAACAAGATAGCATTTTTCGAAACGAATTCAACGACATATCACATTATGTCATTTACTGTTATAAAACATTAGAAATTATATTAGGTAGTATCTGGTTAACAGCTCTTAATTAAACGCTGCAAACAAAGGTTGACTTTCTTATGTATTCTGAAGCTTCTTAAGTTACCGAAATAAATAAACATAAAGTTTATAATTCATTTCCTTGGCAATTTTATTCAGTATACCTAAATTAAATTGCTATGTTCATTAGTTAGTGTTACAATTTCATCATTTTTTGAGCATATCAATATTTAATTTAAGCAAAAGAATTACCCTTCTACGTGTCCACCGTTGTTCATAATGTATTTGTCTACTCATTTTAAAAATTCCTTTTCGATATTTCGTGACATTTCTTCTGACTCTTCAAAAGAAATGACAAGACGGTTAACCTTTGTTGACAGCGTGTAGCTAATAGCTGGTAACCAAATATGTACTCTACCCAGAGTTGGACATTAATCCATTAAAATTTTAACCAAAATTGATAAAATAATATGTACGATTAAGAAAGGTAATTCCACCATTCCAGTCTTGAGAAAAAATTACACCATATAATTGTTCCGTTCATACCAAAACAGTTTTGTAAACAAATTTTTTTGTATCTTCAGTTCTTCACGAGATATTTCTGTTTTTAGATAAACGAAACACCCTGTACGTATACATGTAATTCTTAAATGAAATACAAATATTTCTCAGTAATGAAATAAAATATTTGTGAAAAGATTTAGCAACTGCAGGTTTGAAGACCAATTGTTTCATAACAGTTTAAAAGAATAGATAAGCTGTCGATAACGATAACAGATATGATATAAGATAGAGAAAAACCATGTTGTGATTGTGTGTGGCGGCTTCTCGATAACTATCATAAAATTTGAAGAGACGACTAGAAGCATTTGTTGTTAATGTATTTATAAAATAATATGGAGCAAACGAGTAATTTAAATATGCTGAAATCTAAGAAAATAGATCGGAATTACGTTTACTGTATACGTTTATCTGTGAAACAATTTAATTTAGTTGAAATATTCATTCTTTAATAAGAAATGCATTTTGGAATAGAATATTTTAAGGCAGTATTATATGAAGAACATTCAAATACATCTTTATTAACACTTTATCTACCTGTAGCCTATTAATAGGCTTTTCAATAATTGTGCTGTGCCAAATGGAAGCTTAAAAATCTTCATTTACAGAATAATACTGAAGGAAATTATTGAATTTTGTTATTGAGCAATGACCTTACGTTTTTTTTACAAAAATTAATATTGTAATACAGGTTCTAAATGGCGTCTATATATCTGTAGAATACATTGCAGAGTCTACAGAATTTGATATATGCCTGAACAAACCATCTTTTATTAGCAGATATCATGTTCAAATAATAGAATACTCGTACAATGGATGTTCAGATATGATAAATTCAAACTGCATTCCTCACTGTTAGCCCCTTGCCGTACTTAGATGAGCCAGACACGTGATGAAGGATTTTAACACAGTTTAACAAATGTGACTGTTACACGTTACATTTTAGTTGAAATAAAATTTGATTCGTTTGTAATCAATATTCAAGCATTAAAATAAATGCTGTCATACAAGAAATATACATTTTCTTTTCCCTTTTACAAAATTTTTGTGTACAAAGACGTTCTAATCACTGTAACTGTAAAGGAAAAGGTACGGCAAGGGGTTAAAGAAAATCGTACGATACAACATATAAATTAATAATTCAGATGAAAATCTGATGAACTGTTACCTTCATATTGGGGGAATTAAAATAAACTTCACAGAACTTTAATATCATAACATATTCTCCATCTTCGCTAATTGGTATATCGTACCCGAATGTACTGTGGTGGTAACGTTCTGTTTGATAAAGTATCTGATCGACGGCATTTACACGTCCGATGATTAGCTGTTTTCCATAGTCGGATGCTGTTCCAACTTTGCTCATTAACGGATCTTTGACATAGCGAATTCCATAGCTGTCAGTGTGTGTATCTCCACCAGAATTTATTGCATATATCACTTCCAAACCCTGAAAACTTCGCACACAGACAGCGAGAAATAATATTGATATTGTCAACAAATGTACTCCCCATTCCGAGCTCATTTTTCTTATTATACAGTGAAATGAGGTTCAACTTTCTCCAAGTAACAATGTAATCATAACGTTCCGCTTCTGAATTTGTGCTGACCGGCAAGTGAGGTTACAATTTTGATAGAAAAACATTTAATGTCAACGATGTTACGACGTTACACACAAAAACATGCAAACGTTAGCCAGAGAAATTCAGTTCTGTTGTCTTCGATTTAAATCAAGATAATGAACGTTCTCTGTTGTCAACAAAAGTTTTATGTATCCCTTCGGGAGACGAAACACGCGCTTCTCAACATACGTTGACGACTGCCACGTTAGGATTACGTGGTCATCGGTGAGTCAGGTTAGGTAGATAGAAACAGCTTTTAATCGAAAATACAAAATACTGTAATGTCTTGATTTAAAAACTGTGTAAACTCATTCTTAATTTATGTAGTGTAAATTCAACTTTAATCGGTATAATTGCAACCTAGAAATGCATAATTATTACAAAATATTATAAAGTTTATTGTAACCAGGGAGGAAATGAAAGCGCTCATGCCAAAGGCTCACGCCCGGTGTTTCAATGTCTTCGCTTTTATTCGACTAGGTGCTGCACCAAGCGGACCAAACCCTAATTTATTCCTTGTTAGTGTAGACTAGAACCCACTAACTCTTACAGGGTATACGATATTAGCTTGTGACACCGACGAGGTCGGTGCTGG
>CM052321.1:24718432-24732660 GCA_028455615.1 Lasioglossum zephyrum | reverse complement strand
TATATATATATATATATATATATATATATATATATATATACAATACAGGGTGGGACAATAACTATATCCACTTTGAATATCTCCGTTAATTGTAATAATATGGAAAAATGTTAACAAAATTTGCACGGTACAAAGGGGGGCATGTGACAGAAACATTTTCTACGAGGGTGGAGGCATACAGGACATTTCAAGGTAACCTTGATCTTTTAAAATGGAAACACCTACTTTCTGTATCATGAATCAATAGATCGAATTCTGTGCAAACATGTATCGACATCCATATGTTCTAAATCTAATAGTTAACGAGATGTTATCGAAAAAATTTTCTTTCTTCATTGGATAATATCTCGTTAACTATTACATTTAGGACGTATGGAAGTCAATACACCTTTACACAGAAGTCGATGGTCTATGAATTCATAATACAGAAAGTAGGTCTTTCCATTTTAAAAAATTAAGGTAACCAAGAAATGTTGTCCATACTACCACCCACGCAGAAAATGTATGTTATGACACGTCCCCCTCTGTACCATGCAAATTTTCTTCACAAAATTTTTCAATATTAGTACAAATAACGGAGACATTTAAGGTGGACGTATATTAGTTAGTGCCCAACCCTCTTCCTTGGTTGTACTTCGTACAACCTTGGCAGCAAGTTTGAATATCAACTTTGAGAATTTCCAGGAATGAATCGCGCGGCAATTACGATTTTTTGGGGTTTAGGGTGAACATTTTTGAGGATATGTTAGTTAGCGCAGTTGGCTGGAATAAATTGTTTAAATTAATTATTTTTAATGAACTGTTGAAATAAAAAAAGTTAATAATTGTTTATGGTACATTAACCAAGTTTTCGTCCGTTAGATCTCTCTTTTTGCCAAAAGGTGATTTCCCCGCAATCTTCTCTAACAATAGAATAAATGGATTCTTGAATATATCACTTTAAGGGGGTAAGAGATAGGCAGAATATTACTAGTGTAGGCGCGAATTATCTAGAGATTAACGGTGTCATTCGCGACTTGTGGTCGCTGCCCCCTGTAGGCTAATGCGGAAGACGCGGATCGTGAACGATGTATATATAAACAGGTGTATTCGGGATTAGAGGATATATAGAGTCGAAGATTTGAACTGAACACTTAATTATAACGGCGAAGGACTGTCTGTGTGTGTGCGTGAGAGAGAGAGAGAGAGTTCGATACGGACCACAAGGGACTGTGGGCGATATCGCGTATATTTTCCTTCCACATATCAAATTCTTGTAAGTTCATGTGCCAATAAATATGTTGTCCTGACAATTCGAACTGTTGATTACCACACTAGAATATTACTAGAAAAACAAGTGAAACAGTGTTAGCGGGATCGAGTTGTTTGTCATTATACGAGCATGTTACGAGCTGTGTGAAGGCTCATTGTAAAGAGGAAGGTTGATTGTAGCTTGTTTCCATCATGATTTAACGGATTATGTTTATAATTAATAATATGAGCGTCTAAAGTAGGGGGAAAAATCGAGACAACCACCATCAGGTTCCCATGTATTTTTCTAATACAAAACGATTTTGTTTACTAAAATCATGAGTGGAGCTTAGAACAATCAACCTTCCTCTTTATAATGAGCCCTCACAAAGCTCCTATTATGCTCGTATAAGGAAAAATAACCCAACCCCGTGAACGCTGTCTTTATCGGCAAAACAGCGTTTAAATTATACAGAAAAATGTGAAAATCATAATTAAGAGAATATTAATTTTCTCTTGTTTCTTTTACTGTTATTACATTCGGTTATCATTATTATTATTGAATTGAACATTCAAACATTCAAATGTAATATTTTTTTCCAAAAATCGAAAATTTATATAATCGTTTTTTGGCTTCCTCCTCACCACTGTGCGTTGCACAGTGAAGTGTTTCCCTGATAAACAGGAATAAAATATTACAGCGATATTTATGGGATCAGGGTCACGAATTAGTAGGTCATTGGATTCGTCTTGAATGCAGCTATAAGATTGTGAAATAAAAATTGTACTTCTACGTTTAAAAAAATCAAAGTAATTCTCATTTTTCGCCGAAAAACAATTTCTTTTTAAAATTTCCAATAAACAATTTTGTAAATGTTTCGGTACTGTTCAACTTTAATTGCAAACATTTTCTCGTCAGGTTAACCGAACTCTTGAAAAGTAGTGATAATGGAATGCTTTGATTGCGATGTGCTGAGTTGAGATGGGTGGAGAAGCTCTTTGCAAATTTCATTCTATTATCATCTAAATTAGTTTTGTTGTTAATATTCCAGCGTCATTCTGTTATTTGTTTTCGATTTTAAAACTTCCTTGGCGATTTTGGTTAATCATTCCGCTGTATTCCGCACTCTTCCTCGTCCCATTACACTCGATAAAGGTTTACGATTAGCGGGTTTTTCCTCCGGGTCCGCGAGGTACCGTGTTGCGGCCTTGTCAGGGCCTCTCGGACCTCGATCGGGGTGACCCTTCGGTAACTCGGGGGTTTATGATGTCGGCATTCGCTATTGAGGCTGGGGCGGAAGGTTTTACGGACGAGAGACGTGTATTGTCTGTAATATCCATATTGCACGCGTTAAAAACAGCTTTCTCAAAAAAAAATAACTTTCCTGTTGCCTGTGACATAAAGCACCCTAATACCATCTGCACACCAACTGTGTTAGGTTCGTGCCGATGGCCGCACAATGGTTGGAACGAGAAAAACGCGGACAAAAATCATTTTAGCGTATTATAGACCGTGTTGCCCTCTTACAGTCTCGGACCTACGTAAGATAGGGCAGAAATCGAGACCGTTGTACCGAAGACAGCTTGTGCCCGGTTTGGGCCGAAGGAATTTTACGAGCCCACACGGTCATTTCGTGCCTGTGTCAGTTTCCAGTCAGCTTGTTCCTTGAGCACGTTCAAGCGACGTTCGGCCCGTATAATTCCCGATACCTGCCTTTGGCACGCCGGGCTCGATTTCTGCTCGATAATCGCTTGGCTATCTGGGTATAAATGCTGAAGTTCAATAAAAAATTCATAAAAGTGACTTTTCCTGAACTTCTTGGAATGTCGTTTCATTTAGTACGTTATAACTTAACACACGTATGAGTGAGGATTTTTTCCGTGTACTTAATTGAAAGCGTGTTTCAAGACGAAAATAATAAGCATGGATTTCGATTGTTTTTGTTGTGTATAGCATCTAGAAACATTGATGAAACGAGGAGTAATTGTCAAGCTTCTTCTCTAATCAAACAGAGTTATAAACTGATTGCCGGCGATTTCCGTATTGAAATTTATTATACGTTACTTGTAGATATGTGTAGAATAAAACTAAATCGGTTCCAGGCTGCGTCCACCTGCGGCCATGTACAATGTCTTGCAAAACCAATGACGCGTGAGAGAGTAAATACGCGATTGCGCCGCGCGTTATTCAGATAGTCAATATGGTGTTTGTTGGCAGAGGAAAGCCATTTCTAAAAGAAAACCAGCCAAATTTTGTCATAATTTCCAGATCAGGATCAAGGATCAAAAGCCTAACCCGAATCGCATTCGATAATATAAAAATAAGGGTTTTCCAACAGTCAAAAACGCTACACAAAAAATCGATCTAGGTCGCCTCAAAAGCCCTACTATATATATATATTTTATATGATAGAAAATATTCCTATTACACACAGTTATAGTAATAATATAATACAATATATACACGGAGTCCCGAATTAAAATGGCAAAACTTCAGGAGCGTGCATGGGACCGAAATACTAAGACAAAAAGTCTTGTACAGATTTGCTGGTTTTACTTCCTTTTGGAGAAAAATTAAACCGTGTTCGTATGTCTGTTTGTGACGGCATTAATTGAGAATGGCTCAATGTAGAAAGCTGTATAACTCCGAACCTCATGTATCAATTTTGCCCAATTTTGTGCAGATTAAAGCGCTTTTTGATGTTTTGATCATGATTTCACCGTTTGAACACACTGTCCGCTAAGTTGAAGAGGATATATTGTTACTTTGAGGTATAGATTTTTACTGTAAACTGTAAATAATATTGTGGGTTGTGAATAATATTATGGATTGTGATCTATTTATCGTGAATTGTGAACTTTACGTTCTTTAATTGCGATTTGTACAATATGGAAAACATAACTCGTATGGAATTGCATAACAAACATATGGATATGAACCAGGGATTAACATCAAGTAAATTATACAACATTTGTTACATAATAACAATTAATAATACGTATGTACAAATTCGATAAAATCGTTTTTAAAAAACCTTATATTTCTTTTATGGATTTGGAATTAAGTAAATCTGATTATTAATTTGAATTCAGCACCTCAAAATCTATAAGATGGTGCCATTTGCGTTATGAACTGATGTACTATTTCGTCTTCCAAATTTTCGCTTACAGATTCGCTTGTAATTAATTTCCTACTGAATTTTTTGAACTTTTTTCTCAAAGTTAGATTTTCGTAGTACATGTTTTGCTGTTAAAATTCAATGAGACAGATTTTTTACGTTTTAGGTAAGTTGTACACATTTCTTTCCGATATGAAAGTTTTGAAAGTAAGCATGGACTATACTTTGAACAATTTTCTACATTTTGATTCTATATCGTTTGGTAAGTAGTTACATTTCAACATGATTAGTACGTAAATAATATTTGTTACGATTGTAACACTACATGAGTAATTATGTTGTACTTCCGGGAACGACCGGGCAGTTTTTTAAACGCAGTTGTAATTATCAATGGTTTCTGCTTGCAGCGAAACAAAAATTGCCTGTTTGAATTTCCTCTTCTTCTTTACACACCATTTCCTATACAGCGCCTTGGTGCCCAGGCGATAATAGCTCTGTGGCTGTGGGCAAGTGGTGCAATAAACGCGGCCGGGCAACCCGGCGGCCAGCCAGGTATATCGGTATTCTGATTGGAATAAGACTAAACTCGATAGATTTCCGAGCTGTATCTAGTGATTGTAATACTGAATGTTTTCGCGAAAGATCCTTTTACTTATTTTCCGCTTAGACGACAAGCGGCCTTTTCTGACGGCAAACTATATAATTAATCTATGGTATTTTAATATGCCCCTTTTAACTTCATATTAATTTTAACTGTTTACGCTACTATTTTACACTTCTGAAACATCAATTTTGTCTGTAAAATCCATCTCAATGTCCCCGAACGGAAAATTTTTGCCACGGGTTACACGTATGTACGTGCAATTACTACACGAATACAACACTTTCACACAAGATTGGCACCTCTGTTCTAGAGAAGGGGGAATATGTTATAGCTGTTTATGTTGTGCCCAAATGCGGACAGAAATCGGTTTGATATTTGTTCGACGACCTAAGGAAAACCACGTTCCCTAGATAAAGCAACGATACCACCTCTTCGTTCTATTACGTATTAACATGATAAATACAATTTCATTATTTGCTGTTAATTTACAATAACATTTGTCTGCTGTTATTGTTGCGATTCTTCGGCGGCCCAACGCGGCCTTATGACGGGGATAGCGAGCACGCGGAAACCGTGGCGGCTTACACCGATTTAGTCTTTAAAACTGTAATATAGACCGTAAACATTGTTTCAGAACTTAACTCACAAGAAACCAAATTAAAGAAAAAAATGCGAGGCGTTGCTATTACGTACCGACGAAATTGTATTTCAAATATTCTGCCAATTGATTCATGGCGATATTTTCTGTCAAGGACATCTAAAAGTAATCGTACAGCAGGTCGTTGAATTCGTTTCGACGTCGACCCCAATATTATTAATTTGAAACTACCCAGGTCCATTATACGATATGACAGCGACCTTGTTTTTTTGTTGAAAATAGTTGTTTTAAAATTCACATTTCTCTTCGAAATTTGGAGTAGTAGTAATTTTTAAGAAAATTTTTCTTTTACTTTACGCAGTAAAAAGATCTTTCTAACGTCTCCAAAAAAATTAATTCTTCTAAATCCCATCACAATGGGTTCCCCATGGAGGTGGAGGCAAAACATCTGGCAAAACAATATGCTACGTTAGTCTAGTAAAAAGGTACTGCTAAGAAGGTACTGGTCCGAAATCTTTTTAATGTCTTTACGACCACCGTAGCTCAACAACTTCATTCAAAAACGTCCTAACCCAGCTCTGCGTTAAAGCAGCGAAATTACTGACCTGCCAGTTCTGCAATTGAATTTTTGTTACTCGGTTTTCTATATCCTATATAATATTCTATATTAACCCAACTGCAAAACGCACTAAAAAAATTCACTAAAAATTATGAAATATTTCCTTTTGATTTCTATGAGTACACACACCAATTGTTAATAAAATTGATTAAAATAAAATATGGTAAACAGTATAATACTTTCGGAGGCGGCGCAAAATTAAAAATTTTCGACACTGGAAATAACGAAAATCCTTCAATTCTTCCACATGCTTTCACATATTAATATATCTTCTCTTCCAACCTACTAATTTCCAAGTTCACCATATTCCAATGAAATCATAATCAGCAACATCTGTGATTTTGAAAATTTTCAATTTTGCGCCGCCTCCGAAAATATTGCATTGTCTTGAATATTTTATCAATTGTGTTAACAGTTGGTGTGTATTCATAGTAATCAAAAGGAAATTATTTCATACTTTTTAGTGAATTTGTTTGGTGCGTTCCGCAGTTGGTTTAATTTTTAAAAAAATTTTGTTTCACTCTCTCTAGTGGAACGAGTAGAATTTGTAGAACACCGTAGGAAGGTTTTCGGTCTTATTGTTGGTACAGTTATTAATAATTACAAATTACATAAATTTTTGCAAGTGAGATCATCGCGGAAAGATCATGCGAAAGGTTTCGTCGCGATCGGAACATTCTTATCTGAGCAAACGCCGAAGAAATCGGTTAAATATAGCTGAAGCACTACGTTTTTTTTGCAATAAAAGTCGTTAGGAATGAAAAAATGCAAAAGATTTTATAACAGGACCACCCCGGGGACATACTATACAAGATGCAAGAGGTTTCGTACCGATCGGTCCACACATCTCGGCGTAATCGGTAAACTACATTGAGTAGTCTGCTCATTATTCGAAGTTGGTTGAAAACAAACGGTTTTCGAGAAAAACTGAGAAAACGTTAATGTAAAACTCATTTTTCTCGAATATCGCCATTTCGGATAAATACCTGGTTGCCACCAGTGATGGGATTGTTGGCACTTTTCACGCGCATGTGCGACGATTCTAGCCTCAGACGGCCTCAGTGAAGTACGAAGATCGGGTACCTTGGTCACCCATAATAGTCCCCCACTACTTTTTCCCCTGAATAGTTTCTCAGTTTCGGACGTAAACGTAGACACGTCCCTGACGAAACTCGCGCATGCGCGTGAAAACCGCCAACAATCCCATCACTGGTTGCCACTAGCTAGAAGTGTCAGTAGCTATTCAGACACCCCTGAAAGTACTTCTGACACGCTGTTGTATTTCGTTTAGGCAGGCCGTACTTTATCGCCGTCACGAGATGAATACTGTAAGTTTTAAGAATGTACAATTTCTAGTTTCTCTAGCGACCTTGTTTGTCTCATTGGAATATTTTTGTACATTCATTTTTATTTCATTTTTTTATATTCATTACTATATTCATATTCTATATTCCACTTCAGCAGGACCGACCAACCCGCACAATCATGAAGCCGGCGAGGTATCGGACCACGTCGTCCGACGAGGAATCTATGGCCAAGTGGGCCAGGAACAATGCATCGCGGAGGTTGCCGTCGCCGTTGCCGCAGCACCAGCCAGCACTTTTATCCAACGTCGAGGAGCTGTTGCGAACGCTGTCGGGCGAAGTAGAGGAGGCGGCAAATTCCGCCCGCCCGACACCTACCCTCCCTTCCCCTAGGATTAATTCCCAGATCCCTCCTGCATCTATTCCCGCTCCACCGGCATTAGTGCAACCTCCTCCGCCTCTCCCATCGACCCTTGTGATGTTTGAACGGTAAGATGTATACATATTTTTAAATTTAGTAATAATTATAAATAAATTGTGTAGTACATGGTGTAATTTGTTTTAGAATTGAGGAGTTGTTGCTAAAGATACTGGAGGGACAAAACGACCTGCGACGACAGGAGTAAGTCATCGTCAGAGTTTGTTCATATATTGTATATTTCTGAGACGTTGTTTCATGTACTGATTTTTCTTTGCTTCCACCATCAACAGGGCCGAACGTCTAGCCGAGGTTGCAAAATTGACTAAGGTCGCGGAGGCCCTGCTGAAGATGCAGACGGAGATGCAGCAGCAGCAGGAAGAAATTATTGAGAAGCTGGAGTAAGTCAACCTCAAAATTTGTTAAAAATTATATATTTCCGGAAGAGTTGTTCCATTAATTAATTTTTCTTTCCTCCCACTATGAACAGGGCGCAACGTCGAGCGCTGACGTACCAGCAACCGGAGTCTCCGAACTGTCTCCCCTTGACTTCGGCGGAAGAGGTGCTCTCCTTCGAAGATGTAGATGATGCGGAGTACGAGAGTGTGGCAAGTATATTATAATGCAAATATACATATAATAAAAGTATGTATAATATGGAAACTAATGTTTGTTTGTTTTTCAGGTTAGGTACTTCGTAAACTTGGGCGGCTACAACATGATGGAGGTTGTAAACGTCAGTTTCAAAGATGCCATGACGGACGCCTGCGCGTTTGACCACACATGGTTTGGCACGAATGGGGCGAACTCATTGTACGACAAAAAAATAATCAAGGCTATATACGGTAAGAATTGTACATCGTTGACTTTGTTTAATTTCGATATTAATTCCTTGTTTATCTTCATTAATTTATTGTTTAGTCTTATTTATTTTGATTCAAATGAATGTTACAGAAGCAACGCTGCGGAATAGTGCGTTCCCGCGGCCTCTCGGACGGGAGTTCGAAAAACAAGTACAAAAATCGTTGAAGGCGGCGAAGCAACGATTCCGGAACGAAACCGGGGTGTATAGCCGCTTCTCCTCCGCGCAGTGGATTGCAAAAAAAAACTTGTGGCGGGACACCGCCACCAGCAACGGCAACGCCACGGTGTTGTAAGTATATATTTTTTATGTTATTATAATATATATATAATATTGTATTGGAATATTTCCAGAGGTGCCAGCGTCGCGACGGGCCACGGCGAACACGCGACCGCGGAGTACGAGTTCATTAACTGACCGACCGCGCGCTTAGCGTAAGTATATCATAATAAAAGTAAATGTAATCTATTAATATGCAAACTAATGTTTACTTTTTTTTTAGGTTGGTCGCTTCGATTACAGACAGCGAGATAGTGGAATAGGCCTCCTGGGGATACCACTTAAAAAAAAACGCATTGTCAATAGTACCTCCAGGGTAATGCGGAAACCTATTGAATCCGAGGAAAAATCTGCTGTCCAGGGAAGGAGGAGAAGGAAGCTGCGGCAACCACAGAAGAGGAAGAGCTCTAATTTCTCGCGTGGTACGTAAATCTAATTATGCCATTCAACGCATGTATATACATATATATATATATATATTGCACATGACTAATTTTCTTTATATTTTTTAGAATATGCTACTGGCCGCAGGTTTAGGGCCACATAAATTCGAAATATGAGTGGAGCAAATATGAATGTATGAGTGAGAGAGTATGGGTAAACGTGAAGAGAGAGAGAGAGAGAGAGAGAGAAAGAGAGAGAGAGAAAGTGAGCAGTAAGAGAAGAAGAAAAGAGAATGCACAGAACAAGAAGATACAAATACAAGAGAGGAAACAAGAATGAGAATGGGAAAATTCAGAGAATGAGAATGATAAGATTAGAATGAGTGGAATAGGAATATGAATGAGGAAGAGAGGAAAAGAGAACAGGAAGAAGGGGGAAAAATGAGAAGAAGAGTGCGAGGGGCAAAGATGGAATGTGAACAAGAAAGAGTTTTGAACGAGAAGAAAAGAAGACAACTCATAGAACGAGAAGAACAATGGATGAGGAAGAAAGTCAATGTGAGGAAAAAGTAATGAATATGTTTGAACGAGTACGAGAGAACTCCAATGAACGAGTGAACGATTGAAGAAGGGAAAATCTGAAAAGAGATGAAAGAGATAAGAATGAAGTAGTGTAACATTGACTTGTCTATATGAGATGTATTAATAAATTATAAATAAATTAATAAATTTCCATCTCGTGTCTGAAAACAGAAAGAATAAAGAAAATATGGTATACTATTAATTTAATAATATTACACCCTCATATTTTTAATTACAACAGTGGTACATGTCGTAAAAGCATACGAAACATAGCATATAGTAACAGCTTGCACATCGAATAAGTGCAGTATTATTGCATCCGCACTTGCTTCTTTGCACTTCTACGGGAAAGCAGATTTGATTGACGTTTTAAAAAATTGTATCTCGTCGGTGGCTCCCAGTGGCTCCACCCTAATGTGCATAGACTGAATCACCGACGAGATACAGTATCTCGTCGGTGCCACCGAAAATCTCCTCGGTGGTCTTCTGCACCGACGAAATTCCGTCGGTAGCCTTCTGTTTCTCACTCCAGCCCAGCCAGAATAAATTCTAGAGGGCGTAAGAAAACACCAAAATATTCGATTGACACAAACTCCTGTAAGGCTGGATCATGGATGTCTTTACTAGAACCAGACTAGAACTTACAACAACTTACAACTCCAAAAGGTGCAGACAGAAAGGTCTATAAGATGCCACGTCTATACTGATCTGACACTCTGTGCCCAATCCAAAGTAGAAAGCGACACAGACAGTCTGTGTATAAAATATTATGCCGATAAGGTAGAAAATCACATTTAGATGATAAGAATTTTTTTTCTAGTCGCCAAAAATCCCTTTGGAAAACATGTTGTTAACACAAAACGAACCTATGTGCACAATGTTAGCTCAATCCGATTTGAACGACTTTCGGAAGTTCACCCTAGAAATGCATTGCATACAATTGGTAACTTAGCGACCATCTTTATCACTCAATAATGTTTTCATTTACCAATTTTGCGTTAGAGCTAATAATTTGTAATTCGTAAAAAATAGTTTAGATTGAGAATGCAAGTATCTGAAAAAAGCATGAAAAGTACCTTACAAAAGTGTCGGCTATGCACATGAAGTGTTTTCTTCACGAAGTATTTTACAATTACAATGTCAATGACAATGTTTGAAAGAAATCAAAGAAATGATAGGCTGGAAATTACAATGACGCAATACTTTCCAGTCAATATTAAATATTCTTCATCTAAGAAAAGGCCAATACGTATGGTAGAGCAGACTTTAAGAAGACTAACACAAAAATAATTAGATTAAACTGTACTATTACTGGCACTGCAGTAGTTATTGGCACTTTGGATTTAAACGGCAAATATTAAGAATTCCCTTGTATTGAAAATTATTTTATGTTGTTTCTTATTTATATTTCGAAACAAAGTTGTAAGTTTTCATAACAGAGTTCCACATATGACTGTTAGCCACGCTGATACATCCAGTAAGACCGACGGATGACCACAGTGCAGGGTAAATAGTGTTTTATTAAAATTTTCGTTACTAGTATGTATATTTTTTTATGTATACTTTTTGAGTGCGTATATATTTAATTATAAAACAAATAGCTTGTTTAACGTTTACTTCTCACTGTGACAATCACTGTACTATTTGTCTTACGATTGTTATTCACGGAATATATTTTATAATAAAAGATTTATGGATCATAACCAGAGGTGGGCATTATTTGGCGAAACAAATATTTCAAATACTATATAACATTTTAGACTTTATTTTACTTAAAGAAAATAGTATTTTAAATAAGATATACAATTTCGAAAAGAAAATATTTCTATTTTTATAATCTGAACAAAAAATAGAATAGTGTAAATACTTTGCGTGCCTACTGAGGTTGCTTGATAAACATATAGTGTATCTTATCACCAGGAAACTATTTCTATTCATACATCTATTGAATGCGAACCATTCTTTTCAGCAATAATACTTAAAATTGAAATTGAAAGTAAAGACAAAGTAGAAATATTTTCAATATTTTTCAAATAAAATACTATGTTCAAGTACTATTTTCAAAAATTACTGCTATTATAATTTCTTTATTTCAAAAATAAAGAAAAATAAATTATTTTATTTTTAGAAATTACTGCATCAAATAAAATATTTAACTTTTCAAAATTATACACATACTTTAAAATAAATAGGATTATTTATTATTTACTATGTAAAATACTATTTTCTCCAGCTGTGTGAAAATAATTAGTAATGTCTGGTACGTATGGGACTAAAGTTTTTCAAGAAAGGACTTTCTACCAAGTCACCAGTGACTCACGCGATGCAACACAAATCCGACACTGATTGTGAGATGTACCTTTGCGAGTCGAGTTCAAGGTCACGGCAGTGACCTTCTCGAGTGTCGTTGCGATCACTCATTGTCGACGAGTCTTATGAAAGCTATACATCGGGCAATTAAGACTTTTGAGTAGCGGAAGAAGCCTTTTGAGGTAGAACTTAGGAGAACGTAATACTCCTGGTCATTTTCTTGCAGATGCTTCCGCCTATCAATTGATAATAGAAGTTCATGTAATGAATTGAGTCATGAATAGGGAAAGAATAGTGTATTGGAGTAACAGGCAATTGTTGATTTAAAAGTTGACCAGTTGATGGGTCCTTGTTTCACTTTTGCCACTGTCACAGCAGATATGAAATGACTCTAGACTGCGGATGTTTATGCAATTTGCAATTTGTGTTAGACGAATTTTAAGAAAGTGAAATCAAATAAAATATTGTTTTGTGTAGAGCTAAAAATGAAATGTACTAAACTCTGTCGAATTTTATATTCTACCATTTTTTGAAAACTTCAAGGGGTCATAAATGCATAAAGATTCGCAGTCTAGAAATGACTATCCCTTTTTTCATATCTGCGTAATGATGCTTCTGAGAATACATTGATGGTATTGATCGACTATTTTACCAATTGTTTACATTTTAAATATCCGCAATCACTTTCTTTTTAAATTCTATGCATCCATTTCTAATGTCTAAGATCATCTTTGTTTAGTTTGCGACTTGTTGCCGGGTTAAGTCACGATTTTTGCGTTCTTGACCACCCACGGATGGCTAGTCTATCCTGAAAAGGATCGGAGTGAATGGGTGCCAAAGATGTAATATGAAGGCAAAATCCACTTTATTTACTTGCTCGCGTGGCGATGCTTGCAGTTCCAATTTTATGCGTGAAAATGCACGCGTGATCGATTACACTGATTTCGGACTCCGGTCAGTAAGGCGTAATGGCTTTGTTTCACTTCGTAACGAACGATTTTGAACCGAGGGCCAAAAAGGCGCTCTCTTTGATTTTGTTATCGTTGGTCGCTTGCCAAGTCGATTACGTCATTTTCGCCGCGGATCGTGAGTGGCTTTTGTTTCAGGTCACTCGCGCCTGGGGAGTTTGATTCCGAAACAATCTTACTAATCGTTGTCTTACGGTGTTTCCTGGTTGCTGAGAACACTCGAATGATGAATAAATTGCATAGAAAGAATAAGAAAACAATAATTATCAATGCTTATAAAGCCTTCGGTCATGAGAAAAACAATAATAATGCGATGATTTATTTCAACAAACGGAGGAAATTGACATCTTCTTTCAGGATAATTTCTTCAGGAGGTAAACAAGGAAGTCAAACAAGCTATTATCCCACTTTTAACAACTTTTCTACGTGCATGTGCTCGTGTTAGTGCTAACAGTAGATTGCTAGAAAATTTTTGTATTTTGTAAGTTTTTTTATAAATATATAAAAACTGTATTCAAATTATTAATTCGACACATCCGAATTTATTGAATGTCACGATATTTCTAATTGTAAGTGAATTGCAAGGAATAAAAATTAAATGGGAATAAATCTCATCTTCTTATGTTTTACACAATCGTGTATTTCGTCTAACTATTTTTGTAAAAATACAAAGCATTTGCAGTATTGATATCAGTGATAATATTTATGCTCAACGCGTTCAGAAAACGTTATTTCATAATTAGACTACGGATTTTATGCATGTATGGCAAATATTAGTAGGTGTTATTTAAAAAAGTAAAAATATTAGAAAAATTTAGAGATGCTGTTATACATTATTTTCAACCTATTGAACTAACCAAATGTTGCAATCCATGTGGAAAATTTGTATTTTGCATAAAGATCCGCTGTCTATTCATAATATTTTGTCAGGAATTCGGGAATTATCTTCTAT
>CM052321.1:24626187-24718332 GCA_028455615.1 Lasioglossum zephyrum | reverse complement strand
AAGTCAGTACGATTTCAAACAGGGGCTATTGAATATGAATGTTATTCTTTTCTTAATAATATCTATATAATTTATTTAATCTTCTATATAAATAACAATTAAGTGCTTTTCGTTAGTAAGCGCATTACTGATATGGCTAATTTAAAAAAAAATATTTGTAATAGTCTGAATGAGGTTTTTAGGGAAAGAAACATTGGAAAAGTTGACCGGAAAAATGGAAAATTTGGGAAAAAATAAAAGTGCTTTTTTCTTTGGGATTTTTGTATAAACTCACGATTCAAACGATGGATATGCGTGAAAGTCGAAAAATTCGGACAAACTGCAAAAATCATCTTGTGAATGTAGTCCTTCTTAAATTGAATATCTATGGCCACAATTGTTAATAGATAGTTAATTAATAATTGATAATAGATTGTTAATAGATGATCAATTAGAAATACGTTTTTGTCTCATTTATACTTTGTTTACACATTTCCAATAGCTTTTCACAAATTCCCAAAACGGTCACAAACAAATTTATTGAAATTTGGACAGGACAACGTCTGTCGGGTCAGCTAGTTGAAAATAAAATTTGATTCTTATAATATTTAAACATTAAATGTATACGTACAATAAACATAAATTTTATTTCCATACTAAGAAATCGTCAAAGAGAAAGAAGTTGTAATTATTGAATTGTCTAATAAAGTGAAAAATATTACGAGAAGAGTTTTGAAAAATTGGAAGATAGTTGAAAATAATTGTTTCATAATTATTAGAAATATTATGCTATACTTTGATCGTGCTACCTGTGAGAAAAACAAATTTCAAATGTATTTGGCGGTAGCTGAAAAGTTGCACAGTGTACACTCGATAGAAAGGAAGTACCATGACGTATACTTTACAGATGCATCGTACCGTTTTGCGGAACGAACGTATCTCGCGGTGACTAAGCCGGCAGTAATTTAAAAAGTCCCCGTATGTACGTAAACGCAGAAGACGTCCAATTCAGCTGACGGTGCTGTAATTTTATATCCTAGTATTATCACTGCTTGTAGTCAATTAAACCAGTAAACTCTTCTTCAGGTTGTTCTAGGAACGCCGCGTATGGAAATGATCGCGCCTCTTATGTATTTTTTTATGCTCCATTCAGGGAAAATTCACGATAATGACGTCAAAAGACGAGTTTCCGGAAATAATCGCGAAACAACATCAATACATTTTGTTTCATTACTCAAAATTCAATAGTCCTATTTCGAACCGAGATTTGAACAAGAGATCATTTCTTTGTTGATATTATCTTAAAGCAAGAACACACGCAGACACGAGATCTAATTTTCAATCTTCAGTTTTAATTACATGTCAGGAAGCACATTACACGCGATCCAAGTGTATGATCATTTTAATCACTAACACAAATCTGTGGAATAACCCCTTTAATAGAAATGTCAAGAAAATTTCTATGTTTTATTTATACATTATCAATGATAAACATCGTAATCGAAAAACTTTTTATGAAAGACTCACGCCACCTTCCTGTAGTTTTTCCAATTAAATGTTTGCTGAAATTTATCATGCGATAATTAAAAGAAGTAAAGTATTTCAATCAAATATTTGTGCATCAATTGCAAGGTACAGGAGCTGTATATCAATTTATATTTTTCATTAATAATTTTAATGTAGTGAAAATAATATATTAATACTCTTAAATTTTTTTAATCTGTTCACTGCTTGAAATTGCATCTACTAATTTTTGTTAAAAATGCATAAAATCCGAAGTCTAGTAATCATATTTTTATACGTAATAATTCATAATTTATATTACAAAAATGGGACTCAGGATTTTTCCTGCAGATATAACATAAATAATTTCGTAAAAAGGACCACCCATTGAGATAAAGATAGAATCCTTTCTTTCATAGATTGAATATCTATGTATACGTACACATACATACAAATGTATAAGATATCGACAGCATGATGGTTTATAAATATACCAATTGGTTTTTAATCTCTCCAATTACTTAATTGTATTCCAAATAACAGTTAATTGTGTTTTAATTCGGGGAAACCTAGAACCGATGAATTTTTCAATTTGTGGGAAACAACGTACGCGGAACAGCGCCGGAAATAAACAAATTGAACGTGTGATTATACATGTTCAAGGAATACCCGAGATTTTCAATCATTCGCGAATAATGAACTGCGATCATTCCCTCATTTAAATAGACTCGGCAGAACTGTTGATCGATCGAAACTCTTCTACAGTACATTTAAAAAATTATAGTAAAAAAATATTCCTATATTATGCTATTATTATTTTACTTTACAAAACATTTAAATATCAAAAATTTTCAAATATATCATTTTTAAATTAATTAATAATTAATAATAAAATTTTCCCCTTTTAAAAATGTGTATTTAGAGAGCCCAAAAGAACAGTGAAGTCATTAAAACAATTTAAAAATGTCGTAATATTAGTTGCAACATATGAAGCTTGTCAACAACAGTGATAAATGTCAAACCTGTTTGTTGCAATTGTGCTACAGGTTGACAAAAGACCAATAATCCGATATAAAATAGAATATATTGTTGATTTCTAAGAACGTCACATTAATCTTTTCATATTCGAATGTAACATTTGAGCCACCCTGTAGTGTTTAAGATCACCAGAATAATGTTCTCTTCACTTTCCAAATGTTTCAAATTTATAACGCTAGAGTAGATTTTATTCATAAATAAATTTCAATAATTCATTTCAAAGCCTTCTCTTCGACATTCAAAAGTTGCGATAGTCGATTGCGTTATTATTCGCAGATTGACTTCAAATCAATAGGCCAAGGTCGCATGGAGGTCAAGATTCTGCAACAGTCGACGGGAAAAGAAAACTAAGAGGATTTTTTCAGACGGATTCGGGACTAATGCGAATCACAGAATGATATCACGTTTCGCTCAAGACTGCCCGCAAATTATCAGTCTTGATCGAATTGAGTCATTAGAACGGCTACGCAGAACAATGTTCTAGCTGCGCATAATCACGTTTGCTTCTTCATCACCGCATCAGCGCAAATCGCGTCGACCATGGTATACCGCCTCGTAATTCATCATTCGGGAAAAAAAAATGTTTTGATCGTTTCTGACGAAAGAAAAATATGCAGAGGCTCATCATAGACGGCAAACAATTTTCATTATCGCATTTTGATTTTCACACAATTGCGTGGATCGAAGAACGTGTTTTTGATGAACGACACTTTGTTCGACATTTTTAATATGCTCCTATCGTGTGTGAGAAAAATATGAAATTAAGAATATGAAACATGTGTATACAAAGAGATGTGAATATTTAATTATTTATTATTTACTAGCTGACCCGACAGACGTTGTCCTGTCTAAATTTCTATAAAGTTTGTGATCGTTTTGTGAATTTGTGAGAAGCTATGCAAACAGACGTCGATAATATAAATTCCTATTTAAATATTGATTGAAAGCTGCGACGTTTGTTTTTTGTTCTTGTATTGAAATATGATTCAAAAAGCACTTTTAGTTTCTCCCGAATTTTTCATTTTTCCGGGAAACTTTTTCAATTTTTCATTCCCTAAAAACCTATTTCGGACTATTACGAACATTTTTTTTTTAAATTAGCCAAATCGGTCTAGCCGTTCTCAAGTGATGCGCTTAACAACGAACAACATTTGATTTTTATTAGTATATATAGATCGAAGACAAAAGATAGAAGATAGAAGATAGAAGAAAGAAGATAGATAATAGATAATAGTGGTTTGGAAAGCTGGTAATTGTTAAATTGCATCCACCGTAACATCTTTGTAATTACTAGATTGTACTTCTTTATACTTTGTACTTCTTTATCAGGTCACACTCGACGTCAGAGAAAGAAAACTGTAAATAAAACGGGTTCTTATGTGTATTCAATTTCTTTCTTTATTTATATCCTGTAGTTAAAAACAAATATAAGTTACAGCTATGTTTGAGAGCTATATCTAATATAATTAGTAAACAAAATTGTTTAAAGTAAGTAACAGCCAAGGAACTTGAAGTAAATTTCAAATAAAACACTTCAAATAGTAGGGAGTTTGTTGGTAAACAAAATTGAAAAATAGCTCCGAGTGCAAAGGGTTAAGGATCAACGTTTCGGTCCGGTCACGTGACGCATATCGTCTCTGTCACGTGTCCGATACTGGCAGGGAGGGAGGGTAACCTTTTCCCCTCATCTGGCCATTCTACGTATAATAAAAATCTTCAGTTTCAGAAAACAAAAGTTAAATACAAATTTGTTCTTTAGGAGGTTCGGTAAATTGAAAATAAGAACATCGTTGTGCCTTTCGCTGCTGAGTTAAGGACGATGAACAAAACAGAATAAAAGTAAAGAACTTAAATATACGGGAGTAGAATAACAGAAAAAATTTTGTAAACATATATTTACGGACGTAACAGCGAATGGTTTAAACACATCGGAAAACTTTTGTGTTTCTGTCATACCATGCGAAAAAATTCGCAGTCTAATAAATTAGAACAACGGATCTTTACGGAAAATAAATATTTTCTATCTGAATTGCAATAAACTGAAGTGACATAGAGATTTATTTTCATTGTACGTATTTTCTTATGTGTAATATGTTGAAAATAATGTAAAAATATTTATAAATTCTTCTAATGTTTTTATTGCTATAAAACATACATACTCATTTTTCTCATAAACGCATAACATCGATGAAAATCGAAGAAAAGTGATTTTCGAGATCGTTTGTTCAATGTGGTGGCAGCTTTCGTTGCAAGATCCAGTATCGCGTTACGTTAACCAGTTGATGAGGACAGTAAATGCGAGATGTCAAGATCAAGCACGATAACGAATGGTAATGGCGAACTATTTTATGCGGTTTCACATTTGAAATGCGAATCAGTGATTAAGATTTCATACAAATGAAAACAGCTAAATATAACCGACGGGAAGTGGAAAACCCAAAAACACAATACCGCGACGTCTTTTATTTTTTTTTTAACTTTTGCAAACTGCGAGCACGGTGACTGAACGCTTTAAACTTACAACTACATTTATTTCGTTATTGCTCTTACAATGTAGCATTTTAATATGTTATATTGCAATGTTTATATAATGTTGTGAAGCGCATTATGAATTACGTCATTAGATCAAGTTCGAGGTCAAGTTCATATTTGTGTGTTAATTGATAAAATTATTGTCACATATTCGTAGAACTGATAACTCATTTTCGAGATAAAATACCATGCAACGACCATAACTCGCGTCATATGTGCGGATACTAGGTTCACAATTATTAGACTCTGGATCTTTATGAAACATAAAAAGTTTCTGCATCGATTGCATAAAATACTTTTACTAATAATTTTAATATAGTGAAAGTAATACGGAAATACCCTTACATACTTCTAATCATTTCACTGTTTTAAATTGCACCCATTCATTTTGTCATTACCGCTATAAAATCCGATGTTTTATAATCATCAATTTTGCAATCCTACTGATTTGATTAATTTACACCCGATTCCCAGCGCGGAATATCGATAAATGGTCTCGCAACAAAAATACTATTATTCCAAAGCTCGGAAGAAAAAGTCTAATTATTTGTTATGTGCAAAATTGTAGTGTCTATTATTTGTAGTACCTACAAATGCACGAATGAATCACATTCAGATAAAGTATCGTAATTCTAGAAACAAAGTTAAAAATCTACGAGCCTCTCTGATTTTCCTCTTTTCCACTAAACACGTTCAACACCATTGCCTACCTCGAGACTTTACATAACACAATAATTTAGTCTATCTCATTTCATGTTGGCGCAGGAGGTGTGCACGTATCACCCATACTATCGAGCGATTAATGTATTGTCTGATCGATGAAAAATGCTCGTATCCTGGTAAATAATATCTTGTTGACACAGTCGCATGTGTGGGTAATTAATAGACTGCGAATTTTGTCGACAAAGATGGATGAATCAATTTAAAACAATAGATTTATTAAAAGAATTTATCGAAGTTATCAACAAATGATATTTTTCCTTAGTTCCTGTTTTTCCAATCGAGCCATGAAATTTTTATTTTTCATGGAAATCCGCAGTCTCTGGTAGTTAACATCATCTCTCATTATCTTTCTCTTTTATTTGTTCTTGGAAAAACCAAAGAATTGTCGAAATGTTTTAGCAATTTCAACAATTCAAAATCGATAAGTGGAATTTTGAAAAATGTGTTTCGTTCAGATTGAAAAGCTTACGTCAAACAATTTAATCTTTTCTCGTAATTGATTTTTAAATATATAATGTTATATTTGTATATATAATTCCATTATACAGTTATACAATATTGTGGTATATTCTAATGTTTTCTTATACGCGTCTGCTTGTATATATTCTAGTTAATAATAATTAATACTAACTAACTAATAATAATAATAAAATAAAAATAGTTAATAATAAAAAAATATATATATATATATATATATATTTATTTATATATATATATAGTATATTCTAGTATTTTAAATTATATTTCATTATAATTTAGTGTATTCTGGTATATCTTAGTATATATTATATGTATATAATATAATGTATACTAATGTAATTAATATTAAACGCAGAATAATATTTTTTTTCCACTATTCTATTCTATTTCTTTGAAATGTTTTAGCAATCTCGGTGATTAAAGATCGCTATCCCAAAAATTTTGAATGAAAATTTTGAAAAATGTGGTTGGTTCAATAGAATTTACGAGAAACGTGGATCGCCTTCACAGAACCGGATCGCCTAAAAAACAATAACATCAGAGCGCGTGTGTCTGGACATGCAGGGGAAAACCAAAAGTGCAGAGATGCGATGGTAGTATACAGATGTTGTGGCGGAAAATAGCAAAGTAGTAGTCTCGCGTTCCCCGCGATGTTACGTAATTATCTTAGGACGGTGCACGTGTAAAGATCGATGGCTATAAAAGCGGTAACATGAAAGGATTGGAGCACAGTGCATCCGGAGAGACCTAAGCTCTTCACAATGGCCGGTGGAACGTCCTGGCGTATCAGTGCTCTAGCTATATTTTTATTTGTCACGATCCTCTCGGCCGTGCCGACACCAAGTGAGTCAATTCAAAGGGTAGTCATCTAAATCTAAACCCCTTTCTCTTATTATTATATTATTTTATTCGCCCCGAACTAGTGATTGAATTTTTATTTTCACGAAAATAATAAAATTTTAACTTCTGACTGAAGTTAAGTTAAAAAAGTTTTCAACCTGTTCGTAAAACGATTGGTTAAAATTCATTCTGATTTGGGATTGACCCTTACGTCAATACTCGAAATTTTCTTCTATGTTCAATAAAATCGTGGTCGTTCGATTCCGTAGTTTTTGTATATATTGTTGTGCCTCAAGTTTGAATTTATAATTATCTAACAAAACAGAAATCTGTAGCAACATTGCTGCTTGTCAACAAGAATATAATGGGTATCAAGGGTTGCAGTCTTTATTTGAAAATAGTATAAAATGTACTTTTCAAATGTAATTTCTGTTCGTAAAAATATTTTTGGTCATATTTTAGAACTGACTAGAAGTTTCCATTTTTTAAATAATTTCAAGTTGAAAAAAAACAAGTTTTAATTTTAAGTTAAAAATCAAATATTGATGCTTCTAAATTCTTTTAATCATCTTACTGTATTTTAAATTGCATCCTTCTCATAAATCATAAATATATTCGTCATCAAATTCGTAATTGTATAATCATAAAATAATTTTCAGAACGTAAACCAGAGGTGATAAGCGATGCCGAGGTGATAAGCGACGCAGAAGACACGACGTTGGCGACTGAACTGAAGCCTCCACCACCACCGAAGGAAGAGGATAATCATCAATACGTGCTCTTTGTTATAAATCTTTACGGTGTGAAAAATAGCAGTGCCGAGAAATCGGACGAAATGTTCGAAAATGAGATTCTCGAAAGAGTGCCAGAACTGACAGGTAAGGTAACACGGATTAAACAAACCGTTAATTCATAAAAATTTTCATTTTGTTATCAATTGTGGAAGTTATTAACAATAAGAGCGTATCCTTTAAATGTGAGACTCCATCTGGCGCTCCACTGGTTGGTAGATTAAATGCAAAACAGTAAATTGTTTTAACACTGTTGCATTTTTTCCAATTGATTGAAATTTTCAAAAATAAAAATAAATATTTACGCAACTCCTGAATCCGACAATTTTCATTTTCCATAAAAATCCGCAATCTAGTTATCGGTAAATTAACTGAATCTCGAATTTCATTAGGGCCGCTGGCCACCGTTCTCCTGGTGATCGAGGTCGACGAAGAGGACGAAGATACCGACGTGCCAGTGAATCTTGACGAACTAGCCGATGACTTTGAATACGGGGAGGGTTTCAACGTGGAGAGGATCAACCAATCCGGTGAGACGAAGGTGCTCCGAGTGAAGCTGGACAAGAGCGACGCTGAAGGAATTTTATTACACCAGCCGAAAATGGAGAAAATGACGAAAGTCCGTAACAGGAGATCGCCTTGTCTCAAGTGCAAGCTGAAGGGCTACTTGGGAGGTGGAAAAAGCGGCGGTGGAGGTGGAGGAGGTGGGTTTGGAGGTGGATTCGGAGGCGGATTTGGCGGCGGATATGGAGGAGGTGGAGGCCTTGGAGGTGGACCTGGAGGATGCGGTGGTGGAGGTTGTGGTGGAGGCTATCCTGGTGGTGGCTACTCTGGTGGTGGCTACTCTGGTGGTGGCTACCCTGGTGGTGGCTACTCTGGTGGTGGCTATCCCTCCGGTGGTGGTGGCTACCCCAGTGGAGGCGGCTGTGGAGGAGGAGGATGCGGCGGAGGTGGGTATCCCAAAGGTTGAGGTAAATAGCATGGTGCTCTGTGGTCAAAATGAGCTTCTAGTTGGACAAAACTATTTTCAGCTTTCCAGTAACAATAACAATTTTCCATCTGAATTCCAACAAACTGGAGTGAAGTAGAACTTTTTTTCTTTCTTAATATGTTTGCTACAAATAATTTGTCTTTGTCTTTGCAAGATTTCTCAATTTCGTAATTACCTGAGGAACTACGTCTAACACTAATGCTTAGGTTTGGTCCATCTAGGAAACCCATTTCAACCACTGGTGGTGGTAAAGGAAATCGCTGTGGCCCACGTAGGAAACAGTGTGGTCTTCATTATCATTGGAACATTGTGCATATCATTTCCTTCAAATCGATTTGCACGTGCTCTAGAACGAAGAACAAAGGAACGACTTTCTGCATGTTATTCTCAATATCTTTCCTCGATATTGTATGACTCTTTAATGCAGTTTTATTAATATTCAATTATTTTTGAAATTGTGTAAGTCGTTGACACGTTGCGATTTTTCGAAACGAGAGACTTCGGAGATATGTCAGCAGCACTTTGTTTAAGACACTCGAGTGACATTTTAATGAACTGTGTGGATCGTAGATTTTATCGTGTATGATAAAGATAAGTAGATTAGTTGCGAATCAGTAAAAACATTAGAAAAATTTGAAAATAGTGTCATATCATCTTTAACTAATGAAAATTGTTAAGAAGTGTCTATTATATCTTGCAAGTAACTATGATGGATAGTTATTATTTCCGAGAGTATAGGTCAAGTTTCTCTTTTTGGAAAACAAACGACGAGAAAGTGTTCATCTGTTCTTGTCTGATTTGAACATGCGTATCTACTCATGAGAGATCGCACTCATTTTATTAAAGAAAAAAAACATTATTTTCATTTGAATACACACATAATATATTATTGTTTCTATATACCGTTTATAAATATTTTTAAAAATTTCATTGATCAATACTCAATTAAATAAAACATTTGATTATTAAGATACCCTCTTCTGATACTAGAGAGAGAGAGGATTGGTATAAATAAATTGATTTTACAACTATATTATGAAGTACCATATAGTGTGAAAATCATTATATTAGTTTTTTAACGAATGCAATCTTTAAAACCAGTCTTCCTAGTATTAGCAGAGTAAATTTAATCACTAGACTCGGATTTTTATGCAAAATCAATATTTTGGATTAGTTATTAGAAACAGAATCCAAATAAGAACTTCTTTTCTTCTTTAACAATTTTAACAATCTTGCTATGAATGCATAAAATCTGCAGTTTACTAATCATTCAAGCTTTGGCAATGGGGCATGCTTCGGGTATTAAGAATATTGCGCAGTAGTAGTCATCTTCGATACACTCTAGCAATTTCTCAATTTTACAATAAAACTAGTTTATACTCTCACTCATTCAATTTCAACAGAATGAGAAACTAAAACCGAACTAATAATTGCACTGAATAATTTTGTAGTTTGAGTATATAGACTAAAAAAACTTCAACACTGTAATTACGAATAACAATATAGTTAACGAACAATAGCTAATAGCATGGTTTCTTTTATTACTTTTCAAGCATGCAGTAGATAATTATTGCTCCTTACAATTCGGAATTAACGAGACGATAATAACATAGGTTTAAAAAAATAGAATAAGTTTATACTGAATATATTACAGTGCTATAGAAATGATACGATCTTAGTTTGTAAGAAATTGTGTGAGAAAATGAAATACATCGATTTAGCTCTACAACTGCAGCATCGCATCGCTTCCGCTTTTGACGCTAAATGGTTTTTATAGGAACACAAACAATTGGTATTGTACCAGTAGTTGTTGTACCTGTTGCAGCGAGTTATCCATCGTATCATCCGACCGGAGGTGGTAGCTGCAATACTTGGTAAGCTTTCTCAATTTTATGATAAAAGTATACATAAAGATATACATAAAAACATCTATAAAAATTATGATTAACCAACAGAAGATTCGTTGTTTGTATATGCTCGTGTTACATAACAATATTCGACTTGAAGAAAATGCAAAAAAATAATTTTAAAAAAGATGGCAAACCCTTAAAGGCTATTCAATTCGATGAGCTTCGAAGAATTAGAAAATTCACTAATAATGAAAAACCGTCTGAAGACACGAAATATGATAAAAAGAAATCGGAGAATGGTATCAGATAAAGTTCGATGGCTTTGCTAATCGCGTGTACTCCAGTATATCAGTCTGTCAAATTTCATCGACCAGCGAATGTCTGAATCTGTGTCGCCAGAAACAACCATAACTGATTTTTTCCTCTTTCACCTTTTCCCCTTCCACTATCCCATTCCAGATTCCTTCATGAGCATACTCCAACATCCCCCACTAAGTCCGTAGACTAGTCACGTATTAATTTGGTCATCAGAGAGGGGATAAACTGTATTCCCCTCGATTTCCTCGATCTGGCGGCACTACTTAGACTGAATACGTCAGTACTGAGCCCACACATTTGCCTCAATTGAGGCAGAAGCGACCCCACCATAGCGCCCTCTGTCTCAATATTGACAAAACATTAATCTTCCAACATTAGTAGGTTCCGAGATATAAGACCTCAAAAATCGCTTTTGTCACTGACTGACTGACTGACTGACTGACTGACTGTCTGACTGACTGACAGATCATCAAAACCTTTTGGGTACTTCCCATTGACCTAGAAGCTTGAAATTTGGTACATGGATCCACCATAACAAGCACTCAAAGGAATAATTATCAAAGTTTGAAATTTTACACCTGAAAGGGGTTGTATTGAAACAAAAACATTACGAAAGAGGTACGTGGGATAGAACATAGCAGCATAACATACATAAGTATACGTTTTATTAGCTTCGAAGTCGCAACAAATACTGATAAAAAGAACAATCAACAAAAATTGATGAAATCCCAAGAAAAACATCCTGTAAACAGGAGCCAAGTTTCTATGGCCGTAAAAAGTTGTGAGATCAAACAAAATACGGGTAAGTTCGTTAGCTTAGAATACCTGTTGCAATACTGAAAAAAGCGGTTGTAAAAATTAGTTTAAAAGAATGCTATTTAAGTTTTTAAGAGTTACATGAAGGGTTAAATTATTCAAACACTTTTTATGGCCGTTGGTTTAAAAAGTACCATGAAACTCTTTAAAAATTAAATAGCGTTCTTTTAAACTAATTTTTATAAACGCTTTTTTTCAGTATTGCAAGAGGTGTTTCTAAGCTAACGCATTTGCCCGTATTTTGTTTTATCTCACAACTTTTTACGGCCATAGGAACTCGGCTCCTGTTTACAGGATCTTTTCGTTGGGATAATAATATAACATTAAACCTTGAAATAACGTTACAATAGTTTTGGCCAGAAAAACCGGGCTACCGGACCAATGTGCGACGATTGATAACGAAGACACAAGACACTAACGAACGTGACGAAGGTGCGTGCTGGTGGAGGGTGCCCTTTGAAGGAGAAAGCAAGCGTACGAGGGGCTCCACCCATGCCCAGCACTGGAATACGTGTTATAAACGATTTCATAGCGCTACAGCTCTGTGACTTATCATGTGGTTCGAAAAGTCAACGTGGCTGATGAAAGTCAAGTTGGTTGATTGATAGAAATTTTTTGAACTCGATTTGGTTGTTTGAATTGATGGGTACGTTGTCGGAATGCTGACACACAAGGGCGTAGAGAAACTACTAACAAAGCCATAAGATTTTCTCTGATGCCATCGCAAGGAAACTGACCGAGTCCGGTAACTCTATATTAATTTTTTCGGAATTTCAGTGGCGGCGGCGGTCATGGCGGATACGGAGGAAATTCGTATTCCCAAGCCTCAGCTCAGGCTTCGGCGCAATCGCAATCTTGGTACGTGCGAAGTTTCGTTTACCTGTACACCGGCAGACGTCCCGACGATTTATCGCTCCTGTTAATGAAATCATTACCACGTTTTTTTCTTTCAGGGGCAAATAAAGCGAACGGATCGCGCGCGGTGGACGAAGAGAGGAGAGTTAGCAACTTCATGCTGCTCGTGCTCGTGCGTGTGTATTACATGCGCGCGCCTAACGGACCCCGGACACATAAAACGCTTGAACAACATTAATTTTTGCGAGGATGCGACGCGTCCGTCATCTTGATCACCCATTTCTTGAACCGTGTGTATCGAGCATCGAAATAAATTAAGGGAACGAGACACAGACGATTCGTTTTTGGTTTCAATAAAACACACCGACGATTTATCGCATTATCCGAGCGGCTAAGCGACTCGCAGGAAATAATCGCGGGTCGCGGCGACATAATTAATGCCCGTCGTTAGAGGGGAAGAAACGACGCGTTAACGAGCATTCATTTTGCATACTATGCCCGTTAACGGTCGTCTCAACTCCTCTCTCTCTCGCTCGCTCTCTCTACGAACGATGACGTACCTGCGTTTACAATCGCTAAACAATCGATCACATGTTCCGCGATCATTTTTATGCGAGAACTCCTGTCGGCCTTGGAAGGTTTACTATGATCCTCCGGGAAATCTAATGGAACATGACACACCATTGTTCTCGCGCCGCGGTAGCTAGAAACTTGGAACTTTCATTGCTAATCAAACAGACGCGCGCGGTTATTTATGAACTAATCGGGGAAAAATGCGGGTTCAACTTTTCGCGTTTCCTACTATCGCTTTGGCTACCAGTATCATGTCGATGATCAAAACTATTATTGTCCTAAAACATGTCACGTCGTTTCCCGTCCCACTAGGCGGAAGGGAATCGAACTCGGGAAATTATGGCCGTAAGACCGGGCCACGCTCGGTCGCGCGATACGTGGTCCTCCCGGGACAAACAATCACTCGCGGATTCAAGCCGAAATACTCGAAAATACCAAACGAACTAGAACTCGGGCGCCAGACACGGTAACGTGTCGTACAAAACGACAATAAACGACCCGAATCCGCGAGGATTGCGCGATAACCGGGATAGCTCCAGACAAGGACAGGGTTCCGCGCGGAAAGAAGGAACGGGGCATTCCCCGCGACATGAACGTTTCTCGTAGGGAGAATAATCGATACTAGTTTCGGCAACAATATTCGTTTAATAACGAGATATTTTACAAGCCACCGGTGGTAACCGGCGGCAAAGGAAACTTGCCGGCGCGAGGACAATAATTCTCCGGCAGGTGTTCGACCGGTTCGCGCGTATCCTATTCTCTCGCGTCGAGCTCGGCAGTCACAGGATTCCGCGTGAATTTACAAGCCGAACGAACGGCACGAATCTACCGAACTCCGATGACGAAACGCGTATTCTAAATTGACTGGGCGAGGACCGCGGCAAAGTCGCGGTACGAACGAAAACGGCACGTCGCGTCGTCCCACCGTGGAACGCTCCGAGGAAAGCTCAACTGAATTTACGAAAATCGCACGTCCCAAATATTCCGCCACGCGGCCAATCGGCGACGATACGACCCACGGCCACGCGTGCCTCTCTGGAGAGCGATTCCTGGTCGTTGGCTACGCCGGCAGCACGTGGTGCGCGACACAAGCAAGGATTCTGCAAAACACCCCCGAGTCAACACGAATGGGTTACGATATTTTATATGAGCGAAAGATATAACCTGAGGGCACTTACCAGACGGTGATCGGCAATCGTCGTACACAATACAATACTTGGTTCGGAATTTCGCGAGTTAATCTACGCACAACATTCTGTATCGCGGTCCTGTGACCCAGTGACCCAATTCGAGCCGGCTCGGGAGCGCGGAAGCGAGGCGTCCCCCTACTCCCTCATCTATCTCCTCCTAGGCGACGCTCGGGCCTATCGCGTGGTTCCTCGCGGCAGTGGCGAATTTCTCGCCTTCGGCAATTTTTGGGTTTCCGAGGCAATGTCGTGCATGTCTGCGAGGACGGCTAGAGCGGGCGCGAGCCGTCGCAGGGTGTTCCCTCGGCATCTCCTGGACGAGGGTCGACGAGGGTGGGCCGTTGGTCATGCCAAAATCGTAATCTCCTCGTCGGCCGCTCCGGGTTGGTGAATCCGGGCTCGACCCCTACTCGATCGCCCTGCTCGTAAATGGCGTGCAGCGACAGGTGTACCGAGCGTCTCTCCTTGAGACATTACGCCAATCACCGGCAGGAGATAGGTACCGGGTTCCTTAATGAATCCGGTTATCCTGAAACTTTGTGTCGCGCCCAGCGGCGCGACATTCGAAACGCGATAAATCTGTTCCGCTGGAACTCGAGCGTCCAGGGAGAGCGATCGCAACGGCCGATTTCTTATTTTACATTGTCCGATATTGACCCGGTCCTTTATTTGGGGCTCTACGGGACGTAGGCAAAATCTGCCACGTCACAAACAATAGCGAAATGAACTGTGTGATTTTGGACTCTCCAGATAAAGTACTTTGAGTCTTTCACATTTTTTGGAATGGGTAGATAACATGTACACTACTCACTGCGCAAAAGAAAGCAGCACTTAGTAGAATTATAAAATTTAATGACAAATAATATTTTTATTTGATTTACTGCATTTGAAATATTTGATAATACGCAATAACACATACAGTCTTAGAACTATTCAAGTCAACAGCGGAATCCTTTTTCGATTCCTATTAAATATGCCGGGTGCCTCTTTCTTTTGCACATTAGTGTATATGTCCACGATGACTATACTAAAATCACATTCGGATCATTTTCTTTTCAAGCAGTGGATGGAATCATCAATGTTCATAAATGAACGATATGTTTAACAGAACACGTTACATGGAACACAAACGAAATTCAATTAACGATAGACAAATTTTGCAAACAAAGTGCACCCTCATGCACACTCATTTCTTTATTTCGTTCAACCAAATTCACTTCATACATTTTGCCTGTCAGTCATTATGTTTCTTTCTCATTCTCACCACGCGTGACCACACATTTTCTACGATTAATTGCTTCTGTTTTTTACTGAAGTAACTTCGTCACTTGAAATAATATGCTTATACACTTGTAATACGTGCTTAAATTATTGCTCTTTGAATTTGATCAAATTAAAAAAGATATTTTCTACTGTCTCTACATTTAAACATGCTTGAACTTTTGAATTCAACGTTGACTGCTGCATATACCAATAACATTGGAAAGTTTTATTAGCTTTCGCCTCTATCTCAATTTCTACTTCCAGTTATCAAAATTATAATGTTGTGTAAATAAAATATGTTGCCCACATGTTGAGAAAGATATAACTTTGTGCAAAAGCGGGAGAATTTACATTGTGTTTTAGTAAAAAAACCGAAGTGATGAAAATGTGAATAGTTTAAAATTATTTTAACTGACAGAAATTACGTAAATAATGGAAATATTAGGCCAAATGTAATTTTTATTGCATATTCGTTACAATAAGATTGTGGATCTCTATACAAATTTTCGCATCTTTTTGTAGTTCAGACATTTCGATACGCAAATCTCTGATATGCAAATCCATAAAGATCTACAGTCTAGTCATAATCATTGCATTTGAACCCTAATTGAACTAAAAAAGAAGTAAAGCAATCATATCCTTATATGGTCGGAGGGAAAGGTTCATTGATCTTATTATCTTTAAAAGCATTATTTCAGTAACGTAATGCCTTCGTATTGAGAGTGAGTAAAAAATTAGCTGTGTTAGAGTGTTACGACACTGTGAGAAATAAAATGAAGATCAGTCGGAATAACCATAATAAGTAGAATAAGCAGATTCCTACCCAAAAACAGAAAAAAGTAATTTTCAAAACGAGAAGTGGAAGAAGAAACACAAAATATACTAAAAGAATTTAGAACTATCTTTACATTATTTTCAATATAGAATTTATTAAAAGTTAATTTTTATTTCGCTCCAGTTTGTTGCAATTGAGGTACAGAATTTTTCATTTTCCATAAAAGTCCGCAGTCTATGAATCAGAATATAGGTCACAGGTAAATAACCAGCTAAAGCAAAAATTGATTTAAAACAAAGCAAAAACATAAATTACAAACTTGTAAATTATCATCTCTACTTATGTAATTGGTGGGGGAGGGGGGACATTTATCTAAATATATTCATAAAGAAAAGCATACCAGCGCACAGTAATAATATGCGCATCCATGGACTGTCGATTCCTTGAAAAATGGTTTTCCTCGAAAAAATACCGATTCAAAGCGTGATTAACATTAATGGTAATTTCCGAGAAATCCGCAGCGCACCGAAAGGATAAAACAAAACGAAGGCTAGACGGTTGTTCTGCGGCTAAATGTCCACGTTGCGTCCTCTCGGATGATATGCAACATAAATTAGAGAAGACTAATCGCGCGTTATTAAACATTGACAGACACCATGACTCAACTTTATCATAATCGCCTCGTAGAAACAAGGCTGCAGATTTTCTCCGGCATTCGACCGCGACTGTATCGCCTGGTCGTATACATCTCGCAAGTAGCAAGTTGTAATTATGGCGCGAGTTGGGTGAACATAACGGTAGAGTTCCGATTCTTTTCTCTATTTTTCCGAGCCGACGCGACGTCAGAGAATGAGTACGCGCGCGCGTTCAACGAATTCCCCGCCGAAATGGAGCTGGAGCTCCGTCATTGCGTACATTCCAAGCTCCCGAGGATACACGGATATTATTTCGTTATACAATTCGGAAAGGTTGCGCTAACAATAGGCCCGTCAACGATACAGATTCAGACCATTTATAGCGAAATTCTTGAAAAAAACTTAATTAGTTTGGTCTACTTTTAACGTGGAACGATTCAGAGGTTGTTCAGTTTTTTTTCTGGACAAAAAATTAATAGTCATCCGGTCGTTGACCTACGAGGTAAAGACAACGGATTTATTGTCACGCGAGCAATTATCTCGCTGTAATGAAAAACTGTTTGCCACTCTGCTCTGTACGTATTAATCAATGATCTCCTCGACTAGTTTTAGATCGGAATTGAATGAAAACGTTCTGACTTGTACAAGTTAATAATTTAATGAATCAACTAATCGTTAATTTAAACAAGTGATTTTAATCATTCGATGATCCTCTGTATGTCGTACAAATGTTGATCCAAAACGAATAATGTCCAATTTAATGTTCGACAGTGATTGCTAAATAATAGACTGCAATATAAACAATTTGTTCATAATTGCGAGACACAGGAGGTACATACATGAAAATTTATTTCTTGCATTAACACATCTACCGGAAGCCTATTTTAGTAGACATTTTAATTTCTGAACTGTATGTACGAAAAGATGAATAACTTTCTTTTAAATAATGATTTCAGAAGTAGGTATTACACTATATCGATTCTAAAAATTTGTTGAATTATAAACGATACTGCTGTCGCTTTTAAACAATTTATTGAGAAATTCTCAACTGTTGATTCTTCATTTTTAAAAGACTATTAAAAAATTGCCGGTAGGTTAAGTGTTAATAACTTTAATATTAGAAACAATATATTGATACTGTTCGAGTTTTTAAATGTTTCTACAGTTTTCGACTCCCATTCATTTTCGTGATGAACGCATCAAATCTCTAGTCTAACGATTAGAAGGCGTTCGGATAAAAACCTAGTGAAAATGTGGGTCTGCAGGTCGGCGAATGAAGCCCAGTGACTTCCATCAAAGTCTCAATCATGGACAGTGCTTTCCCAATCCTCTTCTTCACCATTTTCTTTTCCACAATTCACGAGTATTTTCCGGTCGTTGACCGTCGCCGTAGGCGATCGGCCCTCGAGGTCTTCTGGCCAAGCGGAGCAATGAGGAAAAACTGGGCGAACCAGAGGCGAACACACAAAAACTGACTCCGCCGAGTGAAGTAATCGGACCTTGGTTTCTCCGTCCATCACTGGAAGCAGTCACTGTGTGCAACGAATTTTAACGGAGGATATACCTGAAAAATCAAGGACCTCCTGGAATCCTGCTGGAACCGTGCCATCTTTGCAACAACACCTTGAAAATTGATGTCCGATTCTTTTTTCGTCGTTTCATCGAGATTTGAATGAAAGGTGTGCCGTCAACTTGTCAGTAGTAGAAGTTACACCATGAAGACTTGTACCTCGTTTTTGTTCTATGAAACGGTGCCGAAAAAATCTTGCACAAATTTTCAAACGGTTGTTGGAAAGAAGAGACTTCAATATTCACACCTACAGCATTTACGAGAAAAATGTTTGAAAATTTTTGAAGACGTTTGAATTTGCAAGATTTTTAGGACAAATGGATCTTCAGTTTCTCATCTGCTGCATCGCGTAAAAATATCTTGAAGGGAAATGAACGTTACTCTGCTAAACTAGGGGCCGGAGTCGCCAGATTAAGACTTGTGTCCCCACTCTATCTGTCCCTTCTACGACGCGCCGCGCCGTCCTTTTAAGAATGTCCGAATATTAGTAGGAGTCATTGTATCTAGTCAAAAGCGTTAATCGATCAATATCGTGCTGCGAGATATCTCATGAAAAGCGTTCTTCGGCTATGTACTGAGTTTTGAGATATCTCATCCAGGGATACGAAGGGGTAAACCCATAAATACAGTTGAAATTATATCGTGTTTAGTGTCAATTTAATCGAAAAATTGCTACAAATAAGTTGGCGGAAGTTCCATAAAAAAATAATTAGAAATAAAGAAGTTTTCTTTTGACTCGGTATCGATTGACTACCCGGCGTGTTTACACTGCTCGGTGACCAAGGAAGCTCGAGATTCTTGATTCCTCGCGGGGTATGCCCCCCAGTGGAAGGGGTAGGGGAATTGACAAACGACCACCTCCATAGATCTTAAATATGTGACATTACTATATCGTTAATTTTTCGATATTCGGGTGTTTAAATACTTTCTGGATCTACTGTGTATATCCAGAGTAAATACTTTCGAAATTTTAATGATCGAGCCGCCAATGTCAAGGCTCCCATCAGTCATCGTCGACGTCGCTGAAAGACTTGAAATACTGCAGCTACAATTCCGATGTGTAATTTGCGTAATAGAACAGAAAAATCAGATTGAAGCGATAATCAATCCTATTCGATCAGACTGATTGCTCGGATGATTGATGCGTACGTAAATCGTATTTTCAGTGACACGTATCAGCAATTGCCCCCGTGACTAATTGAGCCAGGTGGGTAATAAGCCGGACCGCGAAACGTGTGCGACGAACACGTTCGGAGCCATTCGTTGCAGTATGGAGTCGATAAATCCTATCGTTTGAGAGATTAATTGGTTTTCGTTAGGTCAATGTCTCATATAGTATGTATCCATAGCAGTGGATACTGCTGACCCAGTTGCTAGCCCGTTATTCCGAATAGATTTTTTTCTAGGCACTAATATAAAGTGGCAGTTCTAACCATTTGCTAGTCAACACCACATTAATTCGGCGACTGTTCGAATCTTCGAACTCGCTACATTCTTGCGATTTGAAACACAACGGTAACCAGAGGTGGGCATTATTTGGCGAAACAAATATTTCAAATACTATTTAATATTTTCGACTTTATTTTGCTTAAAGAAAATAGTATTTCAAATAAGATATACAATTTAGAAAATAAAATATTTCTATTTTAACAATCGGAACCATAAAACAAAATATTTCTATTTTAACAATCGGAACCATAAAACAAAATATTTCTATTTTAACAATGGGAACCACAAAATAAAATATTTCTAGAGAAGAAGAAGAAGAAACTATTACTCAAAACGCACGTGACTTCTCGATTATTACATTGCGTCTCCTCCGTCTATGACCACGAATTCGTTGGAATGCAGGTAGTAACAACGCCCGTAAATAATGTTCTTATCTGCGCACGAAGCACATGTGGTAGTTCCAGGTTCGGCGACGATCAATTACGTCGCATGATTTATACAACCGCCCTGAGACCATGGTCAACGTCAATGCTCTTCAGTAATGCAGTCATCGAGAAAGCGAATGGGTATGATCGGCACGGGGCTCCATCCATCGCGAGTCACTTCGTTAGATATTGATACTAATCGCGAACCGTGATAAGCCGAGTGAAATATCGCCAGGTGAATCGCGATTGGATTTTTCTGACACACGCCCCTCGTGCCTTCTCTTTTTGCTCTTGTCTATGACTTAAGTTCTTCTGCGATTACAGAACGACGCAGGGCTTTAATTTAATCCTCGGCAGCGTTAAGGCTCGTAAATGAAACCGGTTGCATCCAGCTGCACTGCGGACGGAAAGCTCTCTGCACACTGCAACCGTTGCACCATGGCAATTTTCCTTTTCGAAAAAACTTACCGTGGCCGATTCGCCAGATCAGAGGAATTGATTTAAATTCAGGGGAAAAAATTACTCTCTTTCTCTCTCTCATGTACGTCAGAGATGGACCTCGTCACGTGACCCGGCTGTGGCGAAATAGCGTGGGGGAATAACGCCGTAGAAGGGGAAGGTAGAGTAGTGGGACGAGTCTTAATGTGACGAAACTGCTTCAATGAAGATTAATTGAGCTGTAATATCAATGAAATTTCAATAAGCATTTAAATGAAATAGCGACGGACACGAGAGGAGGGGAGACACAGGACACGAGAGGAGGAGAGAGGGTCGTAGAACCAAAACTGGTTCCCACTCCGCCTTTTCCCCTTCCATTATTACATTCCAGCATCACGAGCATACTCTAACATCCCCCACTAAGACCGTAGAGTGGTCACGTATTAATCTGGTTATCAGAGAGGGGGATAAACTGTATTCCCCTCGATTTCCTCGATATGGCGACACTGGGGTCGAGTCTTAATCTGGCGACTCTGGTTACTGCTTCGTGAGGATTCAGCCGAGAATCCTGGTCGAAGATTCGATTGCGGAAAAATTCGCGAAATTATGCTTCTAATGATAATCTGAGACAGCTCGTAATGCAACAAGAACATCCTGTTTGGCAAGTGCGACCGATCTAGTTGCACCTCGTTCTCTGCCACATGCTTAGCATGGGAAACAGCGTAGTGATCGAATTATTTTCACCTGATCTGAAAACGTGTGCGATCCGACATTTATTTTCTCTTGTCGGTCGTTAAGTGGAACTGACTTTCCATGCTTCAGCGCCAACGATTTCCAAATAACGAGAGGTAATATTACTGTGGATTTTTGTGCGAAATAAACATCGTAATTATAAACAAACTGCAAGACACAACAGCTACATTATTTATTTTCTTAATAATTTGAATAATATAACTGTTCTCAATTTTTAAACTGTTTAGCTTTTCAAATAATTGTATTTTACCAGTAGACGACGTCTTGCAATCTTTGAACACTTTATCTTACGAGCAATGGTAAATACGCAAACAATATGATTTTTTTTAACATTTCTCGTTAATGACATCACGGATTAGCATTGATTTCCGCGAAGCAGTGTACCTAGTCTATTGATAAATCAATTCGTAAATAAGATTCTTTAATTAGTGATGTGGCAAACGCAAAGCGATGAGCAATATTTATAACAAACCGGTATTCCATAAAAGCTTATCTGTTAAATCAAGGTGACTGGTTCTCGTATGACGCGTACGATTTCGAAAATGACGGATATTTTTTTTCCACCGAAATAACGTGGAAAGTTTATGCGATCGACCTACTGAGCCTGGATTTGAACTGTGTCAATAGGCGAGATTATGTATGCATCCACATCCGGCAATACGCAGTATCTAGTCGCTAGTCACTTACATCCTTCTTTGACACGCATAAGCGGAAAAGGGGACGTCGATCGATGATACTAGTTGCTAGTCACGCGATAAAGCTGACCGGTGCTCGAGCAATGTAAAATGGAAAGTGACGCGATTTTTAATTACTATTCCCATGCTGTTAATAAATGCCTCGTGTTTCAATTAAAGATGGATAGAGAGAACGTTCGACATGTTTAACAAGCGTTTAATGGTTGACAAAGTGTCAGTACATAAATTCAATTTACACCAACTGATACTTCATTTTTGAGCTAGTTCGATTTACATTTTATTTAGTGCTACCTATTAAAGGGAGAAAATATGAAGATGTTAAAAACAGTGGTGTAGGGAATTAAATTTATCGAATGGATAGAAATCTATTGCAAATAACTGTTGTAAAATTCGATTAGAAAAATTGCTTTGTGACTGTAACCGTTTTGATGACGTCACAGCTGTCACTTTTTTATAAAAAGATATTTTTTTTATTATTATTTAACGTCGCTTTTTGAATTTTTATGTGAGAATTATTTCGCGACGAGACCTACAGTTTAGAATAAAGGTGGGTTCCGAACCACCTTGAGCACCACAGTATTCAGATGGCAGAAATATATAAAACATTTTGATGTACCCTTAATGTTCAATGGGAAGGACAGAATCTGATATCCAAAAATAAGAATAATAAGAGCCTTATGTAAACGTTAAGTGAAACAATGCTATGTACAAATCTCCATTTTTCTAAATAAGTTAAGAAACATTTTTTCTATTATTCAAGCACCACGAAAATTCCTTAGTTTCGAATTCTCCTTTTTCATTTTAAATACAGTTCAAAATTCTCGAACACACATTTGGAACGATAAAATCACATTTTTTTTCGTATTTAGTAGGGAATTTAAACTATCTTTTGGATATGAAAGAAATATTCAACATTTTCTGATTACAAAAGCGAGAAAAAGAAGTGTGGCGATTTTAAGAGATCACACTTCATCAAAAAAGAGTTTTTGCACGCGTCGGTTGCAACGGAAAAGTTTCCGAGAAGCACGTCAATTCCTGACCTTTCGTCCAGGATACATCATTGCCCCCGGGGCCTTTATTCGTCACAATATCGCTACATTAAAATCGTACAGACGCCCACTTTTTCCATTCTATTTTGTCCGTATCAATGCAGCAACAAAAACTCAACATTCAAATTATCCTATTCCTGATCTGAAGCGGATTAAAGGAAATTCCTGATAGATCTACTCGCGTAAAATTAGACAAGATACCACGGTTTTTTACGCTACACACCACATATCGTTTTATTTTTTCCTGCGTGCACGTTAACTTCGCGTAGATTGCACATACTGAAACTACCGTAACGCAAACAAACGAGACCAGTTTTGTTAAAAGAAATACCGACGCGGGTTCTCGCTACCGTTATGTAAGTCGCGAAGTTAAATTTACATTACAATACTTTTACGATTGTAAATTACTATTCTATGCTTGAAAACGCTTGAGTCTAATATTTATTGGAAACGAAGTGCTGCGGAAAATAAAAATCCAATCTTCGTTTGCTTTTCTGAAGTAAGCTAGACTTCTAATGGGCTTGCAAGAAATTCGCATATTTTTCGAATTAATTTTCACCATTTTTCTTTGAAATTGCACTCGTATCTTACAAAACAACTACTTTCTATGTATTGTTTCAATTTATAATTTTTCTTTCTACATCTTATTCTACAAAATACAAAATATCATTTTGTAGAATAAAACATTACAAAGAGAAATAAATGATAGAAGTCGATTTAGAATTATAATTATTTTTTAAAATATTAAATTACGAGCACGTAAAATTATATTAACCGAATAGACGTAATCGTGTCATTAGTTCAGCAATCATTGCGTGAATATGCTTGGGAAAAATTTCGTTTTTATTTCATTTTTGTCCCTCACAATCAACTTGGAAAAATGTTGCATAAATATTTGCTGTAAGTCTAATTATTATTAAGAATTTATGCATACGATTTCAGCAGGTATTTCAACCGCGTCCAGGTTACGATTGAAATATAGTTATCGCCTGAACGAGCTTTGAAACGTGACAGCGACACGGTAAATGTTTATAAACATTACACGGAGGTTCTGCCGGATTAATATTGCAATTTATCGGTCTTTGTTAAGCATATACATATATAAAACCGGCCTTCAATTCGTAAAATTTACACACCGTCGAGCTCTTCGTATCGGACTCACATGAACGATCAGGAAGAAGAAGATTCAAGGTCGAAGATCTCTCGCAGGTCTGACGGTGTATGATTACCTGTGCGAAGAGAACGAATCTGTTCTTAAAAGTGGCATGCCGTTCATGAGCAAGCAAGGGACTTTCTTAAATCTCTTTTTGGATCATTTTTTGTTCAGTTGGGTTAGTAGCATCTCGGTTAATAATAGCTTCGGTTAATTATCAAGGATAAAAAATCGCACCTATTATATCACATTTTTCACTTAGCTTTTTCGACGTGGTTCCGCGTGTCGTGAAAAATTTTTATTTTTTACTGCACTTATTTTCTTGTATTAACGAGAGTGTTTGCACGTTCGTGTTGGATTCCTGCTTATAAATTTTTCTTCTGCGCAGCGCTTGAAAAATTGATCGTTAATTGTTCTGCGTTGCAATCTGAACATCGGACTTTGTTTTAAAAAGTGGTAGATCATCATAATTTCAATTTCTGTTATGAGATGCTTGATGCGATAAATCAAAGTGCATTTAATTTAATGGATTTTTAATGCGATTTAAATTGAAATGTACACTCGATAAATACTGTGCAAAGTATAAATGATAAGCCACAGTATAAATACGTAAACACATGATCGCAATCACGTTAAAGATTCCTTTGTTTGAAGCGCACAGTGCCGTACGATACCTTGCGCGAAAAAAATTGCAAAAATTTCCAACTAAAATCGTCTCGATTAACTTAAACACATGCTGCGAAGGTGTATTCAATTTGTGTATCGAAATGAATAGTTGGATGGTCCGGCAGCTGGATTCTGGAAAGAGGATGAAAGTCGCTGCAGCCGAATCGTCGCGGTCGGCCCGATTCTAGGAAGAAAGGGTATCCTAATAGCCATTGTTCCGATTGCCGAAAGTAAAGGAAGTTCTGACGGTATTTCTTTTTCTTTTTTTCGTTTTGTTGTTCGGATATTAACGGAACGTCGTTAACCCCGAGGGACCTCTTCGTGGTATAGAGTAGAGTATCGAAGGGTAGAGGGGACCGTACGTATAAAGGAGAAAGCCCCGCGATCCGGGGGCTCAGTACCGTTCAAAGATGCAGGCTGCTGAGATGCTGTGTGGTACCAGGGTCTATCATCTTGTGTTCCTAATATCTCTCGCTATTGGTTATGTCCGTGAGTAACAGGAATATTCGAAACTCCCGCGTACAAGTCGAGCGTGATTCCGAAATCTGGTGTTTCATTATTAGTCGTTAGTGAGCAAGTGTTATGCTCTGTGGAGAAAATAAGAGCACCGTTAACAGAAACTGTTTTGTGTGCGCAAGGGAGCGTCTGTGATTGATTCCTGAGATGAATTATGCTCGTACCAGCGCTCTAGGTGATAGGGAAATGTGTGTAGGATGGTTGAAGGGGTTACATGCGCATCTGGGTACACGCTAATGGATAAAATTCTGGGACACCATGAGAATTGTTGGGACGAGGGCTCCGTATTGTATTCAAATTAAATACTTGTGGAACAGAGACGTTCATTTTCATTCAGCACCTCCTTTACGAATTAAAGCAATGACATAGGAAAGTTGTTTATCGAACAAAAAAGTTATTTCTGTTAATACGGTTTCACTTGAACGAAATCGTGGCACTTAAAATAAATGTCTCGCACAATGTAATTAGACTGTTATTTATTATTTATTAACAAATAATTAATCGATGATGATACAAACCTGATCGTTAATTGATGCATTTATTAGTAGAGCAAATTATGACACAACCTAAAGATTATTGGAAGAAAAATTTCGTGTCGTATTTTTATGTTCAGCATCATTCATATACGTGAAACAAAACCATTAATTTGTAAGCAACGTTGTCCCACATGACGTGATTAAACAAAGCTGTTAAAATATTTAATATCGGCAATATCATTATTAATATTGTTATTCAAAGACTAAGTCTTTTATTATTCTATTCGCCGTCTTCGCGTATATCATTCTACTGACTGAGTTTACTTCACACATTTTTTTCTGACACGTTTGTAACAATATTAATTATTGTGATAATATTAATGTGTCTAAAACAAACTGGGAAATCTGAAAACGATATTCTCTCCGTTTCAAAACACTTTTTAACGTCTCTGTTATGTGAAGTTTTCTTCAATTATTCCACTGACATAGTTCTGAATTTGTTTTCTAATTAAGTTTAATGAGCCGGTACTCCTTATAGGATGCTTATGGTATCTTCAACGAATTTAATCTCAGACTTTCGCTGTAAGGGATCCTGCTATTATCGTTAGAGAGCTTCCGCTATACCGTGAATAGCTATGCTATCTTGATCAGTAAGCAATAACGATTTTTAGTGGTAAGTGATGAGAACTTTAATAACGAGTAAAAAAGTGAAATGAAAGGCCTGATAGCTAGAAATATTATCATCAAAAAGATGAAAGGATTTTAAGTCATCATCATTCAAAGTCATCAACTCAAAATGTTGACGATTACATAAAAATAAATATACATTAAACTTTATTAGACAACAAATTCAGAACTGTATTAGTAAAACAAGCGTACCTTCGTATTTCAGAATGCTAAAGTTGAGATCCAGTGAGAGAGTGGAATTGTTAAAAAAATAGTACAAGTAAAATTAGTCAAAAGTATATTTTAGAGTAAAAATATTAACAAATATTTTGGACAGAATAGAATCATTAAAGAATATTTCAGATAGAATTAAACGATTGAAAAGTAAAATTGGAGTAAATTATTAGAAATAAAATAAGAAATTATTAAAACATATTTTCAAACTGGAAACATCGATATAATTAATTGTTCGATTGCTCGCGATCCCATGCAGTTGCAATAATTAATAATAAAAGGGAGCACTTTAATTTTGTGTGTATTAAAAAATTAGATACACTTGAAAAATTTTTAAGATAGCACAGTTTCTTGCAAGATCAAAATTAAATTATTTGAATTTGAATAGAAACATTGTTCAGTTTTTCGATTGATTTGATCCGAATACCTTACAGATTCATTTCCGATCCAAATATTACCCAGCATCCCAGGTTACATCCCAGTGTACATAAGGCATGGGGATCAGCCTTTGGAAGAAATAAATCCCGCGTTAGCGGAGGCGTTCCATGAAGGATCGCACTCACTAAAGGTAATTTGACTCTGTCGTAATTTCAAATGCATATAACTTGACACCTTACCTACTGAAAATCTATTAACACGTTGACCGTTCACTGAACAACCACAAAAATTAGATACCATCAAAACTGATAAAATTCTTGATATTAATTAATTTCAGAAAATAATTATGTATACAGTAATTGTATAATAGTAAAAATAGTAGCTGTAAGCAAACTTGTTACACTCGTACTACCAGGTCGTTAAGTATGAAACTTGACAATGTGTTTATGTTTTATTTGACAAATTTCATACTGAACGACCTGATACAAACACAAAAATAAATTTTTAAGTCTGAACACTTTTAATTATAATTACAATTACAGATTTACTCCAACAATATTCTAGCACTTCGTAAACTACAAACAAAGTTACACGCATTTGATAAACGTAAAAATTAATTTTTATCCGAATTTAGTTTGACAAAATATTCCCACCCTAAAACATTGAGAGTTCTTTTCACCCCTTTAATATTAACGACGAACCCAACAAAAATATCGGAATCATCCCTTGCCGATATTTGTCAATTAGGATGGCTCTTATAAATGAATATATTTACTCTTGTCAAAAATTATTGTCAAAATTTCTTTTAATAAAACGTTCACGAAAAAAAGTGATAGGACACAAAAGACGCAACGAACCCACATCTACAGGTTTTATCTAACATATTTCTGACGTGGTAAATAGTTTACATAACGATTTTATGAACATTAAATTGATTATTATAACGTTTAATTATTGTGGAGCACGTTTTCTCGTTATCCAAACAAGCTAAAACTTTGTAGAAATTTTTTACAATTATTTATAACAACTCTGGGAGGTGCCATAAAAAAATTTTGACAAAAATTCTTGACAAGAGTAGATAAGAGCCAGCCTAGAGTGTATACACTCTTCCCCGAATTCCAAAATCGATTTCTTCAGTAGCCAATTAAGTGTTTCGACATTGCATTACAGGCCACCGTTTTACCTAATGTTAACGGTCCCACAGATATCAGTTTAGAGCAAGAGGATGCACATAAAAACAAAATAGAGGCTATACATGTTAGACAAGCTGAAATCAACGACTCTTCGGAAGACGAAAAAAGTAATGATCCGACGAAAGAGGGTTCTGACGCGGAACCATTAAAAGAGAAACCAACCTTCGAACCAGTGGTAAAGGTAACGATCTTCATTTATTTCCTGCTCATTGATTTCAGCCAGCCATCGAGTTGAATTTTCGAATCATTTAACACCTGAAATGCTTTCACTAATAAGAATGGATGGTATGTCATGGCTATTGTATGCACACCCACAATAATCGACGTGACAGTTCCAAGAAGCACGGCCGGCTTGCTGAATATACCGTATCCATAGCTTCTGCACGCGTACATTTTTTTGCGAGTGGATCTTCGCGTACAATGGCTAATCGAAAGATGAAATCGGTGACTCATCGAATCGATTGTCCTTACAAGTCATTGTATCATATCGTATTAATAGTACTAAACTAACAACGTCGGCGAATATTCTGCATAACTTCGATGGTCAGGGAAAGTACAGTAAGATTACCATTTTTTGTGAGACGTCCCTCAGTGGAGGGGCTACGTGGACTGACCAGAGGTGGGCATTATTTGGCGAAACAAATATTTGAAATACTATTTAATATTTTAGACTTTATACTGCTTAAAGTAAATAGTATTTTAAACAAGATATACTATTTCGAAAATAAAATATCTTTATTTTAACAATTGGAACCACAAAACAAAATATTTCTATTTTAACAATGGGAACTACAAAATAAAATATTTCTATTTTAATAATCTGAAACACAAAATAGAATATTATTGTATTTTTTGTGCCTACTGAGGTTTGTTGATGAACACACAGTGTATCTTATCACCAGGAAAGTATTTCTACACATAAATCTATTGAATGCGAACCATTATTTTCAGCAATACTATTTAAAATTGAAATTGAAAATGAAGACGAAGTCCAAATATTTTCAATATTCTTCAAATAAAATACTATTTTCAAATACTATTTTCAAAAATTACTGCCTCGAATAAATTATTTTATTTTCAAAAATTACTGCATCAAATGAAATATTGCATTTTAAAAAATTACTGCATCAAATAAAATATTTTATTTTCAAAATTGTACACATACTTTAAAATAAAGAGGATTATTTATTATTTACTATTTAAAATACTATTTTTCCCAGCTCTGGGACTCACTAAGATCGTACAACTCCGTCTGGCTGTGATCAAGATTTTACTGTAATTACTTCGAGTTTTAAAATGAATGAAATTACTGTACCTTTCTCTTAGAAAAACTATCATAGTTCAAATATTGACAGTGTCTTGAGACTCGAAAATTTGTGTTTAGATCCACTGTCTCTCTGTATAAGTGAATATCTTGGGCAGTATTAACAATGTGAAGTTATCTAACGAATTGATATTGAATTTCTAAATTTTTTTGATCAAGTCGGAGAAGTATCGACAAGTTGTAGATTATTTGAGTACATTAACGAAGTAGAGTTGGAAATTCTGTGTCCAATAATCTCGAATATTAATTTTTTCACATTGCGATCAATTATTTAAAAAATTATTAAAAAAGTTTCTTGCAACAAACTTGGACAGTTTGTATTCTGCATCAAGATCCGGAATCAAGCGATCATTATCCACATTATACTAATTCACAGCGTTGATGAAGCTTCGGTTATGCGTATGACTAAATAAGATTGGCTCACGTGTCCTTAATTTATTGATTGTCTCTATCATTCCTGAAAGCTGACAGTAATGCTCAAGTAATAGGATAGGTTTTTACAGAATTCATTACAGATTGCAACAGCAATCAAATAGTCAATTCATATCCACTCATAAACGCATTCGTCGAATATTCAAGCTGGGCCTCGTAGGAAAAATAAATTAAACTATTCCTTCTATTTGTTTTTATAAGAATAATTGTTCTATTATATTGTGAATTTCAAACCGCGTATATTGTTAAATGATTTGTAAAATATTGAACATGTGCTGAAAATTCAAGTCACAATGGCACAGTAAATTTTAAGATATCGTGGCAATTGTTGAAGATCAAATATTCTCTATAATAACAAGAAGTATTGATGATCTCGGCACAAAGGTTCGATCAGAAATTAAATTAAAGCAATTGTGCTAGTTTGATTAAACTTTCTACGTTTCGATCCTAATATGGATCCTTTACAAGAAAGAGGAAACAACTGCGTCTGTAAATTTTTAAAAGAGTTTTCAATATTAATGTACTGAAAAACAGATTTAAATACAAAATTCAAAATAACGGTAATGAATTACCAACCTGCTTTATGAAAAAATTAGAGACAGGAATATATGTATAAGCTAATGTTGTTTCAGTGCCGGTACACAGGTTACTGTGGTAGACATGAGGTTAATAGAGAAAAAAAAAAACAGAAACAGTGGATCGAACATGAACTAAACAATAATTCTCTATAATTTCGTTACTTTCTCGAATACGATTATAAAATTTAAGGAGCATATTTTTAGAATGTTTGGATATAAATCAATAAATCAACACAGAAAATTGCAAAAGATATTTTATGTAAAGGTAATTAATTTTTTGGACCTGTTACACTAATGCCCCGTTAATGAAAGAACATCTTCATTTCTCAAACTGTTCAACTCTGCTAACCAGGGTTCTAAACATTTGTTCAAAAACTTAAATTTTTTAAATATTAAACCTTAAGACGATCGTTTTATTTTCAAGCTCGTTCCATTAACGGAAGAAGAGAAAGACGTTCTGGAGAAACTGCGAGTTGAACTAAAGGAGGAATCCGAAAATTCAGACGCCAAGCATGATTCCAATAATGTTCCATCGAACGGGGAGGATAAACTAGACAAAGTTGCCGACGAGATGCCGCATCTTCATCTTCTCACGTCAAAGGACGCATATTCCGTGCACGAAGATGCTCCCGCACTCTCAGACAAGAAGCCTATCACAGAACAACCATTTTCGAATATACCATCAAACGTCCGGAAAGTGGTTGTTCCACCGGAAGTGTTGCATCAATTAGAGGCGGAGCGAGCAGAGAATCAATCGTTAGAAGAGAAATCAAAATAATAAAATATTCTATCCATAGCGAGACTTGTTTCTAGCAATACAAATGCTCTAGAATTTTGTGATACGTACTTGTTTAGTAGATCGTGCGAGTTAATTTTTATTGCAAAGTATTAAGAGTCAAATCACTTTATTGTAAGTTATTACTGATTATTGCTATATATAAAGTATTATTAAACATATGCGAAGAATGTTACTGGAACTTCATCAAACATAACACAAAATCCAAAACATGTAATTTATTACAGATCGAATAAAACGTTCGAAAAGTTACAATCGATAAAACCAGATTCGTACAGTTACAAAAAAGGCCAGCAAAGGTTACATACATACAATTACAATGTCCACGTGTCTTTCCTCGTCGGCGACAGATAACGGATTCGATGTTATCACTGGGTATACGGAACGTCCTACGAAATAGGATAGAAGCGGGCTGATAATGTTTATCAATTCCTTTCATCCGGATTGACTTTCCTCTCATCGGAAACCGAGTCCCGTGTTTCGATTCTGTAATCGTTGTTAGGCACATTTAAAACCAGTAGAGCTGGTATCACGCTCAATTCGTTGCTCCTAGAAATCTTTCGAGCCTGCTTCGCATTTTTAAAAACATCTTCGTTGAGGTTTATGTCCAGATACGGTCGTCGATCCTGAAAAAACCTCGTGCTCGACAAGACGAAAGTCTTGTTGTGAAATTTGCACGCGAAGGCAGGCAGTTTCTGTTTGGCATCGGGTATGTAAACATCGCGAATCGCTCGGCAATGGACGTTCGGTGACTTCAAATCTTTCTTCGAAGAGTCCACGAAGTTTCTGCGTCCGTAGTGATCTTCATTTCCTTCGAGTTTCTCGTCAACATCAAAATTTTCGTTCCATGCGCTGGGGAGAACTGAAGGCTTCAGACTTTGATCCATCTGATCAGTGACGTGAACGTTAGCAATTTTGGATAAAGAGAATATCAAGCATAACTGTTTCGTCTCGAAAGGACAACGGTTATTTCCAGTCGTTTTCGGTTTCCTTTCGCCGGAGTCTCCTTGCGAGGTGCCATCGTTCACTGTTTTACTTGTTAATCGTTTAAGATCGAGTGCTCTGTGTCTGTGAGTTCCGTTCACGTGTAAATCTGTTGTCAGTACAGAGTTAATCTTGAGAATCTGGTCTTGTATCGGCTGACTCTTGCAGAGGTAAACTATGTGTGTCAATAATGTGACGAAGAAAAGTCGCTTGAGAAGCATTCTAACTGCCGTCCACGTTGTGCCCTTCGTTCAGGTACCGTTTCTTCTGTAGACCGACTGGTTCCCGTGCAGAACAGCCCTCGTAACAGTCTGATAGACACTGACTGTGACGGAAAAAACAATATTCCTGTGAGCGCACAGCAGAGCAAGGTGCACGGAGACAGAAGATTGGCCCGTTCCCGTCTACACTGTTCATTTCGTGTGCGCTGGCCTTATCTCCTGTTTAGACATGGCTGGAATACCGTTCGATTTTGACCGATCTTTAGAGGAATTTCTCTTCAACTTTGAACCTGCGACGCCGAGATGCGGCCACGCTGTTTGCCTGTGTGACCTGTTACCGGATTCCGAAGATGAAAATGGAGAGGAAGTATGCATCTACAGTCGGGAACAAAATTATGTGGACGCCCTTTAAAATCGTTCTTAAAATTAGACCACACGGCTTGAATTTGTTTGAGAAGTAGAAAGGTTAGTTTACTGGGTAATGTGTAGAAAATGTTGTTGAAATTGCTATTGCTCCGAATTTTTAAGTAGAAATAAAAGTATGATCAATCAATTTTGTCACTGGAAAACGAATATTTATTTCAAGTATAGTAGAATTGTACGTAAACGTTATATTTAAGCAATCCGACTCGAAGACTATTGCACTCGTGTTGCATTGTTCCAAACTAATACACACACTAATAATTTGAAAATCTAATATGAACGATTCAGTCCTGAAAATATGTTTAGTTTACTTTAAATTAGTGTAGTATAGATCCGAATATTGCATGCAAAATTATGTAGACGCCCTTTAAAAAGTTTTTAAAAAGTAGACGAATTAGTTTATTAGGTAATGTGCAAAAAAATGTTGTTGAAATTGCTATTGCTCTGAATTTTTGAATGGAAATAAAATCATGATCATTAAATTTTGTCACTGAAAAACGAATATTTATTTCAAGTGCAGTATAACTGTACGTCAAAATATGAATACATTGTTAGCTATTATATGTATACAGTGGGTGTACAAAGTATTCGTACACCTTTCAAAAACGAATAACTTTTTCAAAATTGGATCCAACAGTTTGAGTTTTTTCAGTCGTTAGAAGAATTGGTTTACTAGCTAATGTGTAAAAAATTTTTGTTTAAATTGTTATTGGTCGCAATTGCGCAGGAAAAAGTGAAGGTCACGATGTATAAATTTTTTATTTGTGCCAGTAATGAAAATTTAGCAGGAGCTTTTTTCAAGGTCGTTACGACATACAGTTGATTGAAAATAGCAAAGATTGTAAGATTTGAATGAATTGCATACCCTAAATTTAAAGATTTTTACATCTTACGATTCCCATAGCTTTCTTATACGTCAACCGATTTCAATGAAACTTTATTCATGTACATAATTGACTTAGATTTATAAAATAGATGTTTTAAATTCTAATTACAGGCACAGTTAAAAAATTTTAAAATCGTGACCTTTACTTTTTCGTTCGCAATTGCGACCAATAGCAATTAAAAAAATGAAATTATTTACACATTGGTTAGTAAACTAATCCTCCTAGCGACTGGAAAAAACTGGAGTTGTTAGGTCCAATTTTGTAAGAATTATTCGATTTTAAAATGTATACGGATACTTTGTACACCCACTGTATATGTATAGATAGTAAGATATTTCTGCAACCCGATTCGAAGGCTACTGCCCTCGTGTTGTATTGTTCCAAACTACGCACACCAATAATTTGAAAATTTAGTATTAAAGATTTAGTACTGTATTTAGTACTGTCAATGTTTAGTTTGCTTGAAATTAGTGTATAGTCACGAATATTGTACACAAAATGGCATTTTGAAAAATTGAAATTAATACGAACAAAGCCGATAGAGGCCGATAAAAGCCGATAATATTCGGTAGTGTCGCCACTAGCGCGGTACACGTGCGCAATGTGATGTCAACAATTTGTAACGTAATATGTGAGACGTGCATTTTATATAGCACGTAGTCGAAGAAAATATGTATATTTTATGATCCAATTGTTGCTAGTATCATGATGGTGTGATTCTCCGTGTAATTTCGAATAATAAGCAAGAATATCGTTATGGAAAATTGTTAAAGCTACTTATGTGACGACGAACGATAGATAGATATACTTGGTCCACGTAGGGTTTCAAGTTCATACAACATCTTCTCTTTCCAATCTCACCCCTATCGCCTAATTACAGCCAGTTCCAGCGGGACCTACTGTTTTTATGGTGGGTTCCGAACAGTTCCGAACCACCTTATGCACCACGGCATCCGTAGTCACGCGCTCTACCCACTGAGCCGCTGCGCGCTCCCGTGACGAAGAAACATAATTTCTACATTTTATCAACGTTCTGACCAGTTCTGACTGACGGCTGTGTGTCTTCCATTGACAAGAGAAAATTCATTAAATTTCTCATAAGTATTAAGTATCTCAGATTGTGAAACGGTTGAATGCGCAGCATTAAAATGATACTTAACCTAAAAACTGTCTAGCTTTGCTGATTAATTTTTTTCTACCACCGTATATTGACGAACGCGAAGCAGTTATAAATTTTGAAAAATATGGCAGGCCAACAACATCCTTTCCCTTCTGGGTTTCCTAATGTACAACAATCTGCAATGCGAACACAGTTCGGGGGAGGACAAATGGTCTCGGGTTTAATGGGGCCTCAACAAGGTGGTGTTTATGTTACCATATAGGAAATAATTAAATAGTATATGTCAATTTTAACGTTTTTGATGTAAATTGATTTAGGTATGGTGAGTCCTCAACAATTTGGTGTTGGCGTGGGAGTAGGAGTTGGTGTAGGTGGTGTAGGTACAAATGCTATGGGTATGGCTAGCACTCAACAAGTATTAGCGCAACAACAGCAGCAACAACAGTCTGTTGTAATGCAGCAACAGATGCAGCAGATGCAACAACAACAATTACAATTGCAGCAGCAGCAACAGGCTGCAATGGCGCAGCAGAATAGTCAATCGAGTAATCAAACGACTATTCCACAAACACCTGTGCCACCTACGCAGCCACCACCGCAACAGCAGCAAACTAAAGAATTCAACACTGCCAGTTTATGCAGATTTGGTCAAGAAACTGTTCAGGATATTGTCAGCCGTACTTTGGAAGTGTTCCAAACTTTAAAAGTCTTGCAACCACCAAATGGTATTTAGCAGAGCTGTACGAGAAACTGAAAATGTCAGGTTGGAAATTTTATTAAGCCCAACCTGTCCCGACCATATCAGGTATCTGACATTTTCGGGTTCTCGCACAACTCTAGTATTTAGAATTCAATTATTGTATCTAATAAAAATTGTGTTTCCTTGTACTATTTAAGCAAATTTCAAAATTTCAGGAATTGCTCAAGGAACCAGTTTAGCCAATGAGAAGAAGAATAAAGTGCAAGAGCAACTAAGAACACTAAAACTGTTGTTCAAACGTTTAAGACTGATTTATGAAAAATGCAATGAGAGCTGCCAATTACAAGGCATGGAGTATACACACATAGAAAGTTTAATTCCTCTGAAGGAAGAATGGGACATGAAGTCTGACGAGAAAAAGACATCGGAGGCTTATAGACTTGCATGTGAAGAAAGCAAAGAAATTATGGAGGTAAGTTGTGACTTGAAATGCAAAACAGACAATGAATTCTTACATTTCATGCCTTACACAATCACGTTTATTCTTTTCAGCAAGTTGTATTAAAAAATAGGCATCTCAAGGAAATCATTGATCATTTACGACGTATCATTTCTGAAATAAATACAATGTTAAATATGCGACGATCTTAAACTACGAATTGTACATAAATATTTGTATAAGTTATTATAAAAATGGATTTTAAAAAATAACAATTTATTTCCTATGCGAGGTAAACTTGTTACTTACTTATCACTTGTCTGTTATTACCATATCCACGTGATTTGCTCTCGAAATGACTTTTGGAATGTTTCCTATATTTATGTTTCGAAATTATGATATTTGGCACAAGTGTGAGTATTTTCATATAACTGGAATTCTTGTTTCTTACCTGTAATACATAATGACAGCTTAGCAATTAAGCTACTGTGCAATGAAAACTGTTCCCACAGAAGCTATAGTCACAATAATAAATTAAAGGGGTTTAACATTGTTAGCTATTGCAGATTTGTGTCAGATATTCTGTYGATGAAATGTGTTATAAGATATGCTATTCAAGATATTGCCAGTTGTATGTTAAAAGTACCTAATAGGATTTGAAACTAAATTGATGTGTCCCATACATTTTGTTTTGTTTTAGCTAATTAGAAAAATAAAGTACAAGCTTCATGACTGACAAAAGAATGTTTATTTTTTTTTTCAGCAGGTATATTAAAGAATAAATATTTTGTACAAATATTTGGTTATTTCTAACATATTGTTTCAGCTATGATTTATGATATTTATTTGTAACGTTAACATGRATATTATGAAGTAAAAGCTTTGTTACTACTTACCAACTATAAAATCCATCATTGTACCGTGTTAATGTCTTTCACATCCATATGAATAATGTCATTTGCTCTTAAAACAGCTTCTGGAATATTTCCTAATGGTGTTTCCAGATTACGTACATAGACCTCCAAGAAGTCTATATCGCAGCCTCGAAACTCCGCACGAACTCGAGTATTTTCGTGTAAATAAAATTCCGCCTTTTTACCTGAAATATAAGCAATCAATTAATTTGTGTTACTGCTATTTAACCTAACTCTTAGATCTACAAACAACCTACATACATAGCTATCGGTCGAACATTAAGAGTTCTGTTGTATTTTTTAGAATTTTCATCACGATTGTTTGATTTGACAACTGTTGTCAACAGAAATCAAATTTAATTCGATTCCTGCTAATTAAATTCGCGCATAGGAACTGCACTTTGATGTTGGCGCCATATTTAAATAATTTCGCGGTTAATTAAACCGATTAAACAAAAGGAAAGAAATATCGGTCAATTTGAATATTACGATGTATCGTTTAGCTATGAAATCTAAATAAGAAGAAAAATAGGAGATAAAAGAAATATAATGATATCGTACCGACAATTCCAGTAATCACTCGTAGAAATCGTTCGCGCAAATATGCACGTGCTTCTTGTTTCTCCGGAGTTGCGAAGTCTAGTTCAGTATGGTTTTCATCTAATTTCATATCGTCTTCAACAATATCGGTCATTTTTTCAGAAAGTTTCATCCGACACCTATGTAAAAGCGAGTATGCGAGTTGATACGAGTCTCGTATGGCGGAATAACAGGGGGCTGCGCGCGCAACTCCAGCTCTACTATGCCCGCCAATTTTTGAATTGGCTTTATTAAATGCTTTTCGAAGAAAAGGATTTTTTAAAATTGTATTAGCATGATATCAAAGCAATTGATAACTGTCGAAGACACTCGCTTCCGTATATGAATCATTTCACACCAGACGCCCACATACCATAACGAGGAAGTTTACATCGACATAATTAACATATTTTCAATGGTATCTAAGGAACTTTCACAGAGTGGAACATGGGGGCGACCCGCAGCTGCAAAAAATTTGTTTAAAGAGCTTCTTTTAGTTTCTCCTCACTCTTGTTGCGATCATCGTGCAGTCACAATGAGTTTCTTGATCTTCGTGCTCCTAATTGCTTCGATTTGTTGTAACAGTGAGTATACAATCGTGGACGTTTGCGATCGTGCTCTAATTGTTAATCGTTTTGTTTGTTTAATTCTAGTATTAAATTGCGATACCGCGTCGTCGTCAGAAAATTTTAAAACCACCTGGAAACCGTTGGGAACGACCACGAAGAACTATGAAAATCAAACGCCTAGAGTACCGAGTTTATGGAGCGACTTGCTATTGCCGAGACTGAGTCCACCGAAGACAGACGAATTAAACAAAGTTACGAACTCTCCAATCAGGAAAAGCAAAATCTTAGGGAGCCTGGCATTTTTAGCTGGTTTAAGCGTTGCTGGTTTAACGAGTCCGACGTCGTTTGTGAAAACGTACGCTAAGCCTCCGCCTGTGTCGTTAAATTTCGATGCTTCTCGAGTTTCACCACACATTGCTCCAATTTACGGCCCTTACCCGTATGTGTCACATCCTTACATCCTCGCCACTCCTCTCGGACTATACCCCGTGCTGAGCCCAGTCAATTTACAAACGACCGCCGGATTGCAAAATGATGTTCAATCGTTGACGCAACAAGAACAAATACTGAGTTTGTTGGAGAACAAAAAGCTGGCGGACTTGTCGAACAACAATGACGAGTATACCGAAGAGGCCAAGAAGGTCGAGAATGTCAGAACTTCAAACGTCGCAGAGCTAGAGGCTGGCGAAGCTGCAGAATCTGAAGACGACCGCAATGCGGAAGAGAAGGTAAGAATTCGGCAACATGATCAATTGGATCCGTGCACGGCTACCATGGAAATCACCGACACAAATTTCCCCGACACGATTGTCACCGACTCCAGATTTCACCGACAATAACTTTGGCCGACAACGCCTTTAACCGAAAACGACTTTGATCGACAACGATTTTCACCGACAACGCATTTGTCCGGCAACGATGTTAGATTCGTTGCCGGTCAAAATCGTTTTCGGTCAAATTTGGAGTCGGTGAAAACCGTCTCGGTGATTTCCATGGGACTTCCGTGCACACGTGACGGTTTTTCATACAACTCGTCGAAGCTTCTGATTTGTTTCAATGTTAGCTTCAAAAGTGTATAAAAACATTGCTTAGGTACTACACACATTTTTATTACATTTTTCATGTTGGACGCGTGCATGAAATAATTGGAGATGTCGAATCTATTATGACATTTATTTATAATTTTTGCATTTAGAGTATATTAGAACAAGTATATATTCTAAAATTATATTTATTCTTGCTGTAGAACAATTAATCTTCTAGATTTTTAAACGAATTCCTACAGAAATGTATGTCTTCATCATTCTTAGAACGTCCACTTTCAAAAACTTACTGATTTTGCAGTCATATATTTTTTATATTAATTGAATATTTCTTAGCTATATTGTAAGTACGTTGTAATGTATTGTAATTTATGTAACATTGACACCGTAGATTTTAAAAGTCGAAACTACCTGCAGCGAGCGAAAAGGATTAAAGAGGAAACAGAACAATAATTTACCAGAGTACGACCTTGAAGGTGCCGAAGATTCGATATTCGACAATCTTTCGAAAGCGAATAAAACGAAGAAGCATCATCACAGGAACGCGACTGGAACCAACAGTACGAATCCTGGAAATCAGACAACCGTTATTCTTCCGATGATGAATGAAAATAGAACGCAGAGTAACGCAACAACAACAACAACAACGCCGTTTCATGGATATTACACTGGATATCCGCAAGACATACACCACATCGATTTCACTACGGAAACGAACGACTACAAGTATCATAATTACGACTCTGTTAATTATAACTTACCGTCCTACGATAAGCCGGGGAACTTTTATTCATCGGACGAGAAGTACAATTACTATTTTAACCCGCCTCCCGGCTCTTCGGCTACGAATGAGTTTCCTCAAGAACAAATGCCTGAATATTTTCCTCATGATTTCAATAGATACTTGTACACGCCGTACAATACACCGCCGATTCCTAATAATGGTTTCAGACCTGTCGCGTAGGTTACGCAGCGTAACACGATTCTTTTTAATTATCTAAGACTTGTTCATAATAGATATTATAGAGAAATGAAATTTCCTGTTAGAAGTGTAAGATTTTTATGATTGAATAAACTTGGCGAACAAAGTGGAAATTTTTGAATTCTCGAGTATTAAGATTGTAAAGATGCATTTATGGGGAATTGTTCAATAAATTTATTTCACTCGGACGATAATCAATTTTCATTTTTCTTTTGTGTATACAGTATAAATTCAGAAAAGAATATATTAGTTTTGTGATGTAAAATTTTCGCTTTTAGTGCTCCATAGATTTAATACCAATTAGAGTTCTCGCAATCTGTGTAACACGGACACGGGTTAAATGTAAACACGAAATTATGGTGTTTCAATAACGACGTCGTCGGGTGACCGAGGGACACATCAACTATAGTCAGTTTCGTTGGATCAGTACTCTAGTAAACAGCACATCTTTCAGCTCAGAGAATAGTTGCGGTTACGTTACCAATATGTGTTGTGGGAAAATTAAATTGTTTCTGTTAGTGTTCGTTAGTATGTTTTCCATACCTGACGCTTACCTGCTGTTAAGTAAGTATAATTAAACAGCAATGCTATAATTAAGAAGAAAATTTACAGCTTGATGTCATGTGTAATCGAAAATTAATACCTTACCTACCGGTGACGACTGAATAATTTCCAACGATCTCATTCGCAGACCAGCTGGTTATCTGAAGTAACATATTCATTTCTTTCGAGATCATTGTTTCGAGAAAATTATGAAACTTGTTTTAAAAAAATTATTAACGAACCTGCAATAGATACAGTATCAATGCTATTACGATTGTTCACCAAGCGTTTCGATAAAGTAATTGAATTTTCAAGTATTTATTTTCTTTGATTGGATATTTATTTTCTCAGAAAAATATTCAACGGAACCCGACGGTGATGTCAACGACTTATCAGAAGGATTAACGGCTTTTTCGCCATTGTCTGATGAAATCACCGAACACACTCCTACGACATCGAGTAAACAAAAGGCGAATCATAAATACATGGAGCTTGTCGGTCGACGAAGAAGCTATGATGTGTTATTCGATAATGATTTGGACGCGTATCCAAACAAAAATCACTTGAATCTTCGTAATTCAGTCACTTCCACTCCAGGTGCGTCACTGGCCAAAGTATTCGATACGACAACAAAAGGCAGACAATGGCCTCAGTTCGTGTTTGTGAAGCGTTTGGAGAAAAGGGACGCTTTGGATACGCACGATAACGCGGGAAACGTTGTGACGAGAAAAGATCGGAAGAAGGCGAAATCATTAGAAAAAGCATTATTATTGAATCAGGATGATTACATTGAGGATGATGACGACGATTATACCATGAATGAAAACAGAAACAAGATAAACTGGGAGAATTATCAAAACGAAGATGGTGCAAGCGTGATGGAATTAGTTGCTTTGAACGCGAGACACGAGAAATATATGCGACAGAAAGATCGCTATTATTATTAGAAACGAGAATATCGAACTCGTCTTAATTAACACGATTTAATTCGCAATCTTATTACATCTTTAATCTACTAAACTTTATTATTAGACTGCAGATTTTGCGCATTTATAATCGATATATAGAGTAGGTGAAATTTAGAGTGGTGGGATGATTAATTGGATTTAAGAATGTCAATATAAATACTTTTACTTTTTATTTTATATTTCTAGTATAATTAAAATGATTAAAGAAGGAGAGAACTTTCTATTGTCTTATAATATTCTATATGATAGCTTGTAATATTCAATTGTTATTATGAACACTTTCCAGTTTTTCTGCATTTTACTGTTGACGCATTCTATTAATGCTGAACACATTACAATTAAGATGAAAGTTTAGTTGAAAAACACGGACTCCTTCTTTACCTATTGTGTGGAATTAATCGTGAATAACATAATTTCAATTTTCTTAGTTTGATATATTTTATACACTTCCCCGTTTAACGACGTTTCTTCCACTTAGCCCTCCTGTTATTGTAAAACGCATAACTTTCAGAATTCACGATAACAACGGCGTGCTTCTTTTAGCGGTGCCCTTGATAATGTAATTCGTGCATCAGGGAAGCGTAAGGTGTAGCTGTTTGTTTGAACAATTGTTCGCCGATTGTACAGTTGCTCGTAGTAGCCTCACGACGAAGACGAATCGTGACTTGTGCATTACTGTAAAAATCTAGCGGTAAAACATAAATCGTGGCCGTTTTAATTGTCGATTAATCAGAGAACACTTCTAACAGTGGCGACCAATTGGACAGCGCGGTTCGCAGGGAAGAAACCTGTTTTATTTTCGGACGAGTTTGGAGGGCTGGGCTTCTCGTCTATTTCGAGAAGGCCGCCACTGCTGGTATTGTGTCTCTAAAGACGCGGATACTTTGCAGCTTTCACGTGTAATTCTTCAAAGAGAAAAATTCTCACTATTCCTATACCGTAGCTCCATTAACTCACTCACAGGAACCTATTATTATACGTAATAATCTTCTGTGCAGACAATTTCAGATTAATACTTTAAATATGGACGAACATTTGCATTCTTGGCTAATAAAATTAATGTGCATAAAATTGCCAATTGAATTGCATCGACACCCATTTAAAATGTTGTTGTTTTTTTTACGCTGCGTACATGCGTTATGGAGATATAGTCGTTTAATCGGCATGGCTGAAGCTAGTTTTGAAATGAAATTTATTGGACACTTTCACTGGCAATTCGCATTTAACGCGGCACGTACGAACTGCGCGCGAAAACTACTCATACTTGGTTATTTCGAAGTGTAATATATGTATCGAGGCAGGCCCGATACTCGCACGCCATTGCGTGCGTGCTTATTCAATAAGCAAATAGGAAATGCCCGACTTCCTCCACGGAAGTGTAAAGTCCCTTTTGGGACATTGATAAAATCGCAATATGCTCTACGTGACTATTCCCCCCATGTGTCGCAGGTTCTTTGGCAAATAAATAAACAAAAATTGACATACCTCGTGCGTCTGTCTCGGGAAAAATTTCTGTAGCCGGATATCAATCCTGCAAGTTCCCACAAAATTGAAACTATAAGGTTGCTGTTACACTTCAACCCCTTTGCGTTCTATGCGTAAATTCCAAGAGTAATTTAATTAATCTTCTATCATCTTCTTCTATCTATCTATCTATCTATATAAATAAAAATTATATGCTGTTCATTGGTAAGCACATCACTTGAGAAAGGTTGAACCGACTTGGCTAATTTAAAAAAAAATATTCGTAATAGTCCGAATAAGGTTTTTAGGGGAAGTAAAGTTGTAAAAGTTGCCCGGAAAAATGTAAAATTCGGGAAAACTAAACGTGCTACTTGAATCATATTTCAATACAATAAAAAAACGAACGTCGCAACTTTTAATCAATATTTCAATAGGAATTTACATTATCGACATTATCAACATCCACCAGTTAGTTTATTTCTGAATTGAACACAAACAAATTTATAGAAATTTGGACAGGGCAACGTCTATCGGGGTAGCTAGCAGTTAACGAAACCAAAATGTAAAGCAAAAATGTACTATTTGCCGTTTGCATTCTATAAACCCCAAATAGTTTATTGAAGCACAAAATGAATAAAATAAGTTCGAGATACATTGCATGAATTTCGTCGACCTGAACAAGGATTACTGTCGGTCCGCGCGTGACTGACACGGCAATTAACGCGTGTGGATGCATTATTTTGGAGGTGCAGAGCCGTATCGTCTCAAGCGATGATACTCTGTTGCAGAGATTTCGCCTGGTAGCCGGGAAAGCATCTATGCGATCAGATTAGAGCATGTCTCTTTAAGTCTAAATATATACCGAGTGTCAGGGTTGAATGCCCTAGTATTTCCGGTCTTCATCGGATGCACTTCGGTTTTCCGCTTTTTTTTGTCCTCTACTTTCAGCACGAGCACTCGCGTCTCTACGTTTCTCGATAGTGTCGGTCCTCTCTCTTTCGGCATCTCTCTCCAGGCCGCTCCTCGCACGCTTTTTTCCACACGAAACCCAATAGCCTTGCATCCTCTAGGACACTTCAGGACTATTTCCTGCGTGTCGGACAAGCCGGATGAGAAACCGCAAACGTAAACCCCCACAATGTAGCCTAGTGCCACGATAAACGGCCAGCACTTACCGTACACACAGGATCGGAAAACCAACCGATCAATATGCTTCATTTCGAGCAACAGTGCGTGGCTGCTTTCTTGACGCGTTTGCTACCAGCATTTATTTCAGCAACAGCCTACGCTGTTACAATATTATACTAAATGCACAACCGTCTCTAGACACTGTGGGGCCCGGGGTCAGCCCTTAGAAAAGGACTATGCGTGCGTGTAACATGATAAAAAAATCTTAAAATCGTTTGCCTTAACTATTATAATTACATTAAGTTATTTGTGACCGGTTGTAACAGTCACTAACAAATGCGGGGCCATCTTGAAAAATATGAAAAAAGAAACATTATCACAGGAGAGTTACAAATTCTTCGAATATTATGCACTTCCTGTAAAGACAGGAATTTTGTTATGTGTGTATAAATTGTGGGACAACAACTAGACACTAGGAGGTAACAGAATTAACAAAAATTTCATATTTTAGTATATATTTTCTATCATAGCTCCTCTTGCTTAAAACCCCTTAAATGACCGGTTTCTTTTTTCTTCTTCTGCAGTTAGTGAAACTATGAAGATGGGAAATGGATATCGATTTTCTTCAGATAGTTTAGAGCCCAATAATATTTTTTATTGTGTCGGCAAGAAAGTAATTTCGGTACTTTAAGGTGAAATAGAGAGCATAATTTTTCTATTCAAGCAATAAACTTCAACGATTAAGATATTTTCCCTTTTGTTCGATCTTTTGCTGAAAAGAATAAATGCGAAAATATTTTATTGATTAAAGTCCGTCAGTTATATGAAGAAATTCGGTTTTACTTCACCTTAAAATACTGAAATTACTTTCTTGCCAACCCAATATTTAAAAACAATTATGAGTTGCAAAAATATAAATCACAACAAAGTTCGAGAGCTATATCTAATATAATTAGTAAACAAAATTGTTTGACATAATAAGTAGCAGTCAAGGAACTGTCCTTTGAAATAAATTTCAAATGAAACACTTGAAATAGTAATGAGTTGTTGGCAAAAAAATTGAAAAATAATTTGGAGTGCAAAAGGCAATTTTACTGTTAAAAATCGGACATTTCGTATTGCAAAATCTAATAGACGATCTGAAAAGAACTGGAAAAGTGCTCGGTAGCGTGCGAATCACTGTGTGTATCTGAAAATTTATCGAAGGGACCGTTCAGAGACAATAAGGGTGTCGGTTCACCCTTTGAAGGCGCGCGTCTTGATGTTTCTCAAGGGTGCGCCTCATCGAGTATGCAACGACGTAGCAACAAATGTAGATACTGACGAAATATTCTGTGGACACACGCGTTTCGGGCTGGGTGCACGTGCACACAGAGACGGAACGGGTCGTTCTGTGTGGTAAATGCACCACGCTCGGGTAAGAACCCCGGCTTCATGCACGAGGGACAAGACAGAGATGAGAGAGAGAGAGAGAGAGAGAGAGAGAGAGGCGAGAGAAAGAGAGGCGAGAGACAGCTGTGGGGCAGCTGGCAGCGCGTGCCACGAACCTATGGGGTCTCCTTCAAACGTGGACGACGATGATATCCTATACTTTGTGACATGTAACTAACGGCATGCTTCGAACAATACGATGAACAGAAGCTGCTGATCGATCCTGGATCGAGAAAGAACCTCTACAGATTATCCCTTTCGCAATTGTTTACAAGACAGCCCACCTTCCGCTCCTTCATTGTCCATCGTTTCCTGTCTATTTGTTCGAAACTTCAAAAATTATATTTCGTACAGCAGATAAACGGACTGCTGTGCTACCTCTAGTGAAAAAATTCTTCGAATACTACGATCTATTTAATAGAATTATGAAAACGTTGTTGCATATTTTGTTACGAAACTTCGAAAATTACATTTTGAACAGCAGATAAACGTCCTGAGATCTCTAGTACAAAATTCTTGAAGCACCATAATTTATTTAATTACAGAGATAGTTTTGTATAAGCTGTTGTTTAAGTGAATGTTCTTTGTGTGCGAATTCACGAAGAAGTTAGGGAAGTAAAGCGACGTTTACAAATGCTCCCATAGATTTTCTCGCGTTAAAGTGACACAATAAATATTGTTGGGGAACGTGCCAAGAGCCACGAGGAGATTGTAAATATTGAAATTTTTCTTCGAGTAGCTCTTGACGTATAAAGTGATGTTGCAATAAATTTGAACATCGTTAGCTCGGAAGAATGAACTTTATAAATAAAACTGTTCAAACGATCTGGAACACAATTTATCCATTACTTTTTTTTAACGGTTACAACGATATTATATGTCTAATCCAATTCGACAGAACCAAACACGTTTTATTTAAACTAAAGAGTCAGGCATTTCATACGTTTTCCAAATTTTTGTAGTCAAGTATGTTAAGTATGAAAAAAACATGATCTTGTACTTTCATTAATACAAACAAAACGAGGTTTTATTTAAATTAAAGTATTAGCTAGCTATAATAGAATTATTTATTTTATAAAATTCCCAAATTTGTTACTCGACTACTGTAGTAGTAAGTAGTTTTATTAAAACATGGAGTATACTATAATAGCGAGCTAACCGGTGTGCATTGAATTAACATTTTGCTAGAAGTTGGTGACTATTTCTCTTTCCTTTGTTTCATTTGTTCTCCATATTTGCGGAAAGAGCGCAGGAGGTGCTGGGCATTGTACGAGATTTAACGGGATGTTGGGCTTCCTTGAAAGTTTTCACCCGCTCCAAAGAAAAGAGATCAGCGGGTTCGGAACCTTCGGGGGAGTGTTTCGAGCCAGTGAACATCTGCCGTCGTGTGCAGCGATAATAATTCGAACAGCTGATACTCCTGGTCGGATCATCGCCTTGCTTCGTGGATCCTGTAGAATCGTTTCGGGCCAGTACTTTTCGAAGGCTTCCGAATTTCTGGCACCGTCACCTCGTCTCTTCTCGGTACGTTAACTGCCGTTGTATTTTTGTCGGTGAAGTCGTCAGAATTACAACAAAAACGAAACAAGAAATCCAAAGGAAGCCAGAGACGGCTGCACGCGTTTGAATCCTAACGGACAACCACCATTCTTTCATTTATCAATCGAATATCTAATTTCAACAACTAACTCACTCGTATTTTTAATACACGATTCTAGATTATTATAATTAACCTAATTATTTTAATGAATCATCGCTGCTCCTTTTTATTCAGGATACCTAACACGTTTGGGATTATCATTTGTTTCGGTTAGTGATTATAGTTTTCGTAGGTACATTATTTTTTTTTAATACGTTCGAAGTAAAAGAAAGTGTAATAAAGAAATCACATTGACTTTCTGAACATATACGGCGCACACTGTACGCCATGCGTTACTGCTGCAAATAAGAACGCATGCAAAAGAAGTTCGGTTTCTTCACGCGAAATACGGAGTGGACGCCGCAAGTGTCTTTGTTAGCGTGTTCGTTTAATTGCATTTTGCCGACCGGAAACGCGAATAATAGATACAAATGTGTTCCTTTGTTATTTCATCGCGAGATATCAGTTCTGAAACTGTAATACACAGTGTGTCACGAAAGTATTCTGGGATTTCCCAAATTACCTTCGAAAGGGGCTGATTCCCCAAGACTTGAAGTGCATAATTATATTAGTTACAAAAACCACAGGGAATTTATTGAATTTTTTCTAAATTTGCAATCATCCTCTAAAAATTGCTAATTCCACCGTATTTAAAATACCAATTTAAATTACTTAATATTACCTATGATAAAAAATATCGGAATTTTGTGATTCCATCAAAACTCCAAAGATATTGTAATTAATTTTTTTTACAATCGCTGACTAATACTGTTCAGTTTTAGTAACTGTCTTTTAGAAATGGTCAATTTTTACAGTGTTAAAAGTCCATGCTATTTAAAATTATTTAATACAATAAGAGGATTCTGTAATTTTAAAAAATATCCGAAGAAACTCTCTCCAATTTTTCCTAAACTGAAAACACTCTACAGGAGTTAAAATACAATTTGTCAATCTTTTTTGAACAGTCAAACATTTAATAATTCAAAATTACAAGGAATACATTGAATTTTTTGAAATTCTCAATATAGTTGAACTACGACGAGTGTCCTTTAAGAATTATCAAAGGAATTGTGCTTTAATAATCACTAACTATAATGCTACAAAAACATGTATCAAAATTTAAGCATCAGAAGTCGAATTGATCTAAATTGGAGTTTAAAATACCGATATCTTTTTAAATATTAAATAATAATCATTAAATATGACAAAGAATTTATCAGGATTGGGCCGACAACGAAAGAATTCGAAGTCTTTTGCAGGGGTGAAAAACGTTCGAATTTGTCAACACGTCTGGAGCCGATTCAGCCGCCTCGTCACCGGTGCCTCGTCCTGCTGCTGTTACGCTACACCACTGGCAGGGCCGAATGGTGGGGGTTCCGCTCGACCAATGGAAAGCGGAATTATGTAGGAACCCGGCGAGCTGGTGTGCGGCACGGTAACTTAAAGGTAGCTCGGTACTCGCACGTGGGCCTTCGTTCGTGTCGGATGTGTGCGCGCAGAGAAAATCGCCAATTGCAAAGAGACATCAGTTACCACGTACGTGTCGTCAACAGTGCATCGCGTCTAATTTTATGTGCACACAATTAACACGTGCAAACATTCAGGAAACGGTCTTTCCCGTTGGTCCGTGCTAATTATTCGAAAACGAAAAGAAAGAAAAAAGTCTCGCGAGCGAGCGAGCAGCTGTTTCTCCGTGTGCATTGTTCATCCACGAATCTCGTCGAGGCCGCCGAAAAGAAAAGGGGTTACTTTGTGTGAATTCCTTCCTGGTGTTTTTCCTGTTCGGATTAACCACGAGAGAGATATCGCAAGTGTGCCGAGGAGACTGATAGGTGCGTACCAAAACAGCCTGATTGAATTCCGTAGAAATATTCTCACGCGGTTGCCCAACTGTCCGAGTTGCGGTGATCTTTGGCAAAGATATCGTTGGAAAAGGGCTGGCTAGCGTGCTCGTTACACAACGAAAATGTTCTTCTCTCGTCGATTGCTATTTCCGTTTTTCTTTCTTCCGCCGAATTGAAAAGAGTGTTCGTCGAACAAAGACAGGCCTGAGCGTTTCTTACAGCGAAACGTGTATGAACACAGAAGGTCGGGAGATACAAGTTGCGCGTCAGACAAAGTCTCGAATCGGGCCAACGTTCGGAGCCGAACGTTTCACTAACATCATTATTCCATTCTGGAAATGCTGTTTACCCGATGGCCAAATGTTTCGGCGTGGCCATCCCGTGCGTTCGTAAAACGATCTGCTTATTCTCTCGGTCGCTCTTGTGTTCTCCACCCCTATTGCAGCGGTCTCGTCACGACAAAGGGGGTACACGGCGACGGGCACGTGTACTACGACGTTTATTAATAAACCTCGACGTCGGCTCCGACGATTTCTCTTTAGCAGCAGGCCTGGAAACGCGCGCAGGTGATTACAGCCGTCTGGCGTCAAGAATAAGAGAAACACTATTTTTCGTTCCGCGAATTTGCTGCAGGGAATCGTCCCCACGCGATAAAAGATTAATTAACACCTGAATATCGTCTGCAATCATTTTCAAATTTGTTAATTAATTGATTCAACAATTTTGCATAGAATTTTCTATTTCGAACATTTTGAGTTGGTAGAATAATTGCCGGTTATAACTGAGAATTAATATAATTAATGTGTGGTCGTCATCATAAAATTTTGTATTTAGGGCATTTTCTGTTAGTAAGGTTCCAGTAGTCGGTCACGTTAAGCGTTGTTATTATTAATACGATATGTTCGAATTGTTTTATAATATCGGGATATTCTGTTGTTGTATAATTTTATAGTGGATATTTATTTTTAAGCAGTTTTTTCCCCGGAAAGCTGATGATTAGGTCTGAAATAAAATACGTTTACCTTACTTTGATAAGTTCATACCCTCATTAAAATTTGATTGGCTAACATTCAGTTGTCGAGATTCAGTGAGGCGTTTAAACCATTTTCCGGGTAGATTGTTAAACAAAAGAGTGTACAGGCTTTTCTGGAAGTTTGGCCTTTGCGACTTTGGCCGAGAAGATATTTTGGTTAGTTTCGTCGAGCGCGTGGCAATGGGCCAATGTCGTTGCGCGAGGCTGCACCGTGATCGAGTCGTGATGTAGATTTTTGAGGAACTATTGGGAATTATTTTTACGCATACAATTTATTCCTCGAAATATTAGTCTGCCACTTTTTTTAACATACATATTTTACCGTGTACAAGTTATCTTTAAATCATTGAACAACACTAGCTAGGGTGTTCGGGCGACATATTCGGCAGGAAAATTTTACACACCGAACTTCCGCCCTTGAATATGTATAATAAGTTTATGCTGATATATTCCGAGCTGCAAGCGAAATTTCAAGGAAATCAACAGTCCAATTTATTTACGGTTCACACTTAGTTTTGTTGATTTATGAGGTACCACCCGTCATACAATTGTTGACACTTTCCAGCGGTCATAACGTCACGAACGATGAGTCTCGTTACCTGAATGGGTCGAGACATTTTTCCCGACCTCTGTTATTGTCCACTACCCTCACCGGAAAATGTGTTCTCTTCGGATGCATCTGTTAAACAACATTTTGTGTAATCTCAATTTTAGAAACGGGTCTGTGGAAGAAAGTCTGAATCATCGACGTTACTTCTGAAGGAATCGTTTTATTCCTCTAGATGCGAAGATTCTTGTGCACTGAACCAAATGCACAAACGTTCCCGTTTTCGATAACTTTCTAATTTTGAGTGGTGCTTAGATCTCGCGCACGCAGCGTCCACGCCTTTGGAATCTCTCACACCATTGCTTCAGACAATTAGTGAAAACCTTTCTGGAAATTATTTCTCACAATATAATAAATACTGTAGTGTTGATTTAAGTTATAGCAATTTTCTTTTATGTATTTTTTAATACATTTCTTCGTTAATCTTCTTGTCGGATGTACAGCTAATCATTTCAACTGACTGCAAAAATTGAATTTAAGTGGAACGTTTGTAAATCTGGGTAAAAATTGACCATCCAATTCTCGTACTTTTTGAAGTACATGTAATGACAATGAAAAGTGCAATGAACTCTGCGGACCGTGTTCAAATGCTATATTAACGTGTTATCTACCTGGGAGATAGAGAAAAAGAGAGAGATTACTTCATAGTTCTTAAAAGTCTACTGCTAAATAAGTATAGCTCACAGCTAAGGATTGCTTAATAATTGATTCAGTGGCATCAACAATTCTTATTGGGAACCAACTATTCATCCCAATTAATAGTAATAGGTACACGTTTCATTTGATGTTATTAGAAGGTAATTTTCAGACATGTGTCTCTATAAATTTAATTTCATTAGTTACCGACTGTTTGTAAATTTATCACTTTCGCACATTATATATACTTTATACCACAGTAAATTTACAATATTTCTATAAAGCATTAAATTGCCTTATTCTGGCTCCCACCAAGTTCCTACCATTTGCTTGAAAACAAATTGTTTCGAAATAAATATCTATCTTTGTGTCGCTTCCAGCTTCGCGTGCTCGCAATAAATAATTTAGAAAACTCTCCCGCTCCAGTTCGCAAAATTATTCAAAATGTTCGCGAAAAATACCGGATTCGGTTGCATCATATCCGGCGAGAAATTGATATTTGAGTCCGCGGGAACGCAGGGCATTAATCAAGCATACACATAATAAGGTTGTTGCTTACTACGGTAGTCGTATTAAAATGAAAAACAAAAAGAAAAAAGGGAAAAGGGCCTTTATGCTCGAGCGAGGCTCCCGGGCGTAGTTTGTGTGACCGGCTCTAGGATGAGGAAAAAGGGAGAAAGAGCAACGGTGGTGGTGGAGGAGGAGTCCGATGGCAGTACAACAATATGATTATACGGCGTGCTGCACCGGTTTTCTGCAGCAGCTGCCGTCGTTTTAGGGGATCGGACAGAAACGGACGACGAAGGGCCGTTCTTGTGAAGTGGTGCACTATCACGGATGGCTATGGTGTTGGTGAAGGCAGGTGGGGTGGGGGGTTACAGGAGGGGGTCGGAAGAGAACCGTAGGGCCCACTTCGGAGGGTCTGTGTGCCTAATGTGCACAATGTGAGTGCGAGAAGGATGAAGCTATCGACCAGGCCGAGGAAAAAACCGAAAGGGAGACGGAAAAAGAGAGGGTCAGGGAGGGAGGGAGGGAGGTGGGTAGGTAGGCAGGGAGAGAGAGGACCCCTTCTGTAGGAATCCATCCATCCAGGCACTATCCTCGCCTGCAGCATTGCAGAAATTCGAAAGCCGAGCCCCGGATACGAAAAATACCCTGCCCTATAGCTAGGCCGTCCGAGCAGAGGTTTGGTTGTTCCTTGTGAGAGAGGAGCAAAACTGGCTCCCTTTTCAAGACCGTTAACAAACCTTGAATGGAGGTCAGGGTCCCTTCTCCTTCTTCCCCCGTTCTTTCTCGTGGTACCTTTTTCTGTATCCTTCCTACGGCCACGCCGGTTCGGCCTGTTCCTCTTCCTTTTGCTCATCCGGGCTTCAGGTTTTTCCATCGACGCGCGAGCCGAGCCAAGGGTTCTGCTTCCGCGCTCATAGGGGGACTTTTGATAGTTCTCTGTATTACCCTTTTGTACACGAGCGAGAGAAGCGGATTGAATCCCGAGGAATCGGTGGAACATACAGTGGAACAGCAACTTCGCCGAGTGTGTCAGACTAGAAGGGAGTTTATTTTTGTCGGGTCTTTCGATGTCGAGCGACGTGTTAGGCAGATCTTCGGCCGTGAACGTGTGTCTCTGTGCGAACGTATGCGATCATTTGTTTGTGCATTTCGCCAGGATCACGTGGGGGGCTGCGACCCGTCGATTGGTCGCTCCGCGGTTCTCTGCCACGAGTGCCGGCTTCCCCCTGTTGCGTCGCGCTTCTTCGGATTTTGTTTCTCCTGAATAGAGTACGCGTGACAAGCAAGCGCTGCTATACGGAATTGTTCCTTACGCTTGCGACAGTCATGCTTAGACTGCGGATTTTTATGCTAAATAAAAATTCTCCAAGGCAAGTGTCAAGAAGCGGACATGTAAATGTGTATACGGAAATGCATGTTCTCTTTTAATTATTTTGAAAATTCGGAGACAATGTAACAATATCCTTAAACTCTTCCGAAAAAATAGAAAAGTAATTAATAGGTTCGATAGATTAAAAATACTATAATAATACTTTTTGCGTTCCTCTAATTCACGTTTGTTATGAATGCATAAAATTCGCAGTCTAATTGGATTGCAGATTTTATGCATTTATGACAAGAACACACAAGTTCGCGATAGACTATTTTCAACTTGTGAAGATTATTTAAAGAAAAAGACATTTTGATGTGGATATCGTTTCTTGAAATTAATGCAAACAAAGTTTTCAAAATAGCAACTTGAACAAACTTGTCCACATCAATGAATTCTCCATTATTAGAGCTCTTGCAACAATAACTTTCCCACGTGCTCAGCCCGATGGAGCGGTGATTTCAACGCCTCGAGGGAATACGCGTGAAGTGCACCCTTCGGCTTCGCTTGGGGCTTTATCGCCACCCTAATGTCTTAATTCCACACGTTAAAAACGCGAAAAGTACTCGTCGTAAGTATTGTCCCAAAAGTTCGTTTCGCTTTCAATTAACACGCACAATGGAAATTCAGAGACTTGCTTCTCTAAAAAAGCAAATGACACGGTTAAGTAAGAGGAAGCTTAGACAATAATAGAACATTAACGAACAAATCATTGTGTGTGACAATATAAAGTATGCGCGCTGCAAAATAAACTTTTTGGACAATCTCGTAAAGCATCACCTGATTGGGACTTCCGAATTTAGAGACCAGGTTGGACCTGATTCATAGTTAATTGGCACCACCAGTAACATAAATTCAAATTATAGTTTCAATTGTTTCTACAGTAGAATATCGATTGTCCGAACACAAAAAGGACACTTAAAAGTTCGTGTAATACAACAGTAAGTTAATTAAATTGCTAGCTTAAATCTTTATTGATTTGTATAATAAATAGTATTGTACATGGATCACTATATTTTGAAGCTTGTTTGGATAATACTGTATCACTGAATTGAAATATTTTTTTTTTTAAATACATTGCGGTCGAACCAAGGTGTCCGAATTAGGTTAGTCCCCCCTTACAGGTCGGAATATTTTCGTGAGGCTAAGGATGCGTGTTGTGTATTCTTTTCAGATACTAAAGTCTCTAGTCATCTAAATGCAGCTGACCTTGTGACGTAATTAGCGTTGATCAAAGTACCAAAGAAAGTGTCAAAATTGAGCAAGTCGTCGTTCCATCTGGCGGTGATCTCGCCAAAATTTGGAGGATGTTGATGCCTGGTGCCGCAGGTCTCAGTGCCGTCGGCGCGGTGGGTGCCGTCGGGGCACCAGGTCCGGACGAATTGGTCTCGAGCCTGGGCGCTTTGGCCGGAACCACGCCGCAACAAAAAGACACTACCTGGACGAAATTGTTCGTCGGAGGTCTGCCCTATCACACCACCGACAAAAGCCTCAGGGAGCACTTCAACGTCTACGGCGACATCGAGGAGGCTGTCGTCATCACCGACAGACAAACGGGGAAAAGTAGAGGCTATGGTTTCGTAAGTATCTCCCCCACCATATCGTTGCGTTTGATTTTTTAATGGTTGTGTTGCTTTGATATCTATTGTGATTTGTTTTGAGTTCATGATCATGCTTAGAGTGAGTAGTTTTTTCCTCGTTATGGTAGAATATTATTTTTCTTTTCTCTTACACGTAGAATCTGTGGGGAAATTAACTGTTTTATTAAGATATTATAGTTGTTCACACGCAGGTCAGGAGATTCTTTACATTTTCCTACCGAAATATTTTATGGGCCCTTCAATTGGCTCATTTAACGCTTTTCTTAATAATTAGCAAACGGCTCATTTTTCAATTTCGAATATATCCATTGTGAATGTTAAAAGACTGAATTTTATGCGTTTCACACAAGTTTTATTCATAGAGACGATCAGCGTTGTTAATTAACTTTAAACAATTGTTAAAGGAAGTTAAAAAGTTGGTTTCAAAACACATCTCAAAATAATTAATGCTGAAAGAACAGCTTCATAAATTATATTTAAATAATTTCCCATATGGGTAATAAGAACGTATCACGCTGTTTTTATTTAGTCGCTTAGTTCCTTACTTTCCGACGAATGTATGTACTGATTCGGTGCGTTTTCAACAGAAAGAATAAAAAAAATTAGTACTCGCAGTGTACGTCGAAACGAATGCGTTAATGGGAGCGCGGAAAGATAGCGGTTCAACTTATTACGATAACATAACCAGTTTGTTGTACGCTCGTATGAAAAAACATGTTTCAGCTTTCCGCTAATGATAATGTCCTTTCTTTCTCGAAGGTGTATGTAGCTCCCGTAGCTATTACATTATCGGTGCTCCTCTTATCACGCGCTCATATACATACACATCACTTATACGAAAGATAATATGGAAATTCGATTGTTTATTAACCTGTTTGACCTGCGCTATTTCTTGCAATATTGTACGTTGAAATAATTATCATGCGAATCCGTTCTTCGATCACTAGAATGGATCTTTTTAACATTTTTCTTTTACAATTTAAAATATTTATTTTCAACGAAAAATTGGCAAACAGAACTTCGAACAAAGCTATACCAATTTCTGAAATTTTGTCTTTCTTTAACAATTTTATAAAGTTCAAAATAATATATCAATCCTCTTGAATTCTTTTAACCCTGAGTTATTCGTACAGGGTATTTTTAATTCGCTAAGAATCAGATAGTTCTTAACAATTACTTACTTAACCTACATATACCTAGTATAGAAATCTAAAAAAAGAATATCAAGAATTTTAAGCAGTATATAGTAAATATTTCTCGTATGAGCAACGCAGAAATGTCTCTATCGTCTGAAATTGCAATAATTTTTGTGATAAACGCGCAAAATTCTCAGTCAAGCGATGACACAAGTCGAGTTGCCAATAAGAGGTCAGAGCCAGGATCCCCGTAGAGCCCCCGTACATATAGAATAGCGCGAATCAAGTGAGCCATGTGTACAAGGTACACAGAGAGGAGTTTGAACCGGTGGTCATAAGGGGGGTAAAAAAAGCCCAAGATCCAGGTGGAGCAGTGGGATTAGCCGAATAATCGATCGGATCTGCACGCAGGTGATCATGGGAGACAGACCGGCAGCGGAGAGGGCGTGCAAAGACCCCAACCCCATAATCGACGGTCGGAAAGCAAACGTCAACTTGGCGATTCTTGGAGCTAAGCCCAGGGGTAATCTACAAGCGAGTAAGTTTGCTCACCGATGTACGGTCTATTCAGTGTATGTGGATTGCGCAAGACATTAGAAACAGATTCAGCAGGTTCGACGGTAGCTGTTTGAGTTGTTGATGCTTGGGTGAAGTTATGCTTTGACTTCGATAAATCTTAACTTGTACGCCGAGTTTCCGTCTGCACATTCGAACACACCTGTTCCTTCCGGGAGCGAACGCAAAATTCGGTACTCGATGTTCCGATTTTGATGAGGGTTTATTGTAGTCAAAGGGTAGAAAATGTTCAATCGTACATAATATATTTAGTTTCGCGATATACGGCGATCATTAACTTGGTTGGTTTTAATGATTTCTTCTTACACTTTATCAGCATATTGCTGACATTTTTCTGATTAAAACGAGTCGAAACATCATATTATTCGGATCACGTTTACTCCCTCAATCCGCGGTGCAGAAGAACCTCGTTTATCCGAACCGATGATATCTGAATTCCCAATTAGCCGACTGCATATGTGTTTTACATGTAGAATTCGATCGAAAGCGATCTACGCGCACCACGCTTTTTTGTACAAATCAGTGAAGTCTCAAGTTCGGATAATCGAAGTTCTCCCGTTTCGTGAATTAAACGAGTAAATATGATCCGAATGGTATCGTGTTTTGGCTCAATTTGATCGGTAAGATGTGACGAGTATGTTAGAAAATGGTTCGTGAAATTGACTGCGTTTGTATAATTACCATTTGATATTTGCGCAGAGGCATCATCGATTTTCCGCAGTTGAATCACCGCCAGATTAGTAAATCTCGGATAGTCGGTGTAGCGATGTCTAAAATACGGCCGGAAGTGGTTCTTTTTCTTGCTGTATGGAGGTCATACGTTCAACGTCGATAAAACATGGTCGAATAGTTAGCTGACTGTGTGCCAATGTGGATATTAATTAGGAGACAATAACATTAGTGTTTGAAGTAGAATCAGACTTTGATTTCTCTCTCGAGCCAGTTTGAGATTTTCTGGCAGATAACGATCCTCCGACGTTCTTACTCAATTAGATCCATCAAATGTGGACTGAAAGGGCGAAGGGCAGATTCGCGAGTGCCGTACGCGCAGATCGAGAACCATCTCCTGAGTCACTCTCTTCAAATTCCCGCTGTGGCTTCAGGCCAACATAGCTTGGCGCTTCTTGGGTACCTAAGTCTAAAATTGCCCTAACCCCAAGTGCCGGATTTGCCTTTGTTTCTTTTCCTTTCCGCGCAAAAAGCATGTTTGCTTTGGCGTCAGCTAATGATGTTTAATATTAGACTACACAATCGAGATGAAACAAACTCACCTCGGTACAGCCGGAAGAAAAGTGGGATATTTCACCACTCGGACTGTAATTTCATGCTTTCACGAGGTTAATATACAGCTCGCAATTATTCGGCCGAGAAGAGTGACTCGATGATTATTTATTGAAACCGGAGTCCTATTTGCAATCGAAATTAAGCGGTCATTCAAATCACGCATTGCAAGCTAACAACTGTGCCGTTGGACGATTAAACTTCTCCGCAAAATGCATTACCGAACTTCCGCGTCACCGCAGAGCTTACGGCTGCGCAGTTGTTTACGTCATTTACAAAATCAACTCTTCATGATTTTAATAATTCGGAGATAATACATTTGCGTGTTCTGATATTAACCTTCGCACTTTTGTCGTAAATGCATTAAATCTCTCAACATTTTCGGTACAGATTCTAGTTCCTTGGATTGTTTGAAATAACTTTTTCCTATGCGAAAATTTCCACATCGGCTTTGTATAAAGAGTTATAAGCGAAAAACTAACCGATCAGACACCAAGCTCGAACCTGTCCGCTGTGGTCGCGCTCTGATTGGCTCGAGGTTTTCGTTACTATCGCCTAACGAAGCTGCGGAGAACATTTTCGCAAACGAAAAAGTTACTTCAAATGACCTCAGCAATCACTCCATTCAAAGAAATTCACCATTTTTAGGACACCTTATATTCGACTCTCCTTCCAGCGATTCGATCGAGTATTTAATTTTGCGACGACATTCCTTTCAAAGAAAGTTATTTAACACTGAAACTACCGAGCACTGGAAGCGATTAAAATGTTTTAGCTAATAAAAACGACAGGGCTCGATTTATTTAGATTTCGCGCAGTTTTTATTGGAATATGTGCTTGGACAAAGAAATTTATCGAATCAATTCCCATATAAGCAACGTCGTCATTTAAGGGGACTGTCGTTCGACCGGCAGTGGTAGGTTTAGCGTTAATCTGCACAGATAACGGTTATCGAAGCACGTATTCGGGTAGAGCAGAATGTTCGACGTGTAGACGGACCCGAGCTTCGAGTTCAGGGCTGACCATTAGAAACGTAAATAGGATTGACTACGAATTGTTTATGATTTCAGCATTCCCGTTCGCTGCTGGCATTCGAGCTGGATATCCCGCGGTCCTTCCTAGCCAATATGGGTGAGTCCACGTTGATGTGATTTGTCGAAGAATAAGTAAGAACGTACCAACACATGTCATTTTATAATACCGTTAGTTATTGAAAAATTGCGTGAGTCGAGAGGCGTCTCCGCGATCATTCTGATTACGGGTGTCGAATCGCGAGATTCACGTGGAAATTTTTATAAAGATATCAACAAATAAGTACATACATCTAGCATATATAATCTATAAATTCAATGGTATTTTCGAGCACCTTGCAAAAAAGAACGATAAACAACAATCAAATATCGAATTTTTCGACGAACAAGAAAAAAACAATAATTAATTCGAATGATAATATTGATACACGGAAACGAAGGTATTTGGTTGAATAATTCTGCTAACATTTTGTTAAAGATAGACTGTATATAACGTTTCAGCATCCTGACGCATGCGCGTAAGGGGGCAGGCTGAGAATCCTCATTTGCGAGATCCTTGAGATCGCCAAGGGCTGTTCTAAGGAGCGCAATTAAAATGCAAAAACGTATCGAAAGAGCGAGAGAGAGAGAGAGAGAGAGAAAGAGAGAGAGAAACACACACACAGACAGAAACGAAACGAAAAAAAAGTATGAAACAAAAAGACAGGAAAAGAGGGGCAGAGATATTTAACAAACAAAAAAAGAGAGAAAAAGAAAGCGGCACACGCACACGTATCGGAAAAGCCATGAGTACCCATGAATTTATTTCTACAAAACGATAATTCCGAGGATCGGTCTCTTCTTCTTCTACTGTTTTTTTTGGTTGTGTTTTTTGTTTCTTCTTTCTTGATGAGATTGACGTTGAAGTGATATAATTGACGATTGCGGTTGCTGAAAGATTTGTTTGTTACTGGTTTTGACTTTTTTGGTCTTTACTCTTTTACACTCTTTTTCTTAATCACAATAATCGTAATAATCATATAATAATCGTGATTGTAGTCATTAATAATAATATCCATTAATTGCAATAACGACGGTTACGATTCGAGAGAAAAAGGCGTTACTCTATTCGCAGCGACTGCTTTGTTCAGGTAAACAGTAACGAGAAACACGCGACACACGTTTTTATCTTTTCCTTTTGTCGAAGGCGCGATCCTTTGAGAGAGCAGAAACTTGCTATTAAATGTCGCAATGGCCGGTCGGGCGACAGCGACACTTATCAGCAAGCATCGAAACAAGTTTCGCCACGATTTTCGTAGATACTTACAATTAGTTGCACATCTTACAGGTTTTGTTTCCACCTTACTGTTTTACTGTTAATATCGAGTGTGTTTCCGTCAAGTATTCTGTTTCTTTTCAAGTTTGAACTTATTGACGTGTGTACTTTCCTCAGTTTTAAGTTCATTACTATATATGTATACCTGTGTATATGTATATATATATACATTGTTTTTCTTTTATATGGTTTGCCTTTGGTGGCGGGGATCGCCGGTTTCGAAAAATCATTCGAGATCAACGTGAATCGTGTTGCGCTTTCTCGCTTCGTTTTCAACGTTCAAAGTCTTGCTGCATAATTATACTGATTCCCGCGAGAACTATATCCGCCTGGGCAACCATTGCGAGGATTAGTAAAATGTCAAATTTCTTTGTGCAAAATTTAGGGGTGGGTGGGTACCCGAAAATTCATGAGTATTGGAGAAGATGAATATCTACGAGATTCGGGTACTCGAATGTTATAAATTTTCGGGTTCCCGACCCGACCCGAATCCTAAATTTACGAGTACTCGTCCACCTCTAGGAAAAATTATTCTTAATTGGCGAACTTACGGATCCCGACCACAAGTTCGAGTACCCGTACACCTCTAGTAGAGTCAACGCGCAGGCATTGTCGTGCCCAATCCACGGAAACTTCGACTTTTTCGCCCGGAGAATTGAAATTTGTACGTTTGTCGGAAACCGCTAGGAAACCGCTCGAAGGCCACTCGATTTGAATTCGTTGACCAGACGAGGCTGAAAAGTGCGAAAAAACAACGGAGAGAGATTAACCGTGCACAGCAGAATTGCGTTGAATTATAAACGAACGTGGCCGATTCGTCGAAGCGGGGCGGATCTTCCGTGTTTTTCGCCGGAAATCGACCCGCACCGCCGCGAAACACGACAACGTTCATTAATTTTTCATAACGACAATCGATTCCATCGCGGTTTACCTCGTTTGGCCCGGCCAGATTCTTTCGCCGAGCAATGAAATTCGCGGAGATACGAAACCGTACAGAAACGACCGTACACGAATCCTGATGAACAATCATACATCAATCATTCCGGACTCGTGTTAAAGCGCAAGTGGGATAGTGGAAAAATGAACGTACCGCCTCTAACGTCAAATTTTTCATTTAAATTTCAATAATACTGCGATAAAAAAATCGTACAGCAGATTTTTGAATACATATCGTTATAAGGGAAACTTGACTCTCTGAATCTATGATGATTTTAATCCTCAACAAAATTTGGTAGTGTCGGTAGAACCGTTCGAATTTGTAGATTTTTTAAACCTTTCTTGGAAAGTCAAAAGTATCGTGATATTTTTATGATTTCACAAAATGCACAAGGCTGCTCTGAAAAATCGAGCTGGACGTTCTGAAAGCAGTGTCTTTACGCTGTAATACGAGACTAGAATGATGACTGTAGGAATTTTTTCTCGAAGTTATAACAGTTTGAATCGGAGTCGTCAGATCAGGGGAACAAATTTACCCTCTCTCTACCAATATCGGAGAGGACACGTGTCACGTGACTGGACCACAGCGGTGGGGACTAGCGTCGTAGAAGGGGAAGCTAGAGTGGGACACAAGTTCTAATCTGGCGACACTGGTTTGAATACCAATGTTTCGACAAAAGTTAATGTCGTTTTTTAATTTTCCACGGCAGGGTGCGCACGTATATAGACACGAAAAGTGAAAGTGTGTTTGCCAACAATTGATTTATTGATCCGAAGCGTTGATCGGCGAAACGTTCGGCACGTTCGATGACTTCAACCGCGTTCACGGAAGGGTACTTACTAACGCACTGACGATTCGTGTACGATATGAATCTTGTTTCGATAAAATCGATTACAATCGTCGAGTGCAACGGCTCCGCTAACCATTATAATCATTAATAACCTTGTGTGTGTGATGAAGGCTTACACTACACTTGGTGTCGCTATTGGTGTTGTATTTTTTGGTGTTGTACGTGGTGGTTTTTGGACTTTAATATAACACGGTGTACTGTTTACTGTTAGAGAACGAAAGACAAAAGAAACTTGCTGATTAGGTACCCAATTTACACGCGCACTGGCGCGTGTAATGTGTACCATGATGCAAACGTGAGAAACGTGTATGACATTTTCAATGAAATTTCTGCAAGAGTAACATTTGGTTGAAATTTTCCCGAGTTTGTGAGAGGGTAGATTGCATTTCTTCTCCCAGTGAAAGATTTTTTAGTCTAGTTTTTGTGGGAAGGGAAATCTGGAGACATAACCGCGTTTATACTTTCCAACGATTCGCAATTACTGCAGTTTAGCGAGATCGCACGCAAAGATTTACTTAAAAGGTAAATTAGACTTTTTTGACAGATATGTCTATGAATATTTAAGCATCCCATTTGAAACACTTCTTTATTCGTAATATTATTTAAAATGAATGAAAGCTTCTATACAGAGGACTTTTCCATTCATTGAAGAATATAAAATAAATGAAACAATGCTGTGGAGAATATCTGGGCCATTAAAACGTCAACTATTTATAATGTTCTTCATATCGTCTGAATATATGACAGTAAACAAGTGTTTAATGTATTAAAAGTTATAAGTAGACTGCGGATTTTATCCGTTTATAACAACAATAAATGGTAATGTTATATTATTTCCTATTTTACAAGGTAATTAAAAAGTATTTTACTAGTTTAAAAAGAAATTACTAAAATAAAATCGAGATTGGAGCAGTATACATACACAAGGGGTCCAAAAAGTATTAAACACATTTCTGATTCTCGAAAAATTGTGATAATTTCGTAACAATAGATAGTACAATCATAAGCCTGGACTCGTTTTAAACCTCGAAGCCCCTACTTTCGCAGAGCAGTGTTCATTTTCCTCCAAGAAGAAAAAAAATTTTCTCGTTAATGAAACTAACAAAAATTTATGTATCATTTTTTTTCACTGTTTTATTGAACGAAAACTCGGCCGCGTCAAGCCCTCGAGCTTATACCACTGCAAACTTCAATAAACAAAATCGCATGTCAATTTTCAAGGCGTCGTTGTAAAGCTTCAATTTTTGAATATGTGATGGTTTCAGTCATGGGAAAAATTTTCACAGACATTTCAATGTTATACACCTTTCGGGGACAAACGCGTCTTCCGATGGATTACGAAACTACAGTGTTCCAGCTTTGAAATAAGTCCTTTATTGTCATACGATCATTTGTTACGAAATGATCACGGTGGTGTAAATACAGGCATACACGAACCCCTTGAATAAGTTTACACGAACAGTTTAAGTAGCCTATATTATATTTCTGTACTGATTTTGTACAATCAGTAGCATAAATTCAATACATACATTGATTCAGCACAGAACTGAAGTAACGTCTCAATTCGTAATTTTGCGGGACGTTTTAAGCGATGTTTGCCTAGGAACCCCGCTTCCGGTTTCGCAGAAGATAAAGCTCGATAGAGTTTGAAGGAGGCATTAATTTGAGCCACGCAGACAGACGCTCGTGCATCATCGGTATTCGAATACACATCGACGAGAATAATATCATTTACGTCGAACGCTGTGCCGCGTGGAACACGTGTCCTCGAATTAGTTGCGGATAGGTGGAAAAGTGAAATTCTACACCACCGTGAGTTTCACGTGTCGAATTGGAGGGTTTTCTGGGTGTGCGTTGGTAAATCCGTGGTGTCGTAAGCTATCATAACCGACCGCCAACGACAACGACGACGAAGACGACACGGAGCGTCGCGACGCTTGCTCGTCGGCCATCTTGCTGGTTCTGGCGTTGGTCCAGTCTTTATTTAGATCCACCTGTCTCCCGTGTCAGCTTTTATGCTCGAGACATTTCCTCGAGGGTTCCTGCGAGAGGATTTTAAACACGAATCAACGCCGCCGTTCCTTCGATGTTTAACGCTACAAAAAGCAGTTGCCTGACAATTCCGTTCTATTTCCACAAGTCTAATCTTTTGCGGTCATACGTATGCCAATTCAGATCTCCTCGTCACCACTGATCGAGCTTTCTTCGGGATCCAGAGGATTATCGTTGACTTTACGAAATGATTTACTCTTCTAGACCGAGTAGAATGTTTTAGTTCGACGATCGGTCGGGTCAATTTTGATCTACCATGCTGTTGCGTCGATGTGGACGTAGCTTTGTTATTACCAGTCTTGTAGCTGGCGTTTCGCACGGAATGTCGTGTTTTTATTATCATTTGTCGATGTCTCTATCCCACCTGTTACTGTCACTCCCAAGACGTGGGCCGTAACGTTTTACGGCGGATGAGCGCGCTTCTAGCGTTTAATTTCGTATCCACGAAAGTAGGTATCCGAAACTATCGTGCAAGCTCGGCTTTCAGTGCGTCGCGTCTCTCCCGACTCCTGTTTCACGAAACCATAATTTCTCACGTGCCCGGAACGGGGTTTACCGCCTCGATATCCGAAGGGAGATCATAAATAATCGCTTCCTCGACGTGCATTGAACTGTATTTCGGAAGATAAACCTTTATTCTTGTCGCCCCGGTTCTCGTTATTTTTCTTTCTTTCTGTCTTTCTACCTGGCCAACGTTCACCGACCTTTGCCGCGATTATGTTACTTCTCCGGACGAAAAATCGCTCGTCTTCCGGGCGTTCTCGCGTTTCACGTCCCCGAAACAACTCGTGGAAATCTGTTTCGAATGTGGGTCGACTTCCGGATTGCCGAGAGTCTCCATCCGTTTTGTGAATTATTCTCGCGCCTTGATTGTCCAATTACGACGGAAATTTTAATTAATTACCCTCGTCGAGGAAACAGGGCCAGACGGTCTATTTATGCTAGTCGCCGATGCTATTCGATCAACGCGTTGTTGTTGATCGCGGCGTCGGCGATAATTTATTGGCCCCATCTGTATCGAGTCCAAGAGATTTTCACGAAATCCTATGATGATATTTCGTTTTATTAAATCATATCGATAATATTCCGTGAAAGTTGACTCGAGGTTGTTTATGGTAAACCTCGAGATATGGACGCTTGATCTCATGGTAACCATGGCTGGATTCATTCATGTCCTCGTTATCAATTTTCTTTCATTTTCATTTCATTTTCTAAGCTAATAGTGGTGCTTTCAGAATCAATAATAACGTGTCGTTAATCAATTTGGTATCGCGTCAGAGTCACAACATTCCATAGATGAAGATACTGAAAAGTTCCTTGATGAAACCATCATATATAAAATAACGAGACCTCGTTTAACTTTTTCGTTACCACGGACGAGATATCTCGCTATCACTATTTGCGTGTACGACGCTATAGACGTTTGTTATGCAGATCGTTTAAGATACAAACTCAATTTTATTGTTAGTACAAAGCATACAATTGATTGGTAGCACAATATAATCCTTTTACAAATAGTATAAAATAATACAAAGATGATATGCTGTATATTAACACTAGAACTATCGAGCACTAAACACAGTTCGCATACATTGCCTTATAATAATGACAATATTGTATTTATTTAGATTTCGTCTAAAAAAAATCGAAAAAAGCTCGCACCCGTCATTTCGACTGGTCTGGTAGTTGCAGTGAGTTGTAGTTGAATCGCCAGATGAAGTTCGTAATATAAGATACGCCAGAATATCCAATAAAAAGATGCGCGAGATATCTCGTCCATAGGAACAACAAACAGAATTTGCAACATCAGAGCCGGAACATTTCGTAGACGTTGGTCCCGAAGAGTTGATTGATGAAACCGTCAGACCTCGTTTTATCAATTTTGAGACTGCACCATCGTGTATACATATTGCACAGACGGTAACCCTGAAGAGTTGACTCGAGAAATCATCAGTGAAAGATAATCGTCAGATTGGTAAAAAAAATCAATTTAGCACACACTCGAAACTCTCTCGCAACAAAGGGTCGCAGGCATCAAGCTACTTAGCGTCAGATGATTCTCGTCGGAATTCGGTTCAGATGATGTCACATTCGAACCAGCTTCTGCAAGCTGACGCGAAAAAAGCGCAATCGCGGTGAGACAATTAAATCGTCGTCCACGGACCACCCTCCGAGCCCACCATTGGTCTACTTTGCTCCGCAAGTATTGGCAGATGATCCCATTGGATTATCCACGGCGCCGGCGCTCGTTCAATCCGTGTACTGCGCATCGACTCTGCACGTCTACATATGTATACTTATACACCTAGAAGAGCCAACCGCATGCGAATGATACTCGCGTTGCACATTCCCGGGACCACGAACATACAGAGGCATTTTGTCGCGACGATATAGGTGTCTCGGATATGTCTCACCATAAAAAGTGCGTTGTCCTCGTCGACACGCGACGCGGAAACTCTATGGACAGGAAATTACCCGCGCGACCACCTGGCACACGTGTCTCCGTATTTCGACAGTCCTGTAGGGGCCCGACGATATTACTCGATACCATTTTCCGGCATCGAAAAGCATCCATTGTTTCAGGGTCTAAGTCGCCACGCGCCGGAATATCTTGATTTCACTATGGCGAATCTTGCCACTACATTACTGGGATATATCGGCAATATACACATTTTCTAGCTTCGCTCTTCAGGGTTGACCGTGCAATTTTGTGGGTCCCATGGAAATCACACACACACACAAGTTTCCCCGACAAGCTTTTCATCAATTCCAGATTTGACCGACAACGAATCTAAAACCGTTGCCGGACAAATTCGTTGTCCGTCAAATCTGGAGTCTGTGAAGACCTTGCGAGGGAAATTTGTGTCGGTGATTTTCATGGGACCCCAATTTTGTCACAGGAGACTCCGGTCAAGGGCTTCGGACATCAAAGGTTCGGATAACCGAGGTCCCTTTCATAGTACAATTTTGTCCACGTCGTTGCTACAATGACAATGATCGAAGCAGGTGATTCTGGTTTTCGGTTATCGATGCACGTACCCAAATTCTTCAATGCTCCCCCTCGCAGCGACAGTTGCACTCACGCTGGTCCTTTGATGCGTGCACGCACGTACGCATGAATTAGGAGGGGCGATTAAGCAACTTTGTCCACACGTTGGTTGTGTCGTGTTGCGTCGGAGTCGGGAGATTCTAATCACGGTATACGGCCACTTTGCGTCGGAAATCGAGGGTGGTCACTTAAATCCGTCACGAAAGGACAATACAACCCCTTTCGTGACCACACAAAACGTCCCTTCTATTTCTTTTCCTCTTCGGATTACTTGCATCCTCTCTATCTAGTCATGTGTACACCTTGTCCGATTGCCATTGAACATTTTCATCGTTGACTTGTTCACTTTACGGTGAACAGTAACGTATAGATAGTTGATCTTTATTCGAAATAAAATTGTTTTACCCGAATTGCATCAAACTGGGGTGAAATAGAATTTTCTTTCTTAATAATTTTAATAAGGTAAACTGTACAATGATTGGCCCCCTAAGCCAAAATTCGTAGTAAAAATCTTTTCATCTTCTTTTGAAATGTTTAAAAGAGCTTAACTTGCCATTATTATAAGCTAATAGAGATTTTTCAGCAATGTAAAACAGTTTTACGAGTCATAAATCTTGTATTATAAAATATATTCCGTTAATAACAATCGTAAGACAAATAGTACAGTCATTGGCACATTTGCGAACAGTCATATGTGAAACTCTGTTATGAAAATTTTACAACGTTGCTTTGAAATATAAATAAGAAGCAATAGAAAATGATTTTCTATACCAGGAATTCTTAATATTTGCCGTTTAAATCAAAAGTGCCAATAACTACTGCAGTGCCAGCAATAGTACAGTTTACCCTAATAACTGTATCTTTTAAAACTACACCTACACATTTTTGTCACAACTGCACAATATCGGCCTTTTGTCATGTCGGTAGTGTTTACCAAGAGTCTCTTGACTTCATTTTAAGTAATTAATTGGAAGTTGCATTTTTTTTACATCAACTTATTTCACTCTAACTTTGAAATCTGAATTGTCCTTCACAGTTGACCTTGCTCCATCAGTCTCCTTCGGTTATTCATTAAAAAGTCAACAATATACCAGTCTATTTTAATATTTAATTGTGTATTCCCAAGTTAATAATACAGTATTTTGCAGTAGGTACATTGAAAAACGGACAAAAGATACAACATACGTCGAATTCCAGTTACTATACAAATGTTCACTCCAATGCACAGTGGGAATATTGGCTGGAAAAATCGGAAAAATACTACTTTACCGTTATTTATGAGCTCAAGGTCATAATATAGTAGATCATAAGATAACCTTTAGATATGATATAAGATAACCAAAAGATCAACATAACATAATATAATAGGTAATTCAACAATTCGTCTTAACGTCAGCTGTAATATTATGAAACCAAAAAAGCATTTTAATATATAAAAAAATCGAAATGATCTTTATTTTCTATGGAAAAAATTAACAGTTGGACAAAATTAGAATTTTGCATATATAATTATGTTGAAATAATGTAATTTATTGTTTTGATACTAAATATGTACATCACGAAACGTTTTAACTAGCGAATATTAATAGAAATATTAATTTTCATTAGGAAGAAGTTTTTATTACGTAAATAACGTAGAATTTCTCAAAAAGTGCAAAAAAGTTATCACTTTCTCATTTTTATTATTAAAGTTTGATAAATTGCTGGAATTTTGCAAAAAAATTGTCTTGGACGCCCTGGGAATATATGTAATTGAAACCTTAGGAATGTATAAGAAAATTTCAGTGCAACACTAAACGTTACAATATTTTCTAAATACCACGATATGTAATCCATCATTTACCACTATACGAACGAGCCATATTAATTTGGTTGATAAATATTGTCGCGTACTTAAAAAGATATGATTATTAAAACTCAATAGCAATGAACAATTTTTAACTCAAATGACACCGAACTTAGCCTTCCAACGTCGTTAATTTTTATTGATTCAGCAAGAACATATTCTTAACTATTAATCATTTGATGATAGCAGAGTTGGGCAATAATCAATTAAAATTTGAACGAAGATTGATTGATTAATGTGTACGATTAAAAAAAGGTAATCATTGAAAAATGGACGATTGATTCAATCGATAGATGCAGTTAATTAAAGTCGGTCGTTGATTAAAACAAGAAATCATCGAAAAATCTGAGACTGATTTAATCAATTGTTGAAGTTAATCGCCAGACGGTCTATCCGTAAATTGTAATAAGGAGAAAGAGAGAGACAGAGAGCGGAGATGGAGAATTGACAGACATATATCTCAACAAAAATTAAGTTTAAATTTTTTGCAGTATGCATAGACAATTACAATTGAAAAGAATGTAATCGTTAACCGTAATTAACTAAACTATGACTAAAGTATGAGTTTAATTGTTAATTGCGATTAACGATTAAAGTAGAAATTTATTCGTCAATCGTTGATTAAATTTTTGCCTAACTTTGGCTGATACATAATCACGAATTCTTGAATTTTCATGTTTCGAGTTTCTGCCGGGTATTCGGGGCCACGATTCCACTGTGCAATGACTCAGATTGTCTGCGTCAACCAAAAGAACAATGACTCCTGCCAAGCTTAATAAACACAGAACTTTCCCACGAATTTCTGGAACGGCCCGACCTTTCGTTTCGCTCGGACATTGTAACGGAAAGCAAACTAGCCGGGGGATGAAACAACTGGCCATTCCCAAAGCACCTAGGTACCTCCCCGGATTACAAACCCCTCACGAACCACAGATTGCGCCTCTTATCCGGGGATTATCACATTTCAAGTACTATACCTGCTTGGGACATTGTCCTTTCGAAGTGCCATAAATTTTTCTTTTCTTCGTGATCGGTAGAATAATTAATCTTTCGGGGCGGTCACTGAGTCCATCAAGAGCCTTGTAGGTAGATGGTTTTCGTTATGCTTAGGTTACAATCGGAAACGGGATTTTTTTTCTAAAAACTTCTTTAAATGAACAATGAATAGAAAGATTTTAAAAAATTGTTTTTGGAACATCAGAAATAAAAGATTTTATTATTTTGTTTAGTATTGTTTAACAATGTTTAAACATTTTCACTGAAAATGTCCTTCGGTCATCTGTAACATAAAATCTAGTACATACACACATATGTGCCTAGAATGATGAAAAAAATGGTCTATGTCAAAATTTCAAAAAAATGGGTTTATTATTTATCATACTCACATCATATTATTTTAAACTAAATTAAGTCAATTCATCAAATTCTATCACATTCAAATCAATGTTATTTTTAGAATAATATCAAAAATGAACCGTTAGATAGTGCTTGGTATTTCAAAATTATATGGAATTCATTTAGTGTTAATATCCTTTTCCTTAAAATACCTCGAAAAAAGAATATATGACTTACATAGACCACTTTCATAATTACGTGCACATACAGTCAGTCACATAAATATTCGTACGACCTTTAAAACAATAACTTTTTTATAATTGTACCGCACTGATGCAAAACTGATGCTTTGCAAGCAATTAGAAGCATTGGTTTGCTAAATGATGTGCAAAGATCATTATCCAAAAATTACGATTTACAAATTTGCATGCAAAAATAGAAAAGACATTTTTTATAACTTTTTTATTTGGCCCCTTAATTACAATTTAAGATGTATGTTGTGTCGATCTAATAAATTTGAAATTATAAATAATGTTATAATTGTTAAGAAAATAATAATAAAAGCAAATGTTTTTTGATAATTTAAGGAATTCTTGAAAACTTTTGTTATATATTAAAAATCAAAATATTACTAAACTTGAAGGATGTAATTTATATAAAATTCAAAATTGAAGGGGATTTTTAAATTAAAATATGAATTAATACATTTACTGTGATTTATATAAAATTTAAAATTGAATAATTGTTACACACATGCTGAAAATTTCATCGAAATCGATTAACATATACACCAGCAACACGCGGTTGAAAATAGAGGTAATCGTAGTTTTTCACGACTTTTGATCAGTCTCTGTTTAAAATCCATAGACTCGTACATTTTTCGATGCGTGTCGCTTTTACCCTTTTTGCAACCTTGTAAATTGTGATTTTTGGAAAATCTTTTTTGCGCTTCATTTAGTAAACCGATGTTTCTAATTGCTTACGAAGCATCAGGATGTTTGGTACAATTATAAACAGTTATTTTGTTGTAAAAGGCGTACGAATACTTATGTGACTGACTGTGTATGAAAATTTATTAAAATGCAGTACATTAATGTTTTCAGAAACAAAATTATAAAATACACACTTCGTTTCATATTGTTAACTTAGACATGATATCTTAAATACCATTTGAGAACTGCGCAATAAACAATTCAAATATAATGGTACAATATACTTTGTGCTATAGTCAGATAAGAGAGCGTCCACAATTTTTCTTTATTTCTCCATAATTTTGAAAGCCACGTATTTTTTTTTTTAGATTGTTAACTAGACACGATCTCTTCGATAACAGCATTATAGAAACGTCGATTTTCATTTAGGATAAGAGCCGCATGCTCCTTCCCAGAAGTACTTCGATCGTTACCATAAATGAACAACGTGTTCATCAGACCCATTCATTCCGCGTAATAGAAATTTCAGTATTGTTGTTGCTTGATGATCAGCCACTGTTAATGGCGATCCGTCACCTGGATGGAAGTGGGCATTTTCCAATCATGTAATAGAACAGTGGAGCAGTAGGTTGCTTCATACCAATAGCATCGCTAATGAGGGTTCCACTGCAATTTGCCATATTTATCATTACACAGAATTCAAAAGTGGAACAGAAACAATGACACTCGCTTCCAGTTGTCAGTACCTGACAGGTATGCTTAATCCCCAGAGAAATTGTACGACGCGTATGTTTTTTCGCGTTAGTATAACTGTGGGTTTCATCGATCGTATGAAAGTGTCCTATGTACGTAAGTTCTCTTGTCGCGATGCCCTGTCGGTGAATTCACGTCGTGGCAATTATGCTCATCGTTAAAACAGCTGGCACGTTTGCACTACGAAGGTCTCAAGGACGAAGGTATCGAACGATACATTATCGTACTCGAAATTATTCCTTCGCCATCGTCGCAACCTCTGTGTCCCTGCAGCTCTACTTTCGACCTGTTATCTTTGCACTAAATACTCCGGCAGATACGCTAACTGATGACACAGACATTTATGCAGTGATACATAACATATATTGTAATATTTTGACTCTGCGCTCATCGGGTGAAAATCTACAACTTTCTGCTGTAGATGCTGCAACATTTATATTGTTGACAAAATATCTTTGTGTTGTGCTGTAATTTGAGCTCTAAGTCTTTATTAAGAGTCAAATTAGAGCTATAAATCTATATTAATGTAGGATTAAAGTCGTCGGTAGAATAACACGTCCGTAAACACAAAATAATTTAACGTTTAATTTAAAATGTAACGATTATATATATACGATTAATAAAGTTATTATCAAACACGTCTTTTCGTTTTCACACGTCGTACCAGAATAATCAAAAATCTCATATTTTGTAATATTAATATTTTATTATTAATATTATTTGTAGTATTATTAATTGTAGTCGTTATATTTTAAATTAAAATTAAAATATAAATTATTTTGTATTTACGGACATGTTATTCTTCTGACGACTTTAATCCTACATTAATAAAATGGATGAATAATAGCCGAAAATTGTTTTGTGCTACAATTTTCAGGATGGCAAAATTCCCTTGACTTAGACTCACATTAGAGCTCTAAATCTTTATTAATAAAACGGATGAACAATAGCCAAAACTTGTTTTGTGCTATTGTTTTTTAGGAACGGTACATTGTATGGCGAGATGCAATTGTTAATGTCGTATACTAGCGATAATATAAAGTGAAATTGAAAAATTAAACAGACTCAGACTAGAGTGGGAATGCACCTCGGATTAGTGCAAGAGGAAAAGAACTTGTACATTTTCATTATTACTTTTATTTCTTCTATTATTATTTTTATTATTACTGAGATCACTTTGATCTTAATTAATTTTAAATGTTGCAATGTTATCAATATTCAGGAGAGACATACAATATCTGTTATATTCTGAATTTGTTAGTAGACGATGTTTTCTTTAGCAATTGGTATAGACTGCGCACATCTTTCTACAAAATAAAAACTATGTAATGTAAATTCTGATTTTAAATTACTAATCTTCTAGCTAATACGCAACTTCTCTAATTGCAAGAAGTAGGGACTGAATTGCTTTCTTTTTTTAAGTATGATAATATAATTTTAAATTCTTTCAATTTTCAATTTTGTATTTTACCTGCTTATTTTTTAGTATAACTGTATAAAATTCGCATTCGAGTAATTCAATTTTGGAAACACTATGCCTGTGGACATTTCTCTGATGAGAATTAGCTCATTTACTATAGAAGCAATAAGTTCTATCAACTTTCGATTAACTAATTTTTCATAATTGGATTTTATAAAGTATTTTCGTGGCAGAATTACACGAATTACGAGGGAATTTTATTTTCGCGAGCGGTAGACGCTTGTATTCTCGTTTCATATTAGGTGCTCACTATACGTGAACGGCCTCGAGACTTCTCACCGTGTCCGGCAGAAACGATTCGGTCCTCGGCTGAACATTGAATGCATATCTCAAAATTGTTCTAGTCTGTAACTCTAGAGCACTAGTCTTCTGTGCCAGGCAATGATAATCAATCTTCAACGTTTCGACTTTCCGCGAACAATGCAACATGTATTTTGGTATATGAAAAACAAGCAAAATCTATTTGTGCTTTCATATTTGAAATTATTTTGGAACCACCTGAATATATTGATTTATAATAACGAATAACGATAAGATCAAATTTATTAAGATTATTTTCCACGACTTTCTCGCGAAAACATTTTTATAATTTCCATAATTGCAAAGCACATCATTATTAAAATTAGATTTACAGAGTTCTAAAAGTGTCCACAGTATTTTCGAAGCATAACAGTTTATTCAGATTTTGTGTTGAATATTTATTCGATTAGTTCTCATTAATATAAATTTGACAATTGCTAAATTATATCTAAACCTAAAACCAATCGATTGAGCGGTAGTAACAGGTTTAGTGTTAAACAACACAATGATTAGTAACATTAAATTATTATACAGGCATTTATTTAAATAATTCTCATGTATTTGTTATAGACGTAACAAAGATGGCTTGTTCGCTTCCTTGCAACATACAAAATTCATTAATCAAATCTAAAAAACGACCACTCGTTTGTAAACCTGTAGTTACTAATGACCCTTGTGAGCGTCATTAAAAGATTTTATATTTTCAATGATTGAACAATTTCGAATCCGCTATTTTGATGGGCCCCGATGTGTCGATGTTTTATCGCGATATTATAATAGTAAACACTGAATTTCAATTTTCAGCAAGGAAATGACTCGGCACGTGTGGTGCTCACATTGTCACCGTCGATCGTGGTTCACACGAAAGTTTTTTTGCTGACAATGAGGAACAAGGCTTATCTCGTTTATCATCGTGTGCATTGAGAGCCGACGTTTATTCTGGAATTATACGCAATTCCGTATAATAAATTATAACAATTTGGACGAATTTTAGTTCGGGATTAATTCAGGCTTATACATTAAAACCCATCTAGACATCGAAAAATGATTTTTCGCTACTCACGTTCGATGCTTCGTGAAAGTTTGAACTATCTGATTTCACTCATTTCATTTCCACGTTTTCTATCCTCTCTCGTACATGTACGCTTCTCATTTGGAATTATCAGTTTCTGGAATATCGGTGATTAATGTTTTAATGACTGCTATAATCTGATATACCTTGAAAAAAAAAATCTTCGTCACCAGTTTTCCGTGTAATCAAATTCTTCTATATGGATTTGTACAGATATAAAAATGCACCTTTTTTATCTGTGGTCATAAAATGGCGAAGCTCGTACGTGAACAATCGAGCTCGTTTTATTACAGACCTGAAGCATAGAATTTCAATGTTATTTACGAATGAGGTCATTTCAACGAATCTTTCTTTATGGGTGAATCTATCAATTTCATATTAATTGAGATTGCGAGGAGGATAATTAATTTAACACTTTTTTCTGACGTTTCTTTTTCCTGAACCGAAGCGAGAAGATAATTTTGTCGAGATCTGCAAGCTATAATATCGCGGAATAGAGTACATGTGACTTGCGTTGTTTTGCCACGTATTTACAGATACGTGTGTGTAATATGTAGCAAAATGTGTGGCTACTGGTAGAAGTAAAATAAGACCACGCAAAGTGGAAAAAGTGGGGTTGAGGACACGCGAATCATACATAATGCACGGACCGTGGTAAAGATGCATCGACAAGATAAATTCTGTAGAAAATGGAGGCACGAAAAAAAAGATCTTTTAAAAGCAGATGTGTATTAATGCAAATGTACTTACATATTCTTCAAGGTCTGAACTACAGCTTTGGAGGAAGTCGAATCATTTCAATTACAATCTCTATATATGATATACTTGAGAAATTATTAAACAGAAAATCTCAAAATTTGTTCACGCTATACAGGGTGGTCCATCTAGAAATTTCTTTTTCAGTTGTGATTATACAGAAAATATTTTCTTTGCAGCTTGTCAATAAATTTCACAATTAACTAACATTCTGGGAGACACCAGGATCGCTTCAAGATCATGTCATTAATATTTCTGAAAGCTTATAAATATATTTATTGTCCGTATCATAGAAGATGTTGCCTACAGTTTTATTAAACGTATATTTGCAATCGACAAACATCATGAAAGATTAATGAGTTCAATGTAAATGAACTTTCATCTAAACACGTGACAATCTTTCTAGCATCACGACTGAGTAAAATCTTTAAGCGAACCACTTTCAGGTTACACTAACAATATGACCATTCATTTTATATTTGCGAAAGGAATTGCGCGTAGCCGTAAAAACATATTGATCCATTAACAACGTTCAGATAGCATAATAATACAGTTTAACCATTCCGTAAATTGAATATTTCCTTTAAAAATGCGCCGTTATGCGGGCTACATAAACGTACAACTGAAAAAACGCGATAAAGAGTGTTAAATATTCATCCCGCCGAAACAATTACATTCTGATGTCGTTTGTAGTAGTCGGACGTAAATATCAAAGAACGAAGCAAGACTGATGATCTTATTAATTTCCGTAAACTTGGCGCGGAGTCCTCGCCGGGTGGCATTGTCAGAACCGAGAAACTGGCTGCGACTGGCTGAGAAAGCATCTGGTAGCCATCTGGTAACGAGCCAAGTGTAATATTTTTACGCCGATCGGCGGTAAACTAATCTACGGGGCGATCAGTCTGCTCTGAAATGAGAAAAAAAAAACGAAGAAAAAGCTGTAACAGGTGAAATCTTCTTACGCACTCGACACGATGCTAATGAAGTCTCGTAAATCTAGATTCGGACACGTTTTCCGCGCGTTGTAATCGATAAGGTCACTTTTATCTGTCGCGTATTTCAATCGTGTATCTGTTCATCGTTTCAAAAATATTTGTTGTCATTACCAGATTTTTTATTTAAAACAAAGTGCAACGATAATAGAACTAGAGCTAGAACCAGTGTAGCCAGGTCAAAACTTGCGTCCCCACCCTACCTTCCCCTTCTACGACACTATTCCCCACCACCGCGGCTAGGTCACGTGATGCGCTTCGTCTGCGCTATTGGCAGGGAGAGAGAGTAACTTTTTAAACTTTTTTAACCTTTTTTCCCGTCTCTTATTTGGCGATACTGCTTAGACTACGAAGAAATAAATTATAAAAATTCGAAAGGTAGTTTGCTTTTCTCGATTGACTGTTTCGAAATTTATAAACAGCAGATTTTTATACAAAGTGGATTGAAACGAATATAATATAGTATTTAATATAGTATTATATATATATATATATATATATATATATATATAATAATATATTAAATAATATATTAAATTAATTATAAATATATTATTTTAAAATTCTTCTAATTTTTTAACCATTATTAGTGTACTCATTATACAGTTGTAATCAGTGTCAAGTGTGCAATTATTTTGTGTTTGACGAAAGAAAGCGGCCGAAGCTAAACTTGCCACGTATGAGGGCATGGAGTGGGCATTTTTTCGAAAAACAAACAGTAATGATAATTGCTTGGAATACGAAGAAATGAATTAAGAAAATTCTATCTTGGAACTATAAACTCATCGATAATGTAGGACGTTAATTGCTCCCTCGATTGGAGCAACCGGTTCCACGAAACGGACGTCGAACGAAGCGTATGGTTTCGGGAAATATGCTTAATAACCCGCGTCCGGTGGACACCAATCCGACGAACGTGTGCTATCATTCGAAGCCGCAGGACAATGTATTGATTTCCTTCGTGAACTGGACACTGGCTATTATCGATCCGTTAAAAAGTTCAGGGCTGTCTCCTGTGTTACATGTCCTTTAGAAAACACAACTTTTGAGTGATCGCGAAATTTCTACCGGTTACGAACGATTTTCCGGAATAACAGAAATAGCGTTTCCCGAAACGCTTTGCGGACGAACTACACGAACGTTCAATTATTTCGGTTTAATCGTCGCATTGCATGTCTCGATAAGGAACTGGCGGGTTCGAACCGGCGAAGAATATTTGTTGTTCCTTCTTGATTGTTTTCACAAAGTTATCGAACTGAATCGAATTTTCAAAGACCGAGCAAAAGAGAAATCCGTAAAATGGAGAACGCGCAACGATGAATTGGAGAACCATGGTCGGGCTGGTGAGTCTTTGCACGCGATCATTTTTCGTTAACAATAAAAGATCAAGAAAAAGAGAGGAAAAGAGATAGAGAGGGAGAGAGAGAGGGAGAGCGAGAGAGGCTGAAGGGTTGCGTGAACCGTATATCACTTTTCTTTTTTCTTTCTTAGACATTGTGAGAATTTTAGGTACTAACGTTGTTGTTAGGTAATTCGTGTGCCGTGTGCCGTGTGCCGAGAAGTATCTTTTCTATTCGTGGAGTTACCTACATACACGTTTGTCGTTGGTTTGCTGTTGTTTTGCCGACACGTTCAGAATTTCTTTTTCTTGGATTTGTTGCGCATTTTTTTGTCACGCCTTAGTGATACCACACCATTTTCATACTGCGTTGCTTTCCCGCCACATTCCCTCGAATCCTCCCCAACACCTTTCTTGCTCTTACACGAACACAGTTACACACGACACAATTTTTTGCCGAGCATTTTCGCCGAGCATACAGGGTGTCCCAAAAATGTCGGAGAACCTTGCAAGAGGTGGTCCCCTAGATTATTTGAAGTAACTTTTTCTTTTGCAGACATCTTCTCCGTGACTTCGTTCAGGATTTATTAACGTAAAATACGGACCAATCAGAGCGCGGCTACTGCGGACGGATTCCGGCTCGACCAATGCCAACGTCAGACTTTGCGAGTGTCATTGTAGCCGCGCTTTCGTTGGTCCGTGTTTTTTTGTTAATAACTCCTCAAAAAATACCGAAGCGGAAATTTTCGCTAAAGAAAAAGTTACTTCAAATCGTCTAAGGAACCACCCCCGTGAAAGTTCGCCGACGTTTTTGGGACACCCTGTAGTGTATTCGATTCGGAAACTTCGCGCGCGAAAGGTAACAGTGTCATTCATATGCAATAGGGCAACTACACGCCATCTCTCCTATACTCGGCGAGCTATTATCCGATTTATGACGTGTTTCGACGCGTTTTTATCGGGGAAACACTTCCACACGATTATTGACGTTTTCATAGCTCAATTATGCGAGCTAACTGACCTTCGATGCTCACCAGCAAATAGAGGGCTTATCTCTGCGCACATCGAGCTCGATCTGTATTCTGATCTAGAGTGTCATATTCGGGATTTTTCTGAGGAAATGTAACAAGTTTGGCATACGTATTTATTATTATTGTATACGATGTATCTTTTCCGAAGTCAGTTTACTTAAAACTATACGAACAGAATTTAAAGTATTGTCAGAGAAAAGTGTCTTATTAAGTGATACACGTTCCAGCCGCTCTAATAATTTAAAATAAAAATAAAAAAACATAAAATAACTGCTTCGTCCAAGATCAAAGAAATATATTATTGTTTTTTAAACTTTTCATTTTTCTGTTCTTTTTCGGTTTCGACGTAGTGAACAACTAGTCAACATCGCTATTTTTACGACTTAGAATAAAGACATTTTTTTACACCTTTTGCAAACATGCTTTGACAAAATTCGATAAAAAATTGATTCTATCAAAGTTCTAGACCAGAGTACCCTTTAAATAACTAAGATTCAGCATCTCTGACATTTACAAGCCACATTTAAATAACTTCGATTATTGAAAATACTGGGTGTCCCAAAAATGTTGTACTTACTTCAAATGGATTCTTGAAGTCAATTATTAAGGATTTATTAAAGAAAAACACCAAAGACCAATCAGAGCGCGGGAACGGCGGACGGATTGCCGGCTTGGCCAATGCCAAATCCTGGCTCATCGCGAGTCTGTATTTTTCTTTCACAACTTCTTAACGAAAAAAGCCACGGAGAACATTTTCACAAAAGGAAAAGTTCCTTCAAATGATCCCCGGATTCCACCCCCGTTAAGGAGGTACAATATTGTTGGCGCATACTGCGTTGTGGTCTTCGAGATATCTAATTTTTATAAAATCTTGCTATACTTTTCGAAATTTGACTACAAAAAATTCCCCAAGTGCGTATTAATGAACTTCGGATTTTATTACAAAGTTAGGTACGCACCATTTATGATATTAAAACGATTAAAAGAATTTCCTTAACTTCCTAAAATCATTAATGGACAGTGGATCTTTATGCAAAATAAGAATTGTCCACCGGAATTTCAACCAATTGGAGTGAAATAGAAAATCATATTCTTTCCTAACATGTTTAATAGATTGAAAATAATGTAATTTGTTCTTCTGGAAATATTCCAGGTGGTTCGAAACCCACCTTAGTAAATTGTAGGTCCCGTCCCGAAATAATCTTAGCAAAGAGAGTTGAATACGACGTTGAATAAATATAAAAAAAATTTTACTGTTTCACATTACACTTACTCATTTTTTCGTCATAAACGCATAAAATCCGCTGTCTAATTATTGAAGAGAAACGGAACCGTTTGTTCAGCTCTTGTCTGTTTTAGAACATTTTTATTTAGCATAAAGATCCGCAGTGTACGTATTAACGAGCGCGTTATAAATTCAATTAATGGTCTAGAGCGCTTTCGGATAAGGTTTGGCGAAGAAGCTAATTGCAGATCTAATTGCACGGTTACCGCTCGCGCTCGATAGCGCTCGTGAACGTGACATCGATGCATTATCAAAAGCTCTTTATCGGTATGTGGTTCGAAATGCGGCTGGCTATCTCACGACGACACATATTTTCGCGGAGAATCACGCGGCTCTGTCATTGATTTTCCTGTTGATGCCAGCCGATGATAATGATCGTTTGTTTTGCCGTGTTTCTGACAGTTTTCTGGCACGATCGTGCCGCTCGCGGGATCGTGTGTGCACAGAACGCGACCACGTAGATTTATAATGTCAAGTTCGAACTTGTATATTGCGCTCTCTCGCGATCTCGCGTCCGTGAAAATGCGTTCAGCGAGTTTCGAATATCGGCATATCGTTTGATTTAGGAAACGAACGAGACGCACATTTGCGTTTCAAATTCCGTGACACTCGGAGCATCACTTCCGCGGAACGTTCACGTTCACACGTTCTTACATAAATTACAATTCCTTTCCTTTCCTTTCCTTTCATCCGTCTCTTTTAGTAATCTGTCAACTGTACAAAGCGAAATGTACGGTTGAAGCAGTCGGCGCTCAGCGAGTTTCATTGATTCGAGGATTGACAGTCATGGGAATTCGTGGACCGCCGACTGCTTCAATAAGCAAGGTTATACATCGTAATCTTAGTGGACTGAACCGGGAACATTCTTCTCGAAATTCAAACGGTTGCATTCTTTTTTGCTGTACGGATAACAATTGATGTTACTGGTTATCCTTCACAATTATCTTTATCACAGTTTCTAACACAGGTTCTAATGCAAGTCTAATGTTCATTTCAAATAAATTTTTATAGTACACCGCCATTCACTTAATTTTTAGTTTGTTCTAATATTCATTTTTCGAAATTTTCTATTCATATAATTATAAACACGTGTATATTTAGAATTCACTTTATTTCGTTTCTAATATTAATTTTAATAAAGTAATCTACTTTTCTTGTTTAACGGTGGTTTTTCAAGAGTGTCATTACACGATAACGAATAAATAACATCTTAGAGGAAACACCGATGATAATGTTGGCAGAGAAAAGTAGTGACAAAACAATTTTTCAATGGTTTCATTTTTCCATGAAAATCTATTATCTTACTTAATGCATATGTACACGTGATTTGCAAATGAAAACAGAACTAATTCGTACAAAAGTTCAATGAAACAAGAGTTTAGTTATTCAGAGAGAGAGAAAACAATTTAATAATATTATTTATCGAGTGTATATTAAATAAAGTATTTCTCGTACTGTGACTCTAACAATTTAATTATTCACTGTATTCAGTAATAGTAAAAAGAGTATGCGGAAAAAATCTGGTACTCGCTTGAATACATTTAATATTTATAAACATTAACTTATTTTTTCTGTACACGAGCACGATGCGTTAAAATGTGACGGACATCCATCACACCCGACAACAATGATTGAATGTATCAAATCATAAAACAAGGCAAACCAATGACATTATTAGACTGTGGATCTTGAAATCAAAATTTTTTATACATCGACATTCTTCGATTCTTCTAACCCTCATTCGTCTCTTATTTTTCGTAACTTAATTTAGCATTCCTTATAGCTATCGTCAAATTTTAGAAATTAACCATTACTGATTCGAGATAATCTGATCTCGTGTAATAATTTTCAAGATATTCTTCTAGACATCGTCTTTGAAGAATTGAAATAAAATAACTAATGTCGATCACAAATACTAAAAAAGAGTGTAGAACACATTGTTTAGGGCCGATTTACAGTAGACTCGTGTACAACGATCAAAGAAATTGTTAAAAAATAATACTGTACGCGTGTATTTGAAGTAGCAATAAATGTACCAACAATTATTTAAAAGCATTGCCACGGAAGATGCGCATACGTATAGTCAACCACAGTGATATTTGAAAACTTTTAAAAGGACGGTAACTTTTTCAATATTAGATCATACGACATGGATATTTTTCGAGAAATTAGAGCGATTAGTTTACTACAAGCGGTGAACATAATTTTTAAAAAAATTGCAATTGGTCGCGATTGCAGAGAAAATACTAGAATTTGTTTACATTTTTATCATGTGGGTCTATATTAAAATTTAAAACATACATTTTGTAGATCTATGTCAATTATACATATTCTGAAAATCTCATCAGAATCGGTTAACGTTGCAATAAACGTTGTTTTCACGATTTTCAGCCTATAACTGAAATAAATCAAAATTGTCAGAATGTGTTTAAGTGACACAGATTTACAGAACGACTTTTTCAAAATTTTCAATATTGGCCCGCATAAAAAAGTTGTATCCAACAACTTTCATTATTTTCTTTGTAATTCCGACCGATTGCAAGTTTTCCAAAATTTGTTCTAACTTCTCACGTAAATTCAAGTGGTATGATCAGATATTAAAAAAAAATTATCATCGTTTTGAAAGTGTCCGAATATTACTGTGGTTCTCTGTAGTCTGTTGAAACAATTTTTTGATATGGTAGTCTACTGTGCACATATCAGTGGCGTATCCGTTTAGTTCCGTGATTTCTGACGTTATCAGTCAGCATAAATATCGTTCGTTTGTTTTCTAATGAACTATAGTTCCGTATTTATTTCACTGATGCATTATGATTGGCACTAGCACACGTCACGGATATGTATGAATCGAGTGTTGCTTAGAATCAGTGAAAAATCAAATTGACACAAAGAACTGATGAGGGTTGATCCAGGCATTATTAAAAGCTTGACCCAGGAAATATCGTCAACTCCGCAGTCTAAGCGTTCCGTTGGTATCAGTCCCCGGAGCCAGTCCACTATGATTAGTTGAGAGGCGACTTCTCTGCATTAGATGTCTGAGTGCTGCGACTATACGGTAAGTTCGACAGATAGGATTCGTTTAACCGTGGGTTGTTCTCATTTCAGGGTGCCACCGGGTTACGTTTACCAGTCGCCTTACCTGGCGGCTGCTGCGCCAGGTGGTTTGGTACCGCTTCCGGCGACACAGTTGAGCCACGCCGCGGCGATGGCGGCCGCTTCACAGTTCTACGAGTACCAGAACGTCGCGGCCGCGGCCGCCACTTATCCGGGGACCTCGTACAATTTCGCGGAGGCGTACCCCTATACCAGCGCAGCCGCGGCCGGTATGTGTTTGAAAACTGTCCAGAGCAAGGACAGCAACGGGCTGATACACCACCATCAGCAGCACACCGGCAGCAGCCCCGCGGTGCTGGCACAGCAACGATTGGAGAAAGCTCTCCTGCCGCCCTTTCTGCCGTCCTTGCTACGTAGCAACGGTAGAAAACTATTCGAGAACAGATCGCACCGAATGAGACTGGCACGACTGTGCGGGAGAGAATGGGAGAGCAGCGCGAGAGATCCCGAGTGAATCGGAGAGCGAAAGAGAGAGAGAGAGAGAGAGAGAGAGAATCAGAGAGAATGATAGAAAGAGCAAACGGGAGAATTCTGTCTCGTAGTGGTGTAGATACGCTCGCGGGGTGAATCTTTGCAAGATTCCCGCTAAGAAGTCTCGTTTTTGTCTTCAGAATGTCCGGATCGCATTTTTTTGTCTTTTCTTTCCTTTTTGTTTCTTATTTCGTTGTCGCGAGCGTCGGTCAATAAGTAAGCCACGGTCACATCCTCTAATTTCGTTTTCCGAGAGGTGTGTCTCTACTTTCATTGCGAAACGTTTATCTGCGTATTCGTGTCATTTTTTTTTGGTTAGAACGATGCCCGACACGGCACACTTTACACCGCCTTTGTTTGGTCAATCCGTGGTATAGTAGAACCTTGATTTTGCGAACAAATCTGTGGAATCCGTGGAGCATGTTTTTATTTAGCCGAAGTGATAAATTAATTTAGAATATCGCCACTTCGGATATTCGAGGTTCTACTAAACCGTCTATGGAAGGAGCAAATACGTTTCAATTTGTATCGTGTCTGGGCTCGTTTTAATCAGAGCAATGCCACACATATGTCGACAAGAGTTTTACGAAGAAACGATTAAAAATAAAACGATTTTTTAATTGAATTAGTCTTCGAAGTCTGTCAATTGTAAGTTTCGACTCGATTACATCAGCTAGTCGTACGTCAATGTAACTATAGAACGTCACATGCGTCCAAATTCTAAATTCATATTGTTATAACATTTCTATGTTAGTGACTTATTAAGTAAGTTATGTTATTAAATTAATTAAACCGAACAGTCATTAAATGATCTGACGCATTTAGAATATCACTGATGAAAATATTCTGCCTTAATTTCAATTAGGGGTGAAATCAAAATTTATATTCCACTTTAATGATTTGGATTGGTTCAATAATAATGTAATAATATCTTTAGATTCTCTAATGTTTTCATTGTTTTATATTTCACCTAAGCTGCTATGCGTATCTTGAAGGTAGCATTCCGGAGTTGGACGTATTTGCTGCTCTCTACGATTACTATGGCGTGATGTATCTTTCCAGTTGAAACTAACAATACAACAACAGTAATCCAGTCAACCCGGTAGAGATACATCTTTCTCAAAGAAAAGTTAGACGGAGTTGCAACACACTTATCGACAGACCCTCGTATTTTTGTGGATTTTCGTCTCGTGAATCGCAAGCATGGCAGCTGAACAGTCTTGTCTTGGATACGGACACGTGCGCAGCAAAATCTGAGCCTTTCATTGCAGATTATATTAGCGAAAGTGATGCATGTGAAAGCTACAGCACTGTTATTTTTTTTTCTTTAATGCGTTACTTGGTAGATCTAGACACAATTAACATCGTCTCGAAATGCTGCACGCGTCGATGTCACGACTTCTTGGGGAGCTATAGTATTTTATCAGACAGGGTGTTCCAGAATGTACATACTAATCTGGTGATCGTTGTCACTTGAGATCATTTCTTTCTTATTCTTCACGGTATGATAATGTTTGCAATTGCGTTGTATGATAGTTTTGTTTGCTTTTTTCAATAGTTTCGGGACATTTCAATCTGTATAATATAATTTTCTAATCACAACTTCTCTTGGTCAATGTAAATACTAATTGTCCTATACGTGAGTTGTCGTAGTTAAAAACAAAGATTAGTATTTCTTAAACGACTACTTGCAGTTGAAATATATATATATATATATATATATATATATATATATATATATATATATATATATATATTTAAATATTATTAAAACAAAAAAAGACAGTGACATTGGAACTTGCAAACAACTGGAAACTACTTAAAAGGGGCTGAATGATAATAATTAGATTTTTTCTAGTTGGAATCTTGCGGTATGAACCCTTTCTGCTCGTTTGATCTGTCGCTTCTTCGGATTGAGTTAGTGAATGTTTACATTGAATTACACTGAAATTCTCGAGTTTCGACCGCGAGCTTTACAGTTTAGCAGGAGAACTTTCTGTAATCTGTTTCCCCATTAAATTTCTAGATAATGATAATAGTATTATCACGATTATAACTTGTTATACGGTTGCGTTTCCGTACGATCGAAATGTGTCCACGCGAACGTTGTTTTCTTTTACTGCTGGAATGATTTGCTGTCAGTAAAGCACAGGTAAATACAGAAAATCAACAAAATGGAAATGCATCATTGCATGCTTTACGCTAGCTTCGCACTCAACACAATGAATATGCAATTTTGTTAATGCTCTGATGTGCTGTCTACGGTGGTGGTGGAACAATTGTCACGATAGATGACAGTAGTCTATAAGCTTTCATTTTGCAACACTAGTGTCTTGCCAAATGTTCGAAGTTTAATTGCGAAAGCATTCAGGCGTAGCGAAAGAACGTTACGAACTTCTGTTGCAGCACTTGTTCATAATAATACTGTGCAGGTACCGTTTACAATCGATCATGTCCAGTGTCTACTAAAATTACATACGATTTCGAATCATTCAATGATACATGCAGAGTTATAAAGTGCAGCTTTATTTATTATTCCGAGATTTCTTAAAAAAAAACTCTTCACTTTTTCTTTAGTTAATCATTTAGTCCAGTATTATTATACAAATCTTTTTGCGTCAGAGGAAACGCTCTAAGCGTTTAGGTTACAATCTTTAAGAAGTCTTCTAGCAGCCTATAAGTCTGTAACTCTTCTAACAACAACAGTTGCACTTTATCAACTTGTTCAAAGGAGACCCGAAACGGGTATTCACCGTCGGCGTTACCTGCACAAAAGCATCCCAAGCCACACAGAATCTCAGAATGTCAATCGTTTATTTTTTTTGCAGCGAACGCAGCAGCAGCCAGCTACGTAACACCTTATGCATACACGACGCTACCAGGTGCAGCAGGACTACCAGCAGCCGCAGCTGCAGCTGCAACTGCAGCGGGAGCGGCGTTCCCCGGCCTGCCATACCAAACAACACCTCAAGAGGCGAGATTGCAGTAGGAGCCAGACGAATCGCGAATATATTCGCGATCATCATCGTCAGCGTTCAACTCGCGATTTCAAAAACTCGATCCTCGCCGCACAAACTTCGCTCTTCGCCTGTCCTCCGCGTCCGTCCGCCATTTCGTTCATCGTCAGACAGATCGCGAGGGTCCATCGGACACCCGGAGGACCAGGACACGTTCTCACGTGACCTTACACCGTTCAGCAACGTCGACTCAAACGGCACGCAGTTTCTTACTAATTTAATCTTCAATCTTCCCCACTTCAATCTTCCTCCTTACGTTTCTCCTTCTTAAGGTCAAAAACGTTCAACGACGTCCCTCGAAGGGCCAGTGCGATGTCGATAGAGAGGAGAGCTCTCGATGGATCGACACGGAACGTTTGCGAAACGTTAGTTAGGCGGTCGAACACGTCCGGGGCAAATGTGAGGATTATTAGCGTATCTCTTTAAGCAATCGGGTACTCGATGGAAATTTGCAGGCAGATTTTTCGAAGACGCGTCTCTTCCACCGATATCCGAGTTTCAACTTTGACGATCGTCCTCTCGCGAGAGCGTTGAGAATTTCGCATTAGGGATTGTCAGCGTAAAACACAGCCTTCACCAGCGAGTAGTTATCGATTGTCGCAAGCTTCTCGAGGAAGAAGCTTTTCGAAAAATATAATTTTTATGCTTCGACAGGTGTCCGTTCTGAACGTTGGTGCCGTGAAACTTTTAGTCTGGCCTCGGCAAGTTCGCCGAGGACTTTTACTATTTTTACGTGTAGGGAGGTTTTTCTACAACTATTGATCGCGATTGAAACGACCATTTGTAACGATCGCGTTTTACTTCGTGATTGCAGAAGAATTGGTTTCCGATTTTAAATTATTTATGCTGAACAATGTGAAATGAGCAAGGATCGATAGGATTTTATTTCGACTGGGCATTGTTAGTTTCGCGAACTTGTCGTGTTTGCGAGCGAAAGAACTATCGAAGTGATTCGTTAGGACGAATGTTGTAGACGCTTTTAGGAACGACGATTACGTGAATCGAAGTGTCGATGTTGCCTTATACCGATCGCTTAGAAGCGAGTTAACTAAGTGTCTTAATAGACGATGCCTTTTTTCGAGTGACTCGCCCGTAGTCACCGAAACGAACTGATCAACGATTTTGTGGTACGAATCCAACGAGGACCAATGAACGATCAATCGCGAGAAATAGAGAATCGCGAAACAATAGTGGTTCCATAGGTTTTGCGGAATCGTTGCTTCACTTGTCCCCGCGTGAAGGTCGCAGGAAATCGATCTTTTTAGCTAGTTTCGACGATCACAATTTCGTGGGTAATCTGTCATTGATATGCTGTCGTATTTTAGCGACGAATTGACTGCAGACAGTTCTACTTGTCAAATTCATGCCGATGCTTCCGGTTCCCACTTGGCACGGTGAGACTTCGCGCGTGCGAGAGTCGAGTTATTCTCGTCCCGAAGTTCGTAAATTGGTACTACAATGTTGGCATATATTTTTCTGTACGGTCTAAATGCAACCAAATTTTTCTATTCTTAACTGTTCCGGCAGGATGTGGCGGAAAGAGTGCCGCTAAATTTATCCGTGCATTCCAGAAAACTATTTTCGCGAAACTACTATTTTCGAGCTCCTTCCGAAAGCGTGGCAATTCTTAACTTTCCGGTGCCCGTTGACGAATGAAAATTGAAAATTGAAGTTTAAGGGCCTAGGAGAACGTCGAAAATTATTTTCACAGTTTTGCTTAAAGGTTACAGTGGCTGACTCAGAATTGAAACTTGAAGTTCTCGAATTGCGAAAAGCTGTCTTTTCAATTCTTCACTGTTTTGCAAAACTTATTTTCATATTTTTGGCAAAACTGTTGCAGTGAGATATTGGGCGTTTATAGATTGCAAAAATAAAAATGTAGATTCAATATTTCAATTTTCTTCCATTTTGAAAAAACTATTTTCACCTCACTTAAGATCTTTCTCCTAAAAATTGTACTTTCGGAAGCATAGGAATTTAGTTTCAGACTGCATGTATGAATTGGCGTCTCTCTTTCAGCGACATATTCTTTAAAAAAAAAAATAAAACGATCGAAGAACCGAGCGCGAGGAATCCACTCGTTCAATTCTTGCAAAGTGATCTGGTGCCTTAATTAGCACAGCCGAATAGTCTTAATGGTTAGAAACTAGTCAGTGATTCGTTAGGGAGAAACTATTCGTTAACACGTGTGTATCGGTGGGCGAAGGTGAAGAATGGGACACGAGATACGACTAGGTGCGTGGAAAATGAAAGATAAGGGGATAACTAGCTAGGGATAACTAGCAGAAGGGTGACGGAGGATCGGGGCTATGAAGAATGAGACTGTCTAGTCCTAAACCCGTCGAGACCTTAGACGAGGTACACTCGATTCGTTAGAATATTAAGTAGACGTTAATATGCATGATGAAACGGAGGACGAAACCAAAAGTCTTGTAAAAAGTTAGCGAAACAGGCGCTGTTAGGAAGGTTTAATATTAAGTATTAATTATTACGTAATCGATCTATTAAGATAATAGGAAAATAAATTAATACCATTGATATTATATTCTTATTATTATTACGATTTAATAATTATTATTGCTATTATTATTGATAATATTATTATTATTATTACTATTATTATTATTGATAATATTATTATTATTATTATTATTGTCATTGATTATTATTATTGTCAATATTCATTATTGTTCATGTACTTAACGATGAAGCGGAGAAAATATGTGATCGGGCGAATTTATTATTTTGGTAGTAACACAATCTTCCGTCGCGACGAAAGGAAGAAATTCGTGAACGAATACGACGACGTTTTATCGCGGTTACTATGATCGTTTCGAGCATCCTATACTCGTAGGATTAATAATTGTAATATATCATCTGTTATCTTCAGTAATATTAATATTGTACACTCTACTGATAACGTTAACAAAAGGAACGAATTCTATCACATCGAGAAGATACGGAGACACGAAGAGGAAAAGAAAACGGACGCATCCTGGTCTCAAAAAGAATCGCGACTCTTGTTGTCTGTTGCTTTTGCACGTCACCTGAATTCTTCGCGGGAAGACAAACACGAACTTTGATTACCGAAAAACGAAAAAAAAGGAAATAAAATCTCAATTTTCACAAAACCCTGTCGCCTTACTCTTGTCATCCTGTATTCTTCGTCTTTCTTCATTGCGTCGTGAGTTGGGGTTGACAATAATTAAGAGGTTTTGTTTTTATTCAATCGAAGAATATTTATAAATTTTATTAGGAGTGGGAGGAACATTTGTTTGCGATTCTAAGAAGCTTAGAAACTGCAACTCATAGATACAAATCCTATAATTTTTATTATTACTTATAAATTTTAAAAGATAACTATTTGGAAAGAGGCCTGTGCAAACTGTTGTGCAAATTAATAGCATTTATAAGTTAAATTAGTCGTTGCTCGCCCTTTGACATTAAGTAAATTTGCATCTAAAGAATTTCTCGTACAAGAGAAATAGATGTTTGTGTGGTATATTTAAAAATAATGATTCGTGGGTTGCACGGTGCATTTAAACTAAGCTGCACCGTACGTACTTCCTTTTTGCTTGTGCAACAGGGGCTCTGTCCCGGCGATGGAACTCGATCTTGTCGTTTTTCATGGCTAAAGATAATCCTAATGGCCTTGTGGAATGGGACGCTGGCCGTCGCGACGGATTGCAAAAACTAGCGAGGGAGAAACCGCCCTGGACGTCTAAGTCAGCGATAGAGCAAAAATAACCAGTCACGCCTTCTAGTGAAATAACTCGGCGGTTTGACTACCTTTGCAAGCCTCCATAGATTTATCACTTTCTGACAGAGACGACAGATTAAGGCTTGTATCCCCACTCTACCACCCCCTTCTACGACGCTATTCCCCACCGCAGCGACCCGGTCACGTGACGCGTTTCGCTTCCGTGCGGTGTCCACTACTGGCAGAGAGAGAGGGTAACTTTTTCCCCTCAATTCGTGCTCTCTCTCCCCTTATCTGGCGTCACAACTCTCCGAGGCTGTTTCCGCCGATTTATAAAAACCGGAATTTGACATTAGATGCCAACACTTGTGTATGCGCTGTAGCAAATCATTGACATACACGTAATTTTGAAGCTCTATTCATAACCTGCAAAATCAGTCAACAGTGTTTGATTTGCTTGTGCGCATCATATTTTTTCAATCATGGAAAATTTTGAAAATTGGCGAAAGAAGCAGCATTTGCGGCAACTTTTGGTGAATCACTTTTTTGTAAAGAAAACTGCAGTCGAAAGTCATCGTTTGCTCGTGGAATTGTATGACGAACATGCTCTTGCAAAAACACGGTGTTTCAAGTGGTTTCAACGCTTTAAAAGTGGCGATTTTAACATCAAAGGCAAAGAGCGGCCTTGACAGTCGAAAAAGTTTGAAGATGAAGAATTGGAAGCGTTACTCGATCAAAACTCGTGTCGAACACAAGAAGAGCTTGCGGAATCAATCACCGAAAACAACTGATTCGTTTAAAGAGAGCATTGAAGGAAAAACGGCCAGAATAGGAGATCAGACACGAGACATTGATTTTCCAACATGACAATGCTCGGCCACATGTTGCTAAACCCGTTAAAAACTATTTGGAAAATAGCGG
>CM052321.1:24604826-24626087 GCA_028455615.1 Lasioglossum zephyrum | reverse complement strand
TAACTATTGCAATAAATAACGATTATTACAGAATATTTTTCGTTTACGAATCACCATTTTATAAATATCGTAATAATTCTGATACTTTTTTAGAATATTACGTGGTAATTACTTTATTTTTCCTACATGTACACACTGTCGATTATAAGACAATAATTACAATGATGAATAATAAGGGAAATAAGAAAGCAATAAGTGTGTAATGAAATTATGCAATAAAAAATAATTTTTTCTAAGAATTACAGAATGTACATATACAAAAATACAAATACATATATATACAAATACATATACAAATACAAATTAATATACAAATACAAAATCTATTTACCTACGCCACTAACGCAGTTTCACGTGGTTCACGAAAAAATGATCTATTTAGGTAGAGAGCGCTGAACCACAAACTGCATCCCGTCGGTGGTGGAACTTTTTGGCGATGTGGTCTTCCAGGTCACTGTAATTTCCACTGTTACCACCCCGCTCATTGCGCCCACTTAGCGTGCCGCCGAATAGCACGGGCGCTGGCAGTTTTTACTCCAGTTAGAATACGTTAGTCCAGTTAGAATCTAGAGGCCGTAAGAAAACATCCATCGAATTATATGAGGGACACGATCTCCCATAAGGCTGTGACAGTCTTTAACAGTATCTCGTCGGTGCTGATAGCTGAAAGCATGGACAAATACAAATCGTGATACCATCCGAGTCGTGGTTCGGTAGTGATTGCGCGCGGAAGCGACAAGATGTCGGCACCAGTGCTCCATTGATAATGTGTCCTCAGACTGATGCCCCCGCTTATCATGCGTTTTGATGGAGAAATAGTAGGGGAGCATTGCCATTGACACAAGAGCGAGGCTCAGTTATCTCGCGTATAGTCACGTAAACTGGAGCGCTCATTGGCGCTTAGTGGTTTTTGAGTTCCTGCGAGGGAGGTCACGAGAGCAGGGAGAGACTCAAAGGATCGCGATCCAAGAAGGACTCGCGACCTGGAAGTCCTTCCTAAGTCCATGCGGAAGCACGTGGCCTAACGTCAAGGTGAGACCAATGGAATTCTCGCGTGTTTTACCTTACACCGACGACACACAGCCTCCGCCGCTTTTTCTAAACGTCACCTCCTCTTCGAACCGTTTATTTTCATCGCGAGATCGCCTCGAGAATTACACGAGAAATAGTACACCTTAATTATCCTAGTATATCTTCAGTAAATTATTCATTTCTACATACCCGATTCTTGCCAAATATAAAACTGTAATGGCACCACCTTCGCAATTAACATCTTCATTGCCATATGCTGCCTTTACAATTTTTATCTGAGTTAGATGTATCTTTATATTTATGTTTTTAACATTAACAACATATTCAGCTGATTTTCGTTTCGATTTTTATGATCATATTTATGCTGTAGAATGTTAACAGGATATACCTTGCAAACCATAGATTGTTGAAGCAGCAAGTGTGCATTCTAAAGTTTATATCGTAAAGTCTTTATTTAATAGATTGTAAAAGTTAGGATAAATTGTCACACTGCTATGATTGAAAATTGTTTGATCTGCGTTCGCATATTCTATTATACGTAAAATAATAACGGTTTACAAATTGTTATACAGTGGTTACTACTCTGAGGGTGATTGCAACCGTTGATTGTCAGTGGAAAAATGTTGTAGTTTCGACGACAATTATTAATAATATTTTATGATTGTCTAAAAAGCTACTAGCACTTTTAGAAGAGCATTATCATCCTCCATCGAAAAAGATGCTGGGAATTGATTTAACTAGAGCTGACCCTAAGCCACCGTTTCTAGTACAGACTTTTCGACGATTTAATTATGAACTTGGTTGTGCGAAAGAGAAAAATTTGTATGGAGGAGCGCTCAATTACTACTCGGTAGCTAGAAGCTAACTTTTCTCGGTTGAGAAAGCTTATCGCGAAGTTGGGTCCGCAATTCTTAGAGTGCTTCTTGTAACACGACGTGGCGGAAGTAACAATCGAGTGGAACTCCGTATTAATGCAGTCTTCGAACGTCACAACGAAATCTATACCCCGTTAAATTGCAATTGCGTAATCATCTCAGGTGCCCGTGGTGCACACGACAATTACGTTCGTGACCATTCGTAAATAAATCCATTACACTGGCTGTTCGAATACTTACTTCGCGGGAATTACGCGAAATGTAACCGATTCTTTCGAGCTGTCACGTTCGAACCAGATTTTTCGAACCAGTTAGTTTCTCTTCTGCATTGAATACCGTGAGTATTCGGAGTCTTCATCACTTTCAGTTTGACGAAAACATTGTGGTTGCGTAGAATTTCGTTTTAAAAGTGAGCCTGGCTAAATTCGCGCGATGATTTGCTTTTATTTGTACGCGTTTGAAGCGGCCTGAATTGTTTCAGTTTCTATTAAATGGGTTAAATCCGAACGATCAAAGTTCCACGCAGGGCCCGTTCAGTAATCTCGCTGTTAAACACAATACATAATCCATGCATCGACGATATCTGAATTAATCAGATAAACTGTCGATGATTGGCTACGTCTTGTAAGCCTCTTATCTAACTGCTTTTAGTCTATAAATTTTCCCTGGAAATAATACATCGTTGAAATTGATGGATATGTTTTCGAGCATGGTTTTTTTAAAATGTGCATTCTCTATTTGGAATTGATTGTTAGCTAATTGTCGTCCGAAAAGTAATTCTCTTAGCAAGATAAATATTTATGTTTCTTTAGTGCAAAAATATCAGATGATTGCATAAGTTGGTGATTTGAAAATAAAAGTTTACTGATTGGTTAAAAATTTGGTTAAAGATGGGCTGAATTAAAATGAAGAAATTGTGAATTGTTCTGCAATTAGAAAAGAATGGTGACTATGTATATAATTGATTAATAAAATTGTATTCTCTCAAATTTAACCATTGAATTGTATTTTCATTACATACATATTGTATTTTCAAAATAAAATTCGTGGTTTTCGAGAGACATGCTGTCGTGAAATGATTTGCATTAATAACTTGTATTCTTTCGCACGAATTATTTTGTATGCAATCATTATTTAACCATGCACGCATAAGATCTACAACTGATTACGATATTCCAGAACACAAGAAAACTCATTGTAGGCTTATCAATAGACATTTCTATGTGTATACGCTTTATTTATCTCTTACTGTCAGACTGGAATTAGATAATTTAATCTCGAAACGGCGGCTCAGTTATTAACAAACAAATCAGTGGTAATCATTTTTACGTGTTTGAAAGAAAGTGGTCGATTTTTCGCACTGTATTAATAGTTATCAAAATTGCTAAAATGATTATGTTATCAGCAAACTAATGAGACTAACTAGACTGCGGATGTTTATGCAATTTTCAATTTTTGTAAACGAATTTTAAGAAAGCGGAATAAAATAGAATATTATTTTCCGTGGTAGTAACCTTTTTAGATCTGAAATGAATTAAAATCGTACTAAATTCTGTCATATTTTATATCCCAGTATTTTTTGAAATTGTTCGACAGTCATAATTGCATAAAGATCTGCAGTTTACTAATGAAAGTTTATATTAAAAGTAGATAGTAGACACAAGTGTGGAGCAGAATGTTGCACAGAATTCTATGAGACTGCGCGAAGAGATAACGCAGAAAGAAGTTAATCCAATTGCCATAATCGCAGGCTCTTAGGCTTTTTATTTATTCGAGCTAGACTTCTGCGCTTGACATAGCAGTTAAATTTGCAAGTTGTACACGATACAACTCATTGTCAGTGGTGATAACGCTTGCTTTTGTTTCGTGTACCAGACTAAACGTAATCTTTATCATTGTCCCGATCTTCATCTATGTAGATAGCTTGGGACCATTTTGTTTTCGTTGGAATTGAATAATCGCAATAATCACGCAGAAAAGTAGGCAACTATGGAACGTAATAATCTGGAGACATTTCATAATAGTAATGATGCAATAGAGAAAAATAGAAAAGTTTTATAATTTCTTCTTTCCAAAATCTAAGAAGTCTAAAGTGTAAAAAGTCTTTGTCTCGATTAGAAAAATGTTAACGGCAGGGAATTCAATGCGTTTATGACAAATGTGAAGATTTTAGAATTATTGTTGTATTCTTTTTCATTTAAGGACATTTTTATTTTGCATAAAACTCCGCCATTTATTAATCACTACCGTATAATCCTGACCCCATGTCTGTTTTATGCATAAGGTGAAATTATACATTTATGAATTATACGTTAATTATACATACATAACTAAAATGGGTAAGCACGATTTAAATCAGTGGACATATTAAAAAAATCCAGACATCAGCGTATTGGTTTCACCTTAATTAGATAATAAAAGGAAAAAAGAAATTTTTATTTCACTCCTGTGTCTCGTAATCAATGCAAACATTTTTTATTTTGCATAGAGACCTGCAGTCTAGTGATAATTATACTGCGAATTTCCTGCGTTTTTGACAACAACTAATAAGTACTAATAAGATACAGTAAAATAAAAATTAGTGAAATCGTTAGAAGAATTTAAAAATATTGCCAAATATTATTTTCAACATTATTCGACGCGTTAGAAAGGAAATACATTTCTATTTTGCTCCAGTTTACTCCAATTTGTTTTACCATCGAGATAGAACAATTTTGTGTGATAATTTTGCAAAAATAGTGACAATTTTGAATCGAGTGGGAAACGTGAAGTAACAAGTATGCACATTTTGTAGTACAGTTGGAGGGATGACCAAAGATTGTGGAATTTGCGGGATTTATCCCCGATGGCTGCGGGATCGTGCAACCTCGAGAAATTTCATTGCCGTGTACGGCCTTCTCGGCACCGTGCAGGCAATGGCTTTCATTTACATCGTTGTCACCCTCACCACGTTGGAAAAAAGGTTCAAAATACCTAGTCGCACAACGGGTATGTATGTTTTTAAATACTCCATTTCAATTCACTCCTTAGCCATGTAATTCAATTGTTAAATCGAACCTTTGCGGTGGATCAAAAAATTTGTAAATATTTTGTTTGCAGTGAATTTTTCTATCTTCCATTGCGTTCTCGTTCTAAAATATTCTAGGATGTTTAAAACTTACGAATTATTTTTTCCATACGACGTATTCCCGTATACTTGTAACTAGTACACTTGTAAAGAGTACACCTGTTTAAAGTAAAGGCAATTGTCATTTCATCATGATATACGAGTATACTCCGTTATAAATTAATATGTGAGTATTGATAGAGTGCAAACGTTATGCAATTATGTTTGCACGTGCGCATACAAATCTATGTAAATTTTAAATCATAATGGAAGTTTCATGAAATTGATGTAGTTTAAACATCAAAGTAGCAGTTTTACGAAATGCATTTTACAAGTTGCATTCTCTGAAAATACAAATTCTTAATTTTTTGTTTCAAATTCAAAGAAAGCTACGCTAACAAAAGGAACTCGTGAAACACAGTTGTGAAATTGACAAATTCTCATAGCAGTTAGTTCCGACACGATGGAAATATTAATAAAATTAAAAAGATAAGTTCTTATATAGTTTATCTAATTCTATTTTTCTCGTTACCTTTATCTTGTTGTGTCAATATATTTGTTTTCGTACTACTTATTGTAAAATGTATTACATTTTCGCTAACAATTGTTGCTAACAATTAGCAATCATTTCAAAATTAATATAATTCTTTCAGCATCCATAGAATGACCTATATCTACATATTATAGTAGACTAACAATGATACCACTCATAATTATGCGTTTGCATACAACGAACGTTAGTGCTAACAACCCATGTTACTTTTGGCATGTGTAATTTGTTTGTTAGATTTATTTTTTCATTACACAATAAACTCTGTGTTAGAACTCTTTTTATTATACAATTTATATTTACAACATAATAAAAAAGCCACCATACCAAAAAAAAAACACCAATTAATAATACAGACGTTTATTAAACTAACACATGTTTACAGTACATTTATATTTGCACATGTTTTCAGTTTCATTATACATTAATTGTTTACAACAACGCTAACAGAACAGCCGCATATCGATAAAGATAAATAAATTTTCAACTAACTGCGCTATATTGCAAACGTATCTTTTAGCTCTTGAAGTGTTCTCAGGTATCAGGTGTTAAGATACCATCTTCTGGATTAAAATTATTCGAGTAATCGTGATCGATGCAGCGTGAATCTGATCGATGGATCCCGTTGAAAACCGTAGGGTTTCAGCGCTGTATTTTCGCGAAAAGTGACGTCGAAACCCGGTAGTCAAACGTCGCTGCACAGTGTACACGCATTGAAGCGCTCGCACTTGTATTTGCAACACGCGTGCATCATGCATGGTCGGCCCCGAGCAAAGATAATCGCGTGTCGGTGTGCGTTCGTCTAGTAGGTAAGTAGTGTGTCGCAATCATAGAAGTGAGAAATCTGTCGTTAGAGCAACGAGCGCTGAACACGCATTGCGAAGACACACGGATATGCATTTATACGAGTTTATTGTTAGTCACAATATACGCCAAGGGTACGTACACGAAATACTTTTCGAGATGGCGCGAGTCTCGCGTTCGACCCCCTTTCACGAGCAAACGTAACGAGATCTATAGATCGCGGATCGTCGCGCTAATATGTTCAAATATTTCTTTACAATTTTCATAAATTCTCCAAAAAACTTGAATGGATTGGTGGGACAATTCAATTTTTACTAACTCGATAAATAAATTTTTTCTTTCTCATTATTATTTTATGAAACTTTTATCGACGTATTCGTGGTATTTTCCTGATTTAAATGAGATCAAACTCGACGTACTTCGAAGCACAGTTGCTTGTTTAATCGACGATTTAGTGGATCCTCGATTATCCGAACCGATGATAAATTCTCTATTATCCTAAAGTGATCTATGTCAAACATTGGACACATCGGTATAGATCTAAGGTGTCTGTAGTATCTGGCATTGTATTAGCAATTAACTGTAAATGTAACTATTATTTATCAATTCAGATAATCGAGGTTCTCTACTGTATCGTAGATTATACGAGTATTTATGATTTAGACTTTTGTTTGGAGTTATTTCAATCAGGAAAGTGTCACAAATGTGTTATAGGTATAGGTTTAACATAAAGTCAACAGGTTTTGTAACTGAAATATGCCATACAAAATTTTAGAGCAAGATTGAAAAAACCAGGGAAAACTTATGGTCGGATACTGATAATGATTAACCAACTGATACTGATTAACCAAAGAAACATTTCTTTCCGAATCAAATGATCTGTGAGATTAAAAATTGAATAATAATGTATTTACAAGTATCATACATCAAAATCACAAAAATTGAATACACAGTTTATTCGACATGTTAAAAACAAAGATACTATACTAACAAAGATTATTCAATAGAATTTTATAAAAATAAAGCGCAGTAAATCAGATGTAGACCTCAATAAAGAATAATTATAAAATTTAAACAATTGACACGCGCGTGTCGATTTTTCCCGTAATAACTACACAATAGTAATAGAAAATAAGAAGTGCAAATTGGATATTATTCTCTAAGTTGCTTTCACCGAATATTTTCTAATGTCGCGCGATATCATATCAGCACGGTGGACTTAAAAATACAAATTTCTTTGTTGTCACTCCGTCTGATGGAACCTGAGAATTCTTGGAACGGTGCCACGAACAAGAGATCGATCGGCGCTCGATTGTTTATCATGAACTAATACGCGGATTTTACGTACACGTTGATATATTATTTGTCCGTACGCGCAATTGCGTAAAACGTTAATTACGCGCTATAGCAGTTGCGTGGGAAATCGATACAATCCGGCGTTAGTGGTTTTACGTAGCCGATGTTATTGCGTTCGCTTGATCGATCGATGTACTTGCAGTGGTTCATTGTAATTTGATATCGGCATTAAATGATGCGATTTTTTTCAGCTGCAAAGGACACTTCGATCTTACTAGATTGTTCTGATTTTTATTCTGTCAAATGTTACATCACCGCGTTTCCGTCGACGATAACACAGCAAAGGCACATCTGTTATACACGTTTGTTTAATTCTTTGCGATTCTTCTTTGAGATTCTTGCGAATAAAACTAGGCCAAAGACGATGTAAATAGGACTACTTCTACAGGTTTAATGCAACTAACAAAATTAAGGACATAGGTACTGCTACGTCCGAGTGACTTTCTTTTTCTTTCATTCGGTAAAAACGGCGGCTTTTTCAAGATCATGTAACATGAACAAGTTGCTAGTTGTTGTTTCGGTGTAGACGTAGCTTAAGATTTCTATGTCTATAAAAGTAGACCGATTTATATCGTGTTTGAGCTCATTTTAAGACGGTAGACTCGTTTCCAGGATTGCATGGATGCGAGATTCGCGTTCTCATTTCTCGATAATACAAAAATTGGGGGTTTCAGTAGTCGAAAACGCTAACTGAAAGATCGATGTAGGACGCTATCGCCATCAAATGTCCTATTTGTTCGTATACGTGGCGTAGTTTGCATTATTCGGTAGCATGTAGCTATGAAAATCGCTACGTGCGCAGGTGTATCCTTCCAAGTAATGTAAATTACGCCTCGTAAACGAAAAAATAGGACTTTTGAGCAGAGGCGGATTAAGTCAGCGCGGGGCCTGTAGCAAATGTTGCCAGGAGGTCCTAGGTTTTGTATGATAATAAAATAAAACACAACTTTTGTACAAACAAACGCGGCTCCGGAAATGCGGGGCCCGTAGCATTTGCTACTTCTGCTATATGGGCTAATCCGGCCCTGCTTTTGAGGACGATAGCGGCCTAGATCGATCTTTTACCTAGCGTTTTTGACTAGTGAAAACCCCCATTTTTGTATTATCGAGAAATGAGGACGCGAATCCCGCACCCTTACAATCCTGGAAAAGGGAGTTTACTACTTTAATAAGAAGAATATCAACAATCCACTGGCACCTCATTTGGAGAGATAAGAAAAACAGTGCTGAATTTGAAATTTTTTTTACTCAGTTTTTTGTCTCATATTAGGAGAGGTCTTTTACTAGGCTGCTTTACTCTAACGGTAAATATTAGAGGTGTGTCAGACCGGGATGGAACGGGAACGGGAACGATGTTCGTGATCGGTACGGGATCTTGAAACTATCGTGTTTCCCGAAAACCGTATTCCTTACAGTATCAGAAAACCCAAACACGCCCGGGAATCCCGATTATTATTCTCGGGAAATCCGAACATTTTCGGGATCCCGTCTCGACCTGATACGAGTTTTCCTATCCCGTCCCAAGTATCGGAATTCCGGAATTCCTGGGCTCCCGCACACCTCTAGTAAATATGCATCGTGTGTTTTCAGGACTGATTTTGTCTGGCAACGAGATCTCGCAGATTTTATCATTGATACTGACCTATTACGGCGGCTCGGGACACCGTCCAAGATGGATCGCGATCGGCGTTGGTCTCAGCGCGTTCTCTTGCCTCGTCCTGGCGCTTCCACATTTCTTGTTTGGGCCCGGAAGGGACGCGATGGCCTTGACGAAAGAACACCTCGATCGGACACTTCTGAATACCACCACGATCCCCGAGGACCTGGCGATTTGTCCCCGAGTTGTCAGACCGCAGCTCTGCGACGAGGAGAGCATGCTCGACGTCAGCATTCTTCCGCGGCTTCTGGTCTTCCTCTCCCAATTCATCCTCGGAATCGGCACCACTCTATACTACGGCCTTGGACAGACGTATTTGGACGATAATACTGAGAAGAAAAATACTCCCATGCTTTTAGGTATTTATTCTATGTATACATTGACATCAGAGTTGGGCAAAAATTTTATTTAAATACAAATTATGAATAAAGTAGATTAAAATTCTACTTGGAAAAAACCCAGTTTATTCGAAATTATTGTTGAAATAAATTTTTGCCCAACTCTGATCGACCATTACCATAAAATATGCTCATCAAATATTTTTGTATGCAAAATGAAAATTGTTTGCATGCATTGTAACATACATATACAAATCAAATAGTGCTTTTATTAAGTTGTAAAAACGTATTGATACTCTTATATCCTTGTGATCTTCTTACTGGTTGAAATTACACCCATAGCAGTCTAGTAATAGTAATAGCACGTGGTATTATGTATTGCTTAAATTATAGCTAATGTCGTTGTCCACCAATATATTATAAGGTCCAAATATACATTCGTTCGGTTGCAAATACAAATATGTCCCAATTTTAACTATTTTATTAATTCGGATTCTTTAAAGCAGAAATAGTGTATTCACAAACCCTTGAAACTGTTCTAGATAACTTTTTGAAAAATATACTGATCGATACTATTGTTACGATGACGTCTTAAAGTGGTTTTTGAAAGACATGCTGTCGTGACATTATTTGCATTAATAATTTTTATTTTATTGTTTGAAAATACACCCCCCCCCCCAAAATTCTACGATAAATGCATAATATTAGCAATCTAGTAATAAATTATAGCCAAAGTCGTAATCCATCTATAAATTATTGGGTCATAATATAAATTTGTTCGGTTGCAAATATAAATATGTCGTAATTTTAACCATTTAATTATAACTCATTGTAAATGTAGCTGCGTAGACTCCATGATAATTATCAGTAAATGAAAAAAAATGCCGAACATAACCGAACCTTACGATATTTATGTTACGAGCCAATCATTGTGTCTGTATAATTCGTGCAAATTAAAGTCAATGAGTGAAACGATTCCGAAGATTTCGATATGGAATACGTGAGTGTAAACATAATAGATTTTTATCGGATCCAATTGTCGTAAGAATGTATAAATACCATTGTTCTCAAAAATAACTTATATCTTATCAATAATTATATATATATATATATATACATCTGATTTTCATTTTTTTCTTTTCATCACGCTCCAGGATAAGCTGCTGATGTCACACGCAAGGAACGTTGGATGAATATGCATTTTTTGGTGTGAATATTAGAGTACATATTGCAAGAGACACCTCAAATTCAAAAAAGTATATGTAGCAACTTCAAATTTGTTCATTTATCGTTCAGAAGTAGTCTAATACACGATATTAATTTACAAATAGCATTATTATGCTTATCACTGCTTACGTAAAATATTTTTACACAAAAGAGTTACAAATTCATTTCATCATTTTATATCTTATAAAAATGGTTTCATTTGCCTTTGTGGTACACTTTTATATCTTTTCACACACATTCTGTAAAAATATTTATACATTTTCCTTTACACTAATGTAATTATTATTTTAATTTTTATATATTAATGCCAATATTATTTTATCAAAATATTTCATAATATATAGGGTGTTCCAAAAATGTACTTTCTTAAAAGTGATGGGTTAAAAGGCTAAGGTTATTTGATTTAATTTTTTCTTTTGCGAAAATATTCTCTGCTAAATATTCTTTCTCAAGGAGTCATTAACGAAAAACAAGGACCAATCAGACCGCGATGACAGCGGATGAATTCCAGTTCGGCGACCGGTCACGCTGAGCCTGGCGTTAGCATTGGTCGAGCTTGGAATCTGTCCGCTGATGCCCTGTTCTGATTGGTCCGTGCATTTCGTTAATAACTCCTTAACGAAGCCGCAAAGGACATGTTCGTAAAGGAAACGGTTATTTGAAATGACTTAGGAATTACCCTTTTCAAGGAATTTAAACATTTTTGAGACAACCTGTATAATAACACTAAATTCTCTTGTTTCATAATTATTTTCTGGCTTCAGTACTCACTGTATATTTTGTATAGTGTTCTATATTTTAGAATACACTTAACACTAAAACGTGTATACAGAGGATTGCATTATGACCCATATTGAAATATTTCACAGGTTTGACATTCGCTCTTCGAACGGTTGGTCCAGCAATAGGATTTCTACTGGGCTACGGTTGTCTCAGCCTGTACATTGATCCCAGTTTGCATCCTGTGATCACGAAAAACGACCCAAGATGGCTAGGCGCTTGGTGGCTAGGCTGGATTATTCTTGGTGCCACGATGGGCATGTTTTCCATCCTAATTGCTATGTTCCCACGAGATCTGCCGAAACCAAAGACCATTGCTCCAACTGACACTGCCAAGCTGGTGAGAGCAAGATGTTCTATTGATATCAATATAAAAAAATTCAATTCTTCTTTGCTCTATTATTTTCATTTCTAAAAGGCCTAACGATGTACAAAATTATCTCAGAAGAATGTTAAAATAATTTAATTATTTGTTGTGCTAACTTATTCTGACAAATGCATTCTAATAATGGGAACATTCGGAATATATAAATATGTATTGTATAATTGTAATGTAGAACTGTAATATACAGGGTGTCTCAGCTGAAGGAGGCCACCTAAATATCTCCTTTATTTTTATTGGCACAAAAAATATTAATTGCATAATTTAAATGGTATTGAAGGAGCAATATCATAGAAGAACTATTCTTTTTGTCCGGCTATTTTTTCATAGTTTTTTAATTTATTTTTCTTTTAGTCCATTTTCTAGCGGCAGAAAAAATACATTTGAATATGCTTAAGTCATTACCTTCGGGTGACCTTGAGTACCAAAGTGGTAAATTTGTAAGTTACTATTAGAATTACATTTGAACTTACTGAAACAAAATTGTTCTTCGATGATCTTCCTCCATCGACACCATTTAAATTATGCCATAAATATTTTTTGTTCCATTAAAAATAAAGGAGATATTTAGGTGGCCTCCTTCAGCTGAGGCACCCTGTATAAATATATTGCGAAATATTTTCTATAGTGCACGAATAAATCTTTATTCATTCGTGTAATTTCGCTCAGACGTGTATATAAACAAAACTTGATGTCCATTTTTATTTTCTATTTTATTATACATATGTATACGTAAATCATTTCGCACAATGATATCAACTGAAGTAATTGGACTAACTAATTAGACTGCGGATTTTTGTGCAATATACAATTTTTCTCCATCAATTGCAAGAGATAATGATACTCTTAAGTAATTTCTCTTAATTAGCTTTTATTGCGCGCTGGTAACGAGTGACGAAAGTGATCGCGTTTGAAGTGACGAATAAACTTGGAACTAAAATCATTAGAGTTCCTGTCTTACAATTGTACAACCTGTTTTCTGTATGCTGTAGGATGGTAGTATACCATTAAAGTTACACCTAACAGCGCAAGAGCAGTACATGCCGCCCATGGAGCCGCGGAAGTCACTCGAGACCGAATACATTCCAACTATGCGGGAATTTCCGACAGCGATGAAAAGGTTGTTGACAAACTGGCTGTTAACGTTCAACAACCTGAGCGGGGTGTTCTACGTGTTAGGCGCGTCGTCTTACATTACCTTTTTGGCTAAGTACCTCGAGGTTCAGTATAGCAAGTCTGCGGCTGGGGGTACTGTCATCGCTGGTAAGTTTTTTTTTTATAGCAATCACCAACAGACACTAACATTACTATTAGCATATGTTTAACAAAAGAGGTCTTTCACCAAAGGTCCATATATACAGTAGGACCTCGATTAACCGACTTGATTAGGAGTCGAACAGCCAGGATTAATTAAGGCTCGATAAATAACACTGCCCAACAAAAAAGATGTTTAAACATGTTTAAACAATCACAACGTATTTGTAATGAATATCACAGGACTCGGGAAAGTCCACAGAATCTTTTGCTGCAAAGAACAATTCAATATCCTTTATAATAATAGCAGATTATTTGTTTAATGTTGAAAAACATGTTTTTTTTCAAAGTCATGTTTCTCAGAAACTGTGCGTGTAGGAGAAAAATTAAGGCCAGATTCGGAATCAGCGCAAAAAAAACGAAGACCTACCCAACAGGTATATGGAAACACGAAAAAAGTTGAAATTTGTTGGACAGTGTAATCATATTTGAACGTATATTTGTTTATCATTAGGATCCGGTTAATCGAAGTCCTACTGTGCTTCTCTTTTGTTTTTCCACATATGTTTATGTCTCATTTTAGAAGATATCTGAGACTATAGACTTCTTAGAGGAATTGATGTTAACCTTAAGCTATGTCCACACTTGGAGCTCCTTTTGTCAATCCTGTTGCCTTCTTCTTCATTGTGGACTTAGCTTTAGGAACTCTTAAATTGACTACGTAATTAGCAATCATACTAAATTCATCATATTAACCATAAGTAATTAAAAATTATGCAAAGGTTCACATAATCATCTAATGTTTAATCATGGACGATTAAGGAGTTTAGAAATATGTATATTGAAAACGAGAATATTAAGTAACTAACACTGTGGAGCACTAAATTTGTTCGTTCTTTTAATTATTAACGTTTTGAAATTTTGTATACGGTTTTGGTTGCCTATACATGGGTTAAAAAATTAAATATTGGAATAACGGGGTAAATAGCTTCAACTTATATGTGAACGTTGTTTATAAACTGCGGATCTTTATGCAATTATCGCTTTTGAAAATTTCGATTTGTGTCAGGTCTGAAAAAGCTACTACCACAGAGAGTGAGATATTATTCGATTCGAGATTCTTAAAATTCGTGTACAAAAATTGCAAATTGCAGTAAACGTCCGCAGTCTAGTTATTTGACACTAAACCTACCACTGCCGGTCGAGTGACCGGTTTTATATGTTTCAGTTTACAATTATTGACATTATGAAGTTGCTTAAATGGAAATTGATTCGATAAATTTCTTTATCTCAAAACATGCAATGAAAATTGTGTAAAATCTGTATAAATAGAGTTTTGTCCTTTTTGTAAGCTAGAACATTTTGATCGCTTTTAGTGTTCAGTAGGGTTAATGTTAAATAAGGTGACAGTGATTAACATGTTTCTGTGTGTGAAGGTCCTATATCGCTGGTCGGTATGGTGCTAGGATTTCTATTCTCCGGAATGGTAATCAGCAGATTCAAGCCCGGCCCTAGGCCACTGCTCGCATGGAACGTGTTCGTTGGTGTCTGCTTTGTCGCTGGTCAAATACTTTTCATTTTCCTTGGTTGCGCAGACGTTGACGTCAGAGGCCTCGATTTTGACACTATGCAGTGAGTACGTCTTCGTCTTTACCGGGACGTAGTGTCTGACAACTTCAAATTGCTGTTTTCATCAATGTTCGAATAAAATCAGTACATTTCATCTTGACACTTTATTTGCGAATGAGTAGCTTCCAAAGAGTCGACTGCCGAACCATCATCCTGAAAAATCAACAAAATCAAAGTAATTTAGATAAAAGAAATCGCAACGGGGCACAGTTAAATTTTCCAAGTTCCTACTACTTTTACTTTTTAAGAACCAAAATAAGAGATACACTTGTCTCACTGATTAAACGATTTATTATTATATATTATTATGTCATATTATTTTCTATTATTAAGCAACCTATATTGTGATTCAACACCCCAGTAACAATTTAACCCGTTGCCCTACAATTTATTTTACGATTTCAGTGATTAGAACTTTTTTGTAGATCCTAATTTCCTAAAGAACATTTATATGCATTGTATGCCTATACGTTCTCCAATAGATGTACATTAACGAAACCATTATCAGAATCTATTCAGAATCTTTATCACGAGTCAGATACGATATTGTAAGACAAGGGGTTCGTATAATCGAGGTTCTACTCTATCATGGATTGTTTAATCCTTTATCAACATATTCGTGATTTTTTCCCGATTAAAACGATATCCAACAAGATACCATTTGGATCGTATTTACCAGTTTAATTTATTACACACTGTAGAATCTCCGTTATCCGAAATAATCTGTGAATCGCGTGCATTCGGATACTGGACCAGTTACCTACACAGTTACAGCGCTAGATTAAATCTTTTCGTATATGTTGTACTTTGATAATAGATAATAATCGGATAATCGAGGTTCTACTGTCTCATGAATTAAATGAGCAGATATAGTCCGAAGTGGGTCGTGTTTGGAGTCATTTTAACCAGAAAAGTGTCACGAATGCGTCGAGTAAAATTCCCATAAGTTATAAACAAAAATGTTCTATCGCTTCCTATGATCTATGTTAGTGACAAGAGGTTGAGATTGTTAAGAATCAGCATCGAGACACCTACTGAATTGACGTGATGACTCTACGTGGCATTGTTTCAGAATGAACCTGACATCGAGTTGCAACGTCGGTTGCAACTGCGATGGCGTCAAGTATTCTCCGGTTTGCCACGAGGCGTCGAGGACGACATTTTTCTCAGCTTGTCACGCTGGTTGTCGGACGGTAATTAGCGACAAAGAGTTCGGGAATTGCAGTTGTCTGTCATTGCCGGATCCGTTGAGTTTCGAAGACCAGTTCGATTATACCACCAACAGCAAGTCGCTCGTACTCAATGAACCAGTCTACCTGAACGATCCCCACAGCATCGACTTCGACAAAGTCAGAGCTGGACCGTGCACCAGCGATTGCAGTCATCCGTATCTTCTGTTCATGGTCTTCACCTGCATCATACAGACGCTGGCGTGTTCCGGGAAGATTGGTAACGTCCTGGTGAATTATCGAAGCGTCGACAAGAAGGATAAAAGCTTTGCGCAGGGTATCACCTTGATGACGATTTCTTTGTTCGCTTTGATACCGGGTCCAATCATCTACGGAGCCATCATCGACTCCACTTGCTTGATCTGGGAAGAATCCTGCGGGACCAGGGGGAACTGCTGGTTCCATCATAGACGGAACTTCAGATATCTGGTTAACATCACGTCTGCGGGTAAGTGTTACAGATCAGTAGGCAGTAGCAGATAGGTAAAAATTGATCAGTAGATCAATTATGATCAATATGAAGAATAAAAATGGTTGCATTTATTGCAAAATACTGAATCTATACATACAATATAGATAAATAGAAAATAATGAATTGGTAATGAAACTTTACCATTATTTTTTAAGAGAATGGTTGAGTTTCGACTAGTAGTTCTTTTTGCACTTTTTATTCGTGCCATGAATAGAATACGATGCGATAGAAAAGAATTATTGACCTTTTAACCTTGGAATCCAAAGTGACTGTTCATGTGCTTAACCCTTTCACTAGAATGGACAAGATATCTTGTTTCCACAATGCCGAAGAAACTATACTATGGACGAGACATCTCGTGTATCTTTATTACTGATATGAAGTGTCTTCTTTGTAAGTTGGACTCAAGTAATAGATTTTGAAGACACGTCATCGTTGGTCGGAAGTACTTAAGGATGATAAATATTAAATGCTCCACATTTGACAAAATTAAAATTTTTATTGTTTATTTTATATGGAATGTTTGGAAGCGTGATGAAATGCATAATGTAACGGAACATCTTTTACAGAAATATTTGGTTTCCTTCTATTTGAATATAAGATTATTTTCTGTGGGTTGTATTTTTCTATATTAGATGTTCTACATTGAACACAATTATCTCTCTGCATTTATGGTGAAAGGGTTAATAAGAAAAGTACTTGCAGTACTCTTAACGATGTCAATTATGAATGATCTATAAATTAAGTCCAACCTTGGCGCTGGTTTAAATCCGACTACCGGCGCCTACAATTCAAAGGTATTAGGTTGGAAAGAAAGTAATTTCGGTATTTCAAGCTGCAATAAAACCGAATTTCTTTATTCGAGCGGTGAAGTTTAATCAATAAAATATTTTCTTATTTATTCTTTTTGACGAATTTAAATGACGACGTCAAAGTTCATTGCTCGAATAAAAAAATTGGGCTCTGTTTCATCTTAAAATACCGAAAGTACTTTCTTGCTAACCCAATAGTATAATATCTATACCAATACTTTTGCGTTGGGCTGTATGTAGTTCCGTACGATCATGAGCAGTAATTAACACGTCTCGTTCAACTTGAAATAATTTTTCAGGCTTCTCGACGATAGGAGTGTTATTCGATGCAGCTGTCTGTTACCTCGGGAAAGATTTGGATCTTTACGGGGCCGAGGACGCCGACAAACGTCGCGATTTTATTAAGGATGATTCCGCGCAGTCAATCGTCGACGGCGGAAAGAAGAAAGAGATAAACGGAAATGTAAATTAGAGAGAAGCGAAACGCGTCCGTCTGTAACGATTATAACTCGAAACCACTGAGATATTCAGAGATATTGAGATGTAAGGAGGCTTGAGTTTAAGATCGGATGGAAACTACACGAGAACCGTTTGGGTACCTGACCTTTAGAAACCTTCCATGACCGTGAACCGATTCGAGAGAAGAGTGCAAATCAGTGTCGCCAGATCAGGGGAGAGTACGAACTCGGGGAAACACGTTTTACCCTCTCTCTACCAGAAACGAAACGCGTTACGTGACCGGGCCATGGCGGAAGCGTGATGGAAGCTCGTCGAAGTAGGGGAAAGTAGAGTGGGGACAGAAGTCTTAAATCTGGCGATACTGATGCAAACAGGAACGATGATGTTTCAAGTACACTCCACATATACTCTGTTTAATTGTTAAATAATAATTAATTGTTACGTAACCAACGAACCAGTCATATTATTGAACGAAATGCTTTACATTCCAAATATTTTTGCAACATTTGTACAACTTGTACAGCGTCACTCCTGCCTATTTGTAAATAAAAGATGACTTTTTAACAAATTTATACTATCCCCTTTTAAACTATCGAATTCTACGGTGTATTGTAAAACATTTTTATAAACATACGACGAATATAATATATGTTACAAAGATAGAAATTGTTGAGAATTTATATACGAAGGAGCTAATTGTTCCTACTAATATATTATTACTATTATTACTACAGTAAATTCTTGCGAATCTGTAGTATTTGTAAGAAGATTGAAAATCACATTTACAAGAATTTTACAACTGGTTCAGTATTTTCATGGATGTAGGATAAATATATTTGACAAATAAATTTTGAATAAGTGAATTTAAACGTTAAATTGTAGTCCAATATTTACAATATCTAACAATACGTGAGATATCTATTAGTTGGACGTTGTTTGGTACGACAGTGTATTTTTTGACGTATAGGTATGATTTTACAAAAAGAATTAAATCTTACGAGAAATGTTGGTTCTTCTTATATCAAATAGTCTCCTACGAACGTTCGTACCTTTATAAAGATTCTTAGATATTCGACTATGATAATTGGTTAAGCTTTCTAACCAGTTTGTTATTTAGGTTTAGATGGAGTATATTGAAGGAAGCTATAGATCGACTCAGAAATAGATTTCTGTTTTTTCAACAAAATGAACAGATATACAAATGTAATGTGCAATTTCATATTTCAATTTTTAAAGTCCAACTGTTACAAAATGGCGAAGCCATTCGTTCCTTTCTTTTAAAACCGCAGTTCCAGGGACATCGACGGCCAGCCGCCATTATTACAAAGGACCGGAAACCGGAATGTCCGAAATGACAAATTCTGCTTGATCCGTCACTAGTTATGTATTGTCGAACGTTTAACCTATTAACTTTCAAAATTTGTTACATAATGTTACAAAATGACAGCGGTTTGAAGTAGAATCTATTGTTATCATATATTGGATTGGAACGAAAGTTCGTAGCGTTTTTAAATTAAAATTCAAACATAAAATTAAGATGGTCTTCATCTTCTTATCTTCATTTTCTACGACTCTGGTAAAAACTAGTGTGCACGATCATTTCATTTTATTCGCTCAACAACGTTCTAATCCTTTGACGGTGGAGCCTGGGTCAATTTTGAGCCGGAGCATCGAAATCGTAATTTAATTGCTCGATTTCTGACGATTCAATAAAACGAACAGCTGTTATATTAGGACCAAAATTGAGTTTTAAAAAATTGATCCCAGTTTGCATCCTGTGATCACAAAAATCGATCCAAGATGGCTAAAAGCCATGTTCCTACGAGATCTGCAGAAACCAAAGATCACTGCTCCAATTGACACTGCCAAGCTGACGAGGACATGATTCAAATAATTTAATTAATTGTTCTGCTAACATATTCTAATAAATGCATTCTAATAATGGGAACATCCGAAATATATAAATATAAGTTATATAATGATAATTGTAATAAAAATATATATTACAAAATATTTTATATAGTGCTCTATAAAATGTTTAGCAAACGTCAATAAAAAAAAATTGATAAACACATCGGTGAATAGTCCTGAACATCATCAATTATAAAATTGTACAAATGGTCCGCCGACGGAAGGTTAAGAGCTTAGAAACTGCTAGAAGTGTTACACATTGTCAACGCGAGGATCAACGGGGTGAGCAAGTTAATAAAGACAGCAACAAACATCATACTATTGTTAAAGAGAGCCAAAACAACGTAGGATCGATCTCGTCTTAAGTTTCGTTACACGATAGGCGAAGGGGTCTAACATTGCGGGATGGTTCCGCCAAATCCCCCGCAAATAGGGTGTAATGCCCACAGGGAAGAAAGGGGTTCCGCTCGGAAAACGACGAGAAGAGAGACGAGGGAAAAAAAGGAGAAAGTATACTTAAATCGGCCGATCGACAGTTCCGGCTGATTCTCCCGGTCGCGCAACGGAGAAAGAAAGCGTAGGAAATGGGGTAAAGTCTTAAGGGTTGTTTTCAGGCCTCCGAGTCCCGAAATTCTGGGGGATGACGCGGCCGCGGAGGTCTCCGGTAGTCAAGGGATTACAAACCCGCGAGCCCGAAAGTAAAAAGGGAGTTTTTGTTTGAGAGCCTTTTAATTTTTAAGCCCGGCTAGGCTAGTAATGAATTCGACGACGTTCTCATGACGTCAGGACAGCCTCTATCGATCGCGTCCTCAGACACGCTGTGCTGGAGGATGCGCTTTGGCATTACCAGAGGATTAAGTGCCCTGCCTTATTCCTCCGTAAATAAAGAAAAATCACGGCCGGCGATCGCCGAGTGTCTACCGACACCCCCGCATCTTCAGGGTTTGCTAGACTCCCGGTATTCGTGTCCTCTGAGCACCAGAGTTTCGTCTTCAACCATTTCTTCGATTATTAGACACCTTGAACCCCCAACAATCCAATTATAGTACAACCTCGTCTTTCGAATTGCAACCCTCCTGCCTTCCAAAGCTGTTTGTTGTGGCGAATTTGACATTTTGCAAAAATTACAAGCTTATTTACATTAATTACAAGAAACTAGAGTTATATGAAACTTTATTTCATCTATTAATAATTTCGATTAATTGATAGTGAGATTGAAGTTTTTTTGAATTTTCGACGATTTTCATTTAAATACGTGTGTCACGTCCAGTGGTTCTGCCATAAGTAATAATTAATACACTCTAACATGTAATTTCTGATTTTCTTTACTATTTGTTCCATTAATATTGCACGAGAATTATAATGAATTATAACAATAAATATCATAA